>CM053626.1:90437025-90495671 GCA_028646595.1 Phalanger gymnotis
GAAAGGGATAAGGGAGAAACTCCCTTATAGAAAGATACGTAGAATAAGGTGGAGAGTCAGGGAGAGGATAATAGAGGGACTCTTAGGAGGGTGGGTAGATTAAAGAATATGAGAGCAAGGTAATGGGTAGAAGTAAATCAGAGGAGTAAGAAGAAATAGAGTACATAGGGCAAGAGGAATAGTAAGGAAAAATAGGATGGAGGGAAATACAACACAAGTTATAGCCTTGAATGTGAACAGGGTGACTTTACCCATAAAACAGATAGCAGAATGGCGTAATAATCTGAATTCAACAATATTTCACTTTCAGGAAACGCAATAAAAATTAGGGATATACATACAGTTAAAATAAAGGGCTAGAGTAAGATTTATAATATTAAAAAAAAAAGAGGGCTAGTAATTATGATCTCAAAGTTAAAGAAGAAATAGATTTAAAGAGAAAAAGAGGGAAACTACACTATGTGTCACCAATATTATTCAACATTGTTCCAGATGTTCCCAAACTTATTTGGCCTACCGTCTCTCTCCAAAAAAAAAAAATTACTGTGTCCCCCTAGAAATCTACTTTCTTTAACCCTTTAACAGTTGTTGTTTTTAAAAATATGCATCATTTCAAACTATTACCACCCACCATGGATCATTCCAGCAACCCAGGGGGTGGTATTGCCCACTTTGGGAACATATGTTAGACCATTTAAAACGGTGTAAAATATTTGAGAGCACACCTGCCAAAACAAACATAGGAACTACATGAACATAAATATAAAACACTCTATACAAATAAAGTCATATTTAAATAATTAGAGAAGTATTCTTTGTTTGTGGGTAGACGAAGCCAATGAAACAAAAAAAAATGACAATTTTACTAACTAATCTTCTATTTATTCAATGATGTCCCAATTAAATTGTTAAAAAAAATTACTGAGCTAGAAAATATAATAACAAAATGTATCTGAAAGAACAAAACGTAAAGAATATCAAAGAAACTAATGAAAAAAATGCAAAGGAAAGAGATTCAGTAGTACCAGACCTTGAACCAGGCCTACACAAACTGTGACCTGCAGACCACTTACAGCCCTCAGACCACTTGCAGCAGGCCAAAAGATTTCTGGCAGCCTGCAAAAACTGTAGAGGAAAACATCCTTTGTATGGAGAGGAAATCTTTTGGCAGGTGGCAGGCTGTGCAAGCCTGCCTTAAACTATATTATAAGGCAGTAAATATCAAAACTATCTGGTACTGGCTAAGAAACACAAAGGTATCTATCAATGGAACAGAGTAGACATACAATACTCAGAAGTAAAGGACTATATTAATTTTGTATTTCACAAATAAATGCTTTAGTTTTGAGGATAAGAATTCATTATATGGCAAAAATTGCTGAGAAAACTGTAAAGCAGACTGGCAGGATCGGGCATAGATCAATACATTAAACTGTGTACCAAGATAAGGTCAAAATGGATATATTACCTAGATATAAAAGGAGATATCACAAGAAAATTAGAAGAACATGGAACATATTCATCACTCACGGAAGGTGAATAATATATGAAGAAACAAAAGACAAAGAGCACTGTTGAGACATAAAATGGCTAATTTTGATCATATCATGAAGTTTTTGTATAAATAAAACCAATGCAGCCAAGATAAGAAGGTAAGCACAAATTTTGGGAAAAAACTTTGATAGACAATCTCTCAGATAAAGGTCTCATTTTTCAACTCTATAAAGAATTTTATCAAATTTATAAGAATACAAGTCATACCCCAAGTGATAATCAAAAGAATATGAATAGCCAATTTTTTGATGAAAAAATCAAAACTACATATAATCATATGAAAAAGTGCTCTGAATCATTACTGGTTAGAGAAATGCAAATTAAATCTATTTTCAGATATTATCTCACACCTATCAGATTTGCTAAAATGATACATGCCCTTCAATTGGGAAATGGCTAACCAAGTTATGGTATACGATTGTGATAGAATACAAGCGTGATATAAGAAATGATGAGCTGGTTGATTTAGAAAAAACATGGAAAGACTTGGACCCATAAAGGCAGATGCTGTTCATCTCTAGAGAAAGAACTGATAAATAGACATGTGCACAGTATGGTCTTACGTGTATACATATGTATGTGTATGTGGGGATGTATGTTTATAAATATGTGTATACATACACACGTTATTTGTATTTAACTGTAGTCTTCTCTAGGGCAGGGTGGGGAAGGAGGGAGAAAAAAATAAAAAGTATACAGCAGAGAACAAAAGAAAACTTAGAAGGAAGCACAGAAAAGTTGCATAACTTTGAAAACAATTATCCTCTTTTTTTCTTTTCTTGTTTTATATTTGTTTAAAAAGAATTTTTAAAAAAAGAAAGGAAAACACTAATGTGTTTTAAAGACTCTATGAGTAGAGAAATTAAGAATTCTTAATAGTTGAGAAAACTTGACTCATAGAAGGCCTGCTGGGATCTCTTTTCCATTACCATATCTCACATTGCCTGAATTTTATTGCACAGTTCAGTTCATTTTGTATCCATTAATTAGAAATTTTGGGGGTTAAAAAATATTTTTAAAAATACAAATACTCCTGAAATAGTTAAAGGGCTATCAATAATTCACAAATATTAATCAATTCAATAAGGTCTGCTTTCTTCTTATAATCTAGTTGTCAACTAAGGTGATGACTGGGAGCTCTGATTAGCAGGGAAGAAGATGGTAAATTCTAAAGAATGGAATTCTTTGGAAGTATAGCAGGCTGGAATAAAGTGCCAGAGTTGATGGCTCAAAGCAATATAAGGGTCTGGAGCCTGGGGAGAAAGGCACTAAAAAAATGAAGGGATGGATGCAGACAGAAAGATGGCATGGTGACAAAGACAAATTCTGCTTATTTCAAAATTTTCATGAGGCTGCTTCTGTGACCAGAAGAAAAAGTATTTCCCCACCCCCTTTCTCTTGTATCTCATAACTAGCTATTTCCCAGACCCAGATTTTAGGCTAGCAAACTGTGCTATAATATGAACAAAAGAGTCTGCTACAGGCTTAGAATCCCCAATCATATATATATATAGATAATGCTATTTCTATGTCATAATTCATTCAGCATTCCATATAAACTTTTAAATGTATTTCTGAAATATTACCCAATGGAAAATAAAAATTCTTTTATCCCAATCTCCAGTCTATAAGGACATGAAATTTTTTATTCTAATCCCTCGTAAAACACTAGACTTTACAGCTTTCAATATAATTTTCAATAGGCCAAGTAAAACATTATGACTGTTGTCAGTCTTGCTACTCTCTAATAGGAACACAGGGATAAAGTGGATAGTTCAAAGCTCTAGTCTTGGAGTTATTTTCTAAAAAAAATACTGAGGAAACTGACGATGTGTTTTCTGTAGTTTTCTGGCTCAGTAATGTTAGTTTTACAAGGCAATCTGTTTCAAAGCATTGATTTTTTTTAATACAAAGAAAAACTTTATACTTTACCTTTGAATTAATGGCACTTTTGGTAAATCTGGTTTTTAAAATTTCAGCATTGTGATTCATTTCCCAAATACATGAAAACGCTAGCCTAGGAAAAAGGACAGATTATATTGCTAAAACAAATATAGTGGTAAACATTAACTGTAAAAATTAAGTCTTATAAAAAAAGTATACACAGATACCTGTCCACATTCGATCTTAAGGAACATAAGTTAGAGCTAAGCAATTCTGGAACCATATCGATCCTCTGTAAAAAAAGAAACAAAAACCAGGAATAAAACCTTAAAAATTATTTAGCAGTGTTATATGAAATTTAATTCATTTTTCCTATTAAATACTGAATAGGAAGGTAAATAAAAGTTTTATGAATTAAAGGAAAAATCATTTTTCAAAATGAAATCCTAATGACACTTCTACATTTCTAGAACATAGAGGAAGAATTACGGCAACATGGTAGAGTAGGAAGATTAGATTAGGATTCAAGAGCTCTGGGACCGTTTTTTCTTGCTTCCCAGCCATCTTGGCGGCACGTCTCTGGCTGAGGGTCCTCCCGCACCGCAGGCAGGAAGATGGTGGCCGCAAAGAAGATGAAAAAGTCTCTGGAGTCCATCAACTCAAGGCTCCAGCTGATCATGAAAAGCAGGAAATACATGCTAGGCCACAAACAGACCCTGACAATGATCCGACACGGCAAAGCCAAATTGGTCATCTCAGCCAACAACTGCCCAGCCTTGAGGAAATCAGAGATCGAATATTACACTACGTTGGCCAAAACTGGCATACATCACTACAATGGCAATAACACTGAATTGGGTACAGCATGTGGGAAGTACTATACAGTACGTACACTGACTATCATTGATCCAGGCATGCCAGAACAGACCAGTGAGAAGTACAAAAAAAAAAGTACAAAAGTATGCTTTAATAAATGGGCCAAAACTTGTTTAAAAAGAAAAAAAGAGTTCTGGGACCTGGCTCTGGCTGAGCTGGTTTTTTTTTTTAAACGAAGAAAAACTTTATACTTTACCTTTGAATTAATAGCACTTTTGGTAAACCTCATTTTTGATTTCAATATAGTCAGATATGACCTTATAAAAGAAAAGGCCTAAATGACTTCTAAAGTCCCCTCTCTTATAATTATTCACATTCAATTAATGCTGCATATTTACATATGGACATGTTGCCTCCTGATTTAAATGTAAGGTCCTTGGAAGTGAGCATGATTGGATTCTTTGTACTCATATTCCTAGAGAATGGTACAGGCTTTGTCATATAGCGAGTATTTAATAAATGCTTGCTTACTGATTCCCTCTAGAAAATTCTCTATTTCTATGACAACACAGACTACTCTGAGCTAGCCAAGCAACAAATATTAAAAAACAGATCAACTATCTCCAATTGCCATTTAAGATACTCAATTATGAGAAGTACATTATTTTCCATGAAATAAGTAGCCTACATCCTCCAACAATGACTAAGTTCACAAAAAAAATCTGTATATGTGCAGTTAAGGCAAGCATTGAGATGCCAAGGCTTTAATAAATCCAGAGTATATTTTTCCTGTCTAGGAAATCTCTCAAATAATTTTAGTTGAAAACCCTTTAAGCAATTTTCATTAAAAAAAAAAGTTACAATAAAAACAGATCAAAATTTCACATTAAGTGTGTACTGTCTTTTCTTCTCTGTATGCCCCACAGCAGCCATTACAGTACCTTTCACACAATAGGCATATTATAAACATTTCCTGAATGAAAAATATTTACTTTTTCACAAAGATAGACAGTTGTTCCTCTTCTAGCTGACTCTTGATCCAAAGCATTTCCTGGTCGAATAAAGTGGCTAACATCTGCAATGTGAACGCCGACCTCAAAAAGACAAGAAGTAATACAAAACATGAAAAGATTCTGCATAATTCATTAACTCCTCTAAAGAACATCTAAGGAGAAAGAAGTACAACAAAAAGAAAAATGATACATCACACCTAACGTTTTGATCTAATAATACAAATCCATTAGTGTCTCTAGCTGTAATAAACAGCACGTCACACGATCACTTAAACAAATTCTACCCAGTCCACTGAAAATTGTTCAGGTAAAGTTCTACCTCAACATACGCTATAAAACTAACATCTCCAGCAAAAAAGACTTGTAAAATGAATACCTCTAGATTTCCATTTTCAAGTTCTCGACAATGTAACGCATCATCTATATCTGTACATTTTGGAGGATCCACACTACAAACACAAAGATGCCTCAGATCTTCCCTATTCTTCATGTCCTATAAGATGACATAAAAAGAAGAAATAATTACATATAACAATAATTCAACAGTTGGGGGAAGATCAATATATTTTAACTTTTACGATTCATTCTTCAGTGCTACATTGTGGTCTAGGTTACCCTTGGTCCTCAGTTATACCAGCAGACTCTGAGCTCTGAGAAGCTCTGGCAGGCTGGAGGGGCCTTCAATGGAACTGGTGAAGGCCTCCATTTTTTTCAGTTATAGCAACTCCGTGATACCACCTATTAAGTTAGTTAGGGGATTAAAATCTGTATCAGTGGAGGGGGAATCCATACTCATGAAATTATGACTTCTTGAAGTCTTGAGGACTTATTACACTACTTTAAAATATATATATACGTACACATGTACACACGTGTACACGCACACACACACACACATACATTTGTTCTTTTTTTACCTGCACCTCACTGGTATGGGTAACTTCCCCTAACAGCATGATTACAATACACCTATGCTATTTCATCCTGCATGATTCTTGCCCAAGCGCTCCGGTAAATCCTCTACAAGAGCCCTCCAGGTCACCCAAATTTATAGAATATGATAGTTTGTATATTAATAAGTGGGTTATTAAAATACACACATATCCCATTTTTCCCATCTCAGTACAAATATAAATTGAGACTAAACTTAATTTTATTTGAATATATCTAGACCTCTTATTCATCCCTGAAAACTCAAAATACACAATTTCCCTGTTCCTGAGAGTTTAATTTCTAGTCAAGTATAAATTTTTTTTTTCAAATATTTAAAGTATTTTGGCCAGTGCAAAATAGACAGATCAACTGATCGATAAATAAGATAAATGTGAGGGGAAAACGAGAAACTCTTTGCTTAAAATGTTATAGATATTCCAACTAAAAAAAGGTAAAACTAACACAGTTAGAATCTCTTGCTGGAAGGAGCAGAAGACAACATGACCGGAATTCTGCTCAGCTGAGGCCCCACTTTTTCCCTAAATGGGTTCAGCTCATTTGACATCATTTTTCTCTCACCTCTTCAGTGATGCTCCAGGGCATCTTTGGCAGGAAACTAAGAACAGCCTGGGAGAAGGGCTGATGGGGAACATCATGTTCAAGGAGGAGAACTTCAGTTTCAGTCTCTTTATCGCCAACAGCACCTAAATTTTTTACAAAGTGACCCTAAAAATAATAATTATTTCAGAAGATATATTTTACAATTCTTTCATCACCCGAAACATATTCTCTTACTAAGTTACTGTTGTTCAAATGCTTTTCACAATTTACTATTCCTAAAATAACCCAGGGTATTGAGTAGACACAGTGTCCTCCAATGAACGAATGGGAAAACTGGAGATGGAGAGACTTCCAAAGGTGTTCAATATGTAAGATCTTTGAATTGGTTTATTTCCTAGGGTGTATTTCAAAATACAACAGTTATTTCTGTCAAGAACTTTTTTTCAGAATGCAACTGGTAAGATTTAAATTCTAGAACTGTTGATTTTTTCCTTAGTGACAAAAAAATCAGCCTTTTCATGAATTTATTTCTCATAGACACAGCCAAACAAGCTATTAGAAACAATACTTTAACTTGGCTAATTAAGTTGAAAATAACATCACAGTTTATTGGACTAGATGTATAAAGTAACAAAATGATCAGAATGGATATACTAAATTTCACATCATATGGATTTTCTCTTAGACATTACAAAAAGGATCTGTCCTCTAAAGTAACTTACATTAGGATATCTAGAATTCTTGGGCCAACCATCAATAGCAACAATAATTCTCTGTCCTTCTAAGGTTGAAGCTTGTCTTGTTTCTATTCGAATCCGAGGTATTCTCTTGTCAGCAGGTGTAAAGAGATGTCTTCTAGACTACAGACAATACAGAAAATGTTCTTAGTGGGTTGTAAGCTCCTCGAAAAAGTAAAAACCTCATCCTATTCCATCATTACAGTAAGAGAAAAAAAAATCCCTCCATTGGAATTTTTGATGGTTTTTCCTCCCACCTTCTCAGGTAACTTGTTTCAACAGTCATTCCCCCTCTTTCACCTATTAATCTCTCCCCCAATGGCTCTTCCCCATCTGCCAATAAACATCTTATTAAAAATCTTTAAAAAGCCTTCCTAGGTTCATCTACTATCTACTGTCTTACCTTTCCCTACTACTTTTAAAAGCTATTCTTTACCCATAGCCTCTCTTTCCTTAACCCTTTAAAATTGGCTTTCGGCTCCAACCATTTTACTGAAACTTTAAACAAAAAGGTATTTATGTGGTACTTTAAGTGTTATCTCTTTTGTTTCTCCTAACAATCCTGTGAAATTTGTTATCATCCCCATTTTACTAAAGCTGAAAGTTTACTGACTTGCGCAGGGTAATTAAGTCTGAGGTGAGATTTGAGACCGTATCTTCCAGACTCCAAGTTCAGTGCCCTATTTGCCTCAAAGATCACAGATGACTTTTTATTTTTTCAAGGCTACAGGCGTACTTATTGATGCTTTGTGTTTTTTCATTACAATCAGAAATTTCTGAACATAACCACCAACACAACACCTTAAGTATACTTCGCTTTCCTTGTAACAAAGAAAATGGATTAAGCAAAACGAAAAGATAAAAGTATTATGCCTGACAGTGTAAGAAACATTCTGTACCCAAGATCTTTCAGTTAAAGACAGGATTGCTACAAGGCCAAGACTGCTTCATTTCTGTTTTCTCTGTATTTACATTACTGTAGTCGTGCTTTCTCTGGTTCTACTCACTTCATTTTACTTCACCTTCCAATGTTTTCACCGACTTCCTCATGAATTTATCATTTTATATGGTACAAGTAATATTTCATTAGTAATATAACACAGTTTGTCCAGTCACTTCTCAACCAATGGATATTCATTTTGTTTCTAGCTTTTTAGGTCTTTTTGCTGGCACCAGAAATGCTGCAATAAATGTTTTGGTATCTATGGGTCTCTGACATTGAGATTTCTGGATCAAAGGGTATGGATTTTTCAGACAGTTTCTCGAACATAATTCTAAATGGTTTTCTAGAAATGGTTCCAGAATTTAAAACTCCATCAAAAGTATTTTTAGTGTGCCCATCTTTCCTTGGCCTCTCAATGTTGAGCATTTCTGCCTTTGTTATCTTTGTCAATCACTGGAGAATGTAGTGAAAACACAGCTGTTTTCATTTTGATTTCCCTTATTCTTGATCTGAAAAAATCTTTCATATGGTTGCTCAGAGTTTACAACACTTGTGGTTCTAAGTTCAAACTTCTAATTTTCTTTTTTCATTCCTCATACTCTCTCACTTTGAAGCTTTTGACCATTCTGGCTACATCAACTCAATACTGTCTCTTTTTCTGGCTTCAGAGAAAACACTTCTGTCTTGGTTCTCTTCCTACCTCTCTAACCACTCCACTACTTCCTTCCCTACTCTGGTTCCTAATCCTCTAAAATGAGCATTCCAAGAATCTATGTCCTTTTGGCCCTCTTTTCTTCTCCCTCTACACAATCTATTTTAACCTCACAGCTTGCACTATCTCTATGCATATGGTTCCCAAATTTTTATCACGAGGCTTGAACTCTTTTCTGAGTTCTAAATCTACACTTTGAACTGCCTGCCTTCTGGACATCTCCACTCAGATTCCCAACCAGCTCAAATGCAACATGCCCAAACCAAGACTGCAACTTTTCCTGCAAATATATCCTTGACGATTGCACTATTTTTGTCTGCGACACCACTCAGCCAATCTTCTACATTCATAACTTCAAGTAACCTTTGACACAAACAGATCATGTGCTCTCCTACCTCTACTGCCTTTGTTCCCATAACTCACAATGCCTGCAGCATACTGTTCTCACCTACACCACACACCCACACCCACACCCACCCACACACACAATATCTTGGCATTGGAACTACCTGAGAGACCATTAATTCTACCTTGTACCTGACCAAGAATCCCACCTACAATAGCCCTCAAAAGTGGTCATCTAGTATCTACTTGAAAACCTCTTACCTCCCAGGGTAACTTACCCCACTATCTGTCCGTCTTGATCAACTAGTGAACCAGTTTAACTCTACAGTGTCCTCTTCTATTGAGTCCCTGGTCCTCTAATCAAGTCACTGATCGTGCCAGGCCAAGCCACAGCCCTGGGTCATTCCCATCACCCACTGCCTTCACTCTCCCACACATGTGGCTGAACAAAAGTTGAGAAAATTTGCATTTCTTCTGATTGGGTCAACTAAAAATTCGTTCTATCTCAACTAAGCCCTCCGGGTGCTACTAGACAATCTTTCTACATTTCCCTCATTAACTCACTATGCCATTTTCCACATAAGCTCTTTAAGTCCTTTTCATCCCTCCTCAAACCTTCCATGGCTCCCCGCCCGTACCTCCCACCATCCTCTCAGCTAAGAACTTTGCCTCCTATTTTACTGAAAAAAATTGAGGCCACACAGAGATCTCTCTTCTTACCTCCTCATCTCATCATTCAGATGTCTTCTGCCATTATCTTCCCCACTCCTGTCTCATCTGGTCCAACTCCTTGCAAAGACAAACCCCTCTACCTGCACGATCAATCTCATTCCATACCTTCTTCCCCAGCAGACTGCCTCATCTATCATCCCCACTCTCACTTATCTTCAATCTCTCCCTGTCTACTAGCTACATTTCCTATTGCCTATAACCACGCCCATGTATTTCCATCCTCAAAAAAATTTAACTTGATCCTTCCATCCCCACCAACTATCGTCCTATACTTTTGTATCTTTTGTGGCTAACTCTTGGAGAACAACATTTACAACAGATGCTTCTACTTCCTTTCCTCCTGCTCTCTTCTCAACACTCTGCAGTCTGGCTTCTGATCTTCTCAAGAAACTGCTTTCTCTCAAGTACTAATGATCTCCTAATTGCCAAATCCAATGGCCTTTTCTTACTCCCCATTCTTCTTGATTTCTTTGCAGCTACTCTCTCCTCTCTAGGTTTGTGGGACACCACTCTCTTCTGGTTCTCCTTTTATCTGACTACTCCTCAAGTCTCCTTTATTGGATCCTCATCCGGGTTATGCCTGGATTGTGGGGGCTCCACAGGGCTCTGTCCTGGGGCATCTTCTCTTCTCTATAATACTACACATCATGTACTGATTTCTTCAGCTTCCACGGGCTTAATTACCTAATCTCTACGCTGAGAATCTTCAATTCTACCTATCCACTCATGACTTCCATGCTGACCTCCAGTTTTGCATCTTGTAACTGCCTTTGAGACATCTTTAAACAGATGTCT
Source organism: Phalanger gymnotis (assembly GCA_028646595.1). Taxonomy (NCBI): domain Eukaryota; kingdom Metazoa; phylum Chordata; class Mammalia; order Diprotodontia; family Phalangeridae; genus Phalanger; species Phalanger gymnotis. The sequence continues at coordinate 90,448,051 of CM053626.1, forward strand.
AGTAGACATCCTAAAACTCAAGATGTCCAAATGTGAATTCAGCAGCTTTTCCCCCGAGTCCTCTCCCCTTCCAAACTTGCCTATCATTTTCTGTAGTACTACTATCTTCCTAGGTAGCCAGGCTTGAAACCTCGGTGTCATCCTTGGTTCCTCACTATTTCTCACCCTTCATATTCCATCTTTTGCCAAGGCCCATCATTTCCCTCTTTCTTTTGACACCACTGCCACCTTGGAGCAGGCTCTCATCACCTCACGCCTGAACTGCTGCAGTAGCCTTCTGGTCGGTCTTGGAAAGACCAGGGAATGTCGAGTCTCTTCCCATTCCAGTTCACGCTCCATTCAGCTGAAAAAATCATTTTCCTAAGGCATCAGTCCAACCATGTCCCCCTCATAGTCAATAAACTCCAGTGGCTCCCTTCCACCTCCAGGTTCACGCAACACCCTTTATCTGACATCCAAAGTCTTTCCTAACGTCACCTCCCTCACCTTTCTAGGCTTCTTACACCATACTCCCCACCACACACTCTTTGGCCCGGTGACACGCCTCCTGGATGTTCCATGAACAAGATACTCCATCTCTTGGCTCCAGGCATTAGCTCTGGCTGTCCTCAAAACCTACAATGAGCTCCTCTCCTCATCCGTCTCCTGGTTTACTTCAAATCCAATAAAATTAGAGATTCTGCAGAAAACCTTTCCCAATCCCTCTTTATTCTAGTGTCTTCTTTGTTAATTGATATTTACTCTGCATATATCTTGTTTGCACATATGTTTGCTTGTGTCCTCCATTAGACTCTTCTTTGCCTTTCTATCCTCGGCATTTATGCACAGTAATTGGCACAGAGCAGACACTTAAATAAATTGGACAGCTCTAAGTCTTAGGACATTTTTCCTTACAATGAATGAAAATCTACGCCTCTGAAACTTCCCTTATTCAAAAGATAATTCTATCACTTTCATATGGCAGCCTGCGAAGGGCAGTATGTTCTCCCCAAGTCTTTGTTTTCCCAGAAAGCATTTCACATTCCTTCACTTTACCTCGTATAGAACGGTCTCCCGGCTCTGCATCAGCAGAGCGAGAAGCAGCTTTTTAAATGTCCTCCCCAAATTGTGGTAGCAATTAGTAAATACAAAGTTCCATGAATATAAAGTACAGAATTATCACCTCCCTCAATCTGGGTACTATGTATAGCATGCGCTGTTTTAGTTACCATGTCACACTTAACTCATTTGGAGATTGCAGTACATTAAAACTGTGTAGAATCCTTTTTATATTAATATATTCCCTGTTAGGCCTCTACCCCCCTTTAAAGTCCAGATCAAATGCCAGCTTTCTTATAGAGCCTTACCTGGTCTGACTCAATCTGGACTTTCTCCCTCACAATTCACATAATACTGCAATTTGCAACTTTTAAAAGCAGTTATCATGGAACATTGTAGATGAGCTATGTTTGTCTTATCCAGTTATGAACCTAAAACTGATCCATGAAAGCCAAGACAATATCTTATCTAAATGTTATATATCCCATAGCATCTAGCATACTGTACACAATAGGCATTTAATGAGTGGTTGCTGAATTAAGTTCATGTAGGCACTTCAAATATTGCTTAAGGAGAATGTTTTCACTTACCTCCTTAATATCAGACTTGGAAAGCATGCCACAAAATGGCCTCCAGTTCCGCTTTATTATTCCCACCACTCTTCCTGAAGGTCTTAACATTTTCTCATTTATAGCAGTTTTTAGCTGCAATTTAAAAATGAAAAGAGAACTAAGTGTTCAGCTATTTCCCCATTAACAAAACAAATGAGTTTTTCACGAACATATATAAATAGATACTGCAACATTCAAACCCTAAATTATGACATCATAATAAACAGTATTAACTCTAAAATTCTGTGAAATAGTGTGACCAAACTTTCAAAGTAGTTTCTTCCACAAGGAAGCAGTATATGCTAAACCAACAAAACTGTGAATTAACACCTAAAAATCAGATGCTATATGAATTCTAGTTTGACCCTACATTCTCTAGGGTCCAATACAAATTGCTTTGTTAAAAACACTCAAAACCTTCTAGAGCCAGGCTCCAACATACTTTTCTGGCCTTGTTATACCTCATTATACTTTATTATTCTTCATGCTCAGCTGGCACTCTTGCTGTTCCTCATATCAAACACTCCATCTCCCATCTCTGGCTTTGCATGGGTTATATTCCATGGCTACAATTCACTCGCTCCTTAATATCACTTCTTAGAAGCCCTAGTTTCCTTCAAAGCTGAGATCAAGAACTACTTACATGAGATATTTCTTAACCTCCTGAGATGTTAGTACTACTGCCTTACATTAAATTTACTATTACATACATGTGTATCTCCCAGAAGAATGTAATCTCCTAAAAGAAAGATCTATTTCAACTTTTGTCTTTGCATCTCCAGCGCCTACCATAGTGCCTGGAACATAGTAGGGCCTAATGAATTATTGCTTATTGATCAGAAGACATGATCTTTTCTATCTTAATATGACACTGTGTTGGCTATATAGTCTTACTGGCAAAACAGGATATGTAACTAGATTTTTTTGACATGACAAATCATTGTCATGATTTTCACCTCCAATTTAGAAAAAAAAATTAAGAATAACTATTATCTGTTAACAGAAAAAAAATTCCTACTATCATGGACCTTCATTATAAGAATCAGATAGAAAAGGAAGAATGTGGTGTAGCGAAAAGTCTGGTATTCTATCCAACAACCAGGACTAATAATTAGCTCTGTTACTGTGAGCAAGTCATTTAATCAGTCTGGGCTTCAGTTTCTTCATCTGTAAAATGAGGCGGTATGGCAGATGAGCTCTAAGCTTCCTCTGGTTCTAAAATTCTATGACTCAATGTCAAAAGGGTTGATTACAAGAAGGACCAAAAGGACTCTACGAAAGCAGTATTTTCACCTGTAATACAACGTATACACCCTCCAGGGACAAAGTTAAGAGTAAAATTCCAGAGTATTATCATTCGGATGGGGAAAATAATACATAGCGCCACTACAAATTCTGCTTGGAATAACATATTCCAAGACTCACAAAAATGAAATTAAAAATCTAAATGTTTATGATATACATTCTTAACTCCTTGTCCTTGATGATGATAAACTTTTGAAACTGTCCTTTCTCATAATGGGTCTCAATAAATATATACAGAAAAAGGCAATGGAAAAAATTTGGGAAACACACAATAAAACGTCCAGAGGGTCATTATGCTTTTATGTAAAGGGAAATTTTGGATAAAACAGACTAAACTATAAATTACAGTAGTACTGTACTTTTTTATAAGTAATTTTGAAAATTGGATTTACCTGGATGTCAGTTAATAGAAACAACAGAAATCAATAGCTGGAAGTAGTATTAGAGATGAGAAATTTTACAAATGAGAAAACTGTCCAGACTTTACTGATGATTTGTTCAATGTCACACAAGAACAAAGCAGATTCAAATGCAAGTCCTATGATTAAAAATACTGGTTTCTTTCCACTATCCAGTGTCTCTACCTAATTAACTTTAAATTCATGCATTTCAAGTTTTGATATCAATAGTTTCTTTGTATCTGGGTTAATTTTGTGTAGTAAATCACCAAAAAAACCCCAAAATGTTGCTAAGATATTTCTATGCTTTATATGTATTTAGCCATTTTACTCAAAAAATGACAGACTTTGTATTTGATTTCTTTTAAAAATAGTCTGTTTAAAACATATACTCAAATCCACTTGTCATCTCAGTGATTTAGAAGTATACTTCAGGAAAAGTAACACAGAGTTTAAAATTTTAATTTTTAAAATACTACGAAGTTTATCTTAACTGGTCAGAAAGAGAAATAAAACTGAGCATGAAAACCTGTTTAATTTCATACAGTGTTTTCTTTCTCCTCTTCACCTTCGACATCATCATCATTTTGACCTTCATCTTGCAGGACCACAGAAGATGGTGCTACCCAATGACTTTTGGGCAAAAGCTCCACAGCTACTATGTCCTCATGAACAGCTCGGTTCAAGTTTCTAAGTCCTTGGAGGATGATCTATATACAAAGGGTAGAAGAAAGAGAAACGATCCCATTATTCAAAGAAAATGTGTCCAAATTTAACCTATACTAATAGGTGTACACTGCATGGTTTATCTCAGTTCACAATGCCTCTTCACTTATCTCCAATGATTAGCCATGATAGGAATATTTTCAAAAATTGTACTGAGCAAAATGTTTTTTATCACAACTGTATTTACTGAATGTTTCGTTTATTTTAAAAATGAAAGGGTGGAATATTTTATATTTTCTCAGCTAATAATAAAACAAAGCCAAGAAGGTCAAGAGAGCAGCTTCTGCCATATAACCTGGTGAAAACTGTTTAAATAGCACTCATATGCAAGATGAGTTGTTATAAAGGATAATGAGCATACTGGACAGAATGTCGGGCTTAAGACTTAAGTTCAAGTCTTTCCTAAGACACTTACTAGCTCTGTGACTCCAGGAAGGTCACTTAACCCCTTAGCCTCAGTTTCTTCACCTATAAAATGGTAATACAAGCACCTACTACAATGGGTAGAATGGGAGAATCAGATGAGTAGATAAAGCACCAGACCTGGGGTCAGGAAGACCTGAGTTCAAATTCGGCCTCAGATGCTTACTAGCTGTGTACCCTGGGCAAGTCACTTACCTGCTGCTTGCCTCAGTTTCCTCATCTGTAAAATGGGGTTAATAACAGCACCAAGTTCTCAGGATCACTGTGAGGACATAATGGCACTTACTACAGTTTCTGGCACACAGAAGGCGCTATATAAAAGTTGTTGTTACTGTTCGCCGTTGTTCAGTTTTTTTCAGTTGTGTCCAAGTCTTCTGACCCCATTTGGGGTTTTCTTGGCAAAGATACTGGAGTTTGTCATTTCTTTCTTCATCTCGTTTTACAGATGAGAAACTGAGGCAAACAGGGCTAAGTGACCTGTCCAGGATCACATGGCTAAGTAAGTGTTTTGAGGCCAGATAGGAACACCCAAAGAGGAGTCTTCCTGATTCCAGGAACAGCACTCTAGCCACTATGCCACCTAGCTGTCCTATTATTATTAAGAACTACATAAATCTTGTTATTGTTACTCTTATCATATGAACAGTGAACAAAATAGACAGTAAGCTTGGTCAAGGTAAGCTCAAAACAGTAATGTAAAGGGAATAAATACACTGGTACCCAAGGCCTTGATAACTTTCCCCAAACTGACAAAATGAAAGGTGTATGGGCAAATCCAAATCATCTCACTAAAACATGTTAAATACAGGTGCATACATAAGGCAAGAAAAAAAGCAATGTAGCTCATATCATTCCCAACTTGCCTCTCTGTTCTCTTCATCATCTCCATGAACCCATACTGTGGCTTCAAGATAATTCTCTCTACTTGCTCTGAATGTTCCTTGAAGGTATGCACCAGATTTTATGCCTTGCTGTAACTTACTTAGAGGAAGATGCTCTGGAAATATTACTTTCCGGCTTTCTATTTCATTCTGTGAAATAAACCAAAAAAATGAAATTAGCAATAATGAACTCAAACCTGTCTTCAATAGAAAAGTCACAGAAAATTCTTTCCAATTTAAAAAATAAGATATGCATTTAACGTTTATTCAAATAACAATGAAACAGAACAATTTTATATTAAAAGCACTAAAGTAAATGTAAAGGGCTGGTTGCTTTTTACTCAATATGTTGGTATTAAGAAGAAAAGAAATTAAAATAAAGGAAACTCCAGAGTATGGTATAATAAATGTCCATCAGCATAAAAGGAATAAACAGACGATATTTTGACCTCTCTCCTAGCGTCACATTTCTACCAGTCCCTCTGGCCACTTCTATCTGGCTGTCATGCTGCCTCTTAAACTCAAGAATAAAAATGACACTGATCTGAGGAATCAAGAGACCCGGCTCTTACCAACTTCAACATCATTTTTGTGACCTTGAGCAAGTCACAACTTTCCCATATCCTGATTTCCTCATCAATTAAGTGATGGGACAGACAAGATTGATATCTAATTCCTTTAAAAAATCCATTATTCTAAATTCAAATTCCTCATCCCCCCCTTCCACAAAACTGCTTCCCTATTATGTCTTTTCTCATCTTTGTCAATTATAGTATCATATCCCCAGTGACCGAGGACTGAACCTTGAAGTCATCTTTGATTCCTCTCTCCTCCTTTGTCCTCATATTATGTCACTGAGTTACCAAGTCATATTAATTCCTTCTTCACAATATTACTAAAATTCATGTTTTCATTTTCATTCCCATGACTAAAGACTTCATTCTTTTTTCAGTTTTAAACTTTACTTTAAAACTTCTATGAGAACATATTTAGAACTTCAAGATGAATGGTGGGACAATAAAGACTTACTATACGATCCAACCACTGGCTTCAGTTTCTCCTTCCTCTAATTCTTTATACTTTTACCACATTCATCTTTTCAAACACTGTCACTCTTAAATTCATAAACTATTGACGGTTTTAAATGAAAAAGTTGTAACTACTTAACTAGAGGATCATAGATTACCCTGGATCTTCTCGTTTTATATATGAGGAAACTGAGGCAAAGAGAGAATAAGTGACTTGCTAATAAATTCCTGAGGTGGGATTTGAACTCAAATTTTCTTTACTTCAAGTCCAGTGTCTTACAGCTTGCTGTACCATACAGCCTCTCTACTTAAGCACCTTCACAAACAGGTTCCAACCTTTCTTTTCAATTCTATTATTGCCCTACACAAATATTCTGATCTAGTCAAATGGGTTAATGTCTCTTAACATAATTCAAGTTCTACATAAAGATTTCCCTGAAAAAGATTAAAGTGATCTATAATAGCTGGGATTTATATGCAAACTATAAAGTTTGCAAAACACTTTACAAATATTATTTGGGATTTAGGTGCCATTTTACAGATGAGGGAATGTAATGACAATTTAGATTTTAAGATTTTTCTACCCATTAATAGGCCAAGTGACAGGAAGCCTAAGTCATGTGTGGTGGGAGCAGCTTGCTGAGAGGAAAAGGAATGTGTTACAGGAAACAGAGAGAACAGTTAGAGCTGAGGGAAAGAGCAGAGGTGTGCTATGCTGTGAGTGTTTGTTGGAAGGCCCCAGCAGGGGGGTGGAAGGTTATGGGATGGCGAGGCTCCATGCTGTGATATTGTGTTTTAAGTTCCTTGCTATTATGATAAAGTGGGCTTACTGGTTTCAGGAGTTGTTTGCTAGTTTGATGCCATGGATTTATCTGCTTTGGGATCTGGTTATTTGGTGTCTGAATAAATGTTTTACTCCTTCTGCCTTCTATATGGAGAAAGTCTCTTATATTTTGCAATACAGAACTTTGCACAGGCATGTTCACAATTATTGTCCATGTTGTGTTTATTGCCTTGCTAATACAGGAAGTTGAGGCAGACAAAAGTAAAAGGACTTGCCCAAAGTCACATAGCTAATAGCTGCCTGAGGCTGAATTTAGACTTAGATCTTGTTGACTCCAGGTCCAGGACTCTAGTCACTTAGCTGCTTATCATTTGTGTAAATGACAATCACATGCTATATTGTGAGTTTTTATTGTGGCTTATCTTTTCCCTAAAGCCTGCTTTTCTTCCTTGTTCACTATTGGTCAAGGGTACCATCAGGAGCTCTACTTCCCAATGTTAGGAGCTGTGATTTTCTCTTTTAGTATGATAAGGTGAAAAGGAAACACAAGTTACCAAGTCTTCTCTATCATATCCCTGCAATATCACTTACTCTCTATTCACACTTTGGATATCCCAACAAAGGCCCATAGTCCACTCTCCAGGAATATTACAACAGTCTCCTTTAAGATCTTCCCACAATGATTCTTTCTTCCCTTCATGCTCTTAAAAACTATTCCATGGAAACTGAGGGGATGCCCATCAATAGGAGAATGGCTGAACAAGTTGTGGTATATGAATGTAATGGAATACTATTGCTCCATAAGAAATGGTGAGCAGGCAGACTTCAGAAAAACCTGGAAAGACTTGCATATACTGATGCTGAGTGAAGCGAGCAGACCCAGGAGAACACTGTACACAGTAAAAGCAACATTGTGGAATGACTGACTTTGTTAGACTTAGCTCTTCTGGGCAATGCAATGATCTAGTCAATTCCAAAAGACTCATGATGCTATTCACATCCAGAAAAGTTACTATCGAGTCTGAATGCAGGTCAAAGCATACTATTTTATCTTTTTTTTTTCCCTTTCTCCTGGTTTTTTCCTTTTTGTTCGGATTTTTCTTTCACAATATGACTAATGTGGAAATACATAGTCTATAGCAGATTGCATGCCATCTTGGGGCAGAGGGGGATGGGACAGACAAAAAATTTAGAACTCAAAATCTTGTAAAAGTAAATGCTGAAAACTAAAAATAAAGTAATTAAAAAATAATACCTATTCGAAACACTTTCAATAGCTCCCTACTCTCCACAAAGGAAAGTTTAAAATCCCCTACCTGGTATATAAGACTCCATACAGTTTGGTGCTACTCTGTTTCCAATCTCATTCAAAAGCACTCTTCTCGGTGTTCCAGTTGAAATGGCCCACTTTTTATCAACTGTACTTGCTGCAATCTCTTTGTTTTAGTCTCTATTGCTGGATTATCCCCCTAATTCTACTCTTTATCTTCTGAATTTCTACCCATTCTTTGAGGTCAAAATTAAATGCCATCTCCTCCAGGAAATCTTTCCTGATCCAACTGGTTAGCAACAACCTTCCTGTCCTCAGATGTCAAACAGGATTTTGATAATCACTTCTGTCATATTTATCATGTGCCATTATCTATTTGCACATTTCTGTCCCCGTCCCCCATTGTACTATCAAAGCCCCCATATTTATGTCTTCATTCAGCACCTAGCACAGGGCTTTATGTGTGGGGAATTAAACATTTTTACTATTTAACTTTTCACAAACTTATGTTTATACTTTGTTTCCCCAAGTAGACTGTGTATTGTGGGGCTTTTTGGTATGCTTATACATAGTTGGCAGTGAATTGATTTAACTGCAGGAGATAGCAGAACAAATATACATCTTAGCTCTAATTCTGATAAGCAGAAGTATGAGTAAAATTAATTAGCTTTTATACAAGAATAAACCAAACATCACTAAGACACATATAGAAGTTTTACCACAATGGTATTTTACCTATTCCTTTAAGAGCCTATTCATCCCTGATCTCCCTGACAAACTGTTTGACAAAAAAGAAACAGGAATCACAAAGGAGCTAGGCATGAGACTCTACCTGAAACAGAAAGGAGTACTGTGAATTCTGAGAATTCAGATTCCAACTTTTTGTGGCAGTTGTATGGGAAAGATTAATATAACATTAGTAATTATTTCCAACAGAACTCTTAGTATCTCTTACTTATCAGTAATTACACTTTTAAACTTCATAATTTTAGGCTTTACATCCTGAACTTGTCAAATTGCATGTTTCAATTACTATTCCTACTTTTAAAACAATCTTAAAAAACAAAAACAAAACAAAAAAAACTATGAGCACAAACCATACCCCTTCATCAGAAAGACAAGCAAGACGATCTACAAGTTCTGGATTTGCTGTTAAGCTTTTTATGTATTCTTCACCTGAAAAATAAATTTTTTTTCAGATAAGATTAAAAAATAAGCAGACAAGTATGAGTAGAGGGTATTTTTACTTATCCAAGTCTATGAGCAATGGTTTAAGTTTTCTTTGGGCCTAAAGTCTTGTTAAGAAGGTGTAACAGCAATTTAGATTTGAAGATCTTTCCCACCCATTAATAGGGCCATGTGACCTGCTTCCATCACAGGAAGCCTAGGTCATGTGTGGTGGGAGGGGCTTCCTGACAGGAAAAGGAAGTTATATCACAGGAAATGCTGTGTGTGCATGTGTGTATGAGAGACAGAGAGACACACACCGAGGGAAAGAGAAAGAAAGAGAGAGAAAGAGAGAGAGCGCGCACGAACGCGTGAGCAGTTATGGCTGCTGAGGGCCGCTGTGATAGTTAGAGCTGAACAGACTGTGACTTAGCTGTGCTGTGAGTTTGTTTTTGGGAAGACCCCAGCAGGGAGTGGGAGAGGTTTTGGGGTGGAGAGGCTCCATGTTGTGGTATTATGTATTGAATGCTTTACTGCTCTGCTAGATTGGGTAAATGGCTTGTGGGATATGGTTCTCTAGTGTCTGAATAAATGGTTTACTTCTACCATCTATGTGGAGAGTCTTGTATACTTTGCGGTACAGAACTACATAGGCATTTTGACAATTATCATCTACGTTGTTATTACTGCCTTACTGATACAGAAGGCGTAGATGCCAATATGAGGAAACGGGGTGTGGAAAAAAATACACGCTATTAATTTTCACAAGCTCCTTATCTTAAAGACTTCTGTTAGTATAAAAAGTACATAGTGACCACGCTAATTACTTTATAATATGTCATAGGACTAGCTAGGAATGACTTATTTACATCTGAAAATTAGTAGTAAATAGAATAAATAATCTGACTTACATGTATACGCTGGTATCCCCTCTTCTATTGCCTTCTCTTTATTTTTTATGTCATTTGTTATGAAGATAACTTGAGGATGATTCTCATCTGCTGTAATTTTCTTCATGTGTTCATTGTACCATTTTGCTGCAACTCGGATGGCTCTATCATTCCGATCATTAGCGTTTTCCCCTTGTTCTTGCTCTACATATGTTTCTCTAGATATGAAAGACAAATTAAAAGCCTGAAAGCAGCGCATAAATGAACCAATCAAGTATCTCATTTTGGTGACTAAGTTTTATGACTTTTTAAAAACTTATGCCACTCATTTTTTAAAAACCAACTATATCAATTTGGATCAATGGTAAATACCTTTTCTTACAATATTCTTCCAATTTATTCCTTAAGAAAGACCAGAATCTAAAAGTCAGGGAAGAGTCAATTCTACTGGGCCTTTAATATAAATATTAAAACAAATATACTTCATTTGAGAAGAAAAAATATAATCTAATTAATGTAGCAAATGAAAAGCACATCAATTAAAGCCTTACTTCACAGCACCCAAATAACTACCCAAAGGTAACAGGGAAAACGTTAAACATATAATTTCCCTGTAGCTAAAATGTCTTTCTTTCATTTCTACCAGTTGCAATTCTATTTTTGAAGGTCCAGATCAAATGTCACCTTATCAATGGAGTCCACTCCCAACTCTCCTTTACCAATGATCATGTTCTATGAAAACCAAAAATACTTGGGTTTGTACTACTCTGTGACATTCTTTCCATATGTGTCACATTTCCTCTTAGATTATAGGCTCCATGAGGGCACAGATGTCATGAGAGATTTTACTGAGTCTTTACTCCAACACATAGCACAATGTCTAACATAACTGCACATAGGCTGCCATCTATGAAAACAGTTTATGTTTAAAATGTAAAGACATTTAAACTACACTGGGCATATTTAAATTGTACTCAATTAAATGAAGCTATAAAGGACTATCACTAAGCATTTATAAGGTGGCAGATGTCCAATTCTTAAAATATACTTTCAGAGGTGAGAACCTAGTTTTAACGCTATTGGAAATTAATGGATAACCATGCTACATTTTTTATGACTAACTTAAGATAAGTAATTTTTCATTTTAAAGCCAAAAACTAAAATAAACTTTTTAAAAAAGAAACAGAAAAAAGTTCAGGTATCCAAAATAATAACGTGGTATAGTACTTCCTATTCCTAAAGGATCTTAAAGCATTTAAACGGTATGGAATAAATCTGTCAAAGCACTGAACCAAAGTCAACACTGTGGGGAAACACAGATTGATAGATGATGCTTAACACTCCATGAAAGCTACCAAGAAATGTAATTATAATTCATATATGCCTTCATATAATCCATGAGCAATGATGACTTCAATACTTCAAGGACCTGTGATTTCACTGTTGTGGGCATTCACTCCACTGATGACAGACTGAAGCCCCTTCATGCCTTGGGAGACTTCATGAGTGGCTACGGTCGAAAAAATTTATCACCCCAAAAACCCTCTAGTAAGAAACCTCTCTACACTTTGCTAGAGGGGCCAATGTCAGGGCCTTCCTTCCTTGTGCTTGAATAGAATGGTTTTTAAGAAGCCAAAGCATGAGGAGGTATTAAGGAACGGGTCTACACAAGAGGAATGTTATCTATGATGGTACTTTAACATACATACAAATGATAAAATTAATCTTTATAGTCCTATTCACATTCTCCCAATTCTATCCATTTGAACTCTCACAAACAAACAAAAACACCCCAAAACAAAAACAATGAGATTCTTTCACTTTCTTCTCCATTCTCAGAAGTAATAATAGAGAAGTACTATTAACAGACAACGCTTTGCTCTGAATGCTGTTGTTGTTCACTCATTTAAGTCACATTCAACTCTCTGGACTGGTTAGGGTTTTCTGGGCAAAGATACTGGAGTGGTTTGCCATCTCCCTCTCCAGTGGATTAAAACAAACAGAGGTTAAGTGACTTGCCCAAGGCCACACAACTACTATGTGTCTATGGCCAAATTTGAACTCAGGTCTTCCTGACTCCAGGCCCAGTGCTCTCACCACTGAGGCACCTAGGTACTACCCAGGACAACTGTGGAGACCCTTCAGGGCCTGTTGTCTTTTGTTTCTGTTTTAAGCCCACCAGTGGTCCCCAACACGGGCAAATGGGCAGGGCAGGCTTAATCCCAGATTAACAAAGTGGAATCATCAGATCTTATGGCCCTCAATGGGGTGGTGAGGGGGAAGGAAGGGTACGATGGATCAACCTGCCATTTCACTGGTACCAGATACTACCTGTAAGAATTACGATCAGCACTTGTAGATCCACAGCTTGTTGTTTTAAAGGGCTACCTGGGACTAAGAGGGAAAGCACTTGGCCAGATCACAAAGCCAAAAGGCATCCATGGTGGTTATTGGACCCAAATCTTTCTTACTCTTCATCCAGTTCAGGCTCCTATTCTACCTTCCTTTCTACTAACATAGTACTATTCCCAACAAAATCTTATCAGGTTTGCAATGGAAAAATGCATATAATTTGAAGAAAGTAAGACGTGTAGCTCAAGGTTTCCAGTAAGTGCAAGAAATCAAAAGTTTAAAATGTTTTGCCAGTGTTCTTTACTAGAAAAGCACTGAGTATGTAAACAGATATGATGAAGAGATTTGGGAACAGTGGTCCAGGAAAAAAAAGGTGGGGGTGGGTTTATTCCTCAACGTATCATCACAGATTGAAAACTGAAGGGGACGTTCCATTTCCTCATCTTACAGATGAGTACTAAGGCCCAGTAAGGTTAAATGATGCCCAAGGTCACGCTGGCACGAAATGCCTTAGACAGTCGTTCTGACTGAGGCCAATGTTCTATCTACATCATTTTTATGTAAGTGTGACTAACACAGAGTATAATGTAAATGAATAACCAAGTCCTAATTCTACTTTACTTGTATAATTTGTTAAAAAGTTATATATATATATATATGTTAAAAAGTCATATTTTCCAAGATCAAAAATCATTATAACTAACACCAGTAGTAACACAGAACTCATGTTTGAGACATAAACAAAAGTTCAAACTTAAAGATTCCCTTTCCCTTTCTTAGTCTTACAGTTTTTACCAGAAAGAAACATGATATTTATATTTATTTTTAAAGTCTATATAGCCTTAATCTGCTTTGTATTTTTTAAACTTTCCTTTGCTATCTGATATATCTTGCCTACGGTTTTGCTCAGAATTCTTGGTAAAATCACTCTTCAAATTTTCAGTTAATATTGTCCTAAAGTCAGTTACAGAGAAATTTTGGAAGCATATATGGAGCTATGGAGAAACATCCAAAGGAGTATCAGTCAGAAGATTCCTTAGAGACAAATGGTCTTGGTTCTAGTACTGAACCACAAGAAAATTACTTATTGTGTGCCTCAAATTTCTCATCTGGAAAAAAAGATGTCAGTTACCCTATCTAACTCATTAGGTGCTTCTGAAGACTAAGTGAGGATGTGTGTGAAAGCATTTTGGAATACAAAACTGATCAGATGAAATATAAGATATTCTTGGAACTAAAACTATTTTAATTACTTATATTTTTGGCAAAATTACAAATTACTACTCCCATACATTCCAACCTTTTTGACATTTTTTTGACTTTCGGCACAGATATTTATCTTACCTATGATGCTCATTAGTGAAGGTATAGAAATGTTTGCTAAGATCACTAGTCACATCTCGGATTCTCTTATATACTGGCGCACTCCGATTCCTTACTTCCTGGAGAACAGTTTGTAGCACGATTACATTTCTGATGATTGGGTCCTCAAGTATATCAATCTTAAAAAAAGAAAAATGTGTCAAAATTTGTTCTAAATTTGTTCTGCTCTGGCAATATACCTATTTCCAACATACTCTATTTTTCCGATATACCTTCTCATGAAACTTGACTTTCTATAAGCTAAACATTTACTACTGAAAATTGAATCTAAGTAAGAATAAAAAGTAGTCAAAGGCAGGGGGCCACTTCATTTGAACTTCGCTCTCTAAATTTTGCACAGACCCCTTATAGGTAGGGAAGACCATCAACCCAATCAGCATATGCTCAGCCTTTATGAGAATCCCAGAGCTGCTGGGGTTTCTGACTACACCAGTTATGTCCCTGGTCTCAGAGCATTTATAAGTTAAGACTAATAGAATAATAACTAAATTAAAAACACTAAGTTACACTTACATAATGTAAATGTATGAGCATCCCATGCATGAGCAAATCCCAGTACAACCACTAAATGAAGCGTGTATTGTAACTTTTACTATGCCCATATTTCAGGGATAAAGAAACAGGCTAGGTTCAAAGGACTTGTCCTAAATCACTAAGCTGCTAAGAAATTCAATGCCAACTCAGATCTTGCCACAAAATCCAGAAATTTCCAACTTATTACGGGAGACAACCACCCCTCCCCCCCCCAAAAAAACCGAAGCCAAAGCAGGTCATTCTCAAGGGATATCATAGGATTTAGAGCTGGAAGAGCCCTTCAAAGTCCATCTTCCTCATTTTACAAATGGGGAAACTGAGACCCAGAGGAAAGTCGAGCTTATCTTTGAAGCGCGCCACAAAATCCACACCTAACAGATTCTGTTTCTTGGTATTAAGATCTTTACCACAAAGAAACAGAGGACACTTATGTTCCTTTGAAATTGTAACTTTTAAATCCTCTAGCTTTAATCTGCTTTGCATTTTTAAACTCTTCAGCTCTAAATTCTACGCAGTTGTACAAAACTCGCTCACAGTCCCAGAGGCAGCAGGTGATCGGGCGATGACTCGAACCCAGATCTCCCAAAGCCTCACTCGCGGGGTCCCCAAACCCCACAATTCCCTCCCACCGCCTCACGAGGCGCGCTTGCTTTGGGGAAGGCCTCGCCAGCAGAGGCCTCCTCCCCGGCTCCGGGTGGCACCTGGTGCAGTAACACGTTGGTGTCGGGCAGGAGGTAGTGGGGCTGCGGACAGAGGCTGCTCTCGGGGTCGCGTGGCCGAGGCTCCAGGGCCGGCCCTTCCTGGGCACCGCAGCACTCGGTGCAGCCCGAGGCCCCGCAGCCGATGTCGTCGCGCAGATAATGCTCCCGCACTATCTTCAGCACTCCGCCCGCCCGGGTCTTCTTCAAGAACGTTTTGGACTTGAGCATAGCGCTCTCTGGCTGGTTTCCCGGCAAACCAGGCCGCCGATCAACTTGAAAGGCGAGAAGCGATCAAGCCACACACCAGGGGGGCGCTGAAGTGCACAGACGACTAAAGTGCACCCCAAGGTTCACTGTGGTTTCCGACCAAGCCGAGTAAAGAACCAAACCCGGTAGGGGGTGGTGCAGAGGGGCGGGGGGAGAGAGGAAGCGGGAGGCAAAGTCAGCGTCTTCAAGCAGTCGGCCCTTCCGGCGGCCTCGGCGATTGGCTAAACCCACGGCCCTACGTCAGAGATGGTGCTTTCGGATTGGCTCGCCCGACGACTGCTAAGAACTTGACTTCCCGGCATGCCCCGCTGCCTTCCTCCGCTCGTAATCGGCGGGAGAAGTCGAAGTGGTGGTACTCTTGGCTTGGCCGGCGGAGGCCAGCATGCCTCAGAACTCTACTTCCCGGCATGCCCCGCCCCTTTTTTATGCTATTAGGCAGGTGGGAGGAGTCGGAGAGAGGGTTCTCTCGGGTTGGCCCGCCTGGAGCCGGCTTTTCTAAAAACTCCACTTCCCGGCATGCCCCACTACCTTCCTGTGCTCTCAGTCAGGTGGGGGGAGTCGGAGAGAGGGTTCTCTCAGTTTGGCCAGCCTAGGGCTGGCCTTTCTAAGAACTCCACTTCCCGGCATGCCCCGCTGCTTCCCGCGGCTCCTAATTAACGGGCTTGGTCTCGGCATGGCTCGAGAACCTGGCAAGTTGCGGCTTCCTCCTTTGTTTCACCGGTGCTAGCCCGGTTGTCGTGGTTACGGCTACCTCCCCGAGAGGCCCGGCGGTTGTAGAGGAGAGCCCGAACTGCGGAGCCAGAAGGCTTCAACCGGCGGCAGCGCAGGCGGTACCAGCGCTTTCGCCCATGGTAGTTATCCGTCTCGAGCTCCGGCCTGCCCACAGCCCGCGGTCTCTCTAAGGAGCAGGGCCCGGAGGCCTCCCTTTGTTGGTTTTCTTAGTAGAAGAGAATGATCGGCCTCTACTCAATTCAGTTCAAGACAGTACACGTTTATTAAGCGCCTACTACGTGCCAGGCAGTGTAGTAAGCGCTGGGCATAGAAAAAGAGGCAAAAGACCTTCCCTGCCTACAAGGAGCTTACTGTCTAATAGGGGTGACAACAGGAAAACAAATATTTGCAAGGTAAGCTATATATAATAGTAAACAATTAACAGAGGAAGGACGCAGGAATTAAGAGGGTTTGGGGAAGGTTTCCTGTAGACTAGCCTTTACATTTCGCTTTAAGCTTTGCAAAGTGTTTTATGTTGTCTCGGAAATCCTGGGAAGTAGGTGCTAATATTCCCATCGTACAGATGGGAAAATTGAGGCAGTCAGAGGTTAGGAGACATCTCCTGGTCTCCTATTTAGGAAGAAACTGAAGCAGGATTGAACTCGGGTCTCCGTTACTTTAAGTCCAATAATAATAATAATAAAGTAACATCTATATAACATGCTAAGTGCTAGACACTGTGCTAAGAGGATTACAGTTCTTATTTGATCCTCACAAAACCCTGAGTGGTTGGGGCTGCTGTTACTCCCATTTACAGTTGGAGACACTGAGGCAAACATTACGGTGACTTGCCCAGGGTCACACAGCAAGTATGTGTCAGAAGCGAAATTTGAACACAGGTTTTCCTGACTCTAACCCTAGCCCTTTATCCACTGAGCTACCAAGCTATCTCTAGCATATGTAGCTTTATTATTATATAGAGAGATCTCTATCTATATATCTCTCTGTATAGGTCCATGTGCAGGTGTATGTAAATGTTGTGTCTGAAAAGATCAACCTTTGGTCACACTGGTGATATGTGTCTGTCTTTGTGTGTACACATGCACACATATTGCCCTAAATGCCAATAGTTGGTGCAGGTAAGGGAAAAGGTTCAGATTAAGGAGGTGGGAAGGAAAAGAGTATTCCCATATGAGGTGTTTGAGAAAATTTCCTGGAGGTGGGACTTGAAAACTACTTTATAGGATGAACAAGCTGTGGATTGGAAGATAGAAAGAGGGAAGTGTCAGCAAAGTTAGAAGAACAAGAATCTAAGAGGGATGAGCTACATTGTAGTAGAGATACTTTGTATTTTGAAGTTGGGAGAGAAAGGGATGGAAAAGTTAGCCTGGAACTCAGTTGTCTATTCCTTAAACTCCAGGCTAAGGAATTTATTTTGTATTCTGTAAATTTATTCTGTAAACAGTGAGCCTCCATTGAAGATTCTTGAGTTGGGTAATGTGATAAAGTTCTGATTTAGGAAAATTAACCTGATGGCTGTATGCCACTCCAATATTATTGATGCATGCTTGGTATTTCAGAAAGAATACCGATCAACCAATCAACATTAATTTATTAAGTACCAGTTCAACACCTAGAACTATGCTAAGCGCTGGGGAAACAAAGACAAAATTATCCTCAGTGAGCATAGATCATCTGTAGAAATGAAAACACACACACTTTGATGAAATGAAACCATGCCAAAATTATTGCTTTGTATTTTGCACACCACAAGTAATTTGCACACCGATTTACTGCTTAATAATAGTAGTAATTTGCCAAGCAGCAGCTTAGAGGTGTCCTGTAGTTAATTTATGTTAAGGAGAAACTTAATATCCATTATGTACGTTATGTATATATTTATGTTTTGGGGTAGACAAATTTAATCTTAGTTTTTTTATCTGCAGGATATTTAAATTGAAAATTGCAAAGGAGAATTCATCATTAGCAGCAAAGATGTCACGAAAAATTCCTAAAGAATTAAAAAGAGTCAACATCTCTAGTTCTCTGGAGTC
Organism: Phalanger gymnotis; assembly: GCA_028646595.1. Taxonomy (NCBI): domain Eukaryota; kingdom Metazoa; phylum Chordata; class Mammalia; order Diprotodontia; family Phalangeridae; genus Phalanger; species Phalanger gymnotis. Next base: position 90,466,574 of record CM053626.1, read on the forward strand.
TGAAGATATTAGTTTAGAAACTACAGTGCCTACAGATGAAATTTCTTCATCAGAAGAAAGAGAAGGGAAAACCATAATCACAAGGCAGCTTATTGAAAGAAAGGAACTGCTTCATAACATCCAGTTGCTGAAAATAGAACTCTCCCAGAAAAACCTAATTATTGACAACATGAAAGTGGAGTATCTTACAAAAGTAAGAGAATTTGTGAATCTTGCTCTTCATATGCATGCATTTGATGATATAGTTAAATTGTAATTCTCCAAAGGAAAAGAATAGTTTCAGAGAATGTTTTTCTTTATTAGGTTGAGTGACTAAAGGAAATAAAGATTGAAATTTAGGGTTAAAGTTGGTATAGCTGGTGCAGTGGGAATCTTTGCTTGGCATGTCTCTAAAGTAAGGAAGCTGATTTGTAAACAAACATCAATCAACAAACATTTATTAATCACTATGTGCTGGCAATTATGTTAGGTACAGGAGTACAAAGACAAAAATGAAACAGTCAGGAAACTTGCATTTAGACAGAAGAGATAACAGGCACATGTATACAAGTATACAGATGCACAAAATACGTATTTTGCGGTGGAAAGCACTCAGAAAAGGCCTCTTTTACATTTTTTAGCCGAATCTTAGATGGGATTCCAAGAGGCTGAGGTAAGGAGGAAGTGCCTTCCAGGTCAGGGCTGTCCAACCTTAGGCTTTTATTGAAATAGTAGACAATATATTTTGATTTGCCATTTTAGTAAGAGCTCTGTGGTAGCTGGGCTTCGTTTACTAAAGCATTTGTGTAAATTTCTATGCTTGTAGGTGGGCTGCATTTTGGACAGCTCTGTTCCAGGTAGTGAGGACATTGTGAGGCATAAAGATGGGAGTCGGAGAGTGGTGTGCAAGAGAAAATTTCAAAAGCTAGTTTGACTAGATCTTGTAATTCATGGTCGATACTAATGTGTAATGAGGCCGGAAAGATACATTGAGGCTAGGCTATGAAGATTTTTAAATGCTGTATAGGAGTTAATGGTTGATAACTTTGCCTCAACTGTTAATGCCCTCCCTCTCAAGCTACCTTTTACTTGAATACTTTGCATTTATTTGTACTTGTTCTCTTTACATTTATTCTGTATATACTTATATGTATACTTGTCTTCCTCATTAGAATGTAAGCTCCTTGTGGGTAGGGATCGTTTCATTCATTGCACTGTATCCCCTGCACCCAGCATACACAATGGGCACTTAATGAATGCTTATTGATTGATTGATCCTAAAGATTTACAGAGCCACTAAAATTTATTGAGTTGGGGGCAGATGGTAAGTTGGTGACATGATCAGACCTGTGCTTTAAGAAAATCATTTTGTACCCTGGTGGAAAATGTATTAGACTGGGAAAAGACTTGCTATAGTCCAGGGAAGAGGTGATGGGCTGATCTAGAGTGCTAGTAGTGGCATGTGTATGGGTGGGTGGTTACTAGAATACTGAAGCATTGTCCTTCCAATGTACTTTGGACTACATACACTTATTCAAGTGATATTCTAATACTCAAAATATTTTTGGAACTCCATTTTTGGTATCTCTTTAAAGCCAATTGATTGATCACAGGAAGAACCCAAACTCATTACTCTGTAGTCAGACATTGGTTTTGTTTCAGTTGGTTTCTAAGTCAACTTGAGTGTTCTCAAAAAATCATATCTATCTACAAAGTGCAAAAGTTGTCCCCAACTCTGGACTTTTAAAAGAATAAGCTGCAGACTTCACAGACTTCCAAAAATGTATGGAGTAGTGGCAACTTTCCTGACATAGCAATGACCACTGCCTGTCCTTTCATCCACTGATATGGTCACACCATCAGCCCCACCATCAACCAAAATTTCACATCTTCCAAGATACTCAACTTTATAAAATTTTTCTCACTGTCTGCAGTAGATACTTGTATTCCTTCATTCCTACTGAATTTGAAGTTCATCCTGATTGTAACCTCTGTAACCCTTGGCCTTTCCTGATTGTCTGGTCTAGAGGGTTCTTAACCTTTTTTGTGTCATGAACCCCTTTGACGTATTGGTGAAGCCTATGGATACCTCAAGGTGATGTTTATAAAAGCATAAAATGAAATACATGAGATTAGTAAATTAGTTACATTGTTATACATTTATCAAAATATTTTTTAAAAAAATTAGTGGATCCCCTTGAAATCTATCCATGGGCCCCAATTTAAGAACCCTGCTGTAGTCTACCACATTTCCAATTTCACTCTTCTGCAGACTCAGCCCTGTCTCCCCAGGTAGCCACTGTGTGTGTGCACTCATCCCAGTTGAATCTCTTATTTCCTTTGTCCTTCTGGAGTTCTCACCCAGATAAACTTGTTTCTAGGCAACCCTTAGCTTTTCTTTCTTCCACTTCCACACTTCTAAATACTATTAGACAAATGAATAAAATGGTTGATATGTTTCAGTATAAATTCATTGTATTTGACCTCAGTTGTGCTTTCGCAGTTGCTTAGTAATTCTTTTATTCCCATTAGCTTCCTATGATATTGCCCATAATTTTCTGTTCCTAACCTGATTTGTGCCTCTTATTTCAAGACACTATTAGGGATTTTAAAAATGAATAAAACATGTTCCCTGCCCTCAAGAAGTTTGTAGTGTCTTCTGGTGTCTTCTTCTCCCTTGCCTCATATTGGTAGATAGGAGCACTTCATTTTTTACTGAGAAGGCTGAGATCATCCTCAATTCCCATCCTCCACACCTTTTTGTATTATCTCCTTCCCTTTCCCTCTTTGTTTCTTGGGAAAAGATGTCCCTCCTCTTTGCCAAGGGTACCTCTTCTAAGCCTGTTGTCCTTTATCCTCTTCCTTCCATTCCCTTAGGTTCTTGCTCCATCAGTTATCCCTTTTCTTCCAACTTGTCTTACACTTTCTGCTTGTTCCTTTCTCACTACTACAAACATATTTGGGTCTTTTCCATTTAAAAAACAGACTTGCCTTGACTTGTTAACTCTCCTTAGCTATTTTTCTTTCATCATCAAAGTTCTTGAACACTTTTTCTACTTCTCTTCCCACTTCCACATTACCTACTTGTTCCTTAATCCATTGCAGAATAGCTTTGGTACCCTTACTGTGTTGAAACCATTCCTGCAGATATAATCAGTGACTTCCAGTAATTGTCGAATCCAGTGGATTTTTTTTCCTCACTTGTTTTCCTACCTGATCTTTCCATGGCTTTTTGACTCTTATTTTCCAGTCTTCTCTTAATATTGTTTCATTTGTCTTTTATGAAACTATATTCTTGAAATGTTCTGGCTATTTGTCTCTTTTTTTTCTATATGACCCCTGTTATTTAAATTTTCCTTAAGGCTCTCTACACAACTCTCAACCTGGATATCCCATAGAAATATTGAACTCAACATGTTCAAAACTAAAGTAATTATCTTCATATCCCAAAGCGGCCCCTCTTCCTAAGTTTCTTCTTGTTACCAAGGGTATCACCATCTTCCTGGTTACCCAACCTAGGTGTCATCCTCCATGCCTCACTCCCTGTCCACATTCAATCTGTTGCCACGTCTTCTCAATTTTACCTTCATGACAGCTCTTTTATACGCCCCCTCCTCTCCTCTAACACTACCATCCCCTTGGTACAGGCCCCTGTCACCTCACACCTGAACTGTTGAAGCCTATTAATTGTTTCTCTGCTCCAAGTCTCTCTCCAGCATCCACTCAGCTGTTTAATTGATCTTCCTAAATCTCAGGTCTGACTATGCCATTCCCTCATTCCCTAAACTCTAGGAGCTCCCTAACTACCACTGCCACCCCCCTTCAAGTATAAAATCCAAAGTTTAGTGTTCAAAGCCCTTCATAGTCTAGCCTCCACATACCTTTCCAGTATTGCTCCCCCACTCCTAACTTTATAATCTAGTCATGCTTGCCTCCTTCTTGTTCCTTGTGCATGACACTCCCTTTCCCAACTCTGGACATTTTCACTGCCTGTCCTCCATGCCTGGAATTCTCCCTCTGCACATCACTAACTCCTGGCCTCCACAGTATCCACAGTTCAGTATCACCTGAAGTCCCTCCATATCTAAGTAGCTTTTCCTGATCCTCTTTCATGCTAATACCTTCCCTTTGAGATTATCTCCAATTTATCTTGTATATATCTTATTTGTACTTAATTGCTTACAATGTTGTCTTCTCGCTTAGACTGTGAGCTCCAGTGCAGGAACTGTTTTTGATAGCTATAATATTGATAGCTTACATTTATATAGTGCTGACTTTGTGCCAGACACTCTGAAATGCTTTATCAATTATTATCTCATTCGATCCTCCCAGCTATTCTAGGAGGTAGGTGCTTTTATTATCCCCATTTTACAGATGAGGAAAATGGAGGTAAACAGGTTAAGTGACTTGCCCAGGGTCACAGAGCTAATAAGTATCTGAGGCTGGATTTCAACTCATGTCTACTGAGTCCAGGCCCAGCACTCTATCCAATGACTTTTTGACTGACTTTTTGCCTTTCTTTTTATCTCCAAGACTTAGCTCAGTGCCTGTCAGATAGTAGGTACATAATAAATCCTTGTTGACTATTATCAGTGATATCTTAATTGGCAAATCCTATGACTTTCTCTAAGTTTTCATCCTTTTGACTAGTTGACAACACTTAAAGTGTTAACTCTCCCCTCTAGACACTCTTTCCTGTCTTTTTTATGACATTGCTTCCTATCTATCTGGCCATTTCTTATCATTTTCCTTTGCTGCCACCACATGTTCGTTTTTCCCTAGGACTCGTTGTTGGACAATCTACCATTTTCCAAATATACTTGTTTTTGAGGTCTTAATTAGTTCTCATGAGTTTGTCATCTTTATACTTATGAGTCCCAGATCTACCCAACCCTCATGTCTCCTGAGCACAGTCTAACATCCCCAGCTATCTCTTACACAGGTTCCTTAGGCATCTTAAATTTGCCATGTCTGACCTGGAACTGATTACTTTCCCCTCACCCACCATGGTATCCTCGCTTCTTCCTAGCTTTCCTGTTTGTGTTGAAAGCACCTCCCTCCTTCTGTCATCTATGTTCACAGCTTTGGAGTTGTTCTTCACTTTTTTTTTTCCCCTCCCTACTCAGATCTAATCCATTGCCAAGTTTTGTCTGTTTTACCTTTCCAGCATCTCTCGGCCCCCACCATTGAGGCCCTTAATCACATCTTGCCTGGACTATTGAAATAGCTTCCTAATTAGTTTCCTCACATCCAGTTTCTCCCCTCTCTAATCCATCCTTCGCATAACTGCCAGAGCACTTTTTCCTAAAAGCACTTATCTAACCCTGTTGTTTCCCATTCTTGGAAGTTCTAGCACTAGAATCTAGTGCCGTCTGCAGTAAAATACAGTCTCTTCTGTTTTGCTTTCTAAGTCTTTCATAGTCTGAATTGAGCTGTTTCCAGGCCTGTTATACATTATTATTGTACATTATTGTCCAGGCAAAAGTCAAATAGCACCTCAGGAGGAAGGGAGCTCTTCCGTACTGGAGGAAGATCTTTAAGTAAAAGATGAGCACTCGTTGGGTATCTTGTAGAGGAGATTTCTTCCCCTCCCTACCCCAAATAGCTTGGACTAGATTTCCACTCAAGGCTTTTCAAGTTCTGAAATTCTCTAATTGTAGCAAGGAAATTAGAATAAACAGAATGGATTAAAGAAACCTTTGGGGGAGAAGTTGGAATGAAGCCTCAAAGGAGAGATTTCACGAGTTTGAAGCCCCTAAGTAAATCTAAAATCGTGCTTTAAGATGGATTCCAAGTTAGATTCTCTCCAAAAGATTAGTTTAGCATTTTGAAAACATAAATTCATAACTAACATTTGAGAACTCTAACTTGTTTTGCTTTTTGATCCAGTACATTGTTTCATCATCCAGAGAAATTTGAACTGTTCTAGAATTTGCTGCAATAGAGCAAACCTCTTACAGCTTTGTATAATACATTTATCATCATCAGTTGGAAAGCTTTAATTGTTTGGACGTTTTCCCTCACACCGAACCTCAGTTTCCTCCTTTGTATCTATATATTTCTCCCAGCTTTGCCCTCTAGGACCAGACAGTAAGTTTAATACTTCATCTCTGTGCTGGATCTTCAAATAGCATCATAGACTTAGACCTGTGAGAAACCTAAGAGGCCATGTAGTCCAACACTCATTTTACAGATAAGAAACCAACAGTGCTGGGATTTGAACCCAGGTCCTCTGACTCAAATCCAGTGTTTTACTATATTGTGATGCTTCTGGTACTTGAAAACAGTTACTATGTCTACTCTCTCTATATTACCTGTCTCAGGCTTTCCAAGAAGAGGTAGATAAAAGGGAGAAGAATTTGTATTTGTATTTGTATCCCCAGTATTTGTATCCCCAGTGCTTAGCACCGGGCATGGCACATAGCAAACACTTCTTAAATGCCCCATCCATCTCTCGTCATTCCATAGAAATTGTTCTCTCAAATGACCTCTTATTGTTCTCTTTAAGGGCCTTTTTGCAATCAGCATCCTTCTTCAAGATTGTTTGAAGGTGTTGATCATTTTCTCCATCTCGATACTTTCATCTCTGGTTTTTTGTGACACTTGTGTCACCTGGTTCTTCTCCTATTTTTCTGACAGCTCTTTTGCAGTCTCCTTTACTCATTTTCATCCATGTCAAGCCCACAAACCTTGGTTCCTGCCCTCCCCAACTCCTACCCCCAAGAAGGCTCTATCAGTTACTGTGATGGTCAGGTCTCATAGTGTCACTTCTACTCAGTAAACTTCAGAGGACTCCCTATTGTCTCCAGAAGCTAATATAAAGCCCTTTTTGGCATTTAAGACCCTTTACAACCTGACCCCTTTCTATCTTTCAAGTCATCTTAACCTTTATTCCTACCATACACTCAAATATGACACTGGCCTGCTTGCTGTTCCACACATGTTCCACACTGTCTCCTGACTGTATATTTGCAATGACTGTCCTCCATGCCTGGAATGTTCCCCTGCCTCACCTCTGCCACTGGTTTCCCTGTTTTTCTTCATGATTTCAGCTCAGCTCTTCTGCAGGAGGCTTTTCACTTCACTGTGCCTTCCACTGAGCCCGTATCTATCTCATACACACAGACATAATTAGTTACATGTTTTATTCTCCATTAGAACGTAGACTCCTTGAAGGTTGGAGCTGTGTGTTTGCTTTTCTTTGTATCCTCAGCACTTAGCACAGTGCCTGGAATGTGGTAAATGTTGAATAAATGCTTCTTGACTGACCGATTGTCCTGCGTGCTAAGAATGCTCTCCCTCCTTACCTCTGCCTCTTAACTTCCCTGGCTTTTTCAGGACAGCTCCGATCCCCGCAGGCTTGCAGGCTTCTCCCCGCTCCTCAGCTGCTTGTGCCCCCGCCTCGGTGATTTCTTTTGATTTCGGTACTTATAATTTGTAGGCTGCCGCTTCTATTGGAATAGCAGTTCCTTGAACTGATCTTCCCTTGATTTGTAACCCCAGTACTTAACACAGTGCCTTAATACATGCTTAGTGAACAAAAGCTGTGTAATAACTGCTACATTTCTATTCGTTTCTTCTTAAGAGGCACTGTACTATAGTAGAAAGAACACTATATTTCACATCAGGAGACCTGGATTAAGATTTTATTCCTGCTACTTAAGCAGTATAAATTGTGCAAATCATGGGGACAGAGCCAAGATGGCAGAGAAAAGGCAGGGAAGTGCCAGAGCTCTCCCAGATTCCCCTCAAAACAACTGTAAATAATACCTCAAAACAAATTCCGGAGTGGCAGAACCCACAGAAGGATGGAGTGAAACAAGATAACTTAGAAGGTTGACAAGAAATGTCTCTCACCCCAGGTTGAGAGGGAAGCACAGGTCCTGTCCTAGCAAACCAGCAGCAGGTCTTGGGGGCAACTGAATCAGCTGTGGGAACTTTGGCTTCTGTAGCTCTCAGCCCATAGTCAGGGAGTGGGGTGGGGAGGTCAGACAACTGGTCAACAGATTTACAGGGTCCCTTTGTTAGCACTGAGTGCAGAATTCTATTGCATTGCCCATATGCAGATCCTGGTCATAGTCCTAGGACAAGGACGAGCGCTAGCACACCACAGCTTGTGGCCACAGGGGAGCAGGGACCCTTATCATAGTCCCAGGGCAGAAAACTGTTTGTGGTTGTTCATAGACCAGAATAGAAGCCAGGAGAGCAGAGACCACACCTCCTTAGATCATAGTACTTGGGAAGGACTACAAACTTACAAACCCCCAGAACTAGCTCTGAGAGCAGCAGCAAGAATATCCTGAAGCTTGAGACATTGCCCCCTTCTGTAGGAGCATTGCCCTAATTTAACTGGGAAAATGAGCAAACAACAAAAAAGAGAACCTACCATAGAAGGCTACTTTGGTGACAGGGAAGATCAACACACAAACTCAGAAGACAACAAAGTCAAAACTGCTATATCCAAAGCCTCAAAGAAAAATGTGAATTGGTCTCAGGCACAAAAAGAATTCCTGGAAGAGCTTAAAATATATTTTCAAAACTAAATAAGAAAGGTAGAGGAAAAAATGGGAAAAGAAATGACAGCAATACAAGAAAATCATGAAGAGTCAACAGTGTGGTAAAGGAGGAATTAAAAAAAAAACCTGAAAAAAATAGCACCTTAAAAAGCAGAATAGGCCAAATAGTAAAAAAGACACAAAAATCCACTGAAGAGAAGAACTCCTCAGAAAGCAGAAGAGGAGAGTGGGGGGACAGAGCCAAGATGGAGGAGTAAAAGCAGGGACCTGCTTGACCTCACCTGAAACCCCTCCAAATACCAAAAATGACTCTAAACAAATTCTAGAGCAGCAGAACCCACAAAATTACAGAGTGAAACAAATTTCCAGCCCAAAACAACCTGGAAGTTTGAAAGGAAAGGTCTGTTGCACCAGTCTGAGAGAGGAGTGCAGTCCAGCACAAAATGTGCCAGCACAGACCAGGCTCCAGAAAACTTGGAGCAGGCCTCAGGGGACTGAATCACTGGCAGCTGTGGTGGTTTCCAGACTTCTCAACCTACAGATGCCAAAGACAACTTAGAAGGTCAGTAGGAAAGATCTGTTACACCTAGGTGAGAGAGGAGCTCTGGCCCCGGGAAAGTAGAGGCAGCAATAGAGGCAGCAGTGGCTGCTTCTGGAGCTCTCAGCCCACACACGGTAGGGGGATTGAGCAGCTGATTAGAGGGGGATTGCAGGGATCTCTTTGCTGGCGCTGAGGCAGGATTCTCTTGCTTTGCCCTGCTTGGATCTGGGTTGCAGGCCTAGGTGGCAGTGCTGGGATGAGGAGGAACTCTGGCATAGTGGAGCTTGTGGCAGTGGTGGAGAGGGAATCCTCACAGTTGTAAGGCAGAGAAGAGTGCTTGTCACTCACAGACTAGAGCACAGGCCAGGAGAGGAGTAAACTCCTCTCCTTTGATCATGCCACCTTGGAAGAACTGAAAATTTACAGGTCCCTAGAAGTCTCTGAAAAGAGCTGCACAAAACCCCTGAAACTTGGGACAGTACACCCTCCACACTGGAAGCAGAGTCCTACCTTAACAAAAAGCTAAAAAGTCAAGTAATTAATTGTCTGGGAAAATGAGGAAATAGCAGGAAAAAAACTCAGACTATAGAATCTTACTTTCGTGACAAAGGAAGTCAAAACATACAGCCAGAAGAAGTCAACAAAGTCAAAGACAAAGCCCCTACATCTAAAGTCTCCAAGAAAAATATGAATTGGTCACAGGCCATGGAAGAGCTCAAAAAGGATTTTGAAACTGAAGTAAGAGAAGTAGAGGAAAAATTGGGAAGAGAAATGAGAGTGATGCAAGAAAATCACAGAAAATGAGTCAACAGCTTGCTAAAGGAGACCCAAAAATACTGAAGAAAATAACACCTTAAAAAGTAGACTAACCCAAATGGCAAAAGAGGTACAAAAAACCAATGAAGAGAAAAATGCCTTAAAAAGCAGAATTGGCCAAATGGAAAAGGAGATCCAAAAGCTCACTGAAGAAAATAATTCCCTAAAAATTAGGATGGCGCAAATAGAAGCTAAGGACTTATGAGAAATCAAGAAATTATAAAACAGAACCAAAAGAATAAAAAAAATAGAAGACAATGTGAGATATCTCATTGGAAAAACCACTGACCTGGAAAATATATCCAGGAGAGATAATCTTAAAATTATTGGGCTACCTGAAAGCCATAATCAAAAAAAAGAGCCTAGTCATCATCTTTCAAGAAATTATCAAGGAAACCTGTCCTGACATTCTAGAACCAGAGGGTAAAATAAAATCAAAAGAATCCACTGATCCCAAAAAGATCCCGAAAGAGATCCCAATAGGAAAACTCCTACAAGTATTGTAGCCAAATTCCAGAGCTCCCAGATTAAGGAGAAAATATTGCAAGATGCCAGAAAGAAATGATTCAAATAGTGTGGAAAACACAATGAGGATAACACAAGATCGAGCAGCTTCTACATTAAGGGCTCAGAGGGCTTGGAAAATGATGTTCAGGAGGTCAAAGGAGCTAAGATTAAAACCAAGAATCACATACCCAGGAAAACTGAGTATAGTCCTTCAGGGGGAAAAATGGACATTCAATGAAAATAGAAGTCTTTCAAGCATTCTTGATGAAAAGACCAGAGCTGAATAGAAAATTTGATTTTCAAATACAAGACTCAAGAGAAGCATGAAAAGGTAAACAGGAAAGAAAAATCATAAGGAACTTATTTAAGTTGAACTGTTTATATTCCTACAGGGAAAGATGATATTTGTAACTCATGAGACCTTTCTCAGTATTAGGATAATTGTATGTCTGTATATGTGTATGTATGTGTATATATATATATATATGTATACATACATATGTATACATATATGTACACATATACAGAGGGCACAGGGTGAGTTGAATATGAAGGGATGATATCTAAAAAATAAAAGGTGAGAGGAATGTACTGGGAGAAGGAGAAAGAGAGGTAGAATGTGGTAAATCATCTCACATAAAAGAAGCAAGAAAAAGCTTTTACAGTGGAGAGGAAGGGGGAGAGGTGAGAGGGAATGAGTGTGCCTTACTGTCATTGGATTTAGCTTAAGGAAGGAATAACATACACACTCAGTTGGGTATGGAAATCTATCTTATCCTACAGGAAAGTAGGGGGGAAGAGGATAAGAGAAGGGAGGGATGATAAAAGAGAGGGCAGATTGGGGGAGGGGCTAATCAGGAGCAAACACTTAAGGAGGGACAGGGTCAAAGGAGAGAATAGAAAAAAGGGAGGGCAGCATAGGATGGAGGAAAATATAGTCTTTTACAACATGACTATTATGAAAGTGTTTTGCATGATTATACATGTATAATCTATGTTGAATTGCTTTTCTTCTCAATGAGGGATAGAGAGGGAGGAAGGGAGAGAATTTGCAACTCAAGAGTTTTAAAAACAAATGTTAAAAATAGTTTTTACATGCAACTGGGAAATGAGATATATAGGCAGTGGGGTATAGAAATCTGTCTTGCCCTACAGTAAAATAAAAGGAAAGGGGTTAATAGAAGGGGGAGGGGCAACAGAAGGGAGGGCAGATTGGGGGAATGGGTAACCAGAATACACACCATCTTGGGATGGGGGGAGAGGAGAGATGGGGAGAAAATTTGGAACTCAAAATCTTGTGAAAATGATTGTTGAACACTAAAAATTTTTTTTGAAAAGCAGAACTGGCAAAATGGAAAAAAAGGTCTAAAAAAATCAACAAAGTAAAGAACTCTTTAAAAAATAGAATTGGCCAGATGGAAAATGAGGTACAAGAGCTTACTGAAGAAAATAATTCCTTAAAAATTAGAATTGTACAAGTGGAAGCAAATGATTCCATGAGACACCAAATAACAATAAAACAAAATCAAAAGAATGAAAAATGTTGGGATGAGGGCGAGAGGGGTGGATGTGAAACATCTCATTGGAAAAACAACTGATCTGGAAAATAGATCCAGGAGAGATAATTTAAGAATTGTCAGACTACCTGAAAGCCATTTAAAAAAAGACCGAGAGGGGCAGCTAGGTGGCACAGTGAATGGAGCACTGGCCTTGGAGTCAGGAGTACCTGAGTTCAAATCCAGCCTCAGATACTTGACGCATTGGCTGTGTGACCTTGGTCAAGTCACTTAACCCCAATTGCCCTGCCTTCTCCCCTCCAAAAGAGAGAGAGAGAGAGAGAGCCTAGACATCATCTTTCAAGAAATTATCAAGGAAGGCTGCCCTGGTATCCTAGAATCAGAGGGTAAAATAGAGATGGAAAGAATCTCCCAATCACAACATGAAAGACATCTCAAAATGAAAATATTGTAGCCAAATTTCAAGGCTCCAAGGTCAAGGAACAAATATTGCAAGCAGCCAGAAAAAAATAATTCAGATATTGTGGAGCTAGTCAGGATAATACAAGATTTAGCAGCTTCTACACTAAAGGATTAGAAGGCTTGGAAAATGATCATCTGGATGGCAGAGGATCTAGGATTACAACTAAGAATCACATACTCAGGAAAACTGCATATAATCCTTCAGGGGGAAAAATGGATATTCAATGAAATAGATGATTTTCAAGCATTCTTGATGAAAAGACCAGAGCTGAATAGATGATTTGGCTTTAAAATACAAGACTTAAACATAAAAAGTCATTTCGGTTGTATCCAACTCTTCATGACTCCATTTGGGGTGTTCTTGACAGAGGTGTTGAGTGGTTTGCTATTTCCTTCTGCTCATTTTGTAGATGGGGTGATGAGGCAGGCAGGGTTGGATGACTTGCCCAGGGTTATACAGCTGCTGGATATCTGGGCCCAGATTTGAGCTTATGTTCATGTCGTCCTGATTCCAGGGCCACCTAGGTCTCCATTGATTGGAGAAATGCAAATTAAAACAGCTCTCAAGTACCACCCCACGGACCTCTCAGATTGACAAATGTTAGGATGTGGGAAAATTGAGACACTCATGCACTGGTGGAGTTGTGGATTCACCTATTGTAGAGAGCAAATTGGAACTATGCCCAAAGGTCTATAAAACTGTACATACCCTTTGACTCAGTAATACTACTACTAGGTCTGTACCCCAAAGAGAAAAAACAAAAGGAAAAGGACCCATATGTACACAAATATTTATAGCAGCTCTTTTTGTGGTGGCAAAAAAATTGGAAATTGAAGGGAACCCCATCAATTGGGGAATGACTGAAAAAGTTGTGATATATGATTGTGATGGAATAGTATTTTAGTATAAAAAAGGATAAGCAGGATGCTCTCAGAAAAACCTGGACTTACCTGAACTGATGCAAAGGGCAATGAGCAGAACCAGAACACTGTACACAGTAACAGTGATACTGTACAGTGATCAACTGTGAATGACTTAGCTATTTTTAGGAATACAGTGATCCAAAGATAATGCCAAAGGACTTAGGATAAAAAATGTTATCCATCTCCAGAGAAAGAACTGATGGATTCTGAATGTAGATCTAAACATACCTTTTTATTTTATTCTTCCTGGTGGTTTTTTTTTTTTGGTCTGTTTTCTCTTTTACAACATGACCGGTATGGAAATGTGTTTTGTATGATTGCATATGTACAGCCTATATCAAGTTGCTTGCTTTCTAATTGAGGGGTGCTGGGAGGAAATTTGGAACTAAAAATTTAAAAAAATGTTAAAAATTGCTTTTACATATAATTGGGGGAAAATAAAATACTAAATACATTTTTTAAAAAAGAAATTGTACAAGTTAACTTTCTCTGATACTCATTTTCTTCATCTGTCAAATGAGAGTATTAAACTGCATGACCTCTAAATCCCCTTCCTGTTATAAATCTGTGGTCTTATGCAATTGTTGTCATTATTGGTTTTCTGTTTTGAAGTATTAGAATTCTCTTTTGAAGAAAGTATTCTTGTTATTTCAGAACAAGCTTATAAGCATTTGGCATCTTTCACTTCTTGATCGCAAAGCATATTTTCTAACAGTTTTTCTTGCGTCTACTTTTGTACTGAAGTTACTAAATTGAAATTTATGTTTATTTGGAAGATCTCGTAAAAATTCTTCACAGAATTTTCATACTTCTTCATCTTCTACAACAGATGTTGGTACTTAAACTTTAGTTATCTTCTTCATGGTAGTCTGCTTGCTTATGCTCACTATAAGCACCATAAGGGAAGATTACCAAGTACCCTGTGAATTTATATTTATTTTCTTTGGCCACGTTATGAGAAAATTACTCCTGCTACAACTCCTTATTCATGTGTACCATGAAAACCAGCAAAGCCATTCTTAGATTTGGCTGACACTTTTTTTTTTAAATGTTTTCTCATTTAATTAAGATCTAGAGACTATCAATATAGATGATACTCAGTTATTCTAGTAGTGTGTAAACTTATTGATTATTCAGTGGTCAAAAATTTGAGAGTAAAAAGAACATTAATTAAGTAAATGTAAACAGTCTAACATCCACATAATTCTTAGCACCTACTAATCTCATTTTAGCCATTCAACTCTCTCTGAACAAGTGGAAACAGTCAGCGCAGATTTGAGAAATATTATGCTTTTTTTTTCCTTCCATTTTATTGTTGTAAACCAGAGGTTCTCAAATTTATTCGGCTTACTGCTGCTTTTTCAAAAAAAAAAAAATTTACTCAGCACCTCACCCTGGAAATCTACTTTCTTTAACCCTTTAAAGTTTTTTTTTTTTTAATTTGGATCATTTCCAAAAAATATAAATTTTTTTAAATGATGCATCTTAAATTTAATAATTTATTGTAAATTTGTGGGTTTTTCCTGCATTGAAATTTTGATGATACAATGTTGTGTCATATTAACTGTATAGTATCATATTGTAAACAAGTGACACGCATGTATTCCTGCTGATGCATTCTAGACTTCCTGACAATGCGAAACACACTCATCTGCCAATACTTGCTTGTTAAGACCTGTTGGCCAACCTGACCACACTGATACAACTTGCATTTTGTGGGTTTTTTTTGTTTTTTTTGGAAAATAATGTAATCACTACGACTTTAACCCTGTTATGCAACAGATGAAACATGTATAAACAGTTTTTCAAAATTTTCTTACCCTTTTTCCTTATGCTTCCATCACCCCTTTATTTTTATGTAACACCTCCCCCCCAGTTACCCCTGAGGCTACTACTGCCCCCCTGGAGGGTGGTATTACTCACTTTGGGAACCTCTGTTTGTTTACTAAACAAAGAAAAGTCATCACCAGTGGCCAACATTCTGGTGTTGAGCTTTTCTGCATTTGACAAGGCTGGCCTTTTAATTTCCTGATAGGACCTAGTGATATAGTCTTATTAGGCTCATACTTGAAGAAGCCTATTTTGTTTTGGTGGAACCTGATATAATTCGTTTTCTAAGCCTTCACGAACCCGGGATCACCTTAATTATTTTAGGAATTATATACAGGTTTCTATTATTCAATAACTATATAATCTCTGTTTTCCTTTTCCCTTTTGAAATTCAGTGACTCCAGTTAAATCCAAGATCATTTTTTACCAGTATAAGCAGGGACACAAGAAACTTATGAATCCATGCTTCAGCCCTTTTAATAAGATTATGGCCTATTGGAAGAATATCTGTGTCTTACACCCTAAGTTGTCTTAGGCAAAGGCAGTATTTTGTTTTATACGTTCTCATATTTATAAGTAGAGTGGAAAGATGATTTCTCATGAGCAGTCATTGAAGCTTATAAACATGTGGCAATTGCTAGAACCAAATTCTAAAGATGAAAGTAGAAATTCCATCTTTTTTTTTGTTTCCTGTTCTCCTTTGCTTCCTTTTTTTTTTGACCAAAAAAATCACTTTTTAAAAAAGAAACTTGCTTGAAGAATTGGCTATATATTTGATTCTCTTTTTATGCAGATTGAAGAGTTAGAGGAGAAACTTAATGATACTCTTCACCAGAAGCAGCTGTTAGCATTGAAATTGGACAACCAGTTGACATTCCAGAAAAAGGATGCCAGGTATAAAGATGTTTGAAAAGCAACAATATTAATGACAGTGTGACTTAGGATATCATTGCTTTATATCCTATGCTGCTTATAGAATGATATATGCCTCAAAACAGTAGACCCAAAGATGTATTCTGCAGTTGATTGGTGTTTAATTGTCCCATCAAGTATCTTGAAGTATAAATGACAGAGAAATTGGACTCTTGAACTAAACATTTGGTGATCTGCAATACTCCCTGATTCTCTGCCCAAAATATTCAAACAGAGAATTAATGAAGGTTATATTTATAAGAAACAAATATGAAGTGATATCATGGAAAATTAGGGGCCATTGCTTTGCCCTAAGATTTGCGTAGCACACATGGACCTGTACACAAAGGTTTTATAATTTAGAAAAGATTTGAGTAGTACCACTTACTGCCAGAGAAAGAGAAATCATTGTTTGTCTCTTTTTATAAATTTGTGGAGAATTTTCTTAATTAGAAGTTTGAGTTTTTTTCCTTATAGGCTCATGATCATTTAAAACCCTTCATATTTTACAATTACAGTAATAATATTTTACAGCAGCATATATTTTGAGTATCATTTATTTCCAGTGTAAAGGTAGAGTTTCTGACTATTTATGTCATGAAAACTTTATGTCTTGGAAACAGTACAACTTTTTTGATTTCTGAAATCCCCTTTGTGAGTTTATTTGAAGCTTGTTTATTGAAAATGTTGAATTTCTTCCCTTTTCATAAATGTGACACTGTAATGTGGCTTATATTGAGGCTTATTACAGCTGACCACTCTGGGAATTGTTGGAATAATGATCATTTGAATACATGTATTTAATGATGCTTTCTTCCTTTAGTTTAAGCAGCAGCCTGCCCTATCAAACATGGGCCAACTTCTTTTAACAGCCCCAACTGTAGAGGGAGAATAACTCCATATTCACAGATAATAAATAACAGCATTTTGATTTGTTTCTGATTTCTTGATTTAAAAAAGTGTAAACAAGAAAATTAGGGTAATGGTTTTACCTACTTCAGATAAGTTTAGATAGATGCTGCTCATGTTGTTTTAAAATGGAATAGCAATAGATTTTTTTTTTTTTGGTTGGGAGGAAGATGAAAAGAAAAAGAAGAGCTGTACCATTTACTAAAAAATAATTATGAAAATGTCATTTTGCATGATTATTGATGCTATCTTTGTCACCTTCTACTTAGAAATGAAAGGAAGGGAAAGATTTAAGTCAGAGGAGCAGGCTATTTGATAGTGATTCATTTCTTTATGCATGCGTAATGTGTATATGTAGTGATTTGTTGATATTATTTATATTTCCATTGGAATTCTCCATTAAGGTTTTCATTTGCTTAACTGTGGGTCAGAACTCAGGCACATGGTATGCTTTTATCATCAGATCTATCTGATGATTTGAAATATAATCATTCAACAGCAAAAAGCATTTAGTTGACATTTTCTTACATACTGTACCACAGTAAAAAGTTATTTAAAGTGAAGTTTCATAAGTTTTATGTAAGCTTACCATAAACTTTCTCTTAATGTAGAAAACATCAGGAATTAATGAAACAGGAAATGGAAATCATTTTATTGAGGCAGAAACAGCTTGAGGAGACAAATCATCAGTTAATAGAGAAGACTGGAGATACTCGTCGTAGCTTGCGTGACTTGGAGTTAACAGAAGATCATTATATGAAATTGAAGTCTCTTCCTGAGGATCAGCTTTCTATTCCTGAATATGTATCTGTGAGTTTTTTTTTAAAAAAAAAAACTATCACAAACATTTTAGCACAAAGTTTTAATGGGAGTGTAACAAGCAACATAATTCCTGTTATCTCTTTAAAACTCTTTCATGCTAGGGTATCTTTGAAAAATATTACTTTTTATGGAAAGGCAAGGAAAAAAGTGCTTTGGAATGAATACTTAGACAGTTTATTTAAAATTTGTGGAAGTTTCCCTGTTCATTTGATGCTTCATGATAATCATAGTGAATTTATGGGCCTCCATATCTCTTCCCATACCTTGGCATGCAATTTCAGCCAAAACTTCACAGAAGAATTCCTTAATTGAGCAAGTGCTCCATAGAAAATCAGGATTATTCATTGAGGAGATGGACAGGACCTTAATAATCACCTAGTCTTACCACCTCATTTTGTAATTGAAGAAACTCAGACTCAAATTAGGTTCAGTCATTTCCCTATGGTTACATAGAATATGTGGCAGAGGCATAATTTGACCCTAGATTAGGGTAGATCTAAGCTAGATCTTCTGATTCTAAGTACAGCGCTCTTTCCCCTGAAGCATGCTACCCTCACCCAATAAGGAGCCAATACGAAGAGCATCCTAGAAAACAGTAGCCTTAGTTGGTCAAGATGGATGGGTCAGCCTGAAGGTTAATTCCCCCCTCCCCATTTCCCCTCTATTAGAGTGTATATGAGCAGGTGACTATGGGTGTTGGTATGTATTAATTGTAATTGGATTTCAAAGTCACTCATTAATGACATCTATTTTTTTTTCCAGATTCGGTTCTATGAAGTAGTGAATCCTTTAAGAAAAGAAGTAAATGAACTGCAGGTGAAAAGGAATGACCTCTCAGAAGAACTTACCGATTACAAATCCCAGTTAAAGCGATTGTTAGAGGTTGGTACAGTTGGATTTACTGTCTAAGAGAAGTAACATTTCTCTTTTGTGTTATACTCTAATCTTTTTCTGATAACGAATTACTTTTGATCTGTCTAATGTCTTCACGATTGTCAAGGGGCCTGGCTGGAAGGGATCCACTTTTCTAATGAAGCATAGGTAGGGTGTGGGAGAATGGCCGCTTGCCATATCCCTTTCCACTGTGGATCTTCACAAGCAATTAATACTATGGAAAAGGTGTTGGTGGTAGAGATGGGGCAGGGGTGCAGGCAAAGAAAGAAGGAGAAAGAAGCTTAAACATAGCAGCTAGCTTAGAAGTTGATCCACTAAGACTTGATTTACCTTACAGGGAACCTCAGTATATCCCATCCCTGAGTAATCTCTGTGTAATCATAGAAATGTGATACATGCATGTTTGTGTGAACAAGAATTTTTCTTAAGGAATAAGTCCCAGTTCCTTCTCCAAATCTTATTTGGCAGAAGGAATAGACAAGGAGCAATACTCCAAAGCAGTCTACCTGACAGCTTTAGAAGAGAAAGGGAGCTGAAAGAAAGAACAGAGATTCTCTACACTCCTACCTCTTTTCCAGAGGAGTGGAGGCACCTTTCCCACCTCAGAGTGTCATTCAGCCATCCTGGGGATCTGAGCCACAGGAGGAACAAACTAGCCCAGTTCGAGATCACTGTGGCAAACAAGAGCTGGGAGGACCTCAAGGCTTCCATAGTCCAATCCACTCATTTCATTTATTCATTTAATTAGACATCCTGGCCTAGTGGATTCAAGTCTCACCTCTATCAGTCGCTGGCTCTGTGACCCTGGGTATGTCACCTCACTTCTTAGTACTCTAGCCAACCCTCTAAGACTATCAGCTTCAGAAAAGGTCCTTATATGCATTGATAAAAGAAATTGCTCACTGGCTTCTAGTTCCAGCTAAAATCTTACTTTCAACAGGAAGCCTTTTCTAACCAGTCTCAATTCTGGTTCCTTCCCTCTTACTTTTAATTATTTCCAACTTCTCCTACATATATCTTATTTGTACAAATTATTTACACTTTATCTCTTCCATTAGATCATGATCTCTTTTAAGACAGGATTTGTCTTTTACCTTTCTTTTTTATCCTCAGCACTTGGAAGAATGCCTGGCACTTAATATCATACATAGTTAAGCAAAACTGATTACTGCATTGGCCATATGTCCATAAATGTTTGTTTTGTTTTGCATCTTGAATCCATCCCCTTTCAGAAGACAGGTTAGCTGGAAGTTTTGAAGGGACTTATATTTAAGTTTAATATTTGAAATTATAGAATTGTTAGGTAAATTGTGCCATTATAAAACATTTTGCTAAAGGACTGTCTATTGCTATCCTGAATCCTCTTCACAAGAAAGTTCTGGATAGGATCCTGGAAAATGTTTGGGCTGGAGGAGGGGCATCTTTTAAGTTTCCATGATGTTTGAGCTGATATAAATATACATAGAGAGGAATAGGGATATGCAAACTTAATCTGTTAGAGGAGGCAACTTTGTTTTCATGAAAAGAAATAAGGGGTAAATAGGCACATGTATGAAAGGCAAATAGTGCATAGATTCAATGTATTTGTACTTTAGAAAGTTACTGCCAAGGTTTCATACCAGTCTTTTTTTTAAGAGTTACTTTG
The DNA here is from genome assembly GCA_028646595.1 of Phalanger gymnotis. Lineage (NCBI taxonomy): Eukaryota > Metazoa > Chordata > Mammalia > Diprotodontia > Phalangeridae > Phalanger > Phalanger gymnotis. Next base: position 90,486,848 of record CM053626.1, read on the forward strand.
GGATTTGGAGGACTATTTAGTCATGAGAATTGGCTTGGGAATGAAAAACAAAGGCTAGGCATAAAATAGACACTTTTAAGGGCTAAGATTAACTTTATGATTTTATCTCTGGAAGAAAATGGACAGTGACATCTCCCATTTTGTACATACTACCATGTCTTTCCATGTAGTAGATGGTGATAAGATTGTGTAGATGGAAAATGAATTTCAGGATGAACAATTGCGACATATTTTAATCAAGAAAAAACAATTCATACTTATAGAACTGGTGGGCCCTGAGCTATTGGTTAAAGTTAGGAAAGCAACCTAACAATCATTTATAGATTCATCTTTGAAGGCAACATGCTATTATGACAAAAAAAGATAACTGACATATTGAACATTGTTAGGAACACATTGGAAACAAAGTTGAAAATGTTATCCTGTGCTTATCCTTCCGTCACTCCCTTTCCCTCCTCTTAAATCTGTTTTTTTTTTCTCCTCACCATGCTCTCCCTTCCTTCTGGCTTTCTCAGTCTCTTGCCTCTTCTCTGGCCATACTTTATTCCTTTCAGTCACTGAAGTTAACCAGTTCATACGTGGTCTCAGCTTTCAAATCCCTTGCTGTACTTGTTCTATCACTAGTGGTTTGTGCCTCCCAAAACTCAGCTGTGGATTACTCTTGCCATTTGCTTTAGCCACTCCTACTTGTATCTTGCTGAACACCTCTGAAAGAAGTCTTGAGAATTGTGTCCACCTCAAATTTAACTTTATTTATTCGCAACTCAGTCCTACTTCATGCATAGACTGTCGTCTATCAGAGCTGCAGCTGCTTTCTCCTTTTCCCAAACCTCTACCACCTATCTGCAGAAGGCCACAGCTTCTATTTTGCTAAGAAGATAAGGGCCATCTATCTCATCGTGAACTCCTTCTTCCACTTTATTCTGTATCTGAAAGCCCCTCTACATCATCCCCCATTGTCTCCTGTATGCCAGTCTTCATCTTACCTATGACTTTACTTGGACCCTTGATCCCCAGCCATATTTTCTAGAGTTTTGCCCTTTTGATCACTCTCTCTCTCATTTTCAGTTGCTCTTCATCTATGGGCTCTTTCCCTTCTGCCTATAAATATACCCCAGTCTCTTGTATTCTTAAAAAAGTTTTCATTTGACTCTGCCATTCCCTCAAACTCTTAGCCTTTATTTCTTCTCTCTTTCATATTCAGACTACTACAGTGGGTCATCTGTAGTGATTGTCTCTGCTTCCTCATCTTTCACTTTTCAACCACTTGCAATATGGCTTCTGATCCTCTTGCTTAACCCCTCCTCCCTTGTCTTTTCGGTCACTGCACTGTCCATTCTCTCCTTATCTGACCTTAACTATGGGTGTCCCTAAGATCTCTGTGCTGAACTTGGCTCATCCATCTCTGCAGTCTCTTAGCATATTTGATCCCCATGGTTTCAGTTATCATCCCTATTTTCCATATCCCACTTATGTTCCGCTGTATAGGCTGTCCCACTTTCCTCCCAGGCACTCCCTCTTCCCCTCAACCCCTTATAATCTTTAACTTCCTTCAAGGCTTATTTCATCTGTAATTTCCTGTGGGAAGCCTTTACTGATTTTACTACTTGTTATTTTTTCCCCTCTCCAAATTATCTCTGTTTATCTGTGTAAGTGTTGTCTTCTCCTTCCTCTATCCTAAAAATATAAAATTCTTTAAGGTCAGAGTCTGATTTTCTTTTTTTTTTTTTAGTTGGCCCCTATCACTGTCTTCCACATAATAGGCACTTGATAAAATGTTACTGAATTATATTGTTTGTACATACATTTAGAATATTCTGTGTCATATTCTGGAATTCTTCTTGCCATACCTTAAGAAAGATATTCTGCAACAAGCCAGGTCTACAGAAGGACAATTAAAATCATCAAGATGGAGGAAGATTATGGTTAAAGGCAGACTGAAAAGGTTTAGTACTCTGTAGAGAAAAAATTATATCCAAAAAAAGCATATGATAGGAGCCCATAAAAATTTTTGAACAGTTTATGTAAATTGAATTTGAGATTGAGAGAAGGGTAAGTTTAAGATAGGTATTTTTAAAAAACCCACTTCTTTATTGTTTTGTTGTTTATTCATTTCAGTCATGATTGACTCTTCACAACCCCATTTGGGGTTTCTCGGCAAAGATACTGGAGTGGTTTGCCATTTCCTTCCCTACATTATTGTACAAAAGAAGAAACTGAGGCAAAGAGGGTTAAGTGACTTTCGCAGGGTCACACATCTAATAAGTACCTGAGGCCACATTTGAACTCAAGAAGATGAGTCTTCTTGATTCCAGGCCCATCACTCTTATCTACTGTGCCACCTAGCTGCCAAAATATTTCTTCACTGGGTAGTAAATTTATGAGCCATATGAGAAACTAAGAAAATAACTAGATTCAGAAAGCGTGAACAAATTCAGAAATGGTAGGGCCATAAAGGCTCATTAGGAGAGACTAGGATATTTAGGGTGGGGAGGAGGAGAGAAGGAAGTTCATCTCGGTCAGCAGAATCTGCATACTAGCTTTTATGTTCTGTCAAAGACAGTGCTCAATTTGATTGGTTGACTCAGTATGCTGATCTTACTATGGTTTTGATTCTTTTCACCACAGGATGGCAGCATCTTTCCACTTGATTTTTCACTAAATTTAGGAAATTGGAAGTTGTATTCTTGTTATAACAATCAGAAGCAATATAGTTATTTACCTTTTCTTAAAACCCATAAGCAGAATGTATGATGATCACCACAAAACAATAACAAAATCTTTCCAGCTTCCAGTAGAACTTAATAAATTCTGATGGTATGAAATTAGCCATATAATGTTCTGTTTGAAAAGATTATAAAATTCACAGTTCAGCTCAGGGGGAACTTATTTCCTCAGAATTAAAAGACCTATTGGCTATTAAATTTTTCCTAAATTAAAATCTACCTAAGTCTACGGTAAATTGAACATCTTAGTTTTGTTGTTCACGTTTACTCTTATTTAGTGTGGGTTTAACCTGAGGCATTTGAAAGGAATGATTTTTAAAACTTTAGGAATTAACAGTCTGGCTGTACCCTATCATATTTATATGCAGTTTTGGGCCCCACATTTTAGGAAGAATGTTAGTAAGCTTGAAAGTGTCCAAAGTAAGAGGAGTCTCAAGGTCATGCCTTATCATTTGAAAAGAATTGAGGATGTTTAGCCTAGAGAAGAGAACACCGAAGGTAGATGCTGAGAGCTGTCCTCAAGAACTCAAAAAGGACTGTTTGTGGAAAAGTAATTAGATTTATTTTGCTTGACCCCTAAGGGTAAAACTAAGGGAAGTAGTTGGAAGGTACTGGTGCAAACTTATGCTTTATGGAAGGAAAACTTCCCTAACAGAGCTTTGCCAAAGCAGAAAAGACTGCCTCAGCAGACAGAGGGTTCTCCTTCACTAGAAGTCTTCAAGTAAAGCTTACCTTTGACCATTTGTCAAATGTGTTGTCAGTTTGGAGTACCAGATAGAGCACTGGACTTGGAATCAGGAAAAACTGAGATCATTGATGTCATGAATGTTCTTGCCTTCTGAGAAATTCTGTTTTTTCAATAATAGGTCAAAATCGTAGTCTACTATATGTAGCTATTTAGCTAATTTGGCATTATATGCTGTTAATACTTATACATCTGTGTCTAATGAGGGAAATGTAAACAACTTACTGTAAAGAACAAATAAGTCTCCATTTAAAGTAGCTATTAAGTTCCATGAGGAAATACCAAAATAAAATGTTTTTTTTTTCTTGTGAAAACTTGGGTGACTAGAAAGCAATGAAAGTATGTTTTACTGAAGTTACTTCCTTGTTTAGCAGCCTCATTATATTTCTGGAAACAAAACCTGCAAGTTAACTTTTAGACTGAACTTAAACATTCAGAAGCAAGTTTTTATTTGCATTGGATGAAAAAGTAGGCATTTTAACAAGTGACACATTCCTGTCACTGACATTTTTATAATGCGTTTTGGTTATCAGACTGTTTTCTAAAGTGTCTTCTTTCCAGACCCAACTGATTTTTTTAAGCAAACATTTATATGGTGTTTTTAAGGTTCACAAAGCACTTTACATTTGATCATCACAACCACTCTGTATAGTAGGTGCTTAATTATTATCCCTGTTTTATAGATGAGGAAACTAAGGCTTGGAGAGGCTGTATGACTTGCCCCAGGTTGCGCAGCTGGAAACTCTGAGTGGTAGAATTTAAACTCAGGTCTTCCTGATCAAGTCTAAACTAGCTATTGTGGCACCAGCTGTCACACTGAGCAAAAGTACCTTCCTAAGTAGGGAAGGGAACAAGCATTTGTTAAGCACCTACTGTGTGTCAGTCCCTCTGACAAGCACTTTACAGATATCTCATTTGACCCTCCCAGCAACCCTGTGAGGCAAGGGCTATAATTATCCCTGTTTTACAGTTAAGGAAACTGAGGCAGACAGAAGTTAAGTAACTTGCCCAGTGTTATACAGCTAATAAGGGTCTGAGGCTGGATTTGAACTCATGTTTGTGACTCCAGGCCCAGCAGTCTAGCCACTGAGTCACTTATCATATGTTCTTATGTTGTCAGCTCTCACTGATAAAGCCTTTTTCCTCTTCAGTCTGTCTCTCACAAAGCTGCCAAATTGATATTCCTAACCACTGGCCTAACAAAGGAAGATTGAGTGACTCTTTATTGCCTCCAGGATAAAATATTAACACCTTTGCTTGGCATTTAAGGCTCTTTGTAATCTGGTTTCAACCTCTCTTTCCAGGACTGTTGCATATTCTTCCCCCTCTATACTCTGTAATACAGCCAGATTGCCTTCGTGCTCTTTCCTGTGCCAATACTTTCCATCTCCAGTCTTCATGTTTTTGAACAGGTTCTTCCTCATTCCCAGAAAGCTCTCCATCTTCTCTTCTACTGCTTCAAATCCCCCAGAGTATAAGCTCCTGGAGGTCACTGCTTTTGTATCTATAGTGCCTGCAGAGTGCTTCATACTGCAGGTGCTTAGTAATACTTGTTTGATTGAGGGATCCTAGAATATTTAACAAATTCATTGAGAAATCAGTTAAAGCTTCATCTGCTTAACCAAAATCTGCATAGATATATATACCACAGGGAGAATATTCATTTACTTCCTATCTATGGGTTAAAAACACAGTTTCAGAAGAGGAGATTCAGGAATTAACATATGTAAGATTTTTTTTTCAGTTTCCAATTTGTTAATGCAAATAACATTCTTGCCAAGGAAGCAAGATAGTATTATTCTTATTCTAAGTGATATAACTATGAAATAGTATGTTAAGCAGTGACTTATACAGGAACAATATGTTGTGTAACAGAGAATTAGATTGAGATTTGGAGTTACAGAAACCTAGTGCTTGCCTAGAACATTAAGCCTTTTTGCTTTATTATAAATTTTCTGGATCTTAAAATATGCACCTATTTTACATGTATTTATTTTATATGTATGTAAATAGCATACAATAAAAGAATATAGAAAAACTATCAAAAAATTTTAAAGTATGACATATGTATGAATTGTAGCACATATTAAATAAAAAAACATAATGTTGAATAGTTTCAGTACTACTTCTAGTTGTTCAGTATGGAACCTAAACGTTTTTTTCTTCCAATTTTATTATAATCTTTCCGATGCTGAATAAACCTGGAGACCCTTTTAATTAACTTTTTGATCAAGAGTAGTTTTGAGGACCTTGATTACTACTTTTTAGTAATGTAAAATATTACTTAATTTAAAAAGATATTATAGTCATTTGGGGCTAAATTATGACTAATTGTAGCTATCTTTATACATAGTATGTTATAGTTTTATTCAGTTCAATTTAATAGGCATTGGTAAACTCTGGTTTTTATTATCTGGCTTAGAATTATAAGATCTGAGTTTGAAGCCTTGTTGTGCTTCCTATTGAGTGACCCTGGGCGCATTATTTAAACTCTCTGATCTTTACTTTCTTTCTCATGTCATCAGAAAATGGTTAGGGATCATAGCTTTGGAGCTGGAAGGAACCATAGAGGTAATTTAATCCAACCAACTAATTTTAGGAGCTGAGACCTAGAGAGTTTGAATGATTACTCATGGTCACATAGGTAAGAAGTGGCAGACTCATCATATACTTCATATGTTTTTTCTTTTCTGTGTTGGTGTTTTACTCCGTACTAAACAGCATGTTTAATGAAACAAAGGACTGTATCTCATAGAAACTGTGAAACTCCTTCAGTGACTTACATAGTGTTTTGCTTATAGTTAAGCATTTAATATTTCTTGTTGTTGTATCTTAACATGTACTTTTGGAAATGGAACTCCAAGGTTCTCTACCTGCTATTTTCTATGTAATTGCTCTCATACTTCATTACTTTAATCAAGATATAATTTCATTTTGGATAGATAGGTAGATCGTAATTGGTCTGTTAGGTAATGCAGTGAATAGATCGCTGGGCCTTGAGTCAAGGAATACTTGTGTTGGAATCTGGCTTCAGACACTGTGTGACCCTGGGCAAGTCACGTAACCTTTTGCCTCAGTTTCCTCAACTGTAAAATGCAGATAATAATAGCAACCTTTGACTTTCCAATGTTGTGAGGATCAAATAAGATAATATTTGCAGTGCAAAGCACTTAGCACACTGCCTTGCACATAGTAGGCAATATGAATCCTAACTGTTACTGTTCTTAACTGACTGTACCTTTTCTTATGTGATTCTTGTCCATCTTTTTATTTCTGTAAATCTTTGCTTCTTTTAATATTAAATCTGGGATATTTTGTTCTCACGTTGTACTGTGCTTCATTGGAACCCACACTAAGGTCTTACATTGATGCTTCATCCTGGTATGATGGTGACCTTTTTTTCTTTAAGCCTGTGTAAGTAGAGAACAAGCTCTGACAGGTGCTACCAAGCTGTATGTCTGTTGTGTTAGGCCCATTTTCAGCTGAAGCTAGAAAAGTTCATTTTCAGGTGCAATAACTCTGAAAGACCATCTACCAGTAGTCATGGTGTCTTACCTCTAGACCCCATGTACATTAGTAGAGAAAATACCCACAACCAAAGAAATCACAGACCTCTAAAGTATCACAGTGAAGATGAAGTGAAATCTTGAATTCTGTATTGTAAAAGTGAAATGGCAAATGATAAAATGAAAAGCAGAATCAGAATTCAGGATTAACTTTAAATTCTCTTGTTTCTTTTTTTGGGTTTTTTCAATTGATGAAAATACTTTAAGACTCTTATGAAGCTGCATATTTCTTCCTTTTGTTGAATTGAGAATTTTAACCTTGTAGCTTGAAGGGATAAAATATACCAGTGAGTGGGGAAGATTAAACAAGTGAAAATAACTAGTGTTAGCTAAGTTAAAGGTCAGCTAGACAGTAACATTTAAGTATCTTCTATGTATAGAATATTATGTAAGCGTAATAAGATGCCCAAGAATAATTAGACCCAATTCCTACATCAGAAATTATAGTTTAAAGCATTTTTGTACTATTTGCACAGAAATGGAACCATGGTAAAATTAAGTTATCTGGCAGATGAAAAATAACTAAGATAAATAGTGACATTGATTTTTAAATAGTTTTGCAATTACAGAAAGTGATGGCAATACTTTTATAACATAACTTTGATATCTTCAGGATGATATTAAGCCACTCAAAACAGTGAATTTATGGAAGTTGCCTCAATACCTAAAAGTACAAATCATATTTTTATTAATAATAGCTCACATTTATACCATACTTTGCTTTTGTAACATGCTATATGTACATTGCTTACATAACTCTGTGAGATAGATGCTGTTATTAGCATCATTTTACTGATGAGGAAACTTTGGTTCCAAAAAATTAAGTGACTTTTCCAGAGCTGTCCCTGTCATCTAGTATCTGAGGTCTTTTTAGCTCTAAGTCTAGCACGCTATTCTCTTCATCTTAACTGTCCCTATTATTACATGCCTACACAGAGTAGACACCTAGTAAAGGTTTCTTGAATTTGAATTCTCTTAGACTAAACTGAATAATCTGTTCGAAATCTATGATCAAATAAATGAAAAGTATGAAGGAAAACTCACCACATGTAAACTGTTATTAGTTCCTTATCTATTTTAATAGCTACAACAGACTTTTAAAATACGTACATTTATGCATTTATGCCTGTCTTGGAAAGCTTTAAAATTATTTCAGGGTCTGAGAAACATAGTATTTTTGTAGAGTGGAAGTCTCAATTCATAACTAGAAAAGTATGACTTGCTTAGTGTTAGTAGCAAAGCAGACTTTTTCTTTTTTTTAATTTTTTTATTTTTAGTTTACAACACATGGTTCTACATAATTTTGAGTTCCACATTTTCTTCCCTCCTTCCCCTCCTCCCTCCCCAAGACAGCATGGAATCCTATATAACTTCCACGTATAACTTCGCGTTGAATCAATTTACACACTAGTCAAGTTGTGGAGAAGAATTATGACCAATGGAATGAATCATGAGAAAGAAGAAACAGAACAAAAAAAAAACCACAACCCAAAAACAAAACAAAAGAGAGAAAAAAAAAGAGGAGAGAAAAAGGCGAGCGTGAAGTATGCCTCAATCTGCATTCATACTTCATAGTTCTTTCTCTAGATGTAGCTAGCATTCTCCATTGTGAGTCCTTTGGAGTTGTCTTTGTACCTTGCTGAGAATAGCAAAGTCTGTCAGGGTTAGTCCTCACAGAATCCATATATCTGGTTGTGTATAAAGTTCTCCTGGCTCTGCTCTGCTCACTCAGCATTATGTCGTGTAGGTTTTTCCAGGTTGTTATGAAGTCCATATCATCCCCATTT
>CM053626.1:90496171-90512214 GCA_028646595.1 Phalanger gymnotis
TTTCTTTTCCATAAATCTGAACTATTCCTTGCTCTCCCAAATTGCTTATAGTTTCAGCCTTTATTCTTGAATCATGACAGACTTTTTCTTAGTTGTGAAATCAGAAGATCCTCAGTAGCAGGGATTCCTAACTCTTTTGTTATTTGGTGGATCCCTCTGGCAGGCAGGTGAAACCTATGCCCTGGCCCTTCTATTTTGGAGTTTTGCTGTAGATAATGAGGTGTCTTGTACCAGTTGAAATTTCTACAAATAATTGGACTGTAGGAAAGAGGATAAGTAATCAAAGGGTGTTCTTGGATTTACTTTGTTACTTGACTGATGCTATTTGGTTTAGGAATGACTTCTGTTTTCTTAATAACTGTGGCAACAAACCCCTAGTTTTGTTCAATGTTTTCTATATCAATTAAGCCTTGATGGATACAATGGGGGGAAAAAAGAAACCTGTAGATCTCTCCTCAGAATAATGATTTGTTGCCTACATTCTTAATTGAAGAAAAAAAAATTTCATTTAGAGGCTAATGAAAATAAAGATGTAATTTTTGATCTTATCCAAGTTGACACAATACTCTTAAAATCCATCCATGGCTGCCTTGGAGGTCTGTGAACCCCAAGTTAAGAATTTGTGTTCTATAATAATAGAAGAATAATTACATTGTTGTTGTTGTTCAGTCATTCAGTCTTGTCTGATTCTTCATGACCCAGTGGACCATAACACACCAAGCCCTTCTGTTCTTCACTGTCTCCCAAAGTCTGTCCAAGCTCATGTTCTTTGCTTCCATGACTCTATCCATTCAATCCTCTACTATCCTTTGTTTTGCCTTCAGTCTTTCCCAACATCAGGTTTTCTGATAAATGCTTGTATTCTCACTGTGTGGCAAAAGTATTTAAGATTCAGCTTCAGTATTTGACCTTCCAGTGAATAATCTTAATTAATTTCTTTAAGCATTGACTGATTTATATCCTTGCTCTCCAAGGGGCTGTCCAGATTTGCCATAGCTTTTCTTCCAGGGAGAAAGCAAGCTTCTTTCAATTTCATGGCTGAAGTTGTTGTCTGCAGTGGTATTTGAACCCAAGAATATAAAAGCTGACATTGCTTCCATTTCTTCTCCTTCTAATTTGCCAGGAATCGATGGGACCAGTTGCCATGATCTTGATTTTTGGTTTTTTTCCATGTTAAGTTTCAAGCTAGCTTTTATACTCTCCTCTTTCACCCTCATCAAGAATCTTCTTAATTCGTCTTCACTTTCTGCCATCAGAGTGTTATCATCTTTATATCTGAGATTGCTGATATTTCTCCCAGCAACCTTATTTCCAGCTTTTGATTCATGCAGCCTGGTATTTTGTATTATATATTCTGCATATTAGTTAAATAAGGTGACAATATACATCCTTGTCGTACTCCTTTTCCAACATTAAACCAATCAGTTGTTCCATGTTTGGTTCTGTTGCTTCTTGGCCCGAATACTGGTTTCTCAGGAGACAAGTAAGATGATCTGATACTCCCATCTCTTTGATGGCTTGCCATATTTTGTTTTAATCTACATTCAAGAGGCTTTAATGTAGTCAATGAAGCAGAAGTTGGTGTGTTTCTGGAACTCCCTTGCTTTCTCAGTGATCCTGCAAATATTGGCAATCTGGTCTCTAGTCCCTTTGCCTTCAAAAACAAGCCTGCTCTTCTGGTAATTCTTGGTTCACATACTGCTGAAGCCTATCTTGTAGAATCTTAAGCATAACATTGCTGTCATGTGAAATAAGCACACTTTTTTGGTAATTTAAACATTCTTTGTATGTCTCTTCTTTTAGCTGTTTAGGTGAGATTTGTTAGTAGTGAGTGAGACTTTAGAGATTTTGTGTTGTGAATATTTTACATCCAAGAACCTATTTGTCACTTCTGTTCAAAAAATTTACTAAGTGATTTCTGTTTTGAACTATTGATTTTAGAGTGAAAGACATAATATCCTATTTCCAATCTGATATCTGTTCTGTCTCTTTACATGAAGAAGATCAGATCAGTATTCATCAGTATGTCCAATAGTTTGTGGACATAGAGAGGTTACCACTTAGATCCCAGGTCACAAAGTGTGAGGCAAAAAAGATGTAAATGAAATTAATTGTACTTAAGGTAATTACGTTTTGATTTATATAGCTGGTGACTTTAAAAAGTGCTAGGCTAAATCTTTTTTTAGCCATTTCATACTTTAGATAGAAATTTAGTTTTAATCATATGTTATTTTAGTCAGTGAGTTTTTATTATTTAATTTGTAATCACAATGATATTTTATGTGATGGGATCCATAGTCAGTTATGAAACTTAGTTAAAAGACTACAATTAAAAAACACAAATGCAAGTCATTTTTCACTTTTCAAATATAAGGCCACTCTTTTGTAATTAATCCTGCTGCTTCCATTGAGCAGTTTTTTTTTCCCTTAAAGAGATATTTGAATAATATATGTTTAATGCTATTCAGTTTTTAAATTCAAGGGACCTTTCTATAGAAGAGAATCAGCCTAAGCATATAATTTTAAAAGATCATTTCCATTTTGCTTGAAATGATTGGTAATTTGTTTTTTGGAGGGGGGAATGCAGGGCAATTGGGGTTAAGTGACTTGCCCAAGGTCACACAGCTGGTAAGTGTGTCAAGTGTCTGAGGCCGAATTTGAACTCAGGTCCTCCTGACTCCAGGGCCCATGCTCTACTCACTGCACCACCTAGCTGCCCCAGTGATTGCTAAATTAACCAGTGTAGCATAATTACATAATTTTCAATGCCTATTTTCTGCTAATCTACCAAAAATTTAAATCTTTATGTAACTATTTTGTTTTTGGATGTTTAAAAAAATTTAGGATATCAATTTTTAGTGTTACATAAGAATAATTTATGCTATCAGTATTTTAATGATATAATATTAATAATTTATTATTAAACATTCATTTGTCATTGCAATGAATTAAGAAAAGAGAAACAAATTTTCTCATTTCTTGAATTAGCTATTTTAATCCCATTTAAAGTTATGAAAATTGAGCTGATTTTATCCTTTGAGAAGTAGCTAGGTGGTACAATGGATAGAGTGTTGGATTTAGAGTTAGGAAGAACTGAGTTAAATGTTTCCTCAAACACATACTAGTTCTGTGACCCTGGGAAAGTTATTTAACCTTTGACTGGCTCAGTTTCCTAATCTGTAAAATGGAGATTACAGTAGCAGCTACCTCCCAGTATTGTGAGAATCAAATGAGGTAGCAAATGTGAAGCACTTTGTAAACAAAGACACATAAAAAATGTTATTATTAACAACAATAATTCCTCCTATGTAAGATAATATGGCATTTAAGACTGTGGAAAGGAAGGGAAAGTGGTAAAATTGGCAAATGTTGGAGAGCTTTTCAGTTAACATACCTTTTCTTTCTTTCCTTATAGATTTGTGAAAGAGGGACAATAGCATATTTACTCAGACAACCTATTTTGCTTTCACTTAGAATGTTTCATTTAGAAGAATGTGGTATTCCAGTTTCTGTGATGTCAACCTAAAGATATTATTTACATATTGATGATTAAAGAATAGAATAGAAAGAGATTACTTAAAAGATATGAAATCTTTAAAAGTGTATTTTTCAACCTTTTAGATGTTAATCCCTTGTCCCATAATTTGATCTTATTTAGGGCCTTAGTTTTTTATGATGGTATTTTTTCTGTAATTATGAGACTAAATTATCTTTTTCCAATGTCTATATGGGGAACAAAGTGGGAGATACATTCTGGACCCTCCATATTCTTATATTTCTATGTATTATACTTTTAATGATATTTTTAAAAATTACTTTTCCTTGTAAATGTGTAGTATTTTAGTTCCAAATAGACTTTTGTGAATTAGCCTGGGGAATGAACTAACATTTATAAAATTGTTGCTAAGCAAAAATGTGTTTTAAGTTCTACTTTTAACTAACTGAGATGCAAGATGGGAAAGTAAGCTGATTCTCAGCATAAGAACCAGATCCCAATACCTTGATTCAACAAGTAATTAGCCAATTAGAAAATAAATTTGCACCTCTACGCTCCTGAAATAGCAGTTGAAGGTTTAGTGAAATGTCCATACTCCTATACCATTATCTCTGCTTTAACCTGCCATGTACCTCTTATAAACAATGACATGGACATCACTTCTGAGCTTTGGCTGAGGTGAATTTTGTCACTACCATTTTTCCTGATTCAAACTGCCTTCCCTGTAGAGTGAGCGCGCGAGCACACACAGACACAGACACACACACACACACACACACACACACACACACACACACACACCCATACCTTACCTCTACTTGGTGTCAAGGCTATCATGTTTTCCTACCTCTGTTACCAGAGAGAGTGACCAAGGGTAGGGGAGAAAAGCCCAGGAAAGCAGACCTAATCTTCAATGCCAAGAGAGTATGGAATATAAAAATAGTTCAACTGTTCACCTTTGGAATTTACTTTTGTCGAAGAGTTTCAGAAAGCTCTATGTCCTCCGTGCTTAACTAGAGGAAACTGCTCAGTTCTCATGGTCTGGACATGAGAAAAAAGTAGAGGAAGTGGCTGTGAAGGAGAAAGAATCAACCAAATGCTTGATAGATTAGCTCACAGGTTCCCAAAATGGGCGACACAGCCCCGAGGCTGGGGGTGGGGTGCTAGAATGATCCAGGGAGGTGATAGTAACCTCGGGTGCAATTGGGGGGTATTGAATAAAAATAAAGGGGTGGTGGAAGCATAAGGAAAGAAGAGAAGAAAATTTTGAAAAGCCATTCCTTCATGTTTCTTCTGTTGTGTAACAGAGTTAAAGTCATAGTGATTACATTATTTTCCAAATAAACAAACAAAATCCAAGTTATAACCAATCAGTGGTCAAGTCCATTGACTAATCTTAACCAGCAAGTGTTGACAGGCAAGGTTGTTCATTGTCAGGAAGTTCAGCATGCATGGGCAGGAATACGTGTATGTAATGACTTGTTTACAATACAGTACTATACAGTTACATGACACAATATTGCATCATCAAAATTTCAATGCAGGAAAAGCCCCACAAATTTACAATAAATTATTAAATTTAGGATGTGTCATTTAAAAAAATATGTCGTATTGTTTTTTTTAAATGACCTAAATTCCCCCCCCCCAAAAAAAAAGGGTTAAAGGCTTAAAGAAAGTAGATTTCCAGGGGGATGCTGAGGTTTTTTTTGTTGTTGTTCTTTTTTTTTTTTTTTGAAAAGGGGATGGTAGGCCAAATAAGTTTGGGAACCTTTAGATTAAGTGATCAGAAAGGAAGAGGAGGCAGATAACAAGAAAACTACCAGAAAAAGCATGAGAGTAAACCAAGCTTCCAAGTCAGAATATCAGCTAGTAGCATCATAAAGAAGGCAAAATGATCAGGAAAATCAGGAAAGGCCATGGTCATAATACAATGAATAGAGATTATAATGAGAAAGAATGACCTAAACAAAAATGTAAAAAGAAAGTGAAAGCAAAAACAAATTTTGCAGTTCCCCATTATATAATGGGGGTTGCGGGGGAGAACCATAGAATGGTACAAAAGAGAAGAAAATTAAAAGAGAGAATAAAGATGAAAACTAGAACTGAAATTAGCATGAAAGTTAGACCTCTCAAAGAAGAAATTAAACTACAAATGAGAGGATAGACAATTTAGAACACAGAATAGAATCTCTCAAAGGTACTGAAGGCTTGAGAAGAGAGAATAGGAATTATGAAACTTAGAACTAGTCATGTGGAAGAAAATTTGACAAAATAAGGAAAAAGCATTTAAAAATGCAAGTTCTGGGGTGGAGCCAAGATGGCAGCTGGAAAGCAGGGACTTGCCTAGGGCTCTCCCCTAGGACCCTCCAAACACCTATAAAAAATGGCTCTGAACAAATTTTAGAACTGCAGAACCCACAGAATAGCAGAGGGAAGCAGGGCTCCAGCCCAGGACAGCCTGGATGGTTGCTGGGTGAGGCCTATCAAGCTAGGCTCTGCTCCCGTGATAAATTGAAAAGTCTGAACACTATACCCTACAAATAATACAAGAAAATCTTCATATCTGTTAAAGACAAAGTAATAATTCAGAGAATCCATAGATTCTGACAGAGAAATCTCCAAGCTTGAGTAACCATGGAATGTAATGATTAAACTTAAGAGTTTTAGTGCCAAACAAAAATTATTGCAAGCAGCCAAGAAAAAGACCTTTTGCTATAAAGGAAAATACATTTAATTAATCCAAGACTACTTCTTTTCTAACAAGAAACCAAAACAGTTACTGGCATACAGTGTTAACCAAAAGCAAAGATGATTAGGAGCCATCCAATAAGAGCATCCTGCAAAGTTGGGTTATTCAATAGTAACAATATAATAATAAAAGAGAGCATTTGAATCTTACCCCCCTCCATTAACCTGATTTACACAGGCTTTATTTTGCATTTAAATGCTTCAAATAGGATAACCAGAAGAAAAGTAAATATAGTTAACAAGAAAGGACTAGATGAAGTCAGTCCTCATGAGTTTGAGAAAGATAATATTATCTCAAAGAAAATTCTTTTAAAAAAAAAAAAGAAAATTCTTACATTAGTAAAGGAACAGAGAATACCATTGGGGCAAAAAGATCTAATCAGGCTGAAGATTTCAAAATGAGATAAAACAGCCAGGAAAGAAGGAGAAAGAATTAAAATAATATGAACTAAAACTCGAATTACCTTAAAATGAACTATTTTGAGTGAGTTAGAGGGAATGTCAAGTTGCTGATAATTCAGAGAGAAGTAATTCAACTGGGGAGAAATGAAGCCAATATTAGAAAGCCTTAGATATCTCCTACTCCTTGTTTGGTGAAGAGAGGAAGAAGCAGTCTCTTCATTTCTTTACTTGTTTTATTAGTTATAGGAGAAGAGGGGTAAAAACAAATGGAAGGACAAATAAAAATGAAAATATCTCTGAAGTCTTACCTTACATCAAGCAATTTGACAAAAAATAGAAATGGTCAGTTTTGCAGAGGCTTTGGAAAGATAAGCTAACTAACACCCTTGGTAGTGGTGTGAATTTGTCTAGTCATCCTGAAAAAAGACTTGGAATCACTCTGGACAAGTGAATAAAATGTCCATAGTCTTTGACCCAGAGATCCTCATATACCCCAAAGTAGATTAAAGGTAGAAGAGAGTCCCATGTATACCAAAATACTCAGAGCAGCATTTTTTGTAGTCGCAAAGAACATTAATCACAAAACAGATGTCTATTGACTGGGGAATGGCTAAACAAATTGGTTTGTATGAATGTAGTAGAAGATCATTTCATTGCAAAGTTCTCTCCACACACACACACACACACACACACACACACACACAGACGCACACACACGATGCAGAAACTCACTCTACCAGTAAAGAGGCTTTGTCATTTATACCCTTAGTTGTCTAACGTACTGAGAGATTGAATGATTTACTTAAGGTCACACAGCAAAGGCGTCACTGCAAAACTTTTAAGCAAAACTTAGGAAAGAAACTACACAAGTGTCTTTAAAAGAGATCACTATGACCAAATTAATTTATTCTGATCAGTGAATAAGATTAACCATATAAGCCACCTAGGATCTTAGAGCTAGAAGAAAACTTAGAGACCATGTGGTCAAACTCCTTAATTTTATAAGATGCAAAAGCTAAAGCCCAGGAGAGTTGTGAATTGCCCAAAGTTGCACAGCAGTAAAGTATCAGAGGTGGCATGTGAACCCAGGTCCCTTGACTTTTTCTACTCTATTACAGTCTCTCTTTGACATAACCCAAATGGTTATATTGATAGTTATAGGAAAAGGCTTTGAAAACATACAGAACTCAGTTATATTTTAAAAGCCTAACCAGTCTAGGCATGGAAAGGCCCTTCTTTAATACAATTGATATCTTAAACCAAGATCTAGTATTATCTTCACTGGCAAAATATTAACTTTTGCAATAAAGATGAGGTAAAAACAAATGTTACTCCTACATCAGTAACATCAGTAAATAGTTCGCGTTTATTTAGCCCAGAGTTGGTCTTAGGGGCCTGACCCCAACATCATTATCTCACTTGAGCCCATTGCTCCTCCCTTTGAGTAAAATTCCAAGAAAGTCTGAATAAAACTTGGGTATGATTTTTGTCTGGATTTTTCTAAAGTGAGGAAGAGGGTTCCCAACCACCAGATGGGGTCTCCATGTACAGTATAAGTATTGACTATGTGACAACCTGAATTTAAAAGACTCACAGAAACTCCTGAACATTCTTCATTCATCTTGGACTGGTACCATATGAGCAAATAGTAATATCCATTGGCTAGGTCCAGATCTTCTACCCCTTCATGGTTTGGCTTTTTGGTCCTTAAACTACAGGGTAGTTCTCTGTTGAGAATACTCTTCTTTCTCTAAGAAGGCTAAGGAAAATTTTTCCAACCCTGGGAGACTGATTCCCAACTCTTGAACTCAGGAGCTCTGATTATTTTGGAAAACTTTTAAACTTGAATAAAAAGACCACTCTCAGAAATTTTTGTCTGATCAGTGCTCATAAAAGAAAACAGTTTGAATAAGGTATTTAAGAACTACAAGCCCAGTCATTCTCCTCTTAGGGCTGTTCTGAACATGCAGAGGTCACTTGACACATGCATCTCTGGCAAATCACCATGATTGGCTCTTGGAGTGGGAGGGATAGAGAAAAAAATCCCCTTCCCTTTCTTACAATATCCAGTCTGGAACTGCAAGGGAGAGGAAGCTTGGGAAAAGAAAAAAGGATGCCATTTAATAACTCATTTGTCTAGACCTTCAGGTCTTCTCTGGGTCACATTTTCTTTATCTATAAAATGACAGGATTGGACTAGATCATCTAGGTCTAGTCTAACCCTGTGTGTCATAGACCCCTTCAGATGTCAGTTGAAACCCAAATGGACCATTTTTCAGAATAAATTTTTTTAATGCATAAAATAAATTTATAAGATTACAAAAGGAAACATATAGAAATGCATTTATCAAAACCAAAAATTTTTAAAGTTCATGGATCCCAGGTTAAGAACCTTCCAAACTAGATGATCTCTGATGCTATTATCTGTGCATTATATAATCTCTGATAAGAGACTGATATGCAAGAAATGTAGGCAACAGATATATAAGGTATCCCAAAAGTCTTAACTTAAAATTTCACTCAGATTTTTGGGATACCCTGTGTAAGAGCAAGAGCTGTTATCCAATACATAATTGATCAAGGGATATGCCTTTTTTATTGCAAATTATCAACAGTTTTATGGAAGATTGTTCCAAATCTGTACTAATAAATGTAATTCAAATAAAACTAATTCTGAGATTTTGCCTTGCACCACTCAAAGTTTCAAAAATGATGAAAGGTGGAAAATATCTGTGTTGGATGAGTTGCAGAGAGACAAGTACACCGTTAACACTGTGAATTAGACAAACCTTCTAGAAGATCATTTGCACTTATATGAGAACAGTCACTGATTCTTCATAGTGTTTGACTCAGCCATCCCACTGTGGGCTGAGTATGTGCCCCAAGAGGATCAGAGACAGAGCTAAAGATCCCTAAATACAGAATTGGTCTTTTTCGGTAGCACAAACCTAGAAACAAAGTGAGTGGTCCTCAGCTGGGAAGTGACTGAACAAATTATGATCAATTACAAATTCCTTGGTAGAGGGTGGGATCTCCTTCACTGGAGGACTTTAAGACATAGGCTGGGTAACATTTTGTTAATTGTAATAGGAATCCCTTTTGGGTAAAGCTCGATAGATGTCCAACCAGGCCCCTTCCAACCCTAAATTCTAGAATTCTGTGATCCTGTAACAGAATCTTATTGAACTGTAAGAAATGAGCAAATCAGAAAAACAGGAAAAGTTGTATAAATGCAGGATAAAGGGAGTAGAATTTTAAAAATCATTTACATAACAAAAACAGCACTAAAAGGGATTCAAATCTGATTAATTGTAGTGGCCAGTCTTGGTCCCAGACACTAATGATGAAATGCATCTCCCCCTTCTTGATAAAGAGATGAGAAACTGTAGATAAAGAACGTGATAGTATTAGATGCAGCTATGTCTGTTCTGTTTGCTTGTGGTTTTTTTTTTTTGACAAAAGCAGATTCTGTCTGATGGTGCTTGGAGACATGGGTTAAAGAGAAATGATTTTGGTATAAAAATTAGAATGTTAAAAAAAATTACTGGACTTTATATATTTTGGGATTTTTTTTATACGAAGACCTTAAACTACAAAAGAGTAAAATTAGTAGGAGTTGTGTGTTTTAATCACAAAAGCATTCTTTACTTAAAAAATGACTTATTACAGAATTTGTTTTATCTTCTGTTTGAAATGCTTCACTCTAATTTTTATTTATATAGACCTATGAGGATGAGAGAAGAAATCATTCTGAACTTCAGGTTAGATGTCAGCGTTTGACATTGGAATTAGCAGATACAAAACAGTTAATTCAACAAGGTGACTACAGGCAAGAGAACTATGATAAGGTAAAAAGGTAAGAATATACTAGATATCTAAGGTTTAAAGTTGTTTGAAGTTGAGCAGCAGGTAGGTGTCATGGTGGATAGAGTACCTGGCCTAGAGTCAGGAAGACTCATCTTGAGTTCAGATCTGGTCTCAGACATTTACTAGCTATGTGACTCTGGGCAATTCATTTAACACTGTTTGCCTCAGTTCCTCATCTGTAAAATGGGGACATACTGTAGAAGGAAATGGCAAACCACTCCATTATCTTTGCCAAGGAAACCCCAAATGGGGTCACAAAGAAGCAGACACAACTTAACAAAAACAATGTAGTCTTTAGTTAATTATTTCTAAACTTATTTTAGTTAACAAACATTTAGTTTTCCTTCCACATCCCTCTCCTAGCCCAGTTGGAAGAGGAAAAGAAAGAGAAAGTCCCATTCTTCATTTTGAGTTTTTGATTAATTCATTGGATTAATTAATGGTTTATGTTTATCTTTTTTATTTCCTAAGCCATATGAACTCTTTTATTGTCCCTTTTATCTAGTTTTTCTATAACTCACTAACTCCTCATTATAATTCATCATCTATTATGTCACTTTCAGTTGATTGAAAAAACATTTATTAAGCATTTACTATGTGCTAGACACAGTGTTCAGTGCTAGAGATGAAAACATAAGCAAGACAACCCCTTCTCCCTAGGAGCTTATCTTCTAATTGGGGATATAGAGAGTATTTGGTGACCTAGGAGGAGTATGTGCTTCAGGAACAAGTAGTAAGAATCTAAGTGAAGGGGCAGCTAGGTGGTGCAGTGAATAGAGCACTGGCCCTGGAGTCAGGAGGACCTGAGTTCAAATCCAGCCTCAGACACTTCACACTTACTAGCTGTGTGACCTTGGGCAAGTCACTTAACCACAATTGCCCTGCCTTCTCCCTCAAAAAAAAAAAAGTTAAAAAAAAAAGAATCTAAGTGATTCTTGAAGTACCTTCCCATGCAAAGTATTTACTCTTAAGTCATCATATAATTTTTAAAAATTTTACGCCCATCAAACATTTATTTTCATTGGGCTAACAATCTTGCCACCATCCACTCCTTAATTTTGATATGCAACTCACTTTTTAACAGCCCCTCTACTCAGAAATTACTGACTAGTGTAATTGGTACTTTCTTTTACCTTATAATTTTGTTGTTGTGTATTTTCTCGATAATTTTAGGTTTTTGTGTGCCTTTGGAATTTTAATTTATTTGGCTTTCTTGCTGCTTTATGTTTTAAAATATAGTAAGTTTTTGGAAGGAAAGAATATAAATGGTATGCCGTGTGTTGACAATTGAAAACATCATTTCATGGTATCTCAAATTGTAACAAGGCATTTTAAATATGTTTTGAGAAATTTCATGTTGGTTTAAAACATTCATTTCTGATAAGAGAATAGAGTTTTTACTAGATAATACTGAAGACTTCATGTGAGGCTATGTTCATAATCTTAAGAAATCTTAAGTGGTTGTTTTATTATTGTTTTATTATATTATTGTATATTATTATATAATATTATAATATTATTGTTTTATTTATTATTGTTTATTATTGTTCACAAATTAGAACCATTCCCTTCCAGAAATATCCAATAAGAAGTAGGTATAAAATGGAATTTAGAGAGTAAAGAGGCCTGAGTGAATCCCAGGTCTTATGTGTAGATTAATAAGTCATTTCATTTCTCTGAATTTCAACTTCCTCTCCTCTAAAATGGAATTAATTATCTATTCACTAAGTTGTACGACTAACAGCATTATATACATCTATGGAAAATTCCACCATTCCAATTGGGAAGAAGAATTCTAAGGATAACAGGAAGGTATCTCCAGTCAGCAAGATGATCTGTGTAGTTTTTTTCTTTTCTCTTCTGGCTTTTATGTAGAGCAAAGAAAGGAGCAACTCCAAATTCAGAGGCTAAAAATCTGTAAGCTGTGACCTTAGAAATTGCTATGAACAGAACAGTCACAGAAATAATTTCTGAAGCCCTGTTCCCTATAGTAGCACCCAAGAGAGGCTATGTAAGTCAAACTGTCCTGAAGCCTAAAAATAAATAAGTCCTGAAGAGGGTTTTAATTCTAAGATAAGATTTAGGATTAGTAGAAAAAGCAAAAGTTAAACATAACTAGAAAAGATGCTGAACATTATCATAGACATTCATTTCTCCAAAAAGCTTGCTTTTTTGAGAATACTAGTTAAGGATATTTAAGTTCTTTTGTTTTAGTAAAATAATACTTTTTTATTATAAAAGTATTTATATTGTTTGTTATAAGAAAATTTGAAAACACATGGTTATGGATTTGTTTTAAAGGTTTGGACAAAGAACCTCATCTTAATTGGGTTTCTTCCCCAGTTTCTATTGTGTTCAGTCATTTTTCAGTTGTATCTGGCTCTTTGTGACCCCATTTGGGATTTTCTTGGCAAAGATACTGAAGTGGTTTGCCTTTTACTTCTCCAGCTTACGTTACAGATGAGGAAATGGAAACAAACAGGATTAAGTGACTTGCCCAGATCACATAGCTAATAACTGTCTGATGCCAGATTTGAACTCACAAAAATGAGTCTTTCTGACTCCAGAATCAGCGCTCTACCCACTGTGCTACCTAGCTGGCCCTAGTTTTTTCATTAACTTTAGGTAAATTGCTAACCCCTGATGGACCCAATTTCCTCATTTAAAAATAAGGGAGTTGTTCCAAACCCCAGTGTGCTCATGGCCCCTTTAGTCTCTAAAGTTCTGTTATTCTGTCATTTTAGTTTATACCTTAACAGAAAGATACCTCTATCATTTGGTATCTGTTTAACCAAACTGTAGGCTTGGCTTCTCTCAAAGCTACATGACCAATTCTTTAAAAAAAAATCAAACCTATAGAAGCCACTTTAATGATTGAATCTGAACATCAGAATTTAAGAAGTGATGCAAGATTCACAAATATATCACAATTTACTTTTTCTTCAGTGATCGGGACGCATTTGAGCAAGAATTATCTGATTTTAGACGAAAATATGAAATCTTAGAAGCTTCTTATAAAGCACAAACTAAAGAAAGAAATGACTTGTCAAAAGAGGTAAGTTTTTGGGTCCAGTCACTTGTACATGTTAGAATAGTTTTACTTGCCAAATTAGCAAGATATTCTGGGTGGAGTTTGTAGAAGAGAAGTTATTTTGGTATAGTTTCCTTAAGACAGTTATTTCTATTGCCTGGTTTTCCAGTGGGAAATTGTTACATAGGTATTTATTTGGTTGTTTTCTTCATTAATTGCATAATTGTTTTATGAGATAAATGAAAATACAAAAGAAAAAGGAAAATAACCCAGTCAGATGTTTAAAAATTAAGCCAAAATATAAACTGGTAGAAGGGAAAAATGACCAAGGGGTTGCAGTTCCACTGTTGGTGGAACTGTGAACGGATCCAGCCATTTTAGAAAGCAGTCTGGAATTATGGCCAAAGAGGTATAAAACTATATACCATTTGACCTAGCAAGGGGATCAGGGCAAAAAGGAAAAGAACATGTATGTTCTAAAATATTTATAGTAGCTGTCTTTGTGGTGGCAAAGAACTGGAAATTGAGGGGATCATTTGGGGAATGACTAAAAAAATTGTGTGGTATATGATTCTGATGGAATGCTGATTTTAGAAAAACATGAAAAGATTTGCCTGAAATATAATGAAGAGGAAAATGAGCATAACCAAGAGACATGTTGTATACAATAACAGAATGTTGTTCAAAGAGTAGCTGCAAATGACTAAGCTATTCTGAGTATTATAAATATTCATATTAAATACAAAGGACCTGTCCACCTCCAGAGAAAAACTTGACAAATAGAGGTATGCATAGTATGGTTTACATACATATATATTTGCACAAATATATGTATATATATACATATATACATATATATATGTATGTATATGCACATAATGTATGTATATGTACATATTTATGTATATCTGTATCAAATGGTGGCCTTCTCTAGTGTGGAGTGGAGAGGGAGAAAGGGAAGGAGACAGTTCAGAACTCAAAATGTAAAATTACATTATTACATTACATTAATTTTTTTAAAAGAGCTCAGAATGGAATAACTGAAGTGAATTCTGTCTTGACTAAAATTGTAGGTATATAAAGTATCTTAGACCTCCCAGGTCTATAGCCAGTAAAATCTATATCCTGTTCAACATTTTCTTTGTTCATAGGTTGCAGCCTTGCAGCAGTCTCTTACTTTGCTACAAAAAGATAAAGAGTATCTTAATCGCCAAAACGTGGAACTTAATATACGTTGTGCCCATGAAGAAGATCGCCTTGAAAGACTTCAAGTTCAACTTGAGGAAGCCAAAAAGGCAAGAGAGGAAATGTATGAAAAATATGTGACCTCCAGGCAAGTTTTGCTTTATTTTTTGTATTCTTGGGCACGACGCTACTATCTTAGTCCTTCCTTCACTTCTTAGAGAAATTGTCCTTTGGGGGAAAGGTGGTAATTTTTTTCCTGTTCTACACGTAATCATTAGACTGACATTTTATTTTACTTCCACAGCAGTTGTATTCAGGCTAATTGATCTTTCTAGGCACTGCTATTTTTTCCCAGTGTGAAAATCCTATCTTTTCCTGTGGCAAGAGGAATAAGCTTGCAACTATTTCATTTCATCTTATGACAAAACATTTTAAAATCTCCTGCCTATAAGATTTTGATTTTAAAAGAATTGGTTATTGAAGGGGCATTTTTTGTTGCTTGTTTATAAAAAATAGACTGTACATTATATGTATGCTAGCTTTGAATTTTCATTAGCCTGAAGACTAGGCACTAAGGATGTACATAGAATTAAGCCATCCTTATTATATAGAAGGTCCTATAATCTTTGTGTTAGAAAAAGGGGTGCTAGGGGGCGGAGCCAAGATGGCAGCTAAAAAGCAGGGACTAGCGTGAGCTCCCCACCAAGTCCCTCCAAAAACCTATAAAAAATGGCTTTGAACCAATTCTAGAACTGCAGAACCCACAAAATAGCATAGAGAAGCAGGGCTCTAGCCCAGGACAGCCTGGATGGTCTCTGGGTGAGGTCTATCCCGCACAGAGCTGGGAGCAGAGGGGAGTTGAGGGGAGCAGAGCCCAGCGTGGGCAGTGCGGACCAACTAGACTGGGAGCCGGGAGGAGCGTGCCCTAGGGCCCTGAATCAGTGAGCTGCGGCAGTTACCAGACTTCTCAACCCACAAACACCAAAGACAACAGAGATGGTTAGCAGGAAAAGCTTCTGGGGACAGGGAGTTTGGGGTTTGGCCACCACCCCAGGGGCAGCGGAGGTGGGGCAGCTTTAGAAATACAGCTGCAGTTGCTTCTGGCCTCAGGCCCACCTGGTGGGAGGAATTAAGTGGCAGATCAGAGCAGGAGTGAAGAGCCTGCTGAAGATTTAAGCCCAGTCTGGGTAGGGAGTTCTTTGGGAAGGAGGAGTGCTGGTGAGGCAGAGCTGGCGCATCCCCCCAAGCGTGGAACATAGAACTCTTTAGTCTACAAACAGTCATACACTACTGAAAAACTCAAGGGTCAAATAA
>CM053626.1:90512714-90527752 GCA_028646595.1 Phalanger gymnotis
TGACCTGGAAAATAGATCTGGAGGGAGAATTTAAAAATTTTTGGACTACCTGAAAGCCATGATCAAAAAAAGAGCCTAGATATAATCTTTCAAGAAAAAGTGCTTGCTTCTGACTACCTCCTCCCTCACTCTGCCCTCCCTTCTATCACCCCCTCCCCCTTTTCCCCTACTTTCCTGTATGGTAAGATACTCAATTGAGTGTGTATGTAAGAGTAAGGTTCACTCATTCCTTTTCACTTCCCTCCTCATCCCCTCCACTGTAACAGCTTTTTCTTGCCTCTTTTATGTGACATAATTTATCTTATTCTATCTCTCCCTTTCTCCTCCCAATATATTTCTCTCTTACCCTTGAATTTTATTTTTTAGATATCATCTTTTCATATTTACTCCAACTACCCTAATACTGAGAAACATGCGTTACAAATATCATCTTTCCATGTACGAATGTAAATAGTTCTACGTTAATAAGTCTAGGGGACTACTTTGGGAGAACAGTGTAAGACAGCCAGGTGACTATATCTGTTGTTTTTTCTGTGTATTTCTTTGTTACAAAGAATGGTTCGATTTTGGGGCAGGGAGTAGGATTTATCCAGAAATGATGATACAAAACCAAAAGATATCAATAAAATATGTCTAAAATAAAATGCAACAAGTTCAAGCTAGAGGTCCCAGTGTACTGTAAAGATGTGGCAGATATGATTGTTTATCCACTGTTAATGATTTTTGAAAGATCATAATAATTATGAGAGGTACAGCAGGATAAATGAAAGGCAAATGTTACAAATTTTGTAAAAGGAATAGACTAGTCTACAAACTATGAGCGAACTTGATTTCAATTACTGACAAAATTCTAGAATATATCATAAAAGGGATGGTTAGTAACATTAAAAAAATGAAGTAAACCAAGTTCTTTCTTTTAGAAAAAGAACCAAGTACAGCTAAATCAAAAACTGATCATGCTAGGTTAACTTCATTTATTTTCTGACAATATTCCTAGACGCACAGAGAAGGGGAATGACGTAGATATAGTTTTCTGGATTTTAGCAAAGAAGTTGATGAAAGGGTCTCATGCTATTTTTGTGGAAAAGATAGATCTCCATGGGCTATATGATGCCGTTCAGTCATTTTCAGTCATGTCCAAGTCTTCATGACCTCATTGGGGGTTTTCTTGGCAAAGATATTGTAGTGGTTTACCATTTCTTTCTCTAGCTCATTTTACAGATGAAGAACCTGAAGCAAACAGGGTTGAGTAACTTGCCCAGGGTCACACAGCTAGTAAGTGTCTGAGGACAGATCTGAACTCAGGTCGTCCTTACTCCAGGACCGGTTCTCTTTCCACTGCGCCACCTTGCTGCTCCACATGTTTGGAACTGAATGGTCAGACCCAAGGAGTAGTTAATTTGGTGGTGGGGTATCAACATACAAAGACAGATCAAGTTTTGCCTTGGCTCTGTGTTATTTAACTTTTTTTTTATCAGTGACATGAATAAAGGCAAAGGTGGAATAATCATTAAATCTTACAGGGGTAGCTAATAGTTTGGTTGATAGTGTTAGGATCCCCAAAACTCCTGATGGGCTAGAACACTAAGGTGAATCTAACGAGATAAAATTTAACAAGGATAAATGTAAAGTCCTTGGGTTCCAAAAACTCAACTTTATAAGATAGGGGAGGTGTGGTTAGCTCATTTGAAAAAGAACGAGAGTTTTGAGCATGCTTCAAGCTCAACATGGTATCAAGAGAGTGATACAATAGCCAGAAAACCTAATTCAGTCTTAGGGTACATGAAGAGAGGCACAGTGTCCAAGAGAGGAAGGTTGCGACTCAGTCCAGTACAGGATTGTGCTCAGTTCTGGAAATGACATTTTAGGAAGAATATTGATGAATTGTAGAGCGGCAATGATGAAGTGTAATTTGATGAACTGTAGGAAGGCAGCTAGAACGGGGATAGGCCTTGTGGTCTTGCTATATGAGGTTCAGTTTAAAGCAGTTGGAATGTTTAGTTGGAATTTTGAAGACTTTGGGGCGCTTACACCACTGTAAATAGTACACTGCCTTGACTCCCTGCTTGCTGAAGGGGTATAGAAGCATGTAAAACCTTGGTACTATAGGGTATTCATGATTATCAGATTAATGAGAGAAGAGTCAGGAAGGAGAATGATAAGAAAAACCAGGAAAAGGCTTAAACAATAAAAAGGAGCAAAAAAAAAAAGAGACTGTTGATCAATACATGATCAAACTAGGAAAAATATGAATTATTAATTATAAAATGAGTGAGCCGGATTGGATAAGTGATTCTCCAAGTATAGAGCATGTGGTCCCTGCAAATTATTGCAAAGGGTCCAAAAATCCAACGTTGCACCAATCATTTCTATTTTCATTCTTAACTTCAAAAAAATAGATAGTATGGCTCAATATTATAAATAAACATATCTCCTAAAGACCAAATATCTCACAATATGCACATTGCTGCTGTCTCGAAATATATAATTTCGTGATAAAAATCTGAATTTATCTAAAAGCATTATTCAAGTCATAGTTTACCACATTTTTTTTGGTTCTTTTCTTTTTTTTTGGCAGCAAGGCAATCAGGGTTAAATGACTTGTCCAGGGACACACAGCTAGTAAGTTTCAAGTGTCTGAGGTCACATTTGAAATCAGGTCCTCCTGACTCCAAGGTCGGTGCTCTATCCACTGTGCCACCTAGCTGCTCCCAACATGTATGGTACCAATCAACCGATGATAATAAAGATTTACATGATAGATGTAGGTTTTAAAACTAATATTGTGTGGAGATGTGAAATTTTTTAACGTTAAAAAGGGCACAGTCTATAATAAAAATTAAGGCTAAATTTCAGGCATTGTTTTGAGTTTGCTGTTTACTGTATATACACTCAAAATCCTACTGCTAATCACAGGAAATGTTCCTTCTATGTTAATTAGCCAAATGACATGCATTCAGCATACTAAAAACCTTGTACCATTTGTTACACTCATTAGTTGGCTAAAATGAGGTACTTATTTCTTATGAAGATATCCTATAGAGCATTTTAAAATGAAATAAATATATGTCAACTACACTCTGAATTTCAAGTAGTTCCACAGAAGATTAGAGATTATCATCTTTTTTTTGGAAGTTTTTTTTTTTAATAAAGCATTAATAACAAAACTCATTTAAACCTCTCAGGCAGGTAGATTGAGGGGAAATTAATTAGATAATGGACCCATTCAAAATTAGTTTCCCTCATACCATAGTAATTCTATGAACTAATCCTTTCAAGCAGACTATCAAGCAAATGATATTCTAAACATAATTAATATAATCAACACTTTTAGTAAACTGCTTTATTTACTATATTTCTTATGGGCTTAATTTATATGCATATCTTATTTAATGGTACTGATAGAACTTTTAATAACAGAATATATTAGGCAACAACCTGAAATTAAAGAAGGAAATTGCTTCTAATTCTGACTTTACCACAGACTTCTTAGGTAACTATAGGCAAAAATCACCTACTTGTTCTTTTGTCTTAGATTTCATATTTATGAAATAAAGTATGCAGACATTTCATTACTACTTCCCACTATAGGCAAGGGATTCAGAAGGGAACAGCTAATTTAAGATGTAAACATCTGGCTAAGAGGGTGATGTCTGAAAATGGGATTTAAATTTGTGGACCATATATTAAAATATAAGAATGACAAACTCTTGGTCCAGGAGCTCAAAAGAATTTAGTCTAACTATATAGTCAGAAAAAACTAAGTAGATGATTAATTTTTATTGTAGAGACAATAATATTCAGTTGTATGGATGATCCTTAGAGCCTTTCTACCTGTGTACATACACACACACCTGTACACACACACACACACACACACACACACACACACACAGAGGCATACATATATCGGACAGACATTATAAATTGGTGGGGCAGAGAAACATAGTCTAGTCAAAAGATTAATTTTAATAAATTGTGCATATCCCATGTGCTAAATGGTTGTCCTCGTACTATCAAAAAAAGCAATAAGTGGACTCTCTGTCGTAAACTTATTAAAGGATATGGTCAAGAATCACAAAGAATGGTAAGGCATTGCTGGGTTACAATCTGAACTACTAAAGGGAATACATATATCTGCTAAAGTATCAAGGAAAAATATACTAATAATTAGAGATAGCCTAAAGAAGAATGGGCTGCCTTAAAGGATAGCAGATTCTCACACATTAAGTAACCATCTGTCTGGCACATTATATTGGCAGCATGGTATTATGGACAGAGAACTGGTTGCAGAGGTAGGAAGACCCGTGTTTGAGCTCTGTTTTTCCCACGTTGTAGCTGTATAATTCTAGGTAGGTCCCTTATCTTTTCTGGGCCTATAAAATGAAGGGCTATACTTCAAGATCTCTAAGGCCCTTCCCAACTATACAGCTATGATTTCATGGTTCTAGTAAGAACCCTTTTTCAGGTATAGGCTGGACTATGAATTCTTTTATTTTATTGCTTGGGCCCTGAAAAAAGGGAATCTACTCACTTTTCTAAGGTCACAGTAATCAATTTTACCATATAAGAGTGAAGAGGTAGATTAGAGACAGGCTGTGGCAGGCCTTGAATGGCAGGATAGGGAGTTTATATGCTCGATGATAGGCTGAGGAGCCACTGGAAGTCTGTGAAGAGTCACATAGTCAGAGCAGTGAATTAGTAGGGTTACTTTGTCAAGAATGTGAAGGATGGATTAAAGAACATATATACTGGAGTCTTATTCTGTTCTCTGAGTATTACGAAACATTTATTTCCTAATATGCTCCTACATGACATGGTAGAAGGATGAGCTTAAACTAAACAAACCTAATCTAAAGTAAAATTCATTGGAAAGTGATCAGCAATTTCATGGTTCCAAGACAAATAAACCCTCAAACAGATCTGTCAATTCAAGATTTTCCACCAATGATGCAAACCATACACGCCATCCTGTGAGACATTTCCTTGTTTTCCCAAAAATGACTGCATTAATGAACTGGGAGTCTTTCTTTCATTTCCCTGATGTTAAGAGGGTACCAGTAGAACATTCTGGCTATCCACTTGTCATCTCTCACTTCTGTCAGGCGACCAGAGCATTTTCTCTTCATGCCATATAATTCCTTGATGACATAATTTAATCCTATTATTCAGAAATCCTCAATGGTTTTGTGTTCAGTCTGCTCACAGCAACTATGTTGCCTTTCCATTGCTCTGTGTGTAACACTGATCTCTAGTTCCTCAGAGTTCATAGTGCTATGTCTTTCTGACATATAGCAAACCCTTAAGATGATAGTAATGAAAAGAGCAGAATTCTAGATGACACCAGCTTATACCTGGGGTCAGCAAAAGAGATCTGTAATTTCTCAAAAGCAGTTCAGCTGGCTTTCCTGTTCGACTCTGGGTCTAGCTTATTCCGTCTACACCGTCTGCCTCAGATCTAAATATTGTTGGGCAAACTCAAAAGGAAATTATCCAGTGTTAAAATGGAGATAAATAGACATCCTTTACCCATTTAGTCTTAACAGAGTGGATGAACAGAGCATCACTCCTTTGAATGATGACTAAATTCTTCTAGGAGACTCTGTATGGTCCTGAGGTTTGATGTAATAAGCACAAATGACATTTGCAAACAGAGGAAACCAGAGGATCTTAACATTCAAAGAGAATCTCTCCTCAAGTTAGACATTTATGCTCGATCTCTTTCATACAGTGGCAAATAATTTTGGTATTTCCCCAAATACCTTTGTGATTTGGTATAATCTTGTGTTATGTATAATCTTATATTTATTATCAAAGGGTCACCAAACAGTTATTTCTGTGTTAGATCTTCCAATGAATGCTGAATGATCTTGAAGGGAGCCTGTCGGTTTCCCTATCACCCTTATTGAGGATGTCTTCGATTCATAAATTGATGGCTCTCAAGATTTTGTATTGACAAGAGAGTAAGCATACAGGTCAATAGTGACTGATGTTCTCTCAGTAACTTTTTTTGGTATTAACGATGTTGTTGTTCAGTTGTTTCAGCTGTGTCTGACTCTTCAAGACCCCATTTAGGGTTTTCTTGGCAAAAGTACTAGAGTGGTTTGCTCTTTCCTTCTCCAACTCATTTTACAGATGAGGACCTGAAGCAAACAGAGTTGTGTGACTTGCTCAGGTTCACACAGCTAGTAAGTATCTGAGGCCAGATCTGAACTCAGGAAGAGGAGTCTTTCTGACTCCAGGCCCAGCACTCAATCCACTGTGCCACTTGGCTGCTTTTTGTAATTACTGTTCAGTTGTTTCAGCTGTGCCCAACTCTGCGACCCCGTTTGCGGTTTTCTTGGCAGAGATTCTGGAGTGCTTTGCCATTTCCTTCTCCAACTCATTTTACAGATGAGGAACTGAGGTATACAGGGTTAAGTGACTTGCCCAGGGTCACACAACTAGTAAGTGTCTGAGGCCAGATTTGAACTCAGGGAGAAGAATCTTCTTGATTTCAGGTCCGGCATTCTATCTATTGTGCCATCTAGCTGCCCCCATTTAGGTATTAATGTCACTCTCTAAATGTCATCACTATTTTATCACCTCTAGCATGGGATTATCTCCTTTATATACTTGGTCCAATCTTGGTATTTTTTCCATCTTTATTTTCTTTAGTGCCATTTTTACCTTTTCTATAAGAACATTACCTTTCCAGTCTTTTCACACTACCCTTTTCTGTATACTCTATGAATCAGGTACACAACAAAACACTAACAAGTATTAATTAAGCACGCATTCCCTTCTCCCCTTTTTGTTTATAATTCTTCTGTTTTCATCTTTGAATGCCCTTGGCTATCTATCTAGGCAAGCTTTCTTCTTTTTTTTTTTTTTTGCTTTATGAAATGATGCTATTGATAATACTTTTTTTGTAAGATTTTATAGACAAGTTTAAATTCCAAACCACTGTTGCATTTGTCAGTCATCATTCAACATTTGGCAAGCAAGTCAAATGTTTGCTTACTAAGTGACTTTCAGGGCTTTGTGAGTCTTCCGGTTGTGACAATTTGTACTGTTTAAACTTCTGAAGGAAGCTGCTGATATTATTTCTATTTTCTAATTCCTAACTTGATTTTTAACAGATTGTTTAGAGAATTCAGGGTTAAATTATTTTAATGGTATGCCAATAGCTTTTCCTCATCATTATTTTTTTCTTTTCTTTTTTCCCCCAGTTTCTGATCTTAGTTCTAATAAGTTGATGGTCTTATTGTACACAGACAGCTGATTCAAGGGTAACTCCCATATCAATAAGTCTTTTTGTGTTTGTTAAAAATATAATTTATTTCATCCTTTATGGTGTTATTTTATGCTTGCCATGTACAGCACCTTCTGATCCTTCTTTCAGTGAAAGTACTCATGATAAAGAGACAAGAAGTTTCTGTATAAAGTTTTTGGTCTCTCTCATTTCATTTTATTAAATCCTACCTTCCCACAAATGTCTCCCCACCTTGACTATTTCCCACTTTTGTCATTAAGCATTGTAGTACATTTGATCAGATTTGGAATGTCTTCTAGAGCTCT
The DNA here is from genome assembly GCA_028646595.1 of Phalanger gymnotis. Taxonomy (NCBI): domain Eukaryota; kingdom Metazoa; phylum Chordata; class Mammalia; order Diprotodontia; family Phalangeridae; genus Phalanger; species Phalanger gymnotis. Next base: position 90,520,275 of record CM053626.1, read on the forward strand.
TCATGGAATTTATCTACTACTTCAATCTCAGCAACTGACAATGATGCACAGACTGCATTTATTTTCACGGTTTTTTGTACGTATTTATCATAACTACTGTAAGGTACAATGACCGAATGTCTAATGGAAGGAATGCTTCTTACTGATTCTGGCATTTGATAGAACTCACTCTGTAAATATTTTTTTTTTCCCCACAAAGGTGTACCTGGGAGTCATCCATACTTTCAGTGAAACTCATAATCCTTATTTTTCTGCTTTATGGTAAGAATTTCAAGATGAATATGTTTTAGCTCCTCTGGTAATCTGTTCATTTGCTCATCACTGTATAAAGATCTCACATTTTGACTAGTTTGTCTCTTCATGATTAGGTTGGTCTCTTCCTGGGACCATTCTTGAAACTTTCCCAGTATGGTAAAACCTGCCAGAGTTTGCACTCTGCTGGCAGAATCTTCAAGAATGCAGGGTAATTTCAACAGTATAAAGAAGTGTCAATGTAGGACATTGTGGAGGCCCAAGACAGCACTAACAAAAAATCAGTAATTAAGTTAATTTAGAAGTCCACTAGCTGATTAAAATAGGAACAGTCATTACCCTACAATTATACTGACTAAAGACCCTTGAAAATTGGTTTTGTACAACAAATCACAAACTGGTCTTGTCCAGATTCTTTTGAGAACCACAGTTTAAAAACCTAAGTTATCCTTGACTCTTAGCTTTCTCATATGTCCCTTAGCTAATCAATTGCAATGCTTTGTCAATCCTAGCTCTACATCTTTTACACCTGTTGCTCTCTACCATTCATATTGCTCCTACACTAATTCAGGTCCTCATCACTTCTCATCTGGACTATTATTATAGCCTCCTAACTGGTATCCTTATCTTCAGTCTACCTTCTCCAATTCCTCTTTCATCCACCTGCCAAAACAATTTCCTTAAGGCACAGATATGATGTCACTCTTCTGGTCAGGGAGTTTCAGTAGCCCCCTATTGTCTCTAGGATTCAATACAAACTCTTTAGGCCTGGAGTTTAAAGATCTCTACTATCTGTCTTCGATACATATTCACAATCCCATTTCACTTTTTACACTTCTTTATACTCTGCTTCAGAGCCAAACTAGGCTACTAACTGATTCCTGAATTCGGATTTCATAGAATTATGGAAACTTAGAGTTGGAAGAGAGCTCAGCCATCTTAGTCTCACTCATATCAGAAAAGAATCCCCATTATCACATACACGACAAGTTGCCATCCAGTCTGTGCATGAAGATTTCCAAGGAGAAAACACTACCTCTCAAGGCAGTCCATTTCATTTTTTTGATAACTCTATATTAGGAAAGTTTTCCTAACATAAAACCTTGAGTTGCCTCTTTGTAAACTTTCATCCATTGTTTCTGGTTCTGTTTAAACAAAATGAGTTTCTTCCTCTACATAACAGCCTCTTAAACAGAAAAAGATAGCTATAATGTCCCTTCTGAGTCTGTTCTCCTTTAGAAACATCCTCAGTTTCTTCAGTTGATTCTCAAAGCCCTTCAACAAACTGGCTACACTACACTTTCCAACTTATCAAAGTTATTTTTCAATTGTGGTATTCAGAAGTGAATGCATTTCATCTGCTTTCATGTATACAAGCAGGCAATCATTTTCTCACCTCTATCTTTCAAATTCCTTAACTTCATTTAGACATTGGCTTACCCTGTGTAGCCTTCCCTTATGCTTCTTGCTATTGGGCATTCTTCAAACATAACCCAGAGCACTATCTCATCTCTTCTTTACCCCTTTCTCTTTACTCCCTGTTTTGAATCATCTGTGTACATGTCATATAGCTCATGGAGAACATAAGCTCCCTGAGAAGCTGTTTTCTTCTTTGTGCCCTTGGATATGAAGATTGTTCTGGATAAAAGAAGTAACACTGACACCTATTCCAATAATCTTATTCCAAAGTTAAGCCAGCGTAGATTGATTGCTCCAAAACGGTGACCAAAAGAGCCCAGTAAGGAAGCAATTAAGCATAAAATCAGTCTAAAGAAGGGTGGGCCAAGAAAAAGGAAACTAAAGGTGTATTCTCCTACTGGCAAAATAGCTAGACACAATGTGGTATACGAATACAATAGAATATTATTATGCCATAAGAAATGATGAAACAGACAATTTTGGAGAAAACAGAGAGGCTGTTTCCAGAGGAAATTATGAACTGATGCAGAGTGGAATGAGAACAGGAAAGCAATGTATACAATGATAATAATATTATATAGAAAACAACTTTGAAAGACTTTAGAAGTCTCATTAATGCAATGATAAACCACAAATTCACAAAAATGAAGACAAAACTAACCTCCTCACAGAGGTGGTGAATGTAAAATGAAGAAAGAGACAAACATTTTTGGAATAGCTAATGTGGAAATTTCTTTTGCCAGACTAGGGAGCTATGTATTGATGGACTTATTTTTTTTTTGTTTGCTCAATGTAGAGAAGGAAGGAATGATGTGACAAATTAATTTTAAAAGTTTGTGAATTGAAAAAAATAAAAATAAACTTGTTTAGAAAGGTTGGCGAGCTATCCAACTAAGCAGTCATTCTAAGGGTATTCAAGGATAAAAATAGAAAGAGAACTACAAATTTAAAAAATGGAAAAGATTTGTAAAAATTCTTATAAAAACTGTTTTCCTGACCAATAATAATAGAATAGGACCCTACCATCACAGTGCCTAAGGCATTTGTAGAGGATGCAGAAATGGCACTAAAGAAAAACAAAGACGAGAAAAATAGCTGCAATGGTTCAAGCATACAGTATATAGAAGAGAACTAAGATAGAGGTGATACAACTGGGAAAGGCACTGAGGACTGATCTGAAAAGTATCTAAAGGAGAGGAAGAGATCAAAAGTGTGGAATAAATCTTGGGCCTTATTGATTTAAAAAAAGTGACTAGAAGACATCAACATGAACATAGACATCAACAACTACCAACCTATAAGCTTACTCATCCATACAAATTTTTTCTGATGGTCATGTATATAAATTAAGGGACTCATTTATGAAGATACTGTAGGAGCTATGTTGAACAATGGACCACATTTTTGTCATTTCACAAGTGAATGAAAGATGAAGAGAGATATTATGCTAATTTTGTTGGTTTTCTTTTTTTAAATTTTGTTTGAGTAGCACAAAATGCTTCCTTATACCTTTCTTTATAACAAAATGTCTCCCATCCATGTCAAGATCAATCAATATTCCTTGGAAGACTGTAACAGAAACAGCTCTGTTCAATGACTTTCTAATAACAAATATCAGATGAGGCATAAAACAGAGAAATGTATGATCACCAAAAGTACTTGCCACTGTGGAAGAGATACAGCATATTCAGTCAAAAAGCACTTATTACGTGCTTACTATATGTCAGGTACTGTGCTAAACACTGGGGATACAAAGAAAGGCAAAAATATAATTCTTCTCAAGGAACTCACATCTTAATGGGGGAGAGTACATGTGAAAAATATATATATATATATCTCAGATATATATGTGTGTGTGTGTGTGTGTGCGTGCGTGCGTGTGTATGTACGTACGTATGTATGTATAAAGCAAGTGGAGAGTAATCCTGGGGGGAAGGGACTAGCAGCAAGAATAAGGGAACAGAAAAGGCCTCCTCTAGAAGCAAGTACTTAACAAGGGTCTTGAAGGAAGCCAAGGAAGATAGGAGTTGGAGATGAGGAATGAGAGCATCCCCAGGTATGAGAAACAATACAGTACGAATGGAGAGTGGGGAGATGTGGTGTCCTTTGTGAGGAACAGTAAGAATGCCACTGTACTAGATTGCAAAGGGTGTGGAAAGGAGTAAGTCCAAGAAGACTGCAAAAGTAGGAAAGGGTCAGGTTGTAAAGGTCTTCAAATGCTAAATACATATTTGATCTTGGTGGTAGTAGGAGTTTGGGGCTTACGTAGTCGGAGCTGAATTTTAGGCATAGATTTGAGTGGGGAAGAGACTTGGGACCAACCAAGAGGCTACTGAAATAGTCCCGGTGGTAGGTAATGAGGGTCTGTACAAGGGTGGTATGTCTGTATGAATGTAGGGTACAGCAGCACTTCCTAAACTATGGGTCATGACCCCATATGGAGTTGTGTAACTAAAATGTGGGGGTTGCGAAAAATCTGGCAACAGTAAAAGGTTTCTGAATACACAGTGACCAAAAATTAATTCAAAATCAAACATGTAATGAATCCAAGGTGTTTCTGACAGCACTTGCCTGTGTTGCATTATACAACTTCACTACAGCCTTGGTTCTGAAAACATAACACATGCACTTTGCATTGCACATGTGCTCGTACTGCACAACAGCAACAACTGCTCCCAGAAACACCTTAGCTCAGATTTGAGACTATTGTATATCATGAATTGCAGTGTTTTTACTATACATATAAAATGATTAAATGAATTTTGGCTTGGGATTAGGACAGAATTTCCAAAAATTTCTGAAATGGCCCTAAACATACTTCTGCCAATTATGCTATGTATTTATGCGAAGCGGCATCCTCAGCATTGATGATTATAAAATCAAAATATCAATCAACTCTGAAAAACACCGAAGATGCTCTACAGTATATGCACTATCATATACATATCATATATCACATACAGGTATGCAACATCAAATATTATACCAAGATTTAATTCTTTATGTAAAAATAAACAAGCATATCTGTATCATTAGTAGGCAAATTTGCTTCTATTTTTCATAAATAGTAACATTATATGTATACCAAAGAAATGTTTTAAAATAAATTCCTTTATGATTTTCAGTAAATGTTTGATAGATATATAAATTTTATATACCTATACACCCACAGTCATGTAAAACTTTCTCAGGTGAAAAGAGGTTAAGAGTCGAAAAAGTTTAAGAAGCCCTGGAGCAGAGGATGTATAAGAGAAACATTATACAAGATATGATATGACAGTAGGGATGAGGGATGAGATGTTAGGGATGACGAAGAAGTTGAGGATGACACTAAGGGAATAAGCCTGGGAGAATGGGAGGATAGTGGTGATTTTACCTATAACAGGGAAATTGGGAAGAATGGAGAGTTTTGGAGAAAGGATAATGAGTTCTATTTTGAATGTTCTGAGTTTGAGGTGCCTACATGCCATTCAATTCAAGACGTCCAAGAGGCAGTTGGTGTTAAAAGACTGAAGTTCAGTAGATAGAATAGGGCTGGATATATGAGTGTGAGAATGTGTGACAGACAATGTATATGTGTGTGTATGTGTGTGTGTGTGTGAGTATGTGCATACATACACAAACATATGGGAATCGTCTGCATAGAGATGATAATTGAACCTGCAGGAGTTAATGAAATCCAAGTTGAGGAGGCATTTCATGTGAATGGTGAATTTCTCTAGATGCTTGTTTGCAGATAACATGGTGCTGATTAGAAGAAATCATTCAAAAGAGTTTGGTTGGTCTGTCATGGAATGACCAAATGGATGAAGAGTATCTAAAATCCGATTTTAGCATATATCTGAATTAACACCTAGAGAACTTGTCCAACAGCATGTATATCTGGGACAGACGATAAAGATGGATAAGAAAGCTGGGCCCAGCATTGAAAGGGAGGAGGAAGAAGGGCAATCTGGAGTACACTTTTACTTACGCTAAGCTCCCTGTAACAGACAAGGCCCATCTTTTCAATATAAGCAACTTCCTGATACTGTTGTTGCACTACTACCTTTGACAAACCAAAAATAGCCATTACACAGAGGGCAATGGAAACTTGTTTAGTAGGTGTGAGCTGGTGTAACACATAAGCAACAAAGAATTACAAAGAATCAAAGTAAAGAATGTGATGAAATAAATATAAGAGAATAAAAAGATGGGCCAGTCACATGGACAGAGAGATAACAGATGGATAGTCAAAGTGTGCCACTGCTTCCTGTGAAAGCTGGGAGGAACTAAGGTGTCCAGATGCTGGGTGGGTGCTCTGTAGTGGCCTTCTGGGAAAATATGGATATGAGTCACACAGGATATGCAAGCATGGATGGCTTTTGATCTCCACCGACGGAAGGAACTCTTAGAGCCTAGGCCAGCGACCTATTAGACCCATGCTGTTCAACTATTAGATGTCAGTGAATGTTTGTTGAAATGAATTGAATCAAATCATCAATAAGACAGTGAGATATGATAGCCTCTTTTATTTGTATCCCTAATGCCTAGTACAGTTTCTAGGACATACTAGATTCTTTTTTATAAAAAAATAAATCTATTTTTTATTTTTAGTTTACAACATTTGGTTCCATAAGTTTTGAGTTCCAAATTTCCATACTAGATTCTTACTAAATACATAATTAACCGATTGATAAAGAGTAATTTATGTTTCCACAATGACTAATTGTCAGTGACAAATCATAATGTGATGCCTTTGTGACTCACTATATAAAGGTAGGCATTAGCAATATTTTCACGGCACCACCTAAGGATAGAAGAGCTCACAAGGGAATAAATTAGAATGCCATTACTAGTATTAATGATTGCTACATCCACACTACCTAAACATAAGTGAAGTCATCCAGGAGTTTGGGAAAATGAGTAAAGTGGTAACAGAACTATTGGGTTGATATGAGGGAAAGGGGATATTTAAGCCACAGTAAAAGACTGGTATGCCATGTAAGATGGTATAAATCTATCCCCATATGACTGGGATTTACCAAATTTTGCTTTAAGTTGTCAGGAGCTGTTGCCACAAAGACATTATTTCAATCAGTTGAATAAATTGTTTTTATACTTGAGAATATGTATATTTGAGACATTTTTCCCTCCAAATCTCAAAGAAATATAACTTAATTCCTACAAAACTACTCTTTCCTTTAGCCATGGAGAAACAAAATGTGATTTAACTGAGATTTCTGTTCTTACCTATTCTCACGTTCATACATCTCCTTTGAGGTGCTTCTAAGGTGTTCAATTTCTTGATTTGTTTTGAATTTGATTTGTTCAAGTTCATCACGTAGTTTATTTTCATATTCTGTTTTATAAAGGTCTCTATAAGTATTTGAAAAAGAAAGAGAAATTTTATTGATTTAAGATAGCTATACCTCCACAACAGATTCCATTATGTCATATATATTTTATATTATGCTTTTTGGAAAAGTTGGCTGTGTACCATGACTCTATAATTTAGAAAATTTTGTGATTCTTACCTAAGATCTCAACTTGTTAAACACATATGCCTTTTAGTCATGGTGCCAACATAAAATATCAATGATTTCTGTGTCTTCTGATATTTTACTAATAGTATGTATATATTCCTACAACCCTAGATATTCCTGCATATTAAAAATAATTACTTGGTTGTTTTTCCCTAAAAAGGGAGTAAAAAGAATTCTAGAGGATGATGGGGGCAGCAGGAGAAAAGCCGATGGGCAGTGAGGGATATGATTAAGACATGATTTTTCCATCTACTAGCACCCATTTTTCTTTTTTTTTTTTTT
>CM053626.1:90528252-90558238 GCA_028646595.1 Phalanger gymnotis
CTTGAGTTTTTCAGCAGTGTATGACTGCTTATAGAGTAAAAAGACCTTTGTTCCAAGTTTGAGAGGATGCGCCGTTGATTTCAGAGCAATTTCTATACAGTCAGCTCTGCCACACCAGCACTCCTCCTTCCTCAAGAACCGCCAACTTGGCCCTGATGAAAATCTTAAGCAGGCTCTGCACTCCTTGCTCTGATCTGCCACTTAATTCCTCCCACCAGGTGGGCCTGGGGCTGGAAGCAACTGCAGCTCTAGTTCTGTAGCTGCACCTCCCCTCACTGCCCCCGGGGGCGGTGGCCAAGCTGTAAACTCTTTTCACTCTGTCCCCCTCAGCTTTTTGCACTAACCTTCTCTATTGTCTTTGGTGTTTGTGGATTGATAAGTCTGGTAACTGCCATAGCTCACTGATTCGGGGCGCTAGGGCTTGTTCCACCTGGCTCCTGGTCTGGTTGGTCCTGCCGCTGCCGGTGCTGGGCTCCGCTCCCCTCCGCTCCATACGTGATAGACCTCATCCTGTGACCATCCAGGCTGTCCTAGGCTGGATCCCTGCTTCCCTCTGCTATTTTGTGGGTTCTGCAGTTCTAGAATTTGTTCAGAGCCATTTTTTTATAGGTTTTTGGAGGGACCTGGCAGGGAGCTCACGCAAGTCCCTGCTTTCCAGCCACCATCTAGAAGCAAGCACTTTTGAAAAAGGACAGGGTCAAAGGAGAAAATAGAATAAATGGAGGCAGGATAGGATGGAGGGAAATATAGTTAGTCTTTCACAATATGACTATTATGGAAATGTTTTGCAAAACTACACATGTATAACCTATATTGAATTGCTTGCCTTCTCAATGAGGGTGGGTGGGGAGGGAAGAAGGGAGAGAATTTGGTACTCAGAGTTCTAAAAACAAATGCTCAAAAAAAGTTGTTTTTACATCAACTGGGAAATAAGATACACAGGCAATGGGGTATAGAAATCTTTCTTGCCCTACAAGAAAGTAAGGGGGAAGGGAATAAGAGATGGGGGAATTGTGATAGAAGGGAGGGCAGACTGGGGGAAGGAGTAATCAGAATGCATGCCATCTTGAGGTGGAGGATGTTGGAGAGAAGGGGAGAAAATTTGGAATTCAAAATCTTGTGGAAATGAATTTTGAAAACTAAAAATAAATTAATTAATTTAACATAAAATACCCAACAAAGTAGTCCCCTACTTTTCCACCAAGAGAAGGGCACTATATTTCATTATCTGTTGAATTCATGTGGAGCATATCAAACAGTTGTATTACTTAACATTATTTTAGTTTTTGAGTTTTATGAAACTTAGAGAAATAATACCACCATTTTTCTATGCTATCATTTTGTTTCCAACATTTTGATTCTATCAATCACTTTAATCCAACTAAAATCAACATTGTTTAAAAGTAGGCTACTTATTTTATAGAATCATTTGTGACTGTAAAAGGCAGTTTTGAAAATGAGCAGTTCGTGTCTATATGTAAATTTCCCTATTATTCATTAAACAAACTAATAATCTACATGGGCCTAAATTAGAGAACTATCAGAAAAGTGGTTTAGTAAATTTTCTTGGGATTATACTTTCTCAGTGCTTGAGTTTACCGATAAAATGGAGGAATACTTTGCTTTTGATTAAGAAGGGGATATTTCGATTACAAAATGAGATGAAATGTTAAGATCTTGGGGAAGTAAACCACAAATTAGGCATTATTATTACTGTAAGAACACAAACTACATATTGCAAACAGAAAAATATGACCAAAGAATAAGATGTGAGTATAAGTGAATATAGATTAACAAATGTGTTTGTCAAAAGGCTGTAAAATGTTGTTGCAACTTCACAGAATGTGGAATTCCATTTTTAAGTAGTTTTATAATTGGTCTCTCAGGTTAGGAAGTAGAAAAGAATACAAAGAGGGCACTTTTAAGTACAATAATTAGTGTCACTCTAGTAATTTTTTTTTCATTTCTCCCACCATATCAACAAAAGCTATCTTGACCACAAATTATATCATTTTCCAAATGTCCAAGAAAAAGCTTTAGCACTTCTTGCAGAAACTTGCTGTGATGTAAAACAGCTTTAAATCCAAGTTTATTTATGGGGGTTAGTTGAAAAGATATAATGCATTACAATTGAAGATATTTTGTATATTACTGGAACCAATTTTCAGAATTTCCATTCATCATTTTAAAAGTGCATTTCTTAGTTTTTGCCAAAAAATCTTTTTCTTGTTCATATCTCACCAGATATCTTTATAATTTTTTAAAAAGCTTTTTTATGGAAAAACTTTAAGTAGCTCTTCTTTGTCATCTCAGTAAATTAAATTACTTTTGAAGGGTATGCCTTTATAAGTAATTCTTTACTTTCCGTTTTCGAATATAGCAATAGGTGACATAATTTACTTGCCTACCTATAAATAGGTATGTCTCATTCATATTAGTCAGTGATTATCTATTTGAACTGCCATAGACTGTAGTGGAACTCTTCTCATGGCAGTTTCTGCTGCTTGGTATTTTCTCTTCTCTGTCCTTTTCCATTGCAAATACCATACTGTCTAGGATTCTCACTCCAATCTTAGTCCATTGTTCTCAGGAGACTGGAATTGAAAATTGAAAAGTTCAGATGGCAGTCCTCTCTCTACTATCATTGCCTCTGTTCAAGCATTGGTTTAGTATTTACCCCTCCTGTCCCTCTTCTCCTAACAGCACCCTTCCCACTTCTTTATGTGTCCCCATTATCACCTGTTTGTATCTTTAGTTTTTCTGTAGGGGTCAGTGTGAAAAGCTGGGAAAAGAGAATGGAGCAACAGGGAAAAGAGCCTTTCTATTTCTGTTGTTGCCAGCAGTTATAACCCATTGAAGTAGGCAGAAGCCGTGAGACTAAGTTCTGTTTTCCATCTGGCAAGAAGAGTCTTGTTTTGAATAAGCAAGTTATATTAGTGGAAAGAGGAGACCAATACCCTGGCCTCTAGAAGAACACAAAAAGCTTCTCCCTTGTTATTCCTTGTATTCAAGAACTCCTCTTTCTACCCATCTCCTTTATACCTACAGAATCTGGTTGAATTTCCACAAGACTTCAAAAGCTGTTCCTTGTATTATGTTAAAAGGTTCTTGGAGATTTAGTCCAACATCCACATTCTATAAATAAGGAAAATGAGACCCAAAGAGTGTGACATGCACAGATTCATGTAGTTAGTAACAATAATTCTCATTCAATGATTCCTTCTTTTTTTTTTTACTATTCTCGAAATAGCAACCTTCATTATCTTGAAGAATGTTGTTGAATCATTTCATATCCTTTTCTAAATAATCTCAATCGTTTTGTGATACCTATTATTATTATTATTATTATCATTATTATTATTTTCCTGTAACCAATACAAGGAAGGAAGGATTTATAAGCACCTACTATGTTCCAGGCCACTTCACAGATATCTTTTTTTATCCTCACAGCAGCCTTGAGAGGTGGTGCCTTATTATCTTGTCTTACAGTTAAGGAAATGGAGTCATACAGAGGTTAAATGATTTTACCAGTGTCACACAGCTAGCTAGTGTCTGCTCCTATGTAGGAATTCCGATCTTTCTGATTCCATGCCCAGTGTTCTATCCATTGCATCACCTAGCTTCCTCCAGAATGTTTATGTCCTTTTTCCATCGACTTCTGGGTTATGTGACCACGAAGGTGATGGATTCATCACTTTCTCCAGATCCTTTTAAATTTCTAAACATCCACAAAAGGAATTATATGCCAGATGTGCATACTGTCAGAGACAGCATGACCTAGTGGATAAGACATTAGATTTGGAATCAGGAGGACTCGTGTTCAGATTTGGTCTAAATCTATAATTATAAGCTCTGTGACCTTGAGCAAATTACTTAAATTTCCTGTGCTCCATTTTCCTCATCAGTAAAATGAATAAGTGGAATTTTGAAACCCATTTAGCAGACTAGAAAACATTAAAGACAGATTTAGAACACAAAAATACTGAAGTGGAGGAAATTCTGGCAGAAAAGAAGTAAAAGACAACAACATGCCTTCTCTACAGGCCAACACAATTGACTTTAAAAACAAGAGATACATAGAGATAAAAGGATCACTGGTCTCTAAGAAGAGTATGATAAACCTTTCCCTCTGTTATGATTTCTCCCACCCAGTGTTTTACCTGTTGAACATAATTTTCTTTATCTTTGACCAGGTTAGCCACGAGCATAGAAAAAGATCTGATTGAGTCACATTTCTTGAACTTGTTTATAGTCTTAGAAATGTAGTCTTTTCCCAATTCATGTAACACGGGAATGACCAGCCAATGAGTTCATTCCTTATGAGTATGTACAGAATTCCACTGATGCAGTTTCCTGTGTGTAGGAGACTAATGAGACTGTTTCTGGGATAGTTGTGATAATATGTAGTGGTATTGCACTGGATGGATTTGGAGAATGCACAATCTTTAACTGATTTTGGTATGCTAACCATGTGGTGAAGAGGAACCTCTTTGATTGACTGTGGTTGTGTAGCTAGAACTGGATTGGGGGGAGCAGCATTCAGAAGATGAAGGTTGCACGTATGACCTTCTTTTTGAGTGACTTCTTCCTGCCCGCTTATGTCTAGTCAAAGAACAGAGACAGTGTTTTGATAGTAGAAGCCTCAGACAGATTTCCACTTTGGAAGCCAATATGGTTAGTACAATGCCTTGTTACTTGTTCTTTTGTTTTAAGTGCGACTCTGAACTTGTGAATTTTGAAGGGTCAAGAGAGCAAGCCAGAAGAACATCCATGAGTAGATTCCAGGTCAGGTTTTACAGCCAGCCAATCTAGAGTCTAGGTTCAAGGAATTACTTTAAGAACCCAGACATTAATAGGCAAAGTGAGGACTCATTCAGCATCATTGCTTTATTTAGCTCTGAATTTAGTGGGACCAGTTGCTGTGTAGAAACTGTGTTAAATCTGAGCCCACTCTCGATATAATGGAGAGCATTACCTTGCGATCTTGGGGGGAAATGTTTGTACTTTTATTCTTGCTTTATCTTTAAAGTAAATATCCTTTGGTGAAAGTGAATCAATTTTAAGTGATTAAATGTAACTGAGGCCTAATCGTTGGCAATTAACAGTAGGGATTGGGAGGAAGGGGTAGAAATGCCCAGAATGGAGGTTCTAGCTGATAACATTAGAGAAGAGCTAACCCTAATCCTTCAGGGACCCCTAGAACCTTGAAGGGAAGATGTAACTGGCTGAGATCTGGTAGAATGAGGCCAGAGAAGACTTGCCATAATAGCAAGTATAACATTTTTGAATATTTTTAATAATAATTTATATCTCTAATTTATAAATTAGTAAAATGCTTCTCAAAATTCTAGTTAATCTAATTAATTTTAATATTATGGTATTAATATATTAATTATTGTTGTAATCTTGAGTCATAGATTTAGAGTCATCAGGAAAATGGGCAGACAAGGGGCACTATTTGGGAAATCTCTCTGTTAAGAGTGGCAAATCTACTTTTCCTTTTGAAATTTGCCCTCTAAATGGAGGGTTTCCATTCCACATTTTTCATCAGAAGAAAAATGTAATCTTCTTTATTCACAAAAAAGTACTAGTTTTACATAAAGAAAAAAGAGAAGACTATACATATATGCACATATATTATTAATTATATTATATAACAATATCTTAATATTATTGGATAATAGGTTTTTGACCTAGAAAGATCATTTCCAACTCTCTCATTTTGTAAATGAGAAAATTGAAGCCCAGAGAGAAGTGAATTCCCCAAGTTGATATAAAGTAGCAAAAGCTGGGAATTCAAACCAGATTTTTTTATTTCAAACCCAGAACTCTTCTCATATCACTGTGCTGTTTTGTAAAGTCAAGTGACTGGACAAAATGTTGGTTAAGGTCTCTCCCAACTCTGAATACTTGGTTTTGTGATCCATTATGGAGTTCTTCAGATTGGTATGTAAACTATGGTAAAGTAATAAATTTTAAATGTATATCATATCTACTTCATTGCTTGTCTGTATTTCCTTTTAGTGTATTGCACAAACGTGTACAAACGTGTATTGCATGTGTACTGGGTATGTGCCAGTGGTCCCTAAGGACACCCCAACATCTCAAAAAATTTTATTTTATTTTGCTTCTCATTTTTAAAGTTTTTATTTTTCAAGCTTACTTGCTAATTTGTTTTGAATTATGTTTTAGTTTCATTGTTTGAATAATAAAACATGGCCCTTATGAGTGAGTGTATTATAATCACTCCCTTAAAAAATTTACCCAGACATACATACTAATAAATTGTGTTGTGCATGCCTACGTGTCCATGTATTTATTATCAAAAAACATGACACTGTGGATACTCAAGTGTTGTATCTTGATACATTTGTAAAGCTACCTTTACAGCTTAGTTCTCTCCTGAGAAAAAAATACCAAAATTCTATAAACATTTTCAAATGATTGCAGAAGTTATTGTTATCAGAAAAGTCTTTATTCTTACCTAGTGTTTTCACATTTCTACTTAAACTAATGAAATGCCCATCTGCTACAAGCACACAAAAATGCCTTTTGTTTTTTAAAGCCACCACTATTTACATGAAAACTGATACTAAGGACATACCTTTAATTTGTCTAGTGTTTATTATTCAGATATTTTTATTTCTATAGCTAGCATATATACTAAATTCACAAAGTTATATTTTATACTGTAATTTGTTTCTCCTCTACAACTTCTAAACTTATGTACTTTAGATTCGTAATGAGTATTTTTCATTTAAGAATTACTTCGTTATTATTTTTTAGTATTTCGGTGAATATATAGTCAAGTCACCACTTCTCTGGGTTTCAGTTTTATCACCTGTAAAATAAATGCTGTAGCTTAGATTATATGTAAGGCACTTTCCAGCTTTAAAATGTTATGGTTTCATGAATTTCCCAACCCTCTTTTCCCACAAAATTTCTCCTGTGATACTCTTATTAACATACTTGCCAATTTTCAATTGTGAATACTCATTGAGCGGATATTGTAGATACTAATTGAGTAGAATACTAAGAGAGTGGGTGATACCAAATTTTCCCTACCTTGTAATCTTGAGTCATAGATTTAGAGTCATCAGGAAGATAGGCAGACAAGGGGCACTATTTGGGAAACCTCTGTGTTAGGAATAGCAAATCTAAATGTTTCCTTTTGAGATTTGCCCTCTAGATGGATGGTTTCCCTTCCATATTTTTCATCAGAAGACAAACATGATCTTCTTTATTCACAAAACAGACTCCACTAGTTTTACATAAAGAAAAGGAGAGTTTAGTTTGGTTGGCTGTTACTATGAAAATAACTAAGTTGTGTCTTACATCCTTTTCCACCCACACAGTTACTACCTCAGTAGAGGAGCTCATCGACTCTCACTCATACCACTCCAGTAGCTGTCTATTTGTTTCTCTGCCTCAGCCTGTTCCCTCTATAATTGAATTTCCATACAGCTCCCAAATTGATATCCTCAAGGACACATCTGCCAGCGTCTCTCCCCCACTCAAGCACGAGCTCCTCTGTTTGGCTTTTTCATAGTCAGTCTGCTCCTAGCCTTTTGTTCTTTTTTCTCCTCGTTTTTCACTATTACGAATTTTACAAACATCAACGTAATCATTCCCATATGTAGAGAAGAATGAAAAGAGTTGCCTGTGAGATTGTGAGTCTCATTGTGTAGAGCTTGGCTTTTAGGCACGCAGTGAATTGAACATGGTAATTCTAATGTCCTATTTCTTTTCTCTGTTTTCTGTGTATTTGACACATTTCACTAACATTCCTTTCTTCTTCTTTTCTTGCCATCACTATCATTCTTTCCTCTCCCGCCTTATGCCTCTCCCCATACCTGCCACAAGCTAATGAAGTGCACTTCCCGTCTTATGACAAAGAAGCAGAATCATGCAAAACAAATCCATACGCGCGCTGTGTCAAAAATGCATTTCTTATTCCGCACCTTTAAGAGTTGGAAGTAGGACTGTCTCATTCTTATATCTCCAGTACCTAGAACGGTGTCTGTCACGTAGTAAGCGCTTTATCAGTATTGACCTACGATTGATCTTCTGGAGCTGTGGTTGATCATCACATTGATCAGTTCTCAAGTCTTTCGAAATTGTTTTCCTTTACAGTGCAGTTGTCATTGCTTACATTGTATTCCTGTTTTACTTCACTGTGCATCAATGTTCATCCATATTTACCCAGATTTCTCTAAATCTGTTCCTTTCATTGTTTCTTCTCTGTATTTGGTACTCTCTCTTTTTTTTTAAATATCTAAAAATTTGTTTTTATGTGTAATTGGAAAAAATTTTTTTAAAAAAGACACAGTCTGCACTTGTACATTGGAAGGAGAGTTGATTTGCAAATAACTATAACTAAGATGGAACAATGGGTGCTCTTCTCCAAGAAGCTGCAATTTAGAAGGTACAAAAAATTAAATGATTTTTAAAGACCGTACTATTTTAATTTGGTGCAAATTGGTACTCTCTTTTGATTGCTCAGATTTTCAGTGATGAGAACATCATAGGCTTAAGACTTGTGGCCTCCCCACTGAAGTTCCTCCACAGTAAAATGAGGATAGTAACAGCACCTATCTCCCAAGGTTGTTGTGAGGATCAAATGAGACAGTATTTGTAGAGCTCTTATCACAGTGCCGTGCACACAGGAGGCACTTAATAAATGCTATTCCCTTCCCTTACAATGCAGACTCCTGGCCTCTGCTGGCTTCTGGCCATCTTTTTTTCTTCAGATCTTGACTTTATGGAGTGTATGTTACACTTTATTTGATTTTTACCAGGAATTGTTTGAGAGACCTGGGTTCCTGTCTCTCCTTCATATATTAACCACACGTATTAGGTGAAGTTAAATGAGTGGTCAGCCCATCTCTGTTGCCTTTGGGTCTGATGGTTGGAGGATGGCTTAGAGCTAGAAGTTAGTAGCTGTAAGCTAGCTTCAGTGACCAGCAGGGCCATTGGGTGGAGAGAGAGCTATTCACAGACTCTGTATTCCATCCAGACTGGCCTTTCTGCTGGTAGAGGGCACAAACTCTCCTTTCTCCCAACTCCTACAGTTACCTTGTATTTACTTTGTTTGTGTTTGTCTTTGATTCTCTCTTTTGCTATTGCTTTCCCTCAATAGAGAATGTGAGCTCTCTCAGCCGTACTCTCATTTTTGTCTTTGTGTCCCTAGTACCAAGCCAGAGGTTAGTGGATGGAACCATGGCTTTTTGTTATTGTTGTTTCTGACTCTTCATGATGTTATTTGGGGTTTTCTTGGCAAAGATACTAAAGTGGTGTGCCATTTCCTTCTCCAGCTTATTTTACAGATAAGGAAACTGAGGCAAACAAGGTTAAGTGACTTGCCCAGTGTCACACAGCTAGTAAGTGTCTGAGGGCAGATTTGAACTCACAAAGATGAGTCCTCCTGACTCCAGACCTAGCACTCTATCCACTGTGCCATCTAGCTTCCTTTGGCAAGTCTCAGATTAATGGGCTATTTCCATTGCCACTCTGATTTCTTCTTAGGGATAAGAATTTTGAAAAGTCCATATAAAGTTTTCTGCATTTTAAGTCTCACATTTGGTAGTTGATATAGTCTGTCAGTAATACAAAACTCATTTCAGTATTCCTAGAAGTAGAAACTTAAGTCATTTAAATAGTCTATTTTCTTATAGATTTTTGTTTAAAATTGTAATTAGTCTTCATTTTAAACTTGTAGATACTTCATTATGTACCCGCTCAAATATCCTGTATTAAGTTCTATTAAAAAAAGTTTTCAAGAGGAACTTTTTCCAACATTTTAGCATCAGCATATTTTAACTTGTCTGTTGAATAACTTACTTTTTACTGTTTGTTAATTTATACTGTTACCTAAATAAACCTCAAATCCCCTTTAAGAGCTGATATAAATTTTTTTTTAAAATTATCATTTCTTTTCCTCATCCATTGTACATCATCAGGGGCAGCTAGGAAGTACAGTGAGTAAAGCACTGGCCCTGGAGTCAGGAGGACCTGAGTTCAAATCTGGCCTCAGACACTTACTAGCTGTGTGACTTTGGGCAAGTCACTTAGCCCCAATTTCCCTGCCTGCCCCCCTCCAAAACAATACAAAAACATAGTACATCATTATATTTTTTAATTTGAAACCCTTGGCAATATTCTGTGCCTACACCTTGTAATTCTGACATGTTATCTAATTTTCCTGTTGATTCTTCTTTATATCGCCTTTTGTTAACCTTCAAATCCACTCATCTCTTTGAAGTTGCTTTTATCCACTTTCAGATATCTAATGCATCTTGTTAAAGATCTTTGCAGCTATGGTATTTTGCTGACAAATTGTTTCAGACCCTCAAGGTCTTGAAATTCTCTCTTGCCTTCAAAGAGAAAAGTCAGCTGGCTGGATACTCAACTTGTAGTGATAGTTAAATTACTTTTAACTTTGTGGAGATTTCCCCCCTAACTTTTCTCTTCTCCAGTATCTGAAGAGCAAGTCATTCTTTTCCACATAGTTTTAAATGTTACTTGACTTCCGTCTTGGCAGTTTGTAAAATATAGGGAAAAGAGAGAGGGAATGAATGGGTTTCTTTTAACAAATAAGATTATCTGGAGCACTTTGAGACATTCTGCCATGAGTGGGACACTATAGACCTTTATATAAAATATTGACTTTTTTCTATCAATTTTTTTCTGTCAATATAATGACAAGCTAATATATGCCACCATTATCCATTATTTCTTCTAAAAGTTTTTTGCCATTGCAGGTTTCTTTCCTTAATTCTTTTTTTTGGTTTGGCAATTGGGGTTAAGTGACTTGCCCAAGGTCACACAGCTAGTAAGTGTGTCAAGTGTCTGAGACCAGATTTGAACTCAGGTCCTCCTGCCTCCTGGGCCAGTGCTCACTGCACCACCTAACTGCCCCACTTTCCTTAATTCTTAAAGGGTCTTCTTCTCATCTTTGCTTTTTTTACTTGTTTACTACATCCAGGCAGTTGGTTGTATGTTTTCATTTGGGGGGCTTAGTTTTTCTCTTTTTCTCAGATACTGATTCTTACAGTTTTCTTAGATGTTCTAATATGGAGCAGGGAGTGGTGTTTGGCCCAAGATGATAAACAGCCCTGTGTTTGACTACATTGAGTACTGCAGTCACTCAGTGGCAGTAAAACTGTTTAAGGCACTCTTGTATTAAAGAAATATTTGTAGAGTATTGAGTCTGTTTTTAAGAAATAAAAATTAAAAGTATACTTTTTATCAGTTTGTTGACTAAACATACTAGATTATCTAGATAAGGAGTAATACAAAAATGTTTGGTTTGCTTTAAGATTGCCATTGATATGTAAAATGTAATTGGGCAGTTTTAATAAGAAATCATTATAATCAGCATTATAATTCAAATAATGACCTTTTACATTATCCACTAAAAATGTACTTCTAGTGTAGAGAATAGTTTAATAGGTATTTACTTTTGTACTTAAAGGATCTGTGGTTTCACTGGTGTAGGACTCCTTCTACCACTGGAAACTGTGACCCCTACATGCCAAAGCAAATAGTCTTCATGAATTCTTGTGTTTAAAAAAATATCACGTAGGGACCAACATTCTAGTTATCCTGGGCCTCTGACCATAGCTAGGCTTGTGCATAGAAGACAAGCAAACAGTCTGTTTCTTGTCCACTTGTCTACTACTCACAGTCTTTGCAGCTTTATAAGATTTTTCAGAGCTTGCCTTTCTCCCTGCCTTTCCTCTTTAAAAAGTTTTACTTATTTATTGCATTTTTATACAATAGATATTTCTCTATTTATTCCGTTTCCTGTTGAGCCTTCGTTTGTAAGAAAATAAAGAGTAAAAATTATGTCAGATGTAGTAGAAATGTGCAGAAAGGCTTGATTTGATTTGATGGGAATAACAATATGGCGTAGTATAGAAAGCTCTAAATTCTGTTTCTTGCACAGTCCCTAACGAGCTCCATGTCCTTGGGCAAATCATTTCTTCTTTGTAAGCCTCAGTTTCCTCATCTACTAAAACGAAGGAGTTCAGAGCTTTCAGTTCTCTTTGAGTTCTAAATTTTTGGAGTTGTTAAAGTCTAGCACTAAAATATAAGATATCTTAGTGAATAAGTATTTGAAGGATTTTTGTGGAAGATGGCTCAGGGTGCTCCATTGGTCCCCAAGAGTAGGACTTAAAAGAATAAGCAGAAGTTTTACTTGATATAGGGAAAAACAGACCTAACAACTTGAGCCTTACAGAAATGGAGTAGATTGCCTCAGGAGGCGAAGTGTTCTCTTTCACTAGAGGCTAAACAACTCTTCACTGGACAAACCCCTATTTTGGTTTTAGTGTGGATTTAGATAGATGGATTTCAACTCTGAAATTCTGTGGGGATATAAACTATAATTTTCTTTGCATTAAAAGAGTTAGCATGATACCTGGCATATACTAGTGCTTAGTAAATTCTTGCTGATTGATTGATTGTTAAAATTGGTTAACTTAAGCAAAATGAACAACAAAGCAACTTTTTCTAATTAATTACAACAATCTGTTCTTGTAATTCTCCACTGCTCTAATGATGCATAATGGTTATGTATTTATGGCAAGTCAGGGCCCTGAGGCAACTCTCTAAGACTATAGAGTAGAACCCTTAGATAAACTGAGACTTGGGAAATACCTTAATTTAGAAAAGCCTAGGTCACCCACTGCATCCTGGGCCCTCATCAGTCATCTTGATTTTTGTCTTGCCACTGGACTTCGTTGACTCTGGAAGAGAGAGTAAGACTGATGATTTTTCACAACTTTGCCCCACTCATATCTCATCCACTTGCAAGTTGAGACATCACCCTCATGATATCATTAATCCCCTTGAAGAACCAAGGTTGGACAACAACAGGTGCCAGACTGCCTCAGTGGATGGAGCTTCTTCACTGGGAGTTCCCCACACTGTTGAAATCAAAGGTCCATCCTCCCACCCCCAATAAATAAAAATGTTCTAATTAATGTTATATTAAAGGCAAGATGGTGTATATATAGCATAAAAAAAACAAGATTTGCAGTCAGGCAATTTAGATTTAAATCTCAGCTATGATATTCTGTTGTATGACCATAGGAAAGATACTATCGCATCTCTAAAAGCGATAGTATAATATTTGCTTTACACTCATCATCATCATCATCATTATTATCCTACATTGTTATTACCCATTTATTATTTATTATTACCTATTGCCATTATCATTATCTACATCGTATTTTGAGGGAAGTGCTTGGTAAAGCATAAAACATCATAGACCTGTTATTTTTAGCAATAGTATGTGGCTGTGAATTGTGGAACCATCTCAAGAATCCAAAGTGACAGTAACCCAAAGCTCAATGGAAAAAGATACCTGGGACTTTTAAATAGGCTATAGGATACTACCAACAATACATATATTTAAGAAGTAGCATAAGAGACCTCATTAAGGAACAAGAGGATTTTGAACATGGATCATACTGGTATTTGACCTGGCCTTTGAAGGAAGATGAATATATGGATACTGTAGATGAAGATTAGAAAGTAATGAAGGAAAGGAATGAGGGAGGAATAATTTATTACATGTGTATGGGCAGATGAACCAAAGTAGGAAAGATTTGTCTGAAGGATAGAGCCTGTGCATTAAGGGAAGTGGTAAGGTAATTATCCCAGTCTCATGGTTCCACATCTGCCACAGTGGGCCATTCAAAGCTTAAGGATTAAGATAGTGCAATTTCTATAATAAAAGTATATTTGTCAATCTTCAGGTAAAAGCAGTCTATAAGAAGATAAAAGGAGTCCACAAGTAAGTTCCCTGGCACGTCAGGAGGTCCCCTTAGAATCCTAGAGCTATCTCTATATACTTCTTTCCCAAAGTAGTCACAGCTGGGTCCTAGAGCAAAGTTAATTCAAAGTGCCCTACGTCTTCTCCACAGAATCTTGGCTCACAGTAGCCTAGCTGATGTGGGGATTAATTTAAGCTACCCTGTTTCCACAAATATTCGGCCCCAGGAGATCTGGTTTCAAATCCCAGTTCTGACAAATACAACCTGGGTGACCTTGAGGAAGTCACATAACCTCCTGGAACCTCAGTTCCTCCATCTTGAAAATAGAGACAATAATATACTGTCTACCTCACAAGGTTATTGTTGTGAGGAAAGAACTTTGTAAATCTTAAAGTGCTATATAATTGTGATTTATCATTATTATCATCATTGTTGTCATCATCATTAATATTATTTTTATTACCTAGACACAGGGCTGACTGTGGGCAGAATTTCAAATGATGAAAAAATTTTTAATATCATAGGACTTCAGGCAGAAATTCCTCATTTTACAGATGAGGAAACTGAGGCCCAACATATAATGCTGTATTTGGAACTAGAAGGGAGCTTAGAGGTCATCTAGTCTAATTCCCTCATTTTAAAGATCAGGAAACTGAGGTGTAGAACAGTTGAGTGTTTTGCTGTAAGCTCACACAAGTGGTTCAGTGGCTGATAGGATTTGAAACCAGGTCCTCTGACTTTCTTCTAAACAACATATTGTCAGGACTCTGCTGTCTGATCCATTCTGCTCTCCTCTCAGGTTGTTGTGTTTGTCCTTTGATCTTGAAGAGGATTATGAATACATCAGGGAGATGATGACATGACTTGCAATTGGCTTGGATTTGAGTGAGGGAGGGCTGTTCAAGGTCACCAGCTTCACTTTCTCCTCCACAGCCATCTGGGTCCAGTGGCCAGATATTCATTAGGATGACTAGAGATGGCCCAAGATGCAGTGGGACACCTTGGCCCTTTTAAGCTAAGGTCTTTTCAAGTTCTCAATTTGAGTGAGACAATACCCATTCAGTAAATAGGGCTCTTTAAGAAGTCAAGGGATGGCCCCTTTGATTAAAAAAAAAAATCTAACTGGGAGGGGAAGACCCTAGGATTGCTGGCCAAAAGAGAAACGGTTGCTATTTACATTCACTCTGAGCCAGGAGGGCCCAAAAGATAGCCATTAAGTGGTGCTTGGGCAGGGACCTATAATGGTCCAATCTATGAGCTCCAGAGTAAAAAGGATTTAAGGCTTGATCTTTGAAAAAGAGATCTAGCCAGGAAACCCCAAGTTAACTAGGCAGCTTTCAGCCATCAAATTTACCTTCCTTTGGAGAGGACAGGCAGGGGCAGAGGCGCTACATTGAGTTACCCAGCTGGCTGGGTCCCCATTCAGGCAACTCAGACTTCTCACAGGTTGTATTTGTCTTTCCTTCTCAAAGAGGACCATGCCATCAGGGAAATGATAACATAACTTGCAGTTGACTTTGATTTGAGTGAGGGAAGGCTGTGCAAGGTGACCAGCCTCACTTTCTCCTCCAGGTCAGGAGTATAACTATTAATTGTTTAGTTCTCACTTTCCTATCCTCTTATTCTTTTTCTCTTTGCTCCCTGGCCCCCTCTTTACAAAGAAGAAAGTGGTAAAAGAGGAGCCTGCTAATTGAAATTATCTTTTGTTTCATTCTTTTTTACTTCTATCCCCAGGGCCTACCACAGTTCCTAGGACATAGTAGGCACTTTAATACTTTCCCTATTTCCCTATGAGTTTAATTTCTTTCTACACTAAAATCATTCTTTCTGTAAATGTGTGTTCAGATGAAAGTGAGTTTCCTTTACACTCTTTCCTTCATGTTTGTATACTATATAAGATAGTAAGTTTCTTGCCCTTCCTTTTCCTTCCTTCCCTAGTGTATTACTGTTGCCTTTCTTCTAAGAGTATCAAAGCAGAGCTTCGCCATCTTTCCTAGGCTGTCTGATTGTCTTATTTAACTCCGTCTGTGACTCCTGAAGGTATTGAAGTTTGAGTTTTAAAGAGGCATTTATTCCTTCTCCCATCATCAAGAAGCCCCTTTTAAGTTCACAAATATACTTACTTTTCTATGTTTCCCTTGACTCTTGTGTTTGTATTTCAAAGCACCTGATGATGATTCTGGCCTTTTCCTCAGAAATGGTTGAAAAATCCTCTTTTCTATTATAGGTCCTTTTGTTTTCCCCTTTAGGTTTAAGCTCTACTTTACTGGGTAAGGTATCCTTTTATAAACTTTTTATCTTTTGCTTTTTGGAATATTGCATTTCACAGTCTCCTTTATAGTTTACAGATACCAGATCTTGTATGATGCTGACTGTAGTTACATTATCTTGACTATGGTCCCTCAATATTTGAACTCTTTTTGGCCACTTGACAGGATACTAGAGTTCAGGTTAATAATTTGTGGTGTTTTTTATTTGATTTTTTTCCCCCTGGAGTTTGACTATGACATTACTAGAACATTTCATTTTAGGCTTTTAGGAGGTGACTTTATGGAATCTTTTTTTTTCTTCCCTTCTGGTTCTAGTAGATGTGGGCAGTTTTTGTTTGTGATTATTTTGGGGCTACCCTGTGTTTATATCCAGACTTTCTCTTTGTTCCTAATTTTCGAGGTCTTAGGTTATGTCTCATTGACCTTTTTCTAGGACAGTTATTTTTGATAGTAGATAACTCACATTTTCTATTTTTTCCATCTTTTTTATTTGGTTTATATTTCTTATCTCATGAAATTATTGCATCGTTTGGTTCATTTTAATTTTTAGAGTCTGTTTCTTAGGTAAAATTTACTACCTTCTGTTCTACACTAATAATTCTTCTAAGTCTTTTCTTCCAAAGCTCTCATTTCATTTGTGAACTTTTGCTTCATTTCTTCCAGATATTCTTGTAGTTCTTGTGGCCAATCCATTTTCTTTTCTAAAGCTCTACTCAAATTTCTTACGGTATCACTCTTTTCTAATGTATTATGTTCGGTGTTGAGTGAATTCTGTTTACCACTTGGCTTTTGGTTTGAGATTTAGTACCAGGGTCAGGCTTTACTCCTTCTATACTTCAGGGTGGAGTGATCATTCTCTAAGTTGAAAGTATATATCCTCTTACCTCAAATTCAGTATGCCTTCCACCATACACACACATCACTCCTAATAGTTAATATTTAGCATTATTAACACCGTATTTCTACCTTTAAAACAATAATGATAAATCACATGTGTATTGCATCTTAAGATTTAACAGGCTACTAGAGTTCGGGTTAATAAGAATTTTTTAAGTCAAATTTAAAACATAATTGGTCCTCTCTAAAGATTGATCACAGATCTGTTACAACACTATGACTTAATTCCAAACAGTACACTAAGGATTTTAAATTTTCGTTTTGTTGTGCATTCTGCATTGAAGTATTAAACAGTTGTAATAGGAATCATGACTGAAGATTTGTCTTTGCTCTAGGAATCTGCGAGAAGCAAGGGATAATGCTCTGGCTGAAAAAGAAAGAGCAATTATGGCTGAAAAGGATGCTTTGGAAAAACATGATCAACTCTTTGAACAGTGAGTATCTTGAAGATTGCTCTTAATGTTCACTGCTTTCTCAAACTTTTACATTTTGTTGAAGGGAAAAAAATATTTAGCTCTTATTTCATCTAAACTCTCCTAAAGGAATTTTGATGATACAAAAGAACATACCACCAATCATAGCCTGAGTTTTCAGATGCTTTATACTTTGAGTAATGTAGTTATGTTGGTAGTAGTTATAACAAGCTTAATTCTGTTCAACCACCACATATAAATATTGACTGCTTGCTAATGTGGAAGGCATTATGCTTCATATCAGAATCTTGTAATGCTTAGAGATCATGAAATTAAACTTATCGATTTCATGAAGTATTAGAACTTAACCCTTCTGTCTAATTTCATTTGACAATTTGAGCCATACTTAAAACTACACATATATAGTAGTCTCATAGAAGCCATCAAGTCTTTTGTCCACTTCAAAATATTACATGTTATAAATGGCTTGAATGAGCCTTTAATAATTTACCATATTATTTTCATTTTTTTAATATTTTTTCCAAACCTCATGTAAAGATGATTTTTAACATTCAATTTTTTGAAATTTTGAGCTCCAAATTTTCTCCTTCCCCCACATAATTTTCAAGAGAAATTTTTAGATGTGGGATATTACAAAAGATTTTTTGATATAATAAAGCATGTTCCTAAATAAAGAAATCAAACAAATGCCTTCAGTATATGTATATATGAATACTATACCAGATAGTTTATGCTTTTCTTTTTCCTGTTCTTTAACATATAAATTTTAAGTATTTGATATAATAAATTCTATCTAGACCATCTTCTTGGTTTATGTTTGAGAATATTAATTTTTTGTTTAGTAATAATATCAGATTAATATTTGCTAAAGAGATCTTAAGAGAAATTCAAAACACGACTAATGAGGAAACATGTTTTGTAGAATTTCATATATACAATGGTTAGCATTTGTTGCCTTCTCAGTGGCTAGGGGAAGGGTTGGAGAGAGGGAGGGAACTTGGATCTGAAAATAAAAAGAAGAGAAAAAAAAGAAAATCCAGGTTCTAAGTATTCAGCCAGTGTTCATGCTCAAACAGGATTTCATAGGTTCTCAAACTCAATACTTTTTTTTTCAAACCTTAGGAGAAGAGGATGGAAACTGTGACTTTGATTAACTCTTTTATTATTATATTAGTCTGTTATTCCAGCATTCTGCTAATCAGAATTTTCTTTTACTGGCCCTTATGCATAACAGCAATACAGTGGTAATTGATACCTAAGGTAATGAGCCTGAGGAACCACAAGATACAGAAGGGTTTTCTGTCCCCAACTTCCCAGAGTATACCTGCATTTGAAAAGCTATAATAACTGACACTTACCCCACAGAGGCAGAGTGGTATATACATTCCCACTCTTGTTCCAATCTTCGAAATTCTCCACTGACCATCAAGATTGATCTCTCTTGGGGCAGCTAGGTGGCACAGTAAGTAGAGCACTGGCCCTGGTGTCAGGAGGACCTGAGTTCAAATCCAGCCTCAGATACTCGACAGCTTACTAGCACTGTGACTTTGGGCAAATCACTTAACCTCAATTTCCCTGCCTTCCTCTCTCAAAAGAAAAAAAAAATTAGCCTCTCTTGTCCATTGTGTTTGTGTTGCTTGATTTGATTTCTCCTTTCCAGCTTACAGACCCCTTTTTTAAGATCAAGATCCATGCCCCACTGGGTAGTTTGCCCCCAGATAAAGTCTAGAATACTGAATAACTCACTGGCATACTGCTCCCTGCCCAGGAGGAAGCCCCGACCCTCTCTTCCCTTGCTCTGTTCCATACTTTGTCTAACTTCTAAAAGGTAGGTTACCTATAATAATTCTATTTTCAGAATATCTGGTTAACCAGAATATCCTATTTCATTAAAGAGATGAATAAAAGAGGATTCCTTTATTATTTAGGTCCTTTAGTGATATGGTATGGGAGGCAGCATGTGGTAGTGGAGAGAGAGCTGGCCCTGTGGAATGGGGATGATTTAGGTTTCAAGTACCATCTTTAATGTGGACTGGCTCTTTAATATATCCTAGTGAGTCATTTAACTTTTTAGGCAGTCAGTAAACATTGACTAAGTGCCTACTACGTGCCATTCACTATGTCAAGTGCTGGAAATAGAACAAAAGGCAAAAGACAGTCACTCAAGAAGTTTACAATTTAATGGTGGAGACATGTAAACAACTACGTACAAACAATATACAGGAGTAATAGTAAATAATCAACAGGAAGAAAGCACTAGAATTAAGAGGAATTGGAAAAGACTTCCTGTAGAAGGTAGAATTTTAGCTGAGACTTGAAGGAAGTCAGGAGATGGAGGGAGAACATTCGGGACAGCTAGTTAATATGCCTGTTGTCAGGAAATAAAATGTCCTGATCAAGGAACAGGAAAGAGACCAGTGTCACTCTCATAGAATGCATAGTTTCTTATAAGCTGTAAGAAGACTGGAAGGATAGGTTATGAAGGCTTTGAAAGCCAAGCCAAGCAGCATATTTTAGATTTGACCCAGGACAGATAGGGAGTCACTGAAGTTTATTGAGTAGAGGGACAGTGACAGTCAGACCTACACTTCAAGAAAATTTTCTTGATGTTTTAGTGGAAGATGGATTGGAGTTGAGAGAGATTTGTGTTAGGAGGATTACAAAGAGCAGGCTATTTTAATAGTCCAGGGTTTAGGAGATGAAGGCCTATACCAGGGTAGTAGCAATATCAAGGGAGAGAAAGAGTTATATTCAAGACATGCTACAAAGGTAAAATCAACAGGCCCTGGCAACAAACTGGAGGTTTGTTTGGAGGGGGTGGGGCAGGAATGAGAGAGTGGGATTCTAGAATGAGAGAGTCAGGGATTCTAGGTTTCAGTACTTAAGGATAGCCTTAGGAAGACTGGAGTAATGGAGAAGTTTGAGAGGGGTGGAGAGGGGAATAATGAATTCAGTTTGGAGATGTTAACTTTAAAATGTCTACCAGACATCTACTTTTAGATGTCTGATAGGAAATTTGAGATGCAAAAAAGGAAGTCTGTTGAGGTAGGGCTGAATAAAAATCTGAGAATCATCAGCATCGAGATGACAATTAAATCCATGGGAGTTAATAAGGTCACCAAGTAAGATAGAAGAGAGGGAAAAGAGAAGAGTTCTCTGCCCTATAGGACATCCACAGTTGCCTCTAAGACTCCAGGTTGCAGAGCAGCCACTGATCCACTTTGGAAAAAGGTTAGAGGCAATTTCATATCAAATCACAGTTCTCTCCCTCCCCATTCCCCTCCTGCTTCCCCTCCCCCACACACCTCCTCAGATATTTCCATAAGTAAAATATTGGTTATATAGAGAACAGCCTCCTTTCACCTGCAGATGTCCAGGGTAGCTTTAAAGTCAAAAGTCAATAAGAGGAAAGTGAATGATAAGCTAGGAAACAAATCTCCTGATTATTTGTTGATCCATAGGACAGGAACACTGGTTATTTTTACATTTCATGAATCTCTGTGTACTGTTTTCACTATGTTTTCTTTAAAAAGAATGCAGTGATTAAGACTATAATTTTTCCGATCCAAATATTGATTTAAGAATATGTAACTACATTTTTAAAAAAATACCAAAAACATTCAGTTCATTAAGATTTGATTTGGACAGTTATTTAAAGGCCTCCCCTTTTTTTAGACATAGGATACATGGTAAGGTTTGGGCTTACATTTATTATATGAACATATGATTGTTCCCATATCTCTATATGATTAAAACAAAAAATATTTTGTGTTCTCAGTGTGTTGAGTTGTATCATGATAAATTCTAAATATTAGTCTCTTTTGCCATCAGAATCTAAAAATACACTTCAAATGTTGAAAAACATTTAGCACACTGATTGCCCTGAATTGTCTTTGAAAACAAATTCCCTATTTATCTTAAACTACTGTGCATGTCCTTGGTGGTTCTTATGTAACAACTAATTAGAGAATATTGCATTTAATATAGCACCTTTTTTTCTCAAGCAATTTTAGAGTACTTTATGTTGTTTCTTCTTGTGTCTTACATTATCTCTCTCTCATCCTGATAACTTCTCTGGTAAATAACATATTTGTCCTCATTTCTAGGAAAGGAAACTGAGGATCAGAGAAGAGTAATTTTCTAAGGCCATTCATTGAGTCAGTTCAAATGTTGTGCTTAGAAAAATTTCAGTTCTGTGCTTTATTCCAGTAGTAGGCCACTTTGGACAAGCCTGTAGTTTCTGAATTTTTAATATTCTTTTACTCTATTTGCCACTTATCTGGCACTGATTTAATATTGAGCTGCTAGCAATTGGGTAAGCTTTTTTTCCTACTATTTTCAAGGGATAGAATTACTGCAATAAAGGATTTTGAGACTTGCACATTTAACTAGTGAATGATAGGCATCCGGTGTTTGTGTGTTGCCATAGTGGTGCTGCTTTATCAACCAACCATTGCTCGGCTGAATTCTTCCTCCTAGCTCCTGTATTTGCACTGCTCTTAACTTCCCCAGTCCCCTCTAGCAGTTAGGTTTCTTTTGACCTGTCCTTGATAACTTTGAGAGTGGACAAATATCTGGAGCCTTTCTGATGAAAAAGGGCTCAGCCCAGGTACTTTCTGAGCTCTGGATTTCAATTACAAAAAGGATAAAGGCAGGTCTAAGGCCATCTTTAGACATTTGGTCACAAATGTTTCTACTGTCAGTGGAATATATAGTACCAGTTGTGATCCTGGTTTGTAGATCTGTGTGACTCCTAGCTTAGTTTTCCTAGGTAAATATGACCCTTTTCTTGGGAAGATGAGTCCAATTTTCCCTCCTTGTCCAATTGAATAATATAAAAGAACTTGTGTTTGGGGGTTTTTGTTGACCAGAAAACTTATACCATTTTAAGGCTTAAAACTGAAGGTAAACAAAACTTCCAGAGAGTTCTTCCTCTAACCCCTGATAGCCTAGCAGGGATAAATAGAGGTGAAAGTGAGTAGGTAACATGGAAGGCATTCTCTCCCTCCCCCATCCTCTACCCCCTCTCCCCTCCACCCCCCCGCCCCAGGAGAAAAGTAGAGGAGAAAGGTACACCATCTCTCTTCCTAGCTTACACTGAATCATCAATGTAGATTTTCCCCAAACCACAGACCACACTCAGAATGTCCCCAGCCAAGGGTCATTGTTCCACTCATACTGACCCAAGCTTTGGCAAATCCATAAGCTATGACTTCCTTCGCACAAGATCCCTCAAAGTCAAGGCAGACTTTTAGAAACTAAAGGCAGTCTCTTCTTCCAACTCTCTTTGAGCAAAGTCATATTTAGAGATTATTAAAATTGACATTGCATTGAGTGTCAGTCTCTTTAATGAAGAAACTATCTGGCATTTTCATGCAAGAATTTCCTTGATTGGCACCTAAGTCAATCATATGGCATAAACATTATTGAAGCAGGAAAATCTAATAACGTCAAAGGGTTTAGAGCTTGTAAGGACCTTAGAGACTTCCTATAAAAGATACATGTAAAATATTTGCAATGGTAACTATCTAAATCAGTTCATGAACAGCCCCATGATCTAGGTAGTACAAATGTCAAGTGCTACTTACTACTATGAGGTCTTCCCTGAATCCCCTAGTTTTTAGTGCTCTCTTTCCCTACCAATATGTGCATTTTTTTTTTATGTATGTTGTATTTGCTTCTCTGTGTATGTGTTTTCTCCTTCCTCTCTTACCCTTAGCTTCAACAGAACATAAGGTCCTTGAGGTCAGAGATTTTTCTTTTTTTGCCTGTCAACTAGGGCTTCATTGTGCCTGGCAGTTAAACAATTCTTATCAATCTGAATTGAATTGAATCAATATCATCATGAGGTGAATTGCTACCTGTAAGAATTAATCATGATAGTCATTTTGTTATCGGTTACTTTCGGACATCTTCACATTTCTTACTACATTTTATCTCACAATATTTCTTTGAGAAAATGGTATATGTATTTTTATCCTGATTTTTTGGATGAGAAAGCTAAAATTCAAATGACTTTTACAGAGTCACCTAGCTATCAAATAATACTTGTAGCCTAGTTCTCAATTCAGAGTGATTGGTTTATAACCTCAATGAAATTCTCATGCTTTACATGAAATATAGGGCTTTGCATATAAAAAGTACTCAAGAAATAATTTTTGAATTGGATGAAATTTTCTTCCAAGATACCTATGCAGAAGAAACCACGTAAGCATTTCTATAATAAAGACAACGATTAAAGCAATTGTCCATAGTTATATTTCACTATATTCTTTGTTAGTGAGTTTATGTAGCTAACAAGACTAAGTTCCTCATTTGTTGCCCATATGTGGTCTGATCTAGCCGTTTTCTCTTCTGTGGGTACAGACTGCTCCTTATCCCAGCTTTCAGTATAACAAATGTGTAATTATTTGATTACAGAAAGGACCAAAGAGACAGGAAACATAGAACAATGCAAATCTATAGTGATGGGGGTAGGGGGTTGCGGTATTCAAGTTGCCCACCGTTCTCATCAGGAGAATTTTTTGTATGCAAAAGAAAGGCCATTATTTATCTACAGATATGTTTTAATATGATATCTTAGACAATTAGGATCATAAGTGATGATATTTTCTATCTATGTGCTTAAAACTGCACTGTTTAACAGTTTATGGATATCTAATGATCAAGCAGCCCTCTTTTTAGATGTCTGATTTGTTGCTTTAGAGGGAAATTTTTCATTGATTTAAATTTGGTAATTATACCCATGTCCTATAAAAAGATACATATAAAATATTTGCAGTGGCAGCTGCCTAAATCAACTCATAAAATTTCAGTTAAAAGTAAGATATTTTCCATGATTATTTTAAAATATGATGTTTACTGGAAGGGAATTCCAGTGAATTACCACAGATGAAGTGTGAGTATATTTCTCCCACTTGTAAATGAGCTCTTATTTCCTCCAGTGTATATTCTGGTCCACAATGAGTCATTTTGAACATGTTTCAGTTTAACTCCTAAAACATTTTTAAACTTGGCAGGCATATTTAGATGAATGTTACTTCCAGTTTTAGAGACTGCTTCTAAATTATACTTCAGTCACCATGAAAAGTCCTTTCAGAAAGAAAGAAACAGAGGGTTGATTGGAGGTATATTTGATAGAGGGTAAAGGTGACCTGCCAGAAAATGGTTGCTTTCCAGTGAAAGTGGAATAATTAAACTTTGGAGATTTTTTTTGTCTTTACATAATATCTCTAATTTCAGCTTCTACAAATTTTTCTTAAATAAATCAGAATTATGATGCCCTTCTAGTTAAAAGAATTTCAGATTAAAGGATTACTTATGTTCCTCAGATTCAGGAGCAGTGTCTTCTGTTTCCTTTTTATCCTGACATGATGCTATTCAGAAGCTCAAGTTAGTGGGCTTTTTTCCACTGAAAACTAAAGTAGGGGTAGAAAGGCGAAATAGTAGCAGTGACACAGAGGACTATCTTGAAGAGAGTGTGGCAGCACATACAAGAGAGGAAAGAATGGTACTCACAGAAGGGGGAGAACCGCATTTGCTGGCCATTTCTTCTCACACTATACCGTGCTACCTTCTCATGAGTATGCACAAATGTAATACTTGCAACACTATGCAGTGCAAAACATGTAATTTTTCAGCTACTTAATTAAAGAAGAAAGGATAATTTTTTCCAATTTTTAAACATTTTTATTTAAGTTTTGAGTTCCAAATACTATCCTTTCCCCCACCCCGAAGATAGTAAGCAATATATAGTTTATACCTGTTCAGTTATGTAAAACATTTTCCATATTAGTCATTTCATACAAGATGACTCAGATAAAAGAAAAAAAGAATAGCATGTTTCGTTCTGTATTCAGTTAATATCAGTTTTTTCTCTGGAGGTGGATAGTATGCTTTATGATTTTATGATTAGTATGCTTTGGGATTATCTTGGGTCATTGTATTGTTGAGAATAGCTATGTCATTCATAGTTCTTCATTGAACAATGTTCTTGTTACTGTGTTTAAGGTTTTCCTAGTTCGGTTCAATTCACTATACATCCCTTCATTTAAGTCTTTCCAGGTTTTTCTGAAATCATCCAGCTTGTCATTTCTTATAGCACAATAATATTCCAGTATAATCATATACCACAGCTTGTTTAGCCATTCCCCAATTGATGGGCATCCCTTTGATTTCCAGTAATTTGCCACCAGAAAACAACTGCTATAAATATTTTTGTACAAATAGGGCTTTTCCCCTTTTTTGGATGTCTTTGGGATATAGACCTAGCAGTGGTATTGCTGAATCAAAGGATATGCACAGTTTTATAACCCTTTGGGAATAGTTCCAAATTGCTCTTCAGAATAGTTGGATCAGTTCACAACTCCACCAACAATGCATTAGTGTCCCAGTTTTCCCACACCCCCTACAACATGCAACATTTTCCTTTTTTGTCGTATTAGCCACTCTGATAAGTATGAGATGAGACCTGTTTTAATTTGAATTTCTCTGATCAATAGAGATTTAGAGCATTTTTTAGATGACTAGATAGCTTTAATTTCTTTTGTCCGAAAAATACCTGTTTATCAATTGGGAATGGCTTGTTTTTTTATAAATTTGTCTCAGTTCTCTATATATTTCAGAAATGAGGCCTTTATCAGAGATGCTTGTTGTAAACTTTTCCCCAAGTTTTCTGCTTTCTTTATTAATTTTGGGTGCATTGGTTTTGTTTGTGCAAAAACTTTTTAATTTTAAATAATCAAAATGAACTATTTTAAATTTTGTAATGCTCTCTATATCTTCTTTGGTTCTAAATTCTTCCCTTATCCATAAATCTGACAGATAAACTATTCCATGTTCTCTTAATTTGCTTATGGTATCATCCTTTGTGTGTAAATCATGTACCCATTTTGACTTTACCTTTACACTTTACGGTGTCAGATGTTGGTCCATACCTAGTTTTTGCCATACTGTTTTCCAGTTTTCCTAGTAGTTTTTGTCAAATAATGAGTTTTTGTTTTGAAAGCTTGAATCTTTGGGTTTATCATATACCAGATTATCATGGACGTTTACTATAATGCAATTTGTACCTAATCTATTCCACTGATCTACCACACTTTTTCTTAGCCAATACCAGATCGCTTTGACAATTACCACTTTATAATACAGTTTGAGATCTGGTACAGCTAGATCACCTTCTTTTGCATTTTTTTTCATTGATTCCTTTGATATGCTTGCGCTTTTGTTCTTCCAGTTGAATTTTGTTATTATTTTTTTCTAGCTCTATAAAATAATTTTTTGATAGTTTGATTGGTATGGTATCAAATAAAATAGATTTACTTGGATAAAATTGTTATTTTTATGATATTGGCTCAGCCTTTCCAAGAGCATTAATATTTTTCCAGTTGTTTAAATCTGACTTTATTTGTGTGAAAAGTGTTTTATAGTTGTATTCATATAGTTTCTGGGTTTGTCTTAGCTGTTTATATTGTCTACAGTTATATTAAATGGAATTTCTATTTCTATTTTGTGCTGCTAGATTTTGTTGGTAACGTAGAGAAATGCTGATAATTTATGAGGGTTTTTTTTGTGTCCTGCAACTTTGGTAAAGTTGTTAATACTTTCAAGTAGTTTTTTAGTTGATTCTCTAGGATTTTCTAAGTATACTGCAAAGAGTGATAGTTTTGTTTCTTTATTATGTATTCTAATTCCTTTTTCTTCTCTTATTGCCATAGCTAATATTTCTAGTACAATATTACATAATAGAGATGATAATGGGTATCCTTGCTTCACTCCAATTGTATTGAAAAGGCTTCTAGCTTCTCCCCATTATAGATAATGCTTGCTGATGGTTTTAGATACATATTACTTATCATTTTAAGGCAAGCTCCATTTATTCCTATGCTCTCTAGTGTTTTTAATAGCAATGGGTGCTGTATTTTGTCAAAGGCTTTTTTGCATCTGTTGAAATAATCATGATTTCTGTTGGTTTTGTTATTGATATGGTCAATTATGTTGATAGTTTTCCTAAGACTGAACCAGCCCTGCATTCCTAGTATAAATCCCACCTGGTCATAGTGCATGATCCTCGTGATATATTATTGTAATCTCTTTGCTAGTGTTTTTTTTAAAATTTTTGCATCAATATTCATTAGGGAAATTGGTCTATAATTTTCTTTCTCTATTTTTGCTCTTCCTGATTTAGGTTATCAACATCATATTTGTGTCATAAAAAGAATTTGGTTGGACTCTTTCACCTATTTTTCCAAATAATTTATATAGTGTTGGGGTTAATTGTGTTTTAAATGTTTGGTAGAATTTCCTTTTGAATCCATCTGGTCCTGGAGATTTTTTCTTAGGAAGTTCATTGATGGCTTGTTCAAATTTTTTTTTTCTACGATTGGGTTATTTCAGTATTTTATTCTTTTAATCTGGCTAATTTATATTTTCATAGATATTCATCCATTTCATTTAGATTGTCAAATTTATAGGCATATAATTGGGCAAAATAGCTCCTAATATTTGTTGCAATTTCCTATTTCTTGGTGGTGAATTCACCCCTTTTGTTTTTGATACTAGTAATTTGGTTTTCTTCTTTCCTTTTTTTGATCAGATTAACCAATGGTTTCTCCATTTTGTTGGGTTTTTTTTTTCATAAAACCAGCTTCTAGTTTTATTTATTAGTTCAAGGATTTTCCTGCTTTCAATTTTATAATCTCTCCTTTAACTTGCAGGATTTCTAATATGGTATTTAATTGGGGATTTTTAATTTGATGTTTTTCTAGTTTTTTTTAGTTGTATGCCCAGTTCATCGATCTGCTTTTTCTCTTATTTTATTCATATGAGCAATTAGAAATATAAATTTCCCCCTAATTACCACTTTAGCTGCATCCCATAAATTTTGGTATTTTGTCTTCTTGTCATATTCTTTAATGAAATGATTGATTGTTTCTGTGATTTGTTTTTTGACCCACTTGTTTTTTTAAGATTAGATTATTTAATTTCTAATTCATTTTCAATCTCTCTTTCCATTGTCTACTATTGAATATATTTTTTATTGCATTATGATCTGAAAAGGGCGTGTTTACTATTTTCTGCTTTTCTTCATTTGGTTGTAAGGTTTTTATGTCCTAATTCATGTTCAGTTTTTGTGTAGGTGTCATGTACTGATGAGAAAAAGATATATTCCTTTCTATATTCCCATTCAGTTTTCTCCAGAGATCTATCATATCTAACTTTTCCAGCATTTTATTCACCTCCTCAACTTCTTTCATGTTTATTTTTTATTAGATTTATCTAGTTCTGAGAGACAAAAGTTGAGGTCCCCCAAGAGTATAGTTTTTTCATCTATTTCCTCCTGGATCTCATTCAACTTCTTAAAAATTTAGATGCCGTACTATTTGATTCATATATGTTGAGTATTGATACAATTTCATTGTCTCTGGTACCTTTCAGCAAGATATAGTTTCCTTCTTTATCTCTTTTGATTAGATCCATTTTTGCTTTTTCTTTGAGATCATCATTCCTACCCATGCTTTCTTTGCTTCAGCTGAAGCATAATAGGTTCTGCTGTAGCCCCCTACCTTTTTACCTGTGTGTATCTCTCTACTTCAGATGTGTCTCTTGTGAACAATATATTGTAGGATTTTGGTTTTTAATTCATTCTGCTACCCACGTCTGCTGTATGGATGAGGTCATCACATTCACATTTATAGTCTTGATGACTATGTATTTCCCTCCATGCTATTTTTCACTTGTTTCCCCCCCCCCCACCTCCCACTGTTTCCCTCCTCACAAGTGTTTTAATTCCAATCACCACCTTCCCCAAAGTACCCTCCCTTTTATCCATCCCCCCACCCTCTTGTATTATCCCCATCTCTTTTTCCTTGTAGGGTAAGATAAATTTCTGTATCCAACTGAATGTGTATGTTATTCCTTCTTTAAGCCAGTTTTGATGAGAGTAAGGTTTAAGCCTTGCCCACCAAAGGGGCGAAGGGGGGCCATCTTCCCCTCCATTATAATAGCTCTTTCATGCCTCTTTTATGTGGGATAATTTACCCTATTCATTCTCCTTCTTTCAATGAAATTTTCTTTGTCACCCTTTTCTTTTGTTTTTTGGGGTATCCCATCAAAGTCACCTTATACCTGTACCTTCTGTCTACATGTAGTCCTGATTGATCTTATGGTAATAAAGTTGTTAAGAGTTATGAATGTTATCTTGCCATATAGAAATATAAACACAAAAATATTTATATAAGCTCTTTTTGTGGTAGCTAAGAATTGGAAATCAAAAGGATGCCCATCAATTGGGGAATGGCTGAACAAGCTGTGGTATATGAAGGTAATGGAATACTATTGTGCTATAAGAAATGGGGATGATACAGACTTCATAACAACCTGGAAAAACCTACACGACATAATGCTGAGTGAGCAGAGCAGAGCCAGGAGAACATTATACACAACCACAGATATATGGATTCTGTGAGGACTAACCCTGACAGACTTTGCTCTTCTCAGCAACACAATGTGCAAAGACAACTCCAAAGGACTCACGATGGAGAATGCTATCTACATCCAGCAAAAGAACTATGAAGTATGAATGCAGATTGAGGCATACTTC
>CM053626.1:90565911-90591279 GCA_028646595.1 Phalanger gymnotis
CGGGGTCGGGAACGTCGGAGAGGAAAGAGCGGACGCCACCGAGTCAGGCCGGAGCCCCTGCCGTCGCCATGACCCGCGGTAACCAGCGTGAGCTTGCCCGCCAGAAGAACATGAAAAAGCAAAGCGACTCAGGCAAGGGAAAACGCCGGGATGACGGGCTCTCTGCGGCAGCCCGAAAGCAGAGGGACTCGGAGATCATGCAACAGAAGCAGAAAAACGCCAATGAGAAGAAGGAAGAGCCCAAGTAACTCTGTGGCTCATGCCCATCTCTCTTGCCCATCGACCGTGTACCTGGAGCCAGTCCCGTCACGCTCTCGCCTCCTCCTGTAGCGCTCACAGGTCCCAGAACTGATGGCATTCCCTCTGCCCTGTGTCTGCAGTGGGTTCCCTCTGTGTATCCTTCCCCCCAGGCAGCCTCGCTCTCCTCCAGGGCATTCCTGGGGGTGAGGGGGCTACCCTCTCCCAGTGTTTTTTATTCCTATGGGGCTTACCCCAGAGTATTAAAAGTAGCTTTGTAATTCCAAAATAAAAAAAAAAAGAATTTTCTTTACTGCACAATATTTATAGTACTGTAGATTTCATGTGTTATGAAAAGTAAATATTTTCTGAAATCATTTTTTTTCATTGGGGTGTTGACAAGTCACAGAATTCTAAGGAATTACTAACAAGGATGTTTTACATTTTAACGTGTTTTGGGTATGCATTTTATGGGTTATTTCATGGTCACTGTATTAGAAAAAGTGCATATTATCAGAATTAATGTTTTGTTATAAAGAATTATATGGGAGTATAGAGTAAAAGTGAGCTAAAGCTACCAAAAGATGTAGGTAACTATTCTTGGGTACATGAGGGGGTCAGGTTCTTCAAGTAGGCCTGGTCCAGACTCTTGGGAAAGCTGTCTATGTGTGATGTCATCTTTTTCAGGTCCTTCAGAATAGGAGGGTAAGGTCTCCTATTGGCCCAGATGCCAGGGGAGGTGGGGAGGGCAGCAATCTTTAGATGTGACAGAGGACCCAGGAGTCCACATCTACAAGTTGGCAGCTATGGGAGTAGTCAAACAGACCTGATAAGGGTTCTTACAAGACATATGAGTTGGTAATTGAGAGAAAACAGCATAACATAAGTCCTTGGTTAAAGGCACATAGAAATGGTTCACTTTCCCAGCCACATAGGGCTAGGTTCAAACAATACCCCCTTCCCCTTCTCCTATAATGTTTAATATATTAACACTCACTTTTTGGACTTCTGTACCATTTTCTAGGAACATTACCCCCCCCAGAAGTTGACAATTGACTATACTTCTACTCTTGTCCTAATTTAGCCTACCTTTGCTTGTCAAATGTGGTCTTTTATTTACTTCTTCTGGCCTTTCTATTTACAAATATCTTCTTATGGCAGCAGCAGCAAGACTGGGTAGAGTGAAATGAGGCCAAGGTTGGTTTTCACTTAGTTCATGGGCCTTCAGGCATAATGTCAGACCTTTTCTATGAATCTTATCACACTTATTTAGTTGCACTGGAAGAGAATGGAGAGAGGGGGAATAGCTAGAGGCTATATAGCAATTGAGATTTTTTTCCACCCACCTTAAAGGGTGAAAGGATGGAAAAGTAAAGCAAGAAATAAAGTAGATGGGGAAATTTTAGATGAAGAAGGCAACTGAATATATGAGAGGTGTGCACAGATTATTTCTCTCAAGTCCTATTTATATTTCCCATTAGAATTTGCTATTCATATTATTGTTGGATCACATAGATTTAGAGTTGAAAGGGACATTAGAGGTAATCTAGTCCAGCGTCCTTATTTTACAAGTAAAGAAACTAAAGCTCAAAAAGATTGTGTCTTGCCAGCGGTTACAGGATTTGAATCCACCTCCATTTGACACCAAAAATAACTTTTTCTATCTTACTACACTGCCCAAAGTTATACAGGACAGGGATTTAAAGGAAGGTCCTCTGACTCCAGATCCAGTGTACTTTCCACAACATGTCTTACCAGCCTTATTATACGTTATATACTAAATGTTTCATTTTGTTTTTAAAAAAATAGTTGCTTGATTGATTTTTACATCCTTTTTTTTTATTTTTGAGTTCCAAATTCTCTCCTGCTTGAGCAGGTAGCAGAATCATTATATATATGAAGTTATGCAAAGCAACTCTCCAAAAAATGATGTTTCTTAGAATGGTAATTTAGAGCAAGATGTGTTGTATTTCTTTTTAATTCCAAAGAATACAAATATGTACATAGTTACTTACAACATCCATTAAGTTGACATGTGATTTCACACTTGAAAATAGTTGGGGAGTTTTTAAGGTGGCAGAAGCATGATATGTTTTAACATCATGCATAAGCATTACAAAGCTGTAAATAACCCATATTTAACATATGGATGTTTGATGACATGGGGAAGTGCTTTACAAAGACACTATTGATATTTCACATATAAGGAGAGAAATCTAAGAGATAGAGAGGAACACCTAATCATTCACCTTACTTTCAAGCATTATTTTATATTTCTTTTTCTGCTGTGGTCTAATTTGATTTTTCAAATGATGTATACTTTACTACATTTTTGTGGGCAGTCACTGATTAATGCTCTAAAATCTTAGATTTATTTTATCTTAATTTTATCTTATTATATTACTTTGTTATAGCCTCCTATCACACTTAATTACTCCTCTCTGTATCTTTACTGTTTATACCTTTTAAATGTTTTAGGAATGTTGTCATGTCTCCTTTAACTACCTTAGTCATCATTTACCCAAACTATACATATTTAGACACTTTCATCTTTCTCGTAATTCACTCATACCTGTCCTGTAATCATTTTGGCTTCTTTTTTTTTTTTTTTCTAAGCTCCCTGTAATTTGTTTTCATCTTTCTGGCATTTAAAACTAGAAATAATAGTCTCAGTTCAGTCTCATCATACTTGAGAAAAGAATACCCATCATCACAGTCTCTGATGTACTACTACTGTTTTCTATCCAAGCCAAAAAAGAATTGGTCCTATTTTGGTAACTTAAATTTTCTGGCATCTAAACATTGCATATTTAAAATGATCCTAGCCCCAAGTTTTGGGTTTTTGTTTTTTGTTTGTTTGGGTTTTTTTGCTGTTTTTTGACATTAGTTTTTTTCAGATTTATTTTGATTCTATTACATCAATCTTTGAGACGTTTCTCCTCTTAGTTGTACTGAATTGTTTTATTCATTTGAATTTTTCCTAGTTCAAATCAGTAATCTCTTTGTTGTTTATAGGCAGCTAGGTTGTACAGTGAATAGTCAGGAAAAATCAAGAAGATCTGAGTTCAAATTCAGAGTTAGCGGTCACACAAGGGTCAGTTAGCTTTGTTGCCCTGTTCAAGTTACCTAATTCGTATTTGCTTCAATTTTGTCATCTGTAAAACTGGAAGAATAATGGCACATACCTTGAAGGATTGTGATTAAATGAGTTAGTTTTTGTAAAGCTTTTAGCACAGTTCCTGGCACTTATTTCCTTTTCCTTCATTCTTCCTTCCCCCTTGTGAGAATCAAATGAGATAATATTTATAAAGCTTATATAAATGCTAGTTATTATTCACTTTTTTTTTTAGTAATTATCTATTCTCAGCAGTAGTTATAAAAAATGACATATGGTGTCTTTTGGAAATTTTGCTGACATAAGTATTCCTTGATTGGGTAATTAATAGAAACATTAAATAATGCTTAGATAAACATACTGGTGGCTAATACTGGTCACAAGAAAAAATCAGGCCACTCTCATTTTCTCCTTCTAGTACCATTTCTCTGCATACATACATGTAGTTTACAGGGCACGTGGCTTCTCTATAATCTTTCTCCCTGCTTTTTTCCCACTTTCATTTATGTTCAAGATAGATTAAGGATTTAATAATCCCAAATTCCATAAACTCTTGAATTGCCTCTTTGGTATTATGTTATCACCTGTATACTCCCACTTATCTGACTACGATATTTCCTATAGCTCCTTCACTAATTCCCTTTCTTCTTGTGTCCTGACATAGAAAAAGGATAAGACCAAAGTTGAGTTGTAAAAAGTTGAATTGGGATGATGAAAACTAATGACAGATATATAGACAGATAAAATCAGAGCTCTTCATTTCCTATTGTGCTTCTGTTTTCTTTGCCAAGCAATTTTAGAAGTGTAAGCCTCAGTCATTATTATTATTATTATTATTAATTATTTTACCCTTCATAATATTTTTCTGTGCAGCTCACCAGGATCATCCATATTCAGGCTAGAATCACAGGGAAGTCTACTGCAAAGTTTTCACTTGAATTACTCCAGTTAAATTTCCAAATTTATTTATTCACAGCACTTTCCATTTCCTGCTGAGTGCAGCACATCTCCTGAGTAAAGACAGCAAGAGGCTAGTGTGGCATTTTTCATCTGCCCCAGACCTCCTTCCCCCTGTACAGATAGTCTACCACTTGGTACTGCTATCTGAGCCCTAGCCCAATCTCCATCCTCAGTTCAGTGACAGGCATTCTCACACCTAGTCATGCTCTTCATTTCCCTGTGATTCTGCATCCCTGTTAGGTCATCATCCAAACTGCATTCCCCAGCCCCATTTTCTCATTCCTTATTCCCAGTGTCCTCAATGACCCCATCCCAAAGTTTGATTTGAACATCACCCAACTCTTCCACTGTGCCCTGTGGAAAACCTGTTCCATAGGCAACAAACTTCCCTTCATCCTAAATCCTCTTCTCTCCCACTCCTTACATCTACCAGCTATTATGGAAACCTGACTCCTTGATAATTTCTAGTACTGATTGCACCTTTACTCCTTCCTCTTAGCTCACTGGTCAAGGTGGGAGGATTAGGATACTCCTTTCTCCCCCTTTCCAGATTCCTCCCCTTACTCCATCAGTCCATAATTTCTCTTCCTTTGAAGTGCATGCTATTAGTAACTAACATCCAGTCAACATACTGGTAGCTCTTGTCTGCAGACCTCTTGGTGCAATGGCAAGCAAAGTGGGACTTCTTGCTGTTTTTTCTTTTGGAGTGCTTCTCAGCACTAAGGCAGTCAAGTGCCTTTGATTGAGTCTTGCCTTTGTTTGAATCAAGAGTCTTTGATTGAATCAATAGTCATTGATTGGAAACAGTCTATGTACTCTGAGGTTAGCATTTTGCTTTGGGGCTCACTCATTGGAAAAGTGTTTCTGTGATTTGGCCAGATGAGACTCTTGGTAGTCATTAAGGAGCCTCCCAGCTTTGAAAATCCAGATGTTGGTGCTTTTCTCTCTCTGGTAACTATGGTCATTACTATGGTCAGACAGTTAGAAGACTGTCTGTTAATTTGTGTTATTTTCTCTGTTTGTAATTTCTGTTTATATTTG
This sequence comes from Phalanger gymnotis, assembly GCA_028646595.1. Classification (NCBI taxonomy): domain Eukaryota; kingdom Metazoa; phylum Chordata; class Mammalia; order Diprotodontia; family Phalangeridae; genus Phalanger; species Phalanger gymnotis. The sequence continues at coordinate 90,571,265 of CM053626.1, forward strand.
CTCTGAAGTTCAGGGTACCAACTTTTTCCCTTGAACTAAGTGAATAATATATGTATGTTTAATTAAAGTAAGATTGCTAACCCCTTAAAGTTGCTTTCCTTTAGAAAAGCAGATCAAAGAACCTGTGCTAGCAGCTCTCCGTACTAGTATTATTGGCCTTATACCTCCACAGTAGCTGCAAGTAACATTATTGTTACACTTGTTCACTACTCTCCTTTCTCTAATGAGTGTAGTACATGGTTCACAATTTTTCTGTCCTCCTGAACTCCTGCCCTCATACTAGAGGACTTCAACGTACATATTGACTCTCTCTCAAACACCTTAAGTACTCAGTTCTTTAACCTATTCACTTCCCGTGACCAACTCCTTCACCTCACTTCATTCACAGACAGTGATAATCATACTTTAATCTTGCCATCACCCACAAATGTGTTATCTCCACGTTTAGAGATTCTGAAATCTTATCCAACCATAAGGTACTGGCTTTTTACCTCTCCTGAAATCCTTTAAAAAAATCCTGCTCTTGGTCCAGACCTGTGACTCTGAATCCTTTAACTCCTCACTTCTCTCCCAGGCCATCTCCCCTGTGTTAGCTGTTGTGAGAGATGATTAATTGGATCCTTATTTTACTCTAATCAGTATTAATCAGTTTGATATAGAATTAGTGATTATAAATTCAGATAATAGACCTCAGAGCTATGAACTGCAGATTATAGTTTTACTTGCTTAATCACAGGAAGCTAATTAAAAGACCTTCAGTCTTGTTTTTCCTTGTTATAGTCATCAAGCCTACAATGGCAGAGGTGACTCAATTACATGGAAAGTTCTTCAGCTATTTTTGTTGCCTCTCCATCCCTTGTCATCCCTCTATTGCCCAATATGGGGAGACAACCATGAGCACTTGGCCAGCGAGTGACCCTGGTTGCCACCCTTTCTGCCGGCTCATGGTTGTTCTCAATGGCTTGGTGGGACCTCCTGAGAGGTCAAGATAGGTCTCTCAAGGTCTACTTATTGGCCCATTTGTCAGCCAGTAGGATTCTGCATTTTTTGTAGATCCTCCTAGAGGGTCAAGGGCAAGGCCTGTCCACCAAACAGACTCTGTGTTTTTGATTTGCTACACCTGTATTGTCTGTGTATCAAGCACTATAAAACTAAAGCCCTGGGGGAAGGGGGCAACTCAGATTGTGAGGAAGATCTGAGGTCATCTTCATTAGAGGGAGGTATGAGCCCTTTAATGAAGTGCTATTGGCTTAGAGCTCTGCCTTGGGGGGTTTTCTTGCAGATTGGACAATTTTGGAATCACCACACTATTCTCAGCCTTGGATCTCCTACTGTTTGCCACCTTCCCTCCTACACATGTGCTGCTCAACAAAGGAGGAGAGAATCACACAACCTTTCTGACTGGGCCCAGTACAAATTTGTTACACAACCTCAGTTGAACTCTTATACCTGCCTCATCGACTCCCTATCCCACTCTCCACAGTGGCTTTTCCAAACCTTTTTATTTCTCCTCAGACCTCTTATGCCTCTTCCTCTCCCCACTCTTTCAACTGAGAACTTTGCTTCATATTTTACAGAAAAAAAAATTCAAGTGATTTGCCGTGAGTTCCCTCTTCTCCCCTATTCCTCATCTCATATCATTCATGTACTTTCTGCCACCATCTCCTCCTCCACCTGTCTCATCTGATGGGTTGGCTTTACTCCTTACCAGGGTTAATCTCCATCTACCTCCTCAATCAATCCCCTTTCTTCTCATCTCCTCCAACAGATTGCTTCCTGTCACCCACACTCTAGTACTTTTCAATTTCTCCCTCTCTACTATGTTTTTCCCTACTGTCTAAAAGAGCTCATATCTTCCCCATCTTGAAAAAACACTCACTTAACCTCCCATCCCCACTATCATCCTATATCTCTTCTGCTCTTTATGGCTAACCTCCTTGAAAAAATTACAATAGGCGCTTCCACTTTCTCTCTTCTCACTGTCTTCTTAATCCCTTACAATCTAACTTTCCAACCTTATCATTTCACCAAAACTGCCCTCCCCAAAGTTACTAATGATGTCTTAGTTACCAAATTCAATTGCCTTTTCTCTATCCTTATTCTCTTCAAAGATGGCCAGAGAAAATGCCTGGAGCCAAGAGACGGGAGTGTCTTGTTTGTGGAATAGGCAGGGGGCCAGTTCAACTATATTGAAGAGTATGTGGTTGGAAGTAAGATGCAAGAAGACAGGGGAACTGTTGGGGAACTAGGTTGTGAAGGGCTTTGAATGCCAAACAGATGGTTCTGTATTTGGTCTTAGAGGGACAGGGAGGCATTGGAGTTTACTGAGCTGAGGGAGATAAAATGGTCAGACCTGTGCTTTAGGAAAATCAATTTGGTAGCTGAATGGAGGATGAATTGGAGTGGGGAGAGACTTGAGGCAGGTAAAACAACCAGCAGGCTATTACAATAGTTCAGGTATAAGGTGATGTGAACCTATATCAGAGTGGTAGAAGTATCAGAGGAGAGAAAGGAGCATATTTGAGAAATGTTGCTAAGGCAAATCAGTAGGCTTCGGCAGCAGATTGGATGTGGAGTGGTGATAAACAGTGTTTAGGTTACGAGTCTGAGGGACTAGGAAGGTGGTGATGCCTTCCATAGAAATAAGGAAGGCAGAAGTGGGGAAGGTTTAGAGGGAAAGATAAGGAGCTCTGTTTTGGATATAATGAGTCTAAGATGCCTACTGAACATCCAGTTCAACATGTCTGAAAGGCAATTGGAGATATGAGTTTAGGGCTCTGCAGAGAGGTCAGGCAGGATAGGTAGTTTTGAGAACTGTAAGCATAGAGATGTCAATTAAATTAATGGAAGCTGATGAGATCACCAAGTGATGTAGTATAGCTGGAGAAAAGAAAAGGGCCCAAGACAGAACTCTGCAGGACCCTTAGAGGGCACGATCTGGAGGAGGATCCAGCAAAGGAGACTGAGGAGTGCTCACATAAGTAGGAGAACCAGGAGAGAGTAGTGTTTGAAAAATCAAGACAAAAGAAGAGTGTCAAGAAGGAGAGAGCGATCAGCAGTGTCAAAAACTACAGAGAGGTTCATGACTGGAATGTCCTCCATTCTCATCTCTTGGCTTCCCTGACTTCCTTCAAATCCCAACTAAAATCCTGTCTTCTATAGGAAGCCTTTCCTAACCTCTAAAAAAAATTAAAGAACTGTACAAGACAGTACCTGATTAAATGAGTTATAGAGACAGTTTGTACTATTGTAATTTAAATAATGCAAGGTAAACTTTAGGCTGGCATCATCAGGGAAGGCTTCATAGGACAGCTTTTTCTCTCTAGTCTAGTTTAATTTCTAAATGATGTAGATTTTATAACATTTTTTTGTGGGAAGTCACTGATGCTTTAAATTTCCACATTAATTTTATCTACTTTATTATACATTACTTCCTTAAAAATCCTCTGTAGTCCAACCAAATTGTACTCTCTATTCATTGAAGAATAAGCAGGATTTAAATAGATACATAGAATGGAAGAAAGTATTAGAATATTAGAGAAACTCATGAGCAAAAGAGTAGAGAAAGCATATGCAATACGAAACAATGAATAAATCAATCTGAGTCAAGGAAGAATTGGTATTAGGGAATAGCAAGATCTGAGGTTGAAAGTGGATGATGCCAGGATGGGGAGGGCCTTGAATGCTTTGTTGAAGAGTTTGAACTTGTATTTTGTAAGCACTGGACTCCTTCAAATACTTCATTTAACATTTGAATTAGACCTCTCCTTTGCACTTATTAATCTTACCATTATTTGTGTACATATTTGTTACTCTCTCCACCACTATTAGATTATTGGATCCTTGAAGTAAGAATTGCTTTATTTTTCATCTTGTATCCCTATTGCCTAGCGCTAATTGGATATTTTAAAATGTTTGTTAAATTGAACTGAATTAAATTAGGAATCACTGGAAAGATGCGTATAAGTTGATAGCATAATGAAAGCAGTATCTTCAGATGTCTTTTCTGGAGTGTTATGCAGAAAGACTTGCAAAGGGAAAATATTAAAGATAAATACCAATTAGGAAGCTTATAGTGATTGTAGAAATGAGGTGGTAAGGACTTAGAGTAAGGAGATGCCAGTTGAGAATGGCAATATGTAGAGCAAAAAAGAGGATTCTGAAGATTCATTCCTGGTTAAAAGAAAATGAATGATTATTCTGTAGCCAGAGATAACAAAGGTGGACCAAGAAGACAGGAGTGGAGATAGGGATTTAAGAACCACAGATATGACTGAATTCATGAAACTGGATTTTCAGAATTGAAATGGACCTCAATCATCATCTTTTGCAACCCATACCCAAAGAATAATCTCCTTTAAAACATACTACAAACGATCATCCAGCCTTTGCTTGCCAATTTTCAATGAAGCCACCATCTCCTAAGATCCATTGTTCCACTTTTTTATACGGTGGAATTTAGTATAGTATAATATAGCTCTAATTGTTATGTCTGAATTTTGCAATAAGAAACTCATGATTTGAGCCACAGTCAGGTCCATTTCTTGTTTTAACTGACTATATAGAGCTTCTCCGGAGACCTTTGACTGCAAAGTATATAATCAATCTGATGTCTATATTGACCATCTGGTGATATCCAGGTGTAGAGTTACCATTTGGGTTGTGGGAAAAGAGTGTTTGTTATAACCAGTGAGTTATCTTGACAAAACTCTATTAGTCTCTGCCCTACTTCATTTTGCACTCCAAGGCCAAACTTACCTGTTATTCCAATTATGTTTTGATTTCTTACTTTAGCATTCCAATTCCCTACAACAAATGTGGCATTTTTTCTAATGTTATTTCTAGAAGATGATATAGGTTATAGAACTGATCAACTTTGGCCTTTTCAGCATCACTGTGTTGTATTGCTGTGATGTTGAATGTTTTGCCTTGGATTCAAACAGATATCATTCAGTCATTTTTGAGATTATACCCCAGTACTGCTTTTTTTGCCCATCTGTTGACTATTAGGGCTACTCTATTTCTTCTAAAGGATTCTTGCCCACAGTGGTATGTGTAGTGATCATCTGAATTAAATTCACCCTTTCCTGTCCATTTAAGTTCATTGATACCCAAGGTGTTGATGTTTAATCTTTCCATCTCCTATTTGACCACATCCAGCTTACCTTGGTTTCATAGATCTTACATTCCAGGTTCCCATGCAGTATTGATCTTTACAGTATCAGACTTTCATTTCATCACCTGATGCATCCACAACTGAGCTTCCTTTCAGATTTGGCCCAGCCACTTCATTAGTACTGGAGCTACTTGTAGTTGTCCCTTGCTAGCATACTGGACACCTTCCAACCTGAGGAGCTCATCTTCTAGTGTAATTTTTTTTTTGTCATTTTAGTACTGTCCATGAAGTTTTCTTGGCACAGATACTGGAGGAGTTTGCCATTTCCTTCTCCAATTGTTATAAAGTTTTTTTCCTGACATCAAGCCTAAGTATTCCTCTCATTCTAGGCCCTGAGGCCTAACCACAAATCTAATAATTCTTCCATAGGACATCCCTTCCAATCCTTAAAGACAGTTATCAAAGTCCCTCTGAATCGTCTCTTTTCCAAAATAAAAACCCCCAGGTCATTCAGCATTCATTCAATGAACATTCAATGTCTACTTTATGCAGAGCACTATGCTAGGCACTGGGGATATGAAAGCAAAAATAAAGCAGGCTTTGCCCTTATATTCTATTGGAATGAATAAATACAAAATACAAGTCAAATAAATAGAAACAAAATGCATGTCAAATAAATAAGACAGCAAGAGATAGGAAGAGATTGAATATAGGGAAAGAGGCCTAGTATGAGCTAAGTAAAGTAATAAACAGTTTATGTTATCAGATTTTGTTTCAGAATAACTTTTTTTTCATTTTCTACAAAAGCGCTTATTCCTTGATTAACCATTGTTCCAAGCTTTTGAACTGCTTTTTGTCCTTAAATCTTTAGATCTATAATCGAATGTGATAGCCACATTAAAAGCAAGCGGTAGGTAACTTATTTTTGGGGTTGTAGTAATAGTAGTCAGACCAATATAATTCAAAGAAATTGTCCAGCAAAGGTTCTTTCCTACCCCTTGAAGAAAAGAAATTCATAAGGTAGAGGTAGTAAGAGAACACCTAGCAGTCCTTGATAAATTCAGATCACCATGCCTAGAATGAACTACATCCTCAGGTCCTGAAAAAGCTGGCAGTTATAGTTGCTGATCAAATATCAGTGATATTTGAAAGAGCTTGGCTAAAATAGGGAGGAGAGTTAATAAAGGATTAGAGAAGGGCAAATGTCCTGATTTTCCAAAAAGTAAAGAGAAGAGCATCTGCAGTACTATATGCTTGACCAATATTCCAGGGAAAATTCTCAAACAGAAAATTAGAGATCATCAGCTTACATAGAGAACTGGTAATTGCCTAGGACTAATATTACTTAAAGAGCAAATCATAAACAACAGGTGCTAGAGGGGATATGGAAGAATAGGTACATTATTGTGTTGTTGGTGGAGTTGTGAACTGGTCCAACCATTCTGGAGAACAATTGTGAACTACACCCAAAGAACTTTATAACTATGCAAACTTTTTGACCTCCCAATACTACTAGATCCAGATCCCATGGAGATCAAAGAAAAAGGGAAAGGTCCTATGTGTGCAGAAATATTTACGGCAGCTCTTTTTGTATTAGCAAAGAATTAGAAACTGAAGAGATGCCCTTTAGTTGGGAAATGGCTGAACAGGTTTTGGTATATGATTGTGATGTAATATTTTTGTGCTATAAGAAACAGTGAGGCAGGTAAGTTCAGAAAAACCTTAGTTTTAGAGTTCTATGAACTCATACAAAATGAAGCAAGCAGAACCAGGAGAACATTGTACACAGAAATGGCAATATTTCAGTTATGATCAGCTGTGAAAGACTTAGCTATTTTGTCAATATAATGACACACAACGGTTCCAAAGAACTCATAATGAATTCTGAGTGCCAATTGAAGTATTTTCTTTTCACTTTCTTTTTCTTGCTTTTTTTTTCCAACATGCTAATAAGGAAATAGTTTTTCATGACTTCACATATATAGTGTGTATCATATTCCTTGCATTCTTAAAGAGTTGAGAAGGGCTGGAGGGAGGAAGGAGAGAATTTGGAACTCAAAATTTTTAAAAACTTATGTTTAAAAAGGCTTAAAGTCATGTCAAACTACCTTGATTCTTTTTGTTGACAAGATTACTAAACTAAAAGATGAGGGAATTGCAGTAGATATAGTTTACCTAGATTTTTAAAAAGCTTTTGGTAAATTATTTCTTATTATTCTTATAGAGAAGTTGAAAGGATATAGAGAATACTATCAGAATCTGAGAATACTTTCAGAAGCACTGATAACTCACTAGAGTTCATTCTGAGATTAGTTTTTAATGGTTCAGTGTCAGTTTTACAGATCTTCATTGCTGTATCCCCCCCTAGATTGGTGTTTGGCTCTGTGTTTTTAATATTGTTTACAATGATTTGAACAAAGGCAGGGATAGTATACTCATCAGAGTTTCAGATGGTGCCAAGCTGGGAAGGATAGCCAAGATATTGGATATTAGAAGATCTTCCTTGACACTCTGGAGCATTGGGATGAATCAGTAAGATGAAATTCAAAGGAATAAATGTAAAATCACACGCTTGCTTATGAAAAATTAAATTTACAAGTATAAAATGGGGATGGCACAGTTATATAGATACATATATATGTGTGTGTGCATATACTATACACATATATACATATAACCTCTGTGTGTGTGTGTGTGTGTGTGTGTGTGTGTGTGTGTTGATCTGGAAAAGTTTACTGGACTGCAAGCTAGGGCAGCCAAAAATGCTAATGTTTTTTTGGACTACATTAAATAGCTTCTAGGAACAGGAAGATAATTGTCAAAATATACTACACCCTTGTCAGACCTCATTTAGAATACTGTGCTTAATTCTAGGCACCAATGTTTAAGAAGTAAATTGATAAACTGGAGGTGTGTGGAGATACTGTTTGAACTAGGGATGTTTAACCTGACAAAGAAGACTCAGAGGAGTGCTGTCATATGGAAGACTGGTTAGATTTGTTCTTTGGGTCTAGGGACAATAGGTGGAAGATGCAGAGGCCAGCTCTCCAAAAATGGAATGAGTTGCCTTAAGGTATAGTGGATTCTCCCATCTTAAAGTTCCTCAAGAAGGAACTCAGAGATTTCTTTCTTGTAGGTATTGGACTAAATAGCCACTATTATCTCAACCCTCAAATTCTGTGATTCTGTGAAGGAAGACTTTTGCTAATTAGCCACACTATGGCCACCACTGTCTGTCTGAAGTGCCGTGGTTCCAGTCTCAGTTTTTCTTATAATGTTACAGGATTAACCCCCACTTTGTAAATTTACTCTGTTCATTCAGGTCCTAATTCATGAAAACTGGCCAGTTACTAGGGAAATGATTTGTAAGTCCTTTAACGTCACATAATCAGAAGATAACCAAGGCATAGGGCTGGTCTCCTCTCAGGCAGAGATGAGCTATAAAGCAGTGCCGGGTTTGAAATGAGGAAAGAATTATAATCTGTCTCTATCCCGCACTATAATCACACTAGTATTATTCCTTAAAGAAATTTCAACAAAATGATCCTTCTTATGGCTCTTCTCTATTAAACTTTGTGAATAAAATCATTGCTCCCATTTTTATTTGAAATAGCTTGCAAGAGATTTGAAAGGCAAAATGTACTAATGTTGACTTTAAGGCTGTAAAGGTATTTTCTTTCCTTCTTTCTGGCTCTCTTCCCTAACCATATTTTAATTACTGCTATGTTATCATTTAAAGTTCTAAAGGCCAGATTTATTAAATTATAAAAATTTTCTCTTGATTTCATTTCACTCATGATTTGATTTTAGGTCAGAGTTTCTGGGTACATTTATTTTACATAAACGACTTCTTTTATCTTAAGTATCTGAGATGTAACTTTTTTGTCTTTATAAGATAACCAGATGTTACAGCATTCTGCTTATTAATCATATCACATGCCTTATTTCATCATGATACAGAAGATGCATTAAATTACTCCAAAAGCATGTTTTGAATTCTTAAAAATCCATAGTACAGTTGTTGAACATACCCAGCATTTCTAAGTAAGCAAAAAAAGATTGCCCACATTCATTCAAGAGTCATCCTAAAGCCAAAAACGACAGATGCTATGTTACTTCTGAGAAGTGCAGTGGTTGAGGAAATCGCCTAAACGGTGGTGAGCTTAGGACAAGTCACCAAAAAAAAAAAAAAAAAAGGCCTTCCACATTCCTTTACCAAGTCTGTTAGTAAAGATGTGGGGCACATTCATGATGGTTTTATAAGTTGTCACTGGCAGTATTCTATTTTTTTTTTATTACACTGTTAAAAAATAAAGACCAAAGGAATTAAGTTTTGTGCTGGGCATAATTTTTATGTATAGGATTTTGAATATTTGAAATTGGTATAATGATTGTCACTGAAGATAGATTTTATTCTACATGGTTCTGTCTCTTTAAACCCTACATGGCATAAAGGGTCACATAAATCCTATGGTGCACAGACAGCTTTAGTTAAGCAACTAAAAAGAGTAGACTGAACACTGGTTGCTCATCTTATTGTTCCTCTAACGTTGGATCCTTGATTCTCGGCCCAAACAGTTACTTTGGCCTATCTGAAAGCTCACACTGGTGGGAAGAGTCTTGAAATTCTTCCTATAATATGTAGGAGTACTCTTTATTTGAAGAGAATGGCAATTTTTTAAAATATATCAAATAATAAAGGTAAAGGGAAATGACATTATTAGGAAAAAAAACCTAAGCGTTCAGTCAAATGGTGATTTCACATCCTTGATTTGTAAATGCCATCATACAAATGCCTTGGATAATTGTGGTTACATAGCTACATACACATATTCCAGCCTCAGACACTTACTAGCTGTGTGACTCTGGGCAAGTCATTTAACCTTGTTTGCCTCAATTTCCTCATCTGTCAAATGAGCTGGAGAAGGAAAGGGCAAACCATTGCAGCAGTATCTTTGCCAAGAAAACCCCAAATGGGATCACAAAGAGTCAGATACAAATGAAACAACTGAACAATAATCTACATATGTGAATGCATATAATTTTTTTCTAATATAACATCTATTTAAAATCTGTAAAAAAAAATGACTTATAATTTTAATACATTAGGGTCAGTGGTAATATTCAAATAAATTAACAACCAGTTCACCTGAACCAAGTTGAGGTACTGTCGCCACTGTGGCTGGTGCAGGCCCCGCCCCCACTAACAACCAGGCTGAGCTCAACCTAAAATTAGGTACTGGTTCTACCAAACCTGTGGGAACCAGCCGAATCCCACCACTGGATGGGGTGGGTGGCTGGAGTTTCATGCAGCACTTCCTAGAATAGTGCTTTGTGTGAAACAGATACTGTGACTGGAGCAGTCACCCAGGGTTGCAAAGAAACCTGGAAAGATTAACGGGTTCTGAATAAAGATTCAAAAAGCCTGAAACAGAAGACCAGACAAGGTCAATACCAGTCCTTCTGCAGAGTACCAAAATCTGAGTGATTGATATTGAAGGAGGAGAACTAGTTATATGGAGAAATTCAGTCTGGTTAGTCAATACCAGAGTAGGATACAAGCAAGATAAATAGATATTCAGGGATCTGGTTGTTTATATTGCTTTACCTTTCTCTCTAGTGCGTTGGTGTTTTTGTAGTCGCTCTCTGCCTTTTTGGCTCCATGATGATGAGTGGCATGATGGTAGTAGGTCAAGTCTACCATGTCTCCTGCTCACTAAGTAATACCTCTGAGTCCATAGGTTTGGAGCTTGTTTTGTGTTTTGTTTTTTGTTTTTAAAGAATCCTTCTTCCAATCTCACCCTCATTGTCAATGACTCACTACTAATTGGAACAAGAACTTCAACTGTTTCTGACATGGGCCAGTTCTTCCTACCTTAGGCAGCCTTCATGTTCCTGAGGGCCCACCATATTGATCCCAAGCTTGATTGAGTTTCACACTTGATTATGAATTCATGATCTGCATAGGCCAGTGCACTTAAGAACACTCAAGCTCAAGAGATTGGCCAGCTTCAGCCTCCCCAGTAGATGAGATTACAGGCATGTGTCACCATGCTTAGCAGACCATTCCTTCTTCCAGAACATCTTCTCTCTCCAAAACTCCATAAGCCATGAATTGGTAGGATAGAGTTGGCAAAATGGTTAGTTAGATGGCACAGTGGATAGTGGATAGAGTGCCAGCCTGGACACTGGAAGACCCGAGTTCAAATATAGCCTCAGACATTGACTAGCTGTCTGACCCTGAGCAAGTCCCTTAACCTCTGTTTGCCTCAGTTTCCTAATCTATAAAATGGTGATAATAATGGTACCCACCTCCTAGGGTGGCTGTGAAGATCAGATGAGATGATAATTGTAAAACACTCGGATGATGGATTTATATCCCCAAGGAAGTAAAGGGCAGAAGCAAAGGTCCACTGTATACTAAAGTATTTATAGCATTACTCTTTGGGGTAGCAGAGAATTATAAACAAAACAGATGTCCATCAATAGAAAAGTGGCTTTTTAAAAATCTATGGTATTTGACTATAGTGGAATATTAATGCAAAAAGTGATAAATGAGTAATTTGGAGAAAATTGGAAAGACTTACATGAATTAATGCAGTTTAAAATGAGTAGAACCAAGAGGATCATATATACAATAACTACAAAAACGTAAATGAAAAAATCACTAAAAAGAAGTTGAATTGTAGGTGATCAAAAAAACCAGTGCAGTCCCTGAAGAACAGATAGTGAAACCTACCTCCTCCCTCAAAGCAGAAAGGTACAGCAGTAAAAGACAGAATATTATATATGTGGTCACCATGTCAAATATTTTTGCTTAATTATTTTTCTTAAAAGGGAAGTTTCAGTCTGCTGAGGGAGGACAATATGGCACAAAGACAAAAGGAATAAATAAGATATACTTTTGTAAAACCTAAGGTAGAAGCTACTAGTAGTAGTACTTTGTAACTTTTTGAGAGAAAGATAAAAGTTACTTTAACATTGTTATATAATTAGTTTGTAAAATTAATAATAATACAACTTTGATCTTTGATTTCATATTTTAAGATGGCATTGATTGAGCAAGCACCCACAATGGCATGTTCATTAAAAAGAGTTAAAATTCGTAGTTTCATCCACCCAGAACCAATTTTTATGAAGATCAATATTGCGTCTTATAACCTATACCCAAAGTGCCTTAAAGTACAGCAAAATTTATTACTGTAATGTGCTCTCTGTGTTGCACTGTGTTTTAGGATGTACAAAAGCCTATTGATTTGACAAACTTTTTATATTTGTATTTACATAGCAGCTTTCCCCAAGAAACACAAAGTAATTTTTACATGTATAAGAGGATTTGTGGAAGCTAGCTTTCTCAAATAGGAAAGTATTTTCAAATAAAACTGCAGTTGTTATTTTTACAGTTAACAGGAGGGGGTAAGACTTAAACCTGTGATGATAAGGGTGGAGAGAAGAGTCTATGAATGAATGCAAATGCATTTATTACACATTTACTAGGTTCCAAGCATTGTGCTAAAGGCTGGGAATATAGATACAAAAGGAAGCAGTCCCTGCCTGAAGTGAGAAGTTATAGGTATTTAGAGAGTTAAATAAAAAACTAACTAAATAAATAAATAAAGGGCCTGAGAGTAGATTGGTTACATTCTGAGTATTTGAAAATAGGAAAGGAAAAAACGTGGTAAAAGGAATGTTCTAGAATAGAAAGAAGGAAGAAGGTGGCGGAACATGCTGTACCTCATAATTACATTGTTTAAGAGGTATACAAAATCATGGAGGAAAAAGTATTGAACATCAGATAAACTTCATTTTTATATAAAATGAACAAAAGAAGAGAGCCATTGAAATTTTATTTAAAAAAAAAGGAGAATAAAAGTATTTTGAAAGCATCCATGTGAATTGGAAATTCATGGTTTCATAGAGAATCCACTTTTTTTTATTCTGCGTATACTATGGAAATGTTTTTTTAACTCAGATGTTTAAGTTCATAATAATTTTATTGAAGAAAAAAAAGAATAACAATCATTTGGAGTATTCTTTCTAAAATGTCTTAGAATTTTCCACTAAGGGACTTTCTTCTCTATCACCTTCTTTTTTAATTCCATGTCTAAAGTTACCCTTTACAGCCAATAAAATTTGAATCCAGCTTCTATATTTTATATATTCTGCTTCCTTCCTCCCAAAGCACGCCCTGCCATTGTCTTTACCCCTCTCTTTGAAGTCCTTTCCAAAGACTCTTCTGTGAAACTTTCCTCAAGAAGCTTACACCGTTCTCCTCATTTTAGTTCTCAGTGCTGAAGGAACCTGCTGTGTTTTATACCTAATTTGCATCATATTTATTTATAGTTGTTTATCTTTTTACAAATGAAGAAATTCTCTTTGTCCATTCAAATTAACTGTAAGCTTCTCATGGGCATTTGTTGTTCAGTCGTTTTTCAGTCATGTCTGACTTTATGACTCCATTTGGGATTTTCTTAGCAAAGGTACTGGAGTGATTTGCCATTTCATTCTTCAGCTCATTTTATAGATGAGGAAACTGAAGCAAACAGGGTTAAGTGACTTGCCCAATGTCACACAGCTAGTAAATTTCTGAAGCCAGATTTGAGCTCCTAACTCCTGGGTTGGTGCTCTGCAGCCTAGCTCCCTTCATCACAGCATTTATTTGGGGGCAGGAGGATCATCTCTCTCTGTGTATCTAATCAAAGTAGTAATTACATGGGCATTATCTAGAGCTTTAATATTTACATAGAACCTTACATACATCATTTCATTTGAACCACATCTATAGCCAGTGGGCATTTACTGACTGCAGTTTATTAATATTGCTATTTTTCCAAATTGTCCAAATTATATTAATTATATAATTTCATTTCACAATATTTTCTGATCATATCACTATTCTCATTTTTTTGTGGATACTTGTTATTTATATTAACAGTGATTTAAATGAATCTAAAGAGTGAATTTACATGTGTGTGGATGTGTGTGTGTTAGAGAGACAGAGACAGAAAGAAGAGAGAAAGCATTTATTAAGCAATTACTATGTGTCAGGCACTATGCTAAGCTCTGAGGATACAAAAAGGAAAAAAAAAAGACAATACCTACTACCAAAGGATTTATGTCCTACTATAAAGGGATTATGTCTTAATATAAGGGGAAAACAAAAGATAAAAGGGACCCATCAAGGTAGCTCGGTGGCCAGTGTGGAAGTGGAGCTGACCTGAGAGTGAACTAGTCCAAAAGCCTGGCTAGGTGCTAAGGAAAATGTTTCAAAAGTTATGTGAGTGTTTAAGAATAGAGAAAATAGAAAACAAAATGGAATTACAGATTACAGCTTTCTGTCCTTTGGGTAAAAAAAAAAAACAGTTGTACAATTTCCTTTGACTTTTACGAAGTTGGAGAAAGTGACAAAGTAAGTAGTTCTTGGTAAATAGCTCTGTTTCAGTGAAAGAATTGCAGTTATATTTTGATATGTGAAGAAGCCCACTGTGCAATGTTAGAATATCTGGACTCTTCTCAATTCATAGTTTTATTACTCCAATTAATTTTATATACTGCTGTCAGAATTGTTTCCCTAAGTGCTAAGTGACAATGTCACTAACTCCTGTGCCTTCATACTAACTCAAGAATAAATGTAAGTCCTGTATTTAGTAGCCCCATGCAACATGGCCCTACATTTCTAACTTTATTGGACATTACTACTCCACCTCCCACACTCTTCATTTCAGCCATACTGGCTTTCTCTGTTTGTCACTCAAACCATTCCAGCTCCTTTCTCTCTGCCTTTTTGCTGTTCATACCCTTCTGCTTGGAATGCTTCTCTTCCTCACTTTTGTCTCAGAATCCTTCTATTCCTTCAAGACATTCTTCAGGAGTGTCCTGCATTCTCTAGCGGAAAATAGAAAATTAAAAAATCTACGTGTACAGAAAAATATAAGCTAGGTACAGAAGTATTTATGTCACACATAAATTTTAGAGAAGGGAGTGAGATGGATGATGATTCAGCAACAGAGGCTGATAAAAAATAGTCAGAAAGGGAGGAAAAGAAATAATAGAAAGCCAAATCGGTAAGCATTTACTAAGTGCCTATCACGTGCCAGGCATTTTGCTAAGTACTAGGAGATACAAAGAAAGACCCAAAAACAAGCCCCTGCCTTTAAGGAGCACATAATCTAATGGAAGAGACAACATGAAAACAACTGTACAAATCAAATTGATACTGGATAAATTGTTGGTAATCTCAGAGGGAAGATACTAACAGTAGGGAGTATCAGGAAAGGCTTCTTGCAGAAGGGATTTTACCTGGGACTCAAAGAAAAGCAGGGAAGACAGTATACGGAGGGGCAGCTAGATAAAATACATGAAGTTATTCTGAGTCATATGACCAAAAAGATGATTGATTGGACATTTTCTCTGATTTTTACAACCTCAAAATTCTCCAAAATGGGAATCATGCACCAGAGAAAGCTGCTTTACTTGTCTCCATGATCTAGGATATTAAGAACTCAAATAAAGTAAAAACTCAATGAAGTAACAGTAGAGGAAACCAGTTATCCCTAACCCCAATTCACAGTCAGTCAGTACCTACTCCATTATCTACCAGCCTCCCAGTAGCAGGGTTGCTCAAGCACTTGGCTTGTAACAAAACTGAACACCACACACCCATTCTCCCAGAACTTCAGAAATCCAAATTATGAGCATGAATTCTCTCAGGGTGCGATAGCAGCAATGACAGCATTCTGTGGCACTGAACCGGAGAACTGAGAAACGGGAATTAGGGTAGAATAAGTATAAGGACCTATGTGGCATTCCACTAATCCTGGAGGAAAGTGCTCAACATCGAATTGGGGCCAGATCTCTCATCATAGAAGTCATTGGGAGACAGAGGCCAAAGTTATTGAACCATGAATTGCCCAGCATGGGAGGAGGCTGAGATGCTTTGAAATCCAGCCCCCAAGGGAACTGCCACCAAAAGCAGGAAGTCAGAAAGTGAGTAATGAAGAAATACAAGGAAAAAAAGTGATTAAAATCACATACAATCTCAGGAGGTAAAAAAATCAAAGACCTTAATCATAAGAAGATAAACCTATAAGAAAGATTTCAATAGCAGAAGGAAATACGACTTCGTCAGATATCTGTGAGTAAAAGTTTTTAGACAAAGGAAAGTGAAACAACACCTGATGAGGCAAAGGTCCCTATGCATTCCCAAGAGAGTATTGAACAACTGCATGGTTTTCCTGTGCAGAGCAAAGAAGCTCAAGATATGGCCCAAGATTTTCATGCCATGAAAATCTAAGCTTAACCATGAATGAAAAAAGATGGACATTCAGCTTTAAAAGAGGCAGTCGAAATATTCTTAGAAAGAAAACTAGACCTGAAGAAAGTATTTTCTTTTCAGACATTTAAGATAAGAGAACTACAAGAAGGGTAAACAAATTCAGCATCCAAAGGAAAAAAAAATGAGACCATTAAAAGATTTCTTTCTAAATGTAAATGAGACGAGGGTGAAAACAGAAGTCATATAAAAGTGATGGTGGAGAAACAGGTTTGATACACATAGACTAAACTTGACAACACCCTACCTATAGTTGAATCCATGTGTTTTTGTGAGACTAAATTATTGAATAAGAGACTGCATAAAAACAGGGAGGGAAAGAAGAAGAGGGAAATATGTGCTGGACCCTGATGAAGTCAGAGGCCAGCAATGAAGGAAAATAGCTCCTACAGTTTCTCAGGAAGAACTGAAGAATAAGTAAGGAGGCAAAGGGAGGTACTGGAAAAATGGGGGTGGGGACAGTTACCAAGGGAAGAGCGAAGGTCAATGTGAGCTGTGCAGTTCATACTGACCTTCGCTCTTCCCTTGGTAATTGGAATTTTCTTGCCATGGGTAGTATCCTCTTTATCACCTGAAAGAAATGATATTTCCAAGAATGAGGCACAACAGAAAAAAGAGAAGGGCAAGATTTACAAAGCATTGGCAGACTGTTTAGAAGGAACCCAAAATAGATACCCCAAAAGTTTTAATTAGGAATTTAATTAGATCATGAACCAAAAAATAAAATTCTATAACAAAGAAAGGGAAATAAATAATGAAGAGAATGAGAGAAATAAATCCTTCTAAGAAAAAGGCACAAGGGGCAGAGCCAAGATGGTGGGGGCGGGAGGGGAGAAAGGCAGTGACTAGCCTGAACTCTGCCCAAAATCCCTCTGAACACCTTTAAATAATGCCATAAAACAATTCCTGGAGCAGCAAAACCCACAAAAGGATAGGGTGAAATAATTTTCCAACCGAAGACAACTTAGAAGTTTAGCAGGAAAGGTCTGTCGCACCTGGGTGAAAATGGAGCATAATCCAGCACAGGCTCTGCCACCACAAACCAGGCTCCAGCAAACCAGGAGCAGGCCTTAGGAGTCACTGAATCAGCAGAAGCAACAGCTGCTTCCAGAGCTCTCAGCCCACAGATGGTAAAGGTGTTGAACAACTGGTCAGATGGAGATTGCAGGGGTCTCTTTGCTGGCACTGGGGGCATATTTGCCCATATTCAAATGAGAGGTGCAGCCCTGGGTGGTAGTCCCAGGGAAAGATAGAGGACTAGCACACCAGAGCTTGCAGCCACAGTTCCAGGGACCCTTGTCACAGTTCCAGGGCAGAAAAGAGTGCTTGTGGTCACTCACAGATTAGAGCACACAGGCCAGTAGAGTAGTAAATGCACCTCTCCTTAGATCATACCACCTTGAAAGAACTGAAAACTTATGGGTCCCTAGAACTATCTCTGAAAACAGCTGCACAAAGCCCCTGAAGCTTGAGACAGTGTGCTCTTCATTCTGGAAGCAGAGCCCCACTTTAATAGAGTTAAAGTCAAGAAATAGGCTGGGAAAATGAGTAAACAACAGAAGAAAATTTCTGACCATAGAAAGTTACTATCATGACAAGGAAAATCAAAACACACACTCAGAAGATACCAGAGTCAAAAGCCTCTAAGAAAAAGAAGATTGTTCTCAGGCCATGGAAGAGCTTGAAAAGGATTTTGAAAATTTGAGAGGTAGAGGAAAAATTGGGAAGAGAAATGAGAGCGGTGCAAGAAAATCATGAATAATAAATCAACGGCTTGGTAAAGGAGACACACACACAAAAAATACTGAAGAAAATAACAGTTTAAAAAACAAACTAGGCCAAATGGTAAAAGAAGTACAAAAAAGCCAATGAGGAAAAAAAAATGCCTTTAAAAAGCAGAATTGGCTAAATGGAAAAGAGGCACAAAAATTCACTGAAGAAAAAAATTCCTTAAAAAGTGGAATTGACCAAATGGAAAAGGAGGTACAAACCTCAGTGAAGAAAATAATTCCTTAAAAATTAGAACTGAGCAAATGGAAGCTAATGACTTTGTGAGAAATCAAGAAACAATGAAACAAATTCAAAAGAATGAAAAAGTAGAAGAGAATGTGCATTATCTCATTGGAAAAAACAACTCACCTGGAAAATAGATCCAGGAGACATACTTTTTAAGTTATTGGACTATCTGAAAGCTGTGATTTAAAAAAAAAAAAAGATCTTCAAGAAATTATCAAGGAAAACTACCCTGATATTCTAGAACCATAGGGTAACATAAAAATTGAAAAAAATCTACCAATCACTTCCTGAAAGAGATCTCAAAATGAAAACTCCCAGGAATATTATAGCCCAATTCCAGAGCTGCCAGGTTAAGGAGAAAATACTGGAAGTAGTCAGAAGGAAGCAATTCAAGTATTGTGGAGACACAGTCAGGATAACACAAGATTTAGCAGCTTCTACATTAAAGGATTGGAGGCTGTGGAATATGATATTGTGGAGGGCAAAGTAGCTAGGATTACAACCAAGAATCACCTACCCAGAAAAACTGAGTATAAATCCTTCAGGGGAAAAAAATGGATATTCAGTGAAATAGAGTCAAGCATTCTTGATGAAAAGATCAGAGGTGAATAGAAAATTTGACTTTCAAATACAAGATTCAAGAAAAGCATAGAAAGGGAAATCATAAGGAACTTAATAAGGGTAAACAGTTTACATTTCTACATGGGAAGATGATACTTGTAGCTCCTAAGACCTTTCTCATTATTAGGGCATTTAGGGGTATATGTAGACAGAGGGCACAGGTGTGAATTGAATATAAAAGGATGATATCCAAAAAATTAAAATTAAGGGGTGAGAGAGGGAGAGGGAGATGTAGAATGGGGTAAATTATCTCACATAAAAAGAGCAACAAAAAGCTTTTACAGTGGAGGGGAATATGGGAGAGCTGAAAGGGAGTGAAACTTACTCTCGTCAGAATTGGGAATAATATACACACACAATTGAGTATAGAAATATACCTTACCCTACAGGAAAAGTATGAGGGGAAAGGAATAACAGAAGGGGAAGAGGTGATAGAAGGAAGGGCAGATGGAGGCAGAAGGTAGTCAGAAGCAAAACACTATTGAGTAGGGACAGGGTGAAAGGAGAGAGAGAATAGAATAAATAGGGTAGGGGGGGATAGGATGGAAGGAAATACATTTATCACTACTAAGTGTGAAAAAAAATTTGAAGCAAGTTTTTCTGATAAAGGCTTCATTTTGCAAGCATATAAAGAACAGAGTCAAATTTAGAAAACAGCCATTCCCCAGTTGATAGATGATCAAAAGATATGAACCATTTTCAGATGAAGACAAAGCTGTCTATAGCCTCATGGAAGAAAAGCTCCAACTTACTATTGATTGGAGATATCCAAATTAAAACAATTTTGAGGGTGGGGGGCGGAGCCAAGATGGCAACTGGAAAGCAGTAACTGGCATGAGCTCCCCACCAACTCCCTCCAAAAACCTATAAAAAAATGGCTCTGAACCAATTCTAGAACTGCAGAACCCATAAAGTGGCAGAGGGAAGCAG
>CM053626.1:90591779-90622287 GCA_028646595.1 Phalanger gymnotis
AGGGCTATAAAAATGTTCATACCCTTTGACCCAGCAATACCACTCCTAGGGTTGTATCCCAAAGAGATCACACAAGTGGGAAAGGACCCAAATGTACAAAAATATTTATAGCGGCTCTCTTTGTGGTAGCTAAGAATTGGAAATCAAAGGGATGCCCATCAATTGGGGAATGGCTGAACAAGCTGTGGTATATAAAAGTAATGGAATACTATTGTGCTATAAGAAATGGGGATGATGCAGACTTCATAACAGCCTGGAAGAATCTACATGACATAATGTTGAGTGAGCGGAGCAGAGCCAGGGGAACATCATACACAACCACAGATATACGGATTCTGTGATGACTAACCATGACAGACTTTGCTCTTCTCAGCAACACAATATGCAGAGACAGCTCCAAAGGACTCACGATGGAGAGTGCTATCTACATACAGAGAAAGAACTATGAAGTATGAATGCAGATTGAGGCATACTTCATGCTTGCCTTTTTCTCTCCCCCCCCCTTTTTTTTTCTCTCTTTTGTATTTGTTGTTGGGTTGTGTGTGTTTTTTTTTAGTTGTTTCTTCTTTCTCATGATTCATTCCATTGATCATAATTCTTCTCCAAAAAAAATGCTCTAAATTCTGTTGATTAGAGAACTGTATATTAAAACAACTGTGAAGTATGAATTCATGCCTGTCAGATTGGCTAATATGCTAGAAAAGGAAAATAACAAAAGTTGGAGAAGATACGAGAACATCAAGACACTAATGCACTGTTGTTGGAGTTGTAAACTGATCCAGCCATTCTGGAGAGCCATTTGGAACTATGCTGAAAGGGCCATTAAATTGTGTATACCTGTATCAGCAAAGCAATAAACACAACATCGACAATAATTGTGAATATGCCTGTGTAGTTCTGTATCGCAAAATACAAGAGACTCTCCATATAGAAGGTCGAAGAAATAAAACATTTATTTAGATACCAGGGGACCAGATCCCAAAACCAATAAGACCATCCCATTCAAGCAGCAACCAACTCCCAAAACCAGTAAGCCCACTTTATTATAACATCAAAGAACTTAAAACACAATATCACAGCATGGAGCCTCACCATCCCATAACCTTCCCCCCTGCTGGAACCTTCCCACAAACACACGGCACAGCTGTTGTGCCTGTGTCTGCTCTCTCCCTCAGTTCTTAACTGCTCTGAGCATTTCCTCTACCCTTTGCTGTTCTTCTAGTTCAGCAAGCTCCTTCCACTTCATGTGACTTAGTCTTCCTGTGATATAAGCAGGGTACATGGGCCTATTAATGGGTTAAAAAGATCCTTAAATTTACATTACCATTACAGTACCAGGGATGGAGAAGGTGTAGCCTTGAGACCACATGTGGCCTTCTAGGTTCTTGGGTACAGCCTTTTGACTGAGTCCAAGTTTTACAGAACAGATTCTTTTATTAAGGGTATTCATTCTATGAAGTTTGAATTCAGTGAAAGGACAGCACTTGAGAATCTATAGGGCCACATGTGGCCTTGAGGCCACCTTTGGCCAAGAATTACTGCTACTAAGTCTATATCCCAAAGAGATAAGACAGAAAAGGACCTATTTGTACAAAAATATTTAATGGAGCTCTTTTTATCATTGCAAAGAATTAGAAATTAAGGGGACACTCATCAATTGGGGAATGGCTAAACAAGTTGTGATTGTGGTATTATATTGTTGTACTATAAGAAATAAGAAGCAGGATAATCTTAGAAAAACCTGAGCTACATGATGTAATAATGCAAAGTGAAATGAGCAGAACCAGGAGAATATTATGCACAGTAACTGCAGTATTGCATGATGATCAGTGAATTTGAATGACTTAACTATTCTCAGCAGAGATCCAAGAGAGTTCTGAAGGATTTATGATGACAAAAAAATGCTATCCATCTCCAGAGAAAGAACTGCTGATATCTGAATGCACATTGAAGCATTTTTTTTAACTTTTTTCATGTCTTTTTGTTTGCTTTTGGTCTGTTTTCTTTCACGGCATAACTGATATGGAATACATGACTGCACATTTATGACCTGTATCAAACTGTTTGCCATCTTCCGAAGAGGGAAGGGGAGGGAGAGGAGAGAATTTGGAACTCCAATTTTTTTAGTGAATATTTTAAAATTGCTTTTACATGTAATGGGGGGAGGAGGGATGTTAATGTTTTTTAAAAATGTGTCACTGAGAACTCGTCTCTGTGGTCCAGAAGTGATTTGACCAGGACAGAATTTAGCAGGACTATCAACTCCAATTTTCTGGATGTTGTGCTTCTGTTAATGCAACCTAAAATAACATTTCTTATTTGGCTGTAATGTCACCCTGTTAACTCATGTTGAGCTTGAAGTCATCTAATTACTAGACAATCTCAGAAGAAAATTATCCCATTCTACCTTAGTTTTTTTAGGTTTCATAACCGAAGTCACAGATAAGTAAATGTCACAATCAAGAATATTTGGGCCTCACTGACTTGTGTTTTGTTGGTACTTGCTTCAGTGTGTCCCTAAATGCGCAGTCTGCCTCTTGTGTCTTTTATTAGGTTTTATCCTTTTGTCTGATTTTTTTTAATAGAGTAAAACATTCTTCCCTACTAGAGATTTATTCTACTTTTTTGTTTTTAAAGACAGTGCCCATCATGCACAAAAATGTACTCAAAGTCAGATATCTCCTTTAGAATTTTTTTTTATTCACCCTTCACCTCTGTGTATTCTTTCTTTTAAATTGGCATCCTCCTTATCCTTTTCAAGTTTGTTTAAAGTTAAATCCTATTCTACATATATTTTTACTTGCCGTCTTTTAATTTCTACATTGAATACGACCTATGTTCAAGTCTTTACTTGTGATCCTTTATTACTTCGTGTGACCTTGGATAAGTCTTTTAATTTCTCTGGGTCTGATCTTCCTCAAAAATTCCACAAAATGAGGAGGTTGGACCAGATGTATCTGAGGTCTCTTTCAGTTCTAGATATATGATCTTGATACTCTGTGTAATTGACTTTGGGATTTACCAAAATGAGTTAGGAGTTAAGATTGTCATCAGCCTTTCTAAAGGAGTGCAGTTATGGCTTAATTTTTAGAATTGAGTACAGCTGGGTCCTCATTCATGCAAATGTTGCACTCCCTTGAAATGGTTGCATGTATTAGAATTCACAGTATTCAAAGTTATAATTTTGTAGAATATAGTAATTGGCTCCAGCCCAATTGAAACATGTAATGGGAATTCAAATAATACTACTGCTTCAGAAGAATTCATTGTTTGCAGTAAATGGAACCTAGCTGCACATGTTGATGTGTACATCAAAGTCAGGAGCTATTTTTCCATAATTAAAGCCAGGAATTCTTACCTGTTATATTTAAACTAGTTATGAAAAAATAAGTATTCCAGTCTTTTAGCTATGTATGCACTTGAATTGATAATTTATGAGATGGTGGCAGGCACACTCAGTTCTTTGAGTATTCAAAGGAAAGATCATGAATAGCAGCAAGAAATGGGGCAGCAATCACACCATAATTAGGCATAGAAGGTGTGGAAGCAAAAAGCACAGGAATTGCAAGCAATGAAAAGGGGTGCAGAGATAGATGGCATGAGGACAGGGGTGAAGAAAAGCAGGTAGCATGGGGAGACAGAGAGTCAAGACATGTTACTCAAGCAGCCATAGATTAGAGTTGGGGATACTAGGTAGTATGAACCCAGTGGAGATGGAAGAGTGTTTTGGGGGAGCACAAGTTTGAAGTCTCATTTACATTAGGATTTGGAGGAGACAGTCTAATTCTTATCGATGCAGCCTTGGGGTTCATCTACATATCCAAATCTTTTCAAAGTTGTCAGTAAAACTCTAAAGTTAACATGTCTGTACCATCTGAAAATTATCAGCTCCATTTGCTGATCTGTCGGTCTTTATTTGGAGGTCTGGAATTTATCTGGGATTTATATATTGTGGGGCCAACATGTCCTGACGACAAAGCCTAGCTGGCTTCTCCTGATTCAGCACATATTACCAGGATATTATTTTTTCTTTACATACGATAACAATTTATAAATTAATGCTTTGGAATGGTTTGTTCATGACTCCCAAGTTCCCCTTTGCAATCTTACTTCCTGTTATTGCTCCTTTATCTTGGTTACTTATAAACTTACTAAAATTATGCCTTCCATATCACAGGGGTTAGGAGCATGGCACCCCCCACTATTTGGAAAATCTGCATAAAATTTTTTGGTCCTTCCTTTGTACCAGAGAAGACGACTGAATTATTATGGTATTAAAAGATAAAATATATTGATATTATACAATACAGTACATATAAATTAATGTATTTCTGAGTTTCTAAACTTTTTCTGCATCATCTGCTGGCCTTCATGTATAGTCTGTGGCTTCCTCAAAACTCTCCCCAAAATTCCCATTTAATTTCTTATACCAACCTGCAATATACCAAAACCACTGTGGGGAAAGTCAGTATGTGTAATGGATAACTGAATACCTATTGGTGGGGTGGGGGACTGTCAGGGAGACCAGAAGAAGATGCAATCTTAACCCCTGTAGAAAGACCTAAGAGTATAGTGGATAGACAGCTGCTCTTAGAATCAGGAACATCTTTATGTGAAGCCTCTTACTAATTTTGTAAGCTCAGGCATGTCACTCCATAACCAGCCTCCTGTTTTGAACTCTAGTGCCAGACTTTTGATCATATTTTCTATACCTAGATGATACCTCCAGCACCTCAAGTTTGCTATGTCCAAAACTGACCTCCCTTCTAAAAAGACTTTTATATACTGTGCATTAATATACTATTTCTGTGGATGACATTACCATCCTCCTTGTCATCTGTGTTCATAAGCTCAGAGTTATCTTTGACTCTTCTCTGCTCATCACAATTAATCATTTATTAATGACAGTACCTGACAATACCACTTATTCACTATATCCTAAATCTATCCTTTTCTTTCTGTTCACACTGCAACCACTGTAGATAAGGCTTTCATTACCTCTTGCCTGAACTATGTTATTTTTCAAGTAAATTTTTATTGATAACTTGTTTTTACATTACTTAAATTTCTCCTGTTATCTCTTTTCCTGAGAGCCATCTCATAAAACAAAGAATATTTTTTAAAGAAAGAAGGGAGAAAATCAGCAAAAGCTATATATATATGCATATATATATACATATATATATATACCTTGAAAAAATGAAAATATAAGCAGTGTTTCAAACCTGGGGCCTCCCACCACTATAGAGGAAGGCATGGTATCTTCTTAGATCTCCTTCTTGTTCACTGTAATTCTTCAGCTTTGACTTTCATTCGTTATGTGGTGGCTTTTTCCATTTATATTGTTTTAGTCATGTATGTTGCCTGAACTATTTTAATAGCTTTCCTAATAGTCTTACTGCCACCAGGCTCTCTCCTCTTCAATCTATCCTTACACATTGCTGCCTGAGTAATTTTTTTTAATTGTTCTACCCTGATCCTGCAACTCTTGTATTAGAAAATGTTCTGTATCTTCCCACTGAATAAATATTCCATTGTTCTTTACTCAGCATTTCAAGACTCTCTGTAATCTGATAGCATGTTCATTAGATTTGTAGATGACACTAACCTAAGTGGGACAAATAGCTAACACATTGGATGACAAAATCAGTCTCCAAAAAGATGTTAGAATACTTAAAGCACTGGACTAAATCTAATCCAGTTTAATTCATTAAGGATAAATGTCAAATTTTACACTGAGGTTCAAAAAATCAACTTCATGAGTATGTTATAGGGAAGTCATAGTTAGACGTCATTTTGTCTTTAAAAATCTGGAGTTGTTTTAGTGGTCTACATGCTCAACCTGAGTGAGCAGTGTGGTGTGAAAGCCAAGAAAGCTAATATAAATCTTGAGCTGCATTAAGAGAATCATAGCTTCGAAGTAAAAAGAGTTTATAGTCCTTCTGTACTCGGCCCTCATCAAAGCTCATCTGGAATATCGTATCTAGTTTTGTGTACTACAGTTTTAAACAGTTATATCAATAAACAGAAGAATGTCCTGAGGAGGGCAACCATGGTGAAGGGTCTTGAGTCCATGTCATATTAGCATCAATTGGAGAAACTGGGATTGTTTAGCTTAGAGAAAAGTAGACTCAGTAGGAGAGCAATCATAATAGCTATGTTCAGATATTTGAAGAGCTCCCAATGCGGAGAGATTAGGTTTGTTCTGTTTGGCTCCAGAGGACAGAACTAGAAGCAATGAGTTGAAGTTACAAACGGATAAATGTAGGTTTGATTGCAGGAAAACTTCCTAACAATAGAAGCTATCCAAAAGAGAAATGGGCTCATTCTAGGGATGCCATGTTTCCCTCTTCAGAGGTCCTTAGGAAGAGACTTCTCAGTTACATTATAGGAGAGATTTCTTTTGGGCATGGACCACATAGCTGTTGAGTTAGACCAGTCAGCTATTAAGATGCCTTTCAACTATCAAATTCTGTGATTCTCTGGAACCTTTCCTATATTATATCTCACTAGTGCCCATCACTTAACAATAACAATAATACTTATAACTGAACTTAAATTTTTTGCAAAGCAATTTATGTACCTTATCTCGTTGGATCTTCACAGCAACCCTGTGAGTTAGGACCTATGTATAGGTATTATTATTCCTATTTTGCAGAGGAGGAGACCAAAGTTGCTCAGAAGTTAAATGACTTACCCATGGTCACACAACTAATATGTGTCAAGAGGTAGAATTTGAATTCAAGTTCCTACTGACTGAAGTTCAGCAATTTTTCCATTATACCACTAAACTACTCACCATACCCTTTTCTCATCCTGACCACTTCCACTTCTGTCGCTTTGTTTATTAGCAAGGCAATAAACACAACATGGATGATAATTGTCAAAATGCCTATGTGGTTCTGTATCACAAAATAGAAGAGACTCTCCACATAGAAGGTAGAAGTAAAACATTTATTCAGACACCAGAGGACCAGATCCCGAAACCAATACACCCAATCCATCACAGCAGCAAAGAATTCAATACACAGTATCACATCAGAGAACGACTCCATTCCATAACCATCCACATCCCCCCCCCCCCACACACACACACCCCCGCTGGGGCCTTGCCAAAAACTTACGGCCACCACACATCTGTTGTCTCCCTCAGCTCTAACTGTAGTAACTACTCTCTCTCCATTTCCTGTGACACACTTTCCTTTTCCTCTCAGTAAGCTCCTCCTACTACATGTGACTTAGGCTTCCTGTGATGTAAGCAGTTCACATGGCCTATTGATAGGTGGGAAAGCTCTTCAAATCTAAATTGTTATTACACTTTGGTTTTGTTTTCTCCCATGTCTAGAATTAACTCTTATCAACTCTCCTTGTTTTGAAATTCCTCCTTTACTTCAAGGTCCAAATTAGTTTCATCCTTCTTTGTGAAGCCTTCTTTCCCTAATCCGTTCTCCTCCCCACCCTAATTATTCCCCAACTGAAAAATCTTCTCTCCTTTCCCCAATATTTTTGGGACCTTTTCATTGTATTTGTCATAGTCTGAGTCAAATTATACTTGCATATGTAAATTTCTTATCCTATGGAGTGGTCTTATTTAATCCTTGTATCACTGATGTACACAGTAGAAAAATAGTAAAATTTGTTGAAATTATTCATGAATAGTATCTTTTTTTTGGAATACTTCATCTCTTTTTGCTGGCATGTGTGTTTTTTAATGTGTATGCCAGACCCAGAAAATATATAGTTGCCTTTGGATTTCTATAGCTAATCATTGATCCTTTCTTGATAGTGGTCTTTGACTAGCTTGAAAAATCCTTTTAGAAACTAAAGGTATCTACTTATCCAAGATGGGTAGAGACAGTAAAGATTGGGGGGAAAAGTGTTATCTCTATAAAGCCTGGGACAAATCTACTTATTACTTTCTAGTGGAGAAGGGTAAATTAGGACAGTCTACATGGCATTATCTATTACACAGATTATGTTTCCATCCTTTTTTATCTTTCTTTCATGTTCAGTATGAAACCTGGCTATCTGTACTTTAAACACAAAATGGACTTCACTGTACAAAGTGTTCAATAAATATTTTTGGATGAATTAAAGTACATTCTCTTATCTATACATGTATTATGTTTCCTTATATGTAAATTTTTATTTAATAGTAAAATTACTACATCATTTAAAAACATAAAGGAATAAAAGAGAGTGTTTTTTTTTAATTAAACTGGCTTGACTACCTTTCTGTAGTGTCTCCATAACTACTCTGTCTCTTTTAGATACAGAGAATTACAACTCAGTTCAGAAAGCAAAGTGGCTGAATTTCTCCACCAGAGTAAATTAAAATCTTTTGAAAGTGAGCGTGCTCAACTTCTACAAGAAGAAACAGCAAGAAACCTCACACAATGTCAATTGGAATGTGATAAATATCAGAAAAAATTGGAGGTAAGCCCATTGCATGGACATTTTCCGTTGGATAAGGTTTGTGTAAGGGTCTCATTTACTATTAATCTCTTACTATACAAATAATTAACAGTGAATTAAAATTAATATTGCAAATCTGCATTAATTCAGACTATGAGAATATAGGATTTGTGACCATTAAGATGACTTGAAGTTTACAAACTATATAATAAAACTAATTTCCTAAGAAAATTACTGGTATAAACCATATTGTAGAGTTTCTCTAGTTGAGGAAACTATTTTAAAGGTTTTTTAAGTCACTCTTTTCGTACAAAATGCTATTTACAATTTACTTTTTAACTAGCTATAAAAGTGCATCCAATAGTATTGTAATTTTACTAGCTGACCCATTTAGAAGGTTTATTATTGATAGAGTCCTATAGACATTATCTCATTGAGCCTCCTGAACATACTCACAGGTCAAGATATAAAGGATTGTGATTCCTGTTTTACCAGTGAGTAAACTGATATTCTGAGAAGTTAAAGGACTTGCCTAGTTTCATGCGTCAAATAAGTAGCAAAACACTGCAGACAGACTTGGTTGTGACAGTTTTTATACTTATTTGTTTAAAAGAATATTACTTAAAATAAACAAAACTTTTTTAAAGTAATTTAAACTTTTAACTAATTAAGACTAATCTTCCCTTCAATAAGTGCAGATTAATAATTAAAAATATTGCTCAAAGAGCTGGCTTTTCCAAGTATTTCATGCTTTTTCTTATGATACTGTTGCAAAATTACATTAAGTGGGTAAATTGTTAATCCTCAGCTTGATTTCCTCCTTTTTCATTTAGTCCAGCAAACAATAAACATTTATTAAAGGCCTTCTATGTGCCAGGCACTCTGTATTCAAAGACAAAAAAATGGAACGACCCCTCCCATGACAAAGCTTACATTCTATTTTAGTAGACATGTATATAAGTACATATATTGTATGTGTGCATAAGTATATATGCATACCTATGTGTGTGTGTAAATAGAAAATAGTAAGATATAAGATAGCTAGCGAGGGGTCAAAATACCTGCCTGCCCCACCTCACAAGGTTATTGTAAGGGTTAAATGAAATAATTTCTGTGAAAATAATGTGAAAACCATTAAATGTTCTACAAATTAAACATGCATATTTGCCCTTTGTAGAAAATGTTCTGGAGTATGTATAATAGCCAAAACATTTATCTATTTATGTAATCCAGTAAAATATCTGCTTATTAACACCAGCTATATAAGAGGAATATGTAATCACCTATACAATATAATTTGAAGGTACCAAGAAATTCCATCTCTCTACCTACACATACCAAACTGAACTCATCATCTTTCCTCAGAAACAAGACAAGTTAATGTTATCCTTCTCTCTCCCTTAGATTCTATATCCAGTGTTGAACAGTGTTGTCACTTCTTTCTGCAGTATTTCTCACATTAATTCCTTTCTGTCTGTGGTGTCACTACCTTAGTTCAGGCCTCATTACTCCTACCTGGCCTGTTAATAGTTTCCCTTCGGTCTCCGTTTTCTACAATTCATCATAAGTAAAGCTGCCAAAATAATCGTACTAATGAATAGGTCCAATCTTGTCACTCTATGCCTAAAAATATTTAGTGGTAACCCATAGGATAAAATACATATTCCTCAGTGTGGCGCACAATCAGTACCTTTCTAGCCTTATTTCACACTGTTCCCCTTTCATGTACTCCGTGTTCCAGTCAGAGTAGACTACTAGCTTGAGCTAAACATACTATCTTATACACCTATTTGCATCTGCCTGAAACACACCGATCTGTTAAAATATTTCCCTTCCTTTAAGGTCCAGCTCAAGTACCACTCCTTCCTGAAATTTTTCCTAATCCTCCTAGCTAAAAGCTCTCTCTTCCCTCTTCAAGGTACTATATAGCATTTGTTCTCAATCTCTCTTTTGTTCTTATCATAGTCTATCTTATGTAGTTCTTATTTGTGTATATGTATTATGCTGGAGCAACTAGGTGGTACAGTGGTTAGAGTGCAGGACCCAGAGTTAGGAAGACCTAAGTTCAAATCTGGCCTAAGACACTCTGTTTGCCTCAGTTTCCTCATCTGTACAAATGAGCTGAAGGAAGTGGCAAACCACTTCAGTATCTTTGCCAAGAAAACCCCAGAAGGGATCATGAAGAGTCAGACATGACTCAGAACAACCAAACAACAAATTTTATTTTCACTAGATTATATTTCCTGCCAACAGGGATTATCATATTTTTCTTCCTTGTATCCCCAACACTTATTATATAGTGAGTACTTGGTAGATATTTTTTTTCTCCTCTTTACATATATGTGTGTGTGTGTATGTACACACACACACACAACATATATATGTATATAAATTTTATTTTTAGTTTTCAACATTCACTTCTATAACATTTTGAGTTTTAAATTTTCTCCCCCTTCCTCTCCTCCCCACTCCACAAGACAGCATGGAATCTGATATAGACACTACTTACACGTTCATATTAAACATATTTTCACGTCAGTCATGGTGTAAAGAAGAATTAGAATTAATGGGAGGAACCATGAGAAAGAAGAAACAAAACAAACAACAAAAGAAAAGGAGAGCAAATAGTCTGCTTCCATCTACGGTCTGACTCCATAGTTCTTTCTCTGGATGTGGGATAGCATTTTCCATCATGAGCCTTTTGGAGTTGCCTTAATAGATCCTTGCATTGCTGAGAAGAGCTAAGTCTATCAAAGTTGGTCATCCCACGATGTGGCTATTATTGTGTACAGTGTTCTTCTGGTTCTGCTCATTTCACTCAGCATCAGTTTATATATAAGTCTTTCCAGGTTTTTCTGAAGTTTGTCTGCTCTGCATTTCTTATAGCACAATAGTATTCCATTGTATTCTTATAGCACAGCTTCTTCAGCCATTCCGCAATTGATGGATATCCCCTCAATTTCCAATTCTTTGCTACCACAGAAAGAGCTGCTATAAATATCTTTGTGCATCTGGGTCCTTTTCCCATTTTTATGTTCTCTTTACGATATATACCTAAAAGTGATATTGCTGGGTCAAAGTGTATGCACAATTTTATAGCTCTTTGGGCATAGTTCCAAATTGCTCTCCAGAATAGCTGGATCAGCTCACAACTTCAACAACAATGCATTACTGTTCCAATTGTCCCACATCTCCAACATTTATCATTTTCCTGTTTTGTCATGTTAGCCAATCTGATAAGTGTGATGTGGTACCTAAGATTAATAGTGACTTAGAGCATTTTTTCATATGACTATAGATAGCTTTAGTTTCTTCATCTGAAAGTTGCCTGTTCATATCCTTTTACCATTTAGCAATTGGGGAATGATTCATATTCTTATAAATTTGACTCAGTTCTCTATACGTTTGGGAAATGAGGCCTTTATCAGAGATATTGGCTGTAAAAATTGTTTCCCAGTTTTCTGCTTCCCTTGTAATCTTGGTTGCATTGGCTTTGTTTGTGCAAAAACTTTTCAATTTAATGTAATCAAAGTCATCCATTTTGCATTTCATAATAGTCTCTATCTCTTGTTTGGTCATAAATTCTTCCCTTCTCCATAGATCTGACAGGTAAACTATTCCTTGCTCTCCTAGTTTGCTCAGTCTTTACATCTAAATTATGTACCCATTTTCACTTTATATAGGGCAAGGCTGTCCAAAATGCAGCCTGCCTATAAGTATAGAAATTTACATAAATGCTTTAGTAAATGAAGCTGAGCTACTGCAGAGCTCTCACTAAAATGGCAAATCAAAATATATCGTCTATTGTTTAAATAAAAACCTAAGGTTGGACAGTCCTGGTATAGGGTGTACGATGTTGGTCTGTGCCTAATTTCTGCCATACGATTTTCTACTTTTCCTAGTAGTTTTTGTTAAATAGTGAGTTCTTATCCCAGACTGTAGTCTTTAGATTTATCAAATAGTAGATTACTATATTATTATTACTATTGTGTCTTGTATACCTAACCATTTCCACTGATCCACCACTCAGTTTCTTAGCCAGTACCAAGTAGTTTTCGACCACCACCTTCCTCAGTCCTCCCTCCTTTCTATCAGCCTCCTCTCTTTTCTTCCCCTGTACTTTTACTATTTCTTCACTCCTTTATCTCCTCTCCCTCCCTTGTCTTTCCCCTTTCCCTTCCTACTTCCTAGGGTAAGTTAGATTTCTGTACCTAACTGAGTATGTTATTCCTTCTTTGAGCCAAACCTGACGAGAGTAAGGTTCAAATAATGCTCATCCTTCCTCCTTCTTTCCCTCTACTGTAATAGATTTTTGTGTCTTTTCACGTGATATAATTTACTCTTATTTGCCTCCTCCTTATCATCACATCAGAGTCAACTTATACCCACACCCTCTATGTATACCCCTTTTACATGTCATAACAATACAGTTCTCAAGAGTTACTGCCGCCAGCAGCTGTGGCGTGGAATGACCGAAGATGGCCGAATGCCAGAGAGAGTGAAAGAAAAACACAGGCCAGGTTCAGTTAAGAACAGCTCTGTTTATTGACCAGAAAGAAAGGGTAGATATACTCTCCAAGCTAGTAAACATAACGATTTTCTCATGAAAACATTTGGCAATTGTTAACCACATTGCGTACTTTGTTTCCTTGCACCTTATCAGTACTGCGTCTGTATCCTTTCTGGGAACAAAGTATTCTATACATACACTTACATGTAAGGTGGTTGGAGAGCCTACATCTTAAGTATTATCAGCCTGAGGACAAGGGCAGGCTTCAGTGTAAGCCTGGCCTGAACTCATCCTGTTGGGGACTATCTCAGAGCTGGCCCTCTACAAGTTACAAATGTCATCTTCCCTTGTAGGGATGTAAACAGTTTTCCCTTACTAAAAACATGTTGGGTTTGTTTTTTCTTTCCTGTTTACCTTTTTATGCCTCTCTTGAGTCTTGAATTTGAAGATCAAATTTTCTGTTGGGCTTTGGTCTTTTCATCAGAAAAGTTTGGAATATTATTTCGTTGAATGTCCATCTCTTCCCCTGAAAGATTATGCTCAATTTTGCTGGGTAGTTGATCCTTGGTTGTAATCCCAGCTCCTTTGCCTTACAGAATATTGTGTTCCATACCCTCTGATCTTTTAATGTAGAAGCTGCAAGGTCTTGTGTAATCTTGACTGTGGTTTCATGATACTTAAATTGTTCCTTTCTGACTGTTACAGTATTTTCTCTTTGACCTGGCAATTTTGGAGTTTAGCTACAATAATCTTTGGTGTTTTTAATTTGAGATCTCTTTCAGGAGTTGATTGGTGGATTCTTTCAATGACTATTTTACCTTCTGGTTCTAGGACCTTAGGGCAGTTTTCCTTGATTTCTGGAAAGGTGCCATCTAGGCTCTTTTTTTTCATCCTGGTTTGCAGGTGGACCAATAATTTTTAAATTGTCTCTCCTGGATCTGTTTTCCAGGTTAGTTGTTTTACCAGTGAATTATTTCATGTTTTCTTTTATTTTTTCATTCTTTTGTTTCTGTTTGACTTATTCTTAATATCTCATAGAGTCATTAGCTTCCGCTTAGCCAATTCTAATTTTTAACAAATTGTATTCTTCTATTAGATTTTGAGCCTCCTTTTCTATTTGGTCCATTTTACTTTTTAAGGAGTTCTCCTCTTCAGTGAGGTTTTGTGCCTCTTTTTCCATTTGGCCAATTCTACTTTTTAGGGACTTATTTTCTTCAGTGTACTTTTTTTCTTCCATTTGGCCAATTTTTTAAAGACTTGTTTTCCACAGTCAATTTTTGTCTTTCCTTTTCCAAGCTATTGACTCTCTCTTGCATACCTCTCGTTTCTTTTCCCAATTTTTTTTTCTAACTCCTTTATTTGACTTTTAAAATCCTTCTTGATCTCTTCTGAGGAGGCTTTTTGGGCTTGAGAACAGTTCGTATTCCCCTCTAAGGTTTTGGGTGTGGGTATATTGACAGTGTTATCCTCTTCTGAATTTGTGCCTTGATTTTCCTTGTCACCCTAATCCATTTCTGCTTTTTGCTCATGGTGTTTGCCTATTTTCTAGCTTTTAAAGTTGAGTTCTCTTAATGGAGTGCAGGAGGCACTGACCCAAGCTTCTTGTGCTGGGAACCCAGGACCTGGTCACACTGGTTTTGTGTGGGGGCCTCAGGTGCTGGCAGCTGGAGGCTGTAGTGGTGTGGCAGCTTATCTGGTGCTGAGCTGGGGTCAGCAACACTGAAGCTCTCAGGGTGGGGGTGGGGAGTCTGTCCCCTGGGGGACACCTGCTCTCCCAGGCTTCTTTAAAGCACTCAAATGTTCAGCTGCTGGATGACATCTGCCAGACTGGAGCTGTGCCTCCTGGAGGTGTGCTTCCTGGAATTGTGATTAAACATCAGATTTGGCTGCTTGAGAACACTGGCACACATGGTAGTTTTCCAAGCTAATGTCAGCTGGTTCCCCTGCCTGTGCTGAGGCACCCAGGGGTCCTGGTGTTGGTCCTTGTCTGCTCCACCATGCTGGGGCTCAGGATTTCCCTCTGGTTTGCTGAGGTGGGGCTTGCTGCTGCCTTGCTGGGATGCCTTCCATCCTGTACTGCTCCCCGCCACCCCAGCCCCCAGAGCAAAAAGGGCCTTTGCCATTAATCCCCCAAACTTCCTAGGCTACAAGTCTGCTGTACCCCATCTTTCTGCTGGCTCAGCTGTTTCAGGGTTTCTCCTAGGGCAATATTTTCTGGGCTTTCAGAGGTTAGTAAGGGAGGGTGAGAGCGACTTATTATTTACTCCACCATCTTGGTTCCCGGAAGCAGAAATTCTTGGTAA
The DNA here is from genome assembly GCA_028646595.1 of Phalanger gymnotis. NCBI lineage: Eukaryota > Metazoa > Chordata > Mammalia > Diprotodontia > Phalangeridae > Phalanger > Phalanger gymnotis. The sequence goes on from CM053626.1 coordinate 90,607,008, forward strand.
ATATTCTTAAGGAAGAAACTGACATTTAACAGCTGACTAGATGTGAGTACTAAGGGAGAGAGGAGAGTCAAAATAGACTTTTCCTACTTGTATGTTCATAGGAGAAGGAACAGGTTTTGAGGGAAAGGTGGTAAGTAGGTTTATAAGTATAGTTGTAGTTTAATTTAATTACATTTTAAACAGAAAATCTGCTTTTTTTTTTTAATAGTACCATAGGCTTGTTTTTCATAGGATAGATAGGGTTCTGCCGTCTTATGGGGATGTGATAGCTGATATCAAATATTTGAAGACATGGAAGAGGAATTAAACTTGTTCTTCTTGGCCTCAGAGAGCAGAACAAAGAATATTGTGTATATTGCAGAAAAGCAATATTCAGCTTGAATTTGAGTTGTTTGAATAAGGAAGATCTAACTTCTTAAAAGTTAGTGCTATCTTTAAAAAATGTAGAATGGGCTACCTCAAAAGTTATTGAATTCCTTCTTGCTTGAGACTTTCCATTGGAGTCCAGGAGACTTTTGTGTTTATAACATAGAAGAGATTCTTGGTTTGATATTGGTTGGACTATTTGACTTCTGATGTCTTCTCTGATTATGACATTCTTTGATTCTGTATAAACTGTTTGGACTGCTCAAGAAAGTCTTCTTAACCATGGCTTTTAGTAGTAGTAGATAAACTTCATCCCTCGTTCAATGAGAAATGACAAGTATAATTCAAATCACACAAAATTCCCAAGGAAAAGAAAACTTAGATACAACACACAGCTCCTCAAGTCATCACACCAGTAGAAACACATCTCTATCAAGAAAAGCTCTCAGGAACTGAAGAGGTGCCCATCAGTTGGGGAATGGCTGAATAAATTGTGGTATATGAACGTAATATGCTGAATGAAGTGATAAATGATGAAACCTAGCTGAATACTTCCTAGAGAAACCTGGAAAGACAGAATAAAGTATGCAGAGCCAAGAAAACAATTTATAACCACATTATAAAACTGAAAAATTTTTGAAAGACTCAAGAATTCTTATCAATGCAGATGATCAGCCATGATTCTAGAGGTGCAATGCTAAAGAATGTTACCAATCCCCAGAGGGAAAGTTAATGGATTAAATACGCAGGATGAGACATTTTTTTAACGTGACCAGTATGGGAATGAATTTGTTTTATTCAACTATGCATATTTGTTCAAGGGTAATGTTTTTTTCTTTATTCCTCCACCCCACAGAATAGGATAGGAGGGAGATAAAATAAATGCTTATTAATTGAAAAAAATTTTAATTTTTTAAAAGGGCCCCTAAGGGTCCCAAACAATATAGCCAGGATCTTCCCAAACCCCAGAAATATACCTTGGTTTTAGTGAATCTTCACAAGCAAACACTGCCCAAGGGCTTTCCATAAAGTTATTAAGTAGTAGCAGCAGATCCTCTCTTCTTCAAATCTTCCAAACACACCATTTCTCCCATACTTCTTTAATAGTAACACAGTAGCTCAGCTGTCTCACTTGACATAGTATTGACCCTCCTTTTTACTTCTGATTTGCTTCTAACTCTGGCCTCGGTGCTTATGATAGCATTTCTGAAAAAGTTATGTAAATAGATTGAGGTTTTTACATGTGAAATTATATTGTATATTCTATAGGTGGAGAATATTATTTAAAGAAACCCCATAGTGAGTACTTCCCAGTTTATCTCTTTTGCTAAATGTGGAGTTTATATATAGCATGTTTGTTTAAATTGAGGTTCAGCTGTGTTTTATTTAAACGTTAATTTGACCAGCTCATTGGAAAGCAAAGAAACCGCTATCAGGAATTTGTATTAATTAAATATCTCAGCTTGAAACATCTGATAGCAGAAAGTCCCTGCCTCCTGTAGCTAAATAGAACAAAACCTGCATCTAGAAGTTTGAAAACCACATGTAGGTATGGTGCAGAGGAAAGAGGAGTGGATTTGGAATTAGAGGATCTTGGTTTGAATCCCAGCTTCCATTTAATACCTGTGTGACTAACCATTTCCCTTTCTTGGTCTGAATCTTTCATTTGTAAGATTAAGAGGTTTGGATTGTATTACTGTGTAGTCCTTTCTAGCCCCAAATTTATGATACTTATATGCATCACTCTGGTAGATCCTAAAAGTAATAAATCTCGAGAAGCCTTAACTAATTTATGTTTGTTTGTTTTATATTTTATTAGTCTGTAGTGACAGTCCAAAGTCCATGAGATGATTCCTCATTAAAAAAAAAAAGTTTAGCAAGCCTGATGAAGTACTGCATACTTTGCACTTTACAAAGGAATATGGGTTGATTTTTTGTTAGGAAAACATAGTGCTAGCTGATAAAGAAATGACATGGAATAGTGGTATGAATAGATTCATTGTGACTAAGACAGCAAGATGGATTTCACAAATCACACAAAAAAAAAGCAGTCTCATTACTTAAAATCCATTCACTGTAAGTAGAGGTTAGCCCAAAGGATCCAAGGGTCCTTTTGAGATTTAAAATACTATCATTCTGTAAATTACAGGCAGTTCCTAATTTTGACCATTTTACATTTCAGTGCTCCCTTCACTCCCTTCACCTGTAACTCACATCTTGCTACTCTTACCTGCTCATTCAGCGATCTCTACCAATATATGAATAGATGACAGCAGTAATGTAAGCAAACATTATATGCAGAGTGAATATTTTACCTTATTAGAATTGGGTTTCAATTTATTCTTCATGACCACATTGGGTCTGAAATCAGGGACATTATTTCAACAATTGAGTTCCACAATACAGAGCAAAACTACCCTTAAGCTTAATCATCAATTAAATAAAAAGTGACCTTTCTTTCTGTGGTGTATGTGTGTGTGTATGTGTGTGAAACATGAAATAGTACAGATAAAATCAAAAGTTTGGATCAAGCCTTTATTTAATATTCAAAGATGTTTAAGATAGGGAGAAGCTATTACTTTTTAAACTATCTAAAGATTGTTCTTTTAAGTCTAAACTTTAGTTCCTTTGGGGTATTTTTTAGCAATAGGAAGAGGTTCCATTATAAAAACTGTACATTATGTATGTGTCACCAAAAAGTTTTTTAATTTTCATAAATTTAATCCTGTTTTCTCATTGGCTTGTATTTACAACTTCAAGGTGTATTTTTTAAAAATTTCTGAATAATCTTGAATTGGTTGTGCTTATTAATACCGATTTAAATTTTCTGTCTCCTTTAGACTTTGTCAACTACTTAAATCAACCATAACCAAACATTTTTAAACCCTAAGAAAACCATTATTTAGAATAAACTTCCCCTGAAGGAGCTGGTTACTTACTGGAGTCACTTCAAATGAGTTTTTGTGAGTCAAATAATCACACCTAGTTTATCTTGTTAACTGATCTGTAAATGCAGTTTTTCATACATTCACTTTTCATAAATCAAGGAATGCCTTGATGTAATTGCTTTCCAAGTAAGCCTCACAAAATAGAGGATCTGAAGAGATCATACTTGTGTCAGGTAAGACACCAGGGAATAAATCCAAAGCTACTTTCATGGCAAACAAAAATGAATTCTCAGTCATAGATCGATTCCACACAGTTATTGAGATCTTACTTTTGCATGGCACTGTGATAGGTACCATGGATAATACAAAGACCAAGAGGTAGCATTCCTAGATTCCAGGCAACATATGAGTACATAGGGATATTTTCCACTCTTAGGTTTGTTCAGTTATCAGTTTTAAAGTAACCTGCAAGATCAGAAGTTTATCGGATACCATCCTCCTAAGAAATGAATTTTTCAAATTATATCTCCAGAATTAATGGTACTTTTAAAAAAGAAAGCCCTATTATACTGAAAACTGAATGAAGCCATTGAGCAGTGACAGAATGCTCTTAAAAATGAATCATGGACAAAGAATCTTGATCAGAACCTAGGGGAAGTAATTGACTAAAAATATTAGGAATGTTGAGATTAATCAATTTGATTGGAAATAATTACTAATGAGTTTAATACATTGTATTGATGATCAGTGTTTTTTAATGAGTCATTCAGTTATTTAAAAGAATCAGTTACTTTGTTAGTTTTCTTTTTCCTGTAAAAACTTATTCTGTACATTTCATCTATTATGAAGCACTATTTCTTCAAAACTTATGGTATCATAAATCTATTTGAAAAAATATTTATCCATTCTTTATATATTTTTAATTTTCAGCATTCACTTCCATAAGATTGTGAGTTCCAAATTTTCTCCCCATCTTCCCCCCTTCCCCACTCCAAGATGGCATGGAATATGTAAAGAAGAATTAGAACCAATAGGAGAAACTATAAGAAAGAAGAAACAAAAAAAGAAAAGAGAGAGAGAGCAAATAATATACTTCGATCTGCATTCAGACTCCATAGTTCTTTTTCTGAATGTGGACAGCATTTTCCGTCATGAGTCTCTTAGAGTTGTCTTAGATCCTTGCATTGCTAAGAAGAGATAAGTCCTAAAGTTAGTCATTGCACAATGTGGCTGTTACTGTGTACAATGTTCTTCTGGTTCTGGTCACTTCACTCAGCATTAGTTCATATAAGTCTTTGAAAATGTTTTGCTTGCTAACTGTGGCCTGGCTTTAGGAACTAGCCACCCAAATCTCAAGAGAGTTTGCCTTAAACACCTTCTTGCATTCCCTCCAATACTAATTCAACTCAGCTTTGAAAAGGAATGGCAAGCCAAGGGAAGATTTTGAGAGGAAAGCTAAGTATGCAAGACTATGCCAGACCTAAAGAAAAGGAGACTTCAGTCCAGCTGGGGCCTCTCCTGTCCTTCAAGGCCTCTATCTCTATATCCCCATATTGCCTTACTTAAAGAAGCCAAGGTAGCCTTGCTGCCCAGACTTGAAAGTGTATGAACAAAGGGGGAAAAGCCATCAAGTTAGTAATAGAGGAATACCCTCATGCCCCCCCCAAAAAACAACTGAAACACTAAAAACTTCAAGAGAAAACCCTCAATTAAAAAGCCTAGGACATAAGCAGATAAGCTAAAAGAGAGAATACTAAAGTCAGAAGGCAGGATATGTAGTAAATCCTCCTAAAGGAAATGCTTGTCAACAGAAGGTTGGCCACTAGGTAGGCCACTAGGAGTTAAATTTGGGAGCCATGGGAATTCATGAAAGAGGTAAAAATATAAAATGATCATCTGTCATGTATGACTTTTTGCTTCCTCAGTGATAGAGGTAGATTGGCAGGAACATATAAAGGGTGTTAGTAATCACGTAATTTTGCACTACAAGCATTCTTTTAATTTTTGGTAATGTTAATGATCAATCTTTGTCCAGCTAACAAGTGGCATACCCACATTAACCTTATAATTAATAAAACTAGAAGATAAAAAGAAGTTAAAACTATAGATGGAAAGATCCAGGCTCACCTGAGAGAAGCAATTAAAAGAGTTGATGGAATAGGTTTTATCATGTGTCCATAAAAATATCATTTGATTGAACAGTTGGGCATCTTGCTTTGCAGGAAGGGCTCACAATGAGTATAAAAAAAAAAGATCTAAAATGAAGATAATTACACCATACACTTCTGTTGCAAAGGATGAAGAAATTAGCAACTTTATGGAGATTTTACCAAGATTTCCAAACTAATGTGTTGGTACTGTATGACTTTAGCTTTAAAGGTGAGCGTAGGATAAGACGTGCAAAACTTATTTTTCATGTATTTTGGGATCAAGAAATACAAGATTCCAAGGAGTTTATAGACTGCTCAAAAGCCTCACTTGCTTATTATGAATACTTCCTTTGAGAAGAGATTCATAAAGTCACTGAATATAGATATCATTAAAAATGAAATTGACTATCTTAACCTGACTAGAAACAGTTTTTGATATAGCAGTCATTCAGAATTAACTCTCGGAGTGTAGTCAAATCACAAGCTGCTAATCACAGAAACAAAACCAAATTTAGAGAAAGAATACAGATGAAAACAAACTACATGTGGCTATTCCAGCCCTAGTCCAAACTATTTAAGCAATTTGTTGACTCTTATAAATAATGAATGGATAAAGACTTACTGACTGTATTTCTAAAGACGTTTAACCTCACATAAAATAATCACTGAAAGAAAACCGAATCAGAAAACATCTCATCCCTCAAATGATAGATTCAGTTCACTTCACTAAACTAAATTTATTAAATGCCTACTTTTTGCTAGGCACTGTGCTAGACACTGAGGATACACAGACAAAAATGAAAAAAAAAAATCCCCACTCTTAAAGAGCTGAGATCTTTTTGGTAGGAAACGGCTTGACTTAGATGAGTCAACCTCAAATGAATGCAAAGTCAATACAAAATAATGGGGAAGGGGATGACTAATAACTATGGGAATAAGAAAAGGCCACTCTGAGGTGCCAGCTGAAACTTGAAGGGAGTTCCTGGAGGTGAGGCGAAAAAGTGTTTCATACATGAGAGAAAAGCTGTGCAAAGGCACAGAAATAATAGAACATGTATTGTGTACATAGGAAACAACAAGTGAGCCAGTTTTCTGGAAGCATCAAATGAAGTCATGTATAAATTAGTCATGTCATAAAGGATTTTAAATGCCAAACAGGAGGAGTATTTATTTTGTTCTCAAAACAGTAGGGGAATCGCTGAAGATTCTTCAGCAGAAAAGTGACAGCAAGCCTTGAGTACCCAAAGTATCAGTTTCACAGTTGCATGAAGATGGATTGCAAAAGGGAGAGGTTAGATGAAAGCAGACTAATTAGAAAGTAATTGCAACAGTTAGGTTGAGAGCTAATGAGATCCTGGATTAGAGTGATTGTAATGTGAATGGGCAGAAGGGAACTGAAGGTATCATTGACAAAAGTAAGCAACTAAAGTATGAGAGAAGAGGCAAGAATAATCTGTAGGTTATTAACTTGGATGACTCAAAAATGGCAAAGAATAGCAGCTAAAACCTCATTTGCAAGGCTTTATGAAGGACAATTATTTTACACATAATATCTGAGAGTCAGTCTCCCAAGGCAGTCTATTCAAGACTTGTATAGACAAAATTATAAAACATTTCTTAAAACATTTTTAAATTCCAAACTCAACAAATATTAAATAAAATGGGCATTTCTACAAACATAGTAGAGCGGATAAAGATGATTGAACATAAAACTGCTTTTCCTTTTAAATTTATAACGAATTCGAGAAGCACATTTTTATCTTCCCTCTTAATTTTTTCTCCATTACCCATAGAAAAAATTTTTGATAACCTTTTTTTTTAGATTTTGAGTTCCAAATTCTCATCCTGCTTCCTTCCCTCCTCTACCCCCTCTTTGAGAAGGCAAGAAATTCATATAGATTATAAATATTATAAACATATTTCCATATTAGCCATGTTGCAAAAGAAAATAGACCAAAAAAACCCCAATGAAGTTTGAAAGCAGGCAGCATTCAGACTCCATCAGTCCTTTCTCTAGTGATAGCATTTTTCATCATAAGTCCTTTGGAATTTTCTTGGATCATTGTATTGCTGAGAATGGCTAAGTGATTCGTGGTTGGTCATTGTACAGTATTGCTGTTATCTCCTGGTTCTGTTCATCCCCAGCTTTTTCTGAGAGCATCTTGTTTGTCCTTTCTTATAACATAGTAGCATTCCATCACAATCATATGCCGTACAACCCTTTCGGCCCTTCCCCAATTGATGGACAATCCCCTCAATTACCAATTCCTTGCCACCACAAAAAGAGCTGCTATAAATATTTTTATATATGGAAGTCATTTTCCTTTTTCTTTTATCTTTTTGGAATATAGACCTACTAGTGGTGTTGCTGGATCAAAGGATATGCAGTGTTATAGCCAAATTGCTCTCCAGAATAGTTGGATCAGTTTACAATTCTGCCAACAGTGTGTTAGTATCCTAATTTTTCCATATCCCCTCCAATACTTTTTTTCTCTCATATTAGCCAATCTATAGGTGTGAGGTGGTAAGAGGTGCTTTAATTTACATTGCTAACAACTAATGATTTAGAGCATTTTTTTTCTTCTCCTGAAAATTGTTTGTTCATATCCTTTGACCATTTTTCAATTGGGAAATGATTCATAATCTTATAAATTTGACTTCGGTTCTCTATATATTTGAAAAACAAAGCTTTTTATCATAGAAACTTGCTGTAAAATTTTTTTCATAGTTTCCTGCTTTCCTTCTGCATTGATTCTGTTAGTGCAAAAAACTTTTTAATTTAATATAATCAAAATTATCCATTTAATACCCCATCATATTCTGTATCTCTTTAACATACAACTTTCAAAGCTATCCTGCTTGCAGTTCTTTCTGGCCTTCAGTTCTCTTCTGTTTGTTGTTGTTATTGTTTTTTAAATACTTAATCTCTTCTTTCTTTTTTATCCTTTTTTTCTCTATCCCTGATCACCCTCTCCCCCTACCCCAATCAAAAATAAAAAAGAAAAATAGATAACGCCTTTTTGTAACAGAGAAGGTATAGTCAAGTGAAACAAATTTCTCACATTGGCTTACTAAACACTTATAAAAGAAATAAAGACTAAAAAGCATATAGAGGGATATCAGTATTAATACCTAGGATGCTTTAATATAAGATGACAATACTAATTTACAGACTTAATACCAGACCAGTCAAATTATCAGAAGAATACTTGATCAGACAAAACCAGATGAAAATTACAATAAAATGTATTTGGAGAAATAAAAGGACTAGAATGTCAAGGAAGATAGTAGGGGGAAAAGTAGGAGTGAAGAAAGGGATACCCTCAAGTTACACTGTAAAACAATAATCATCAAAACTGCTTGGTACTGGTTAGAAGACTGGAATGTTGATACAGCAAAAATTGAATTCAGTAACCTAGTATATAGTGAACCTGAAAGCATTAATTACTTGGGGAAAATCTTCCTACTTGACAAGAACTCCTGAGGAAACATGAAATTATGTCTTTTACAGTGACAAAATCAATGCAGCTAGGATAAGAAAGGATTGTGTCATTTGGGAAAATCATCTTTGCATCAAATATCTCTAAGACCTGATATTCCCAGATACATGAAAGACTAGCACAAATAAATGGATAAGTAGTCAAAAGATATAAGCAGATCTCAATAGAAAAATTATAAATTATTAACTATTTGTAAGATTTCTTCACATCACTAATAATAAGAGAAAAACAAATCAAATAATTCTGAAGATTCACTTCACACCTGGCGAATTGGCAGAGATGTCAAAAGATAGGAATGCAATCAGTGTTAGAGAGCTTTTGGAAAGACAGACATAATAATAACCTGTTTGTAGAAATATTGAACTGAGAAGCAATTTGGAATTATGCTGCAAAGGTGACTAAAATGTCCATATCATTTGACCCAGAGATGCTGCTCTTAGGGATATGACCCCAAAGAAGTCAAGTTTAGAAAGGTTCCATGTACACCAGAATATTTATAACAGCTCTTTTGGTAGTAGCAACAGACTGGAATCAAAGTAGATTCCAATATGTTAAGTAATATGTAAACAAATTATGGTGCATGAATGTATTGGTCTGTTACTTTGCCATAAATGATGAGTGAATATGAAAAAGAGAAGTATCAAAAGACTTAAGTAGGTGGATTGATACAAAGTAGAGTAAACAAAAGCAGAAAAACAATGAACAGTGACTACAGCAAATAAAAGAACAAGAACTATATGCTATGTAATTCTAATGACCAAAATTGATCCCAAATAAGAAATGAGAAAATACATCTCTCTTCTTTGCAAAGGGAGAAAACTATTGCACATATTGTTCAGACTTGATTGATAGATTAGCTGGTTTTGCTGAACTTTTTCTGTTTTATCTTTGATATCAGAGAGAAATGTATTTTAAATGGAGCTGATGTCAGCTTTTGCTTATAATATGGTTTAAGATCTGGTACTGCTAAACCTGCTTACTTTACATTTTTTTTCATTAATTTCTTTGATATTTGACCTTTTGTTCTTCCAGATGAATTTTGTTATTACATTTTCTAACTCAGTAAAATAATTTTTTGTAATTCTATTCATGTAACCTGTAGTTCCTATGTTTGTTTTGGCAGGTGTACTCCCAGGTATTTATACTGTCTAAAGTTATTTTAAATGGGGTTTCTGTTACTATCTCTTCTTGCAGAGTTGGTGACATATAGGAATGCTGATTATTTATGTGGGTTTACTTTATATCCTGCTACTTTACTAAAATTATTAATTCTTTCAGGTAACATTTTATTTGAATCTTCAGGATTTTTTCTAAGTATATGATCATATCATCTGCAAAAAGAGATAGCTTTATTACCTCATTGCCCATTCTGATTCCTTCTGTTTTTTTCTTCTCTTTTTGCTATTGCTAAGATTTCCAGTACAATATTGAATAATACTGGTGACACGGACATCCTTGTTTCACACTTGATCTTACTGAGAAGGCTTCTAGCTTATCCCTATTACAAATAATTCTTTCTGGTGGTTTTAGGTAGATGCTTCTTGTCAATTGAAAGAAAAAAATCTATTTATAACTATACTTTCAAATATTTTTCTGCATCTGTTGATATAATTATATGATTTTTATTACTTAATATTCCTTACATGAAACCAGCCCTGCATTCCTGATATAAATCCCACTTGATCACAATGTATGATCTTTGTGATATATTGTTGTAATCTCCTAGGTAACACCTTATTTAAGATTTTTGGATCCATATTCATTAATGAAATTTATCAATAATTTTCTTTCTCTGTTTTTAACTCTTCCTGGTTTAGGTATCAATATCATATTTGTTTTATAAAAGGAGTTTGGTAGGACCCCTTCTTTGCCTCTTATTCCAAGTAATTTATTTAATATTGAAATTAATTGGTCTTTACATGTTTGATAAAACTCACTTTTAAATCCATCTAGTCCTGGTACCTTTCTCTTAGGAAGCTCATTTATGACCTGTTTAATTTATTTTTCTAAAATAATCTCTTAGATATTCTATTTCCTTTTCTGCTAATCTAGGTAGCTTATATCTTTGTAAATATTCTGCCATTTCACTTAAATTGTTAAATTTATTGGCACGTAATTGGGCAAAATAACTCCTTATAATTGCTTTGATTTCATCTTCATTAGTGGTATAGTCATCTTTTTCATTTTTAATACTAGTGATTTGGTTTTCTTTTTTTAATCATATTAACTGTTCTATTTTTCTGTTTTATTCATTTTTAATAAAACCAAGTCCTAGTTTTATTTGTTAATTAAATGGTTTCCTTACACTCAGTTTTATTAATCACACTTTGATTTTTAAGATTTCCAATTTAGTGTTTAGTTGGGGTTTTCAGTTTGTTCTTTTTCTAGTTTTTTTATTGCAAACGCAGTTCATTGGGCTGCTCTTTATTGATTTAAGCATTTAGAGATAGGAATTTTCCTTCCAAATACTGCTTTTTCTGTATCCCATAGGTTTTGATATGTTGTCTCATTGTCATTCTCTTTAATGAAACTATTGCCTTTTTCTATGATTTGTTTCTTAACCCACTCGTTCTTTAATATTAAGGTTTAGTCTCCAATTAGTTTTTATTCTATGTTTCCATGGTCCTTTATTAAATGTAATTTGATTGTGTTATGATCTGGAAAGGATACATTTAAAAGTTCTGCTTTTATATAATATTTTTATGCACTAATATATGGTCAGTCTTTGTAAAGGTACCATAAACTGCTAAGAAAAAGGAATATTCCTTTCTGTTCCCATTTAATTCTTTCCAGATATCTATCATATCTAGATAATCTAAAATTATATTCATTTTCTTGACTTCTGTAACAACAGAGCTTGCTTGCAGCTGCTGTGGAGGTGTAAGACCAACAACACCAGCACACAGGAGGGCTGCTAGCATAGGTTCTTTGATCTGCTTTTCTAAGGAAAGCAACTTTAAGGGGTTTACAATCTCAGTTTAATTAAACATACATATATCATTCACTTAATTCAGGGAGAAAGGTCAGCACCTTGAACTTCAAAGAAAACACACAAGCAGAAATTACAAGGAGAAATTATATAAACAGATCAAATAACACAAATCAGCAGACAGGGCTTTTAACCATCTGTCCATAGCAATACATACATAGTTACCAGAGAGAGAGAGAAGCACCAGCATCTGGGTTTTCAAAGGCAGAGGGGCTCCTTAATGGCTACCCAGAGTCTCATCTGGCGAAATCACAGGAATGCTTTTCCAATGAGTGAGCCCCAAAAGCATAATGCTAACGGCTGAGTATGTATATACTTCTTCAGGGTCAGAGGGCCTCACAAACTTGTGACTCAAACTCATGTGACTTAGGCTTTCTTGTGACTTAAGCAGGTTATCAAAGACTCTTGATTCAATCAAAGACTCTTAATTGAAACAAAGACAAGACTCAATCAAAGGCACTTGACTGCCTTAGTGCTGAGAAGCATTCCAAAAGAAAAAACAGTGAAAAGTTCCACTTTTCTTGTCATTACAACTTCTTATATATATTTGGTTAGATTTAGCTAGTTCCGTGAGGGAAAGTCCTCCACTGTTATAGTACTACTATTTACCAGCCTTCCACCCCCACCTGTTTCCTCTGTATCAGTTCATCCCTTCATGCCTCATTTGTATGAGATAATTACTCCTTTTTGCCTTTTTCTTACCCAGTTTTGTTTTTTAGAATTACCCCAGAATACTCAGCTAAGTCTCAACCTTTCTTCCAAACTACCCAAGTAATAATGACAGTCTTAAGAATACTGATAAAATTTTCACATATGAAGTAGAAAATAGTTTGACGAGTCCCTTATAATCAGTCTTTAATGTTTACCTTATATTTCTCCTGGATCTTATGTGTTAAATTTTCCATTGAGCTCTGTTGTTTTTTTTTTTTTTTCACAAATACATGAAAGTCTTACCGTTCGTTAAATATCCTTTTTTTTCCCCATTCAGAATTATATTGAACTTTGTTGGGTAAGTTATTTTTGGTCTCAACCCCAGCTCTTTTGCTCTTTGAAATATATGTTCCAAGACCTATGGTCTTTTAGTGTGGAAGGTGCTAGGTCTTGTATAACCCTGATTGTGGCTCCACAGTATTTAAATTGTTTATTTTCTTGTTGCCTGTAGTATTTTTTCTTTAACCTCAGAGGTTTGAAACTTGACTGCATATTCCTATAAGTTTTCATCCTGGGATCTCTTTCAGGTGGTGTTAGGTGGATTTTTTTTTCCTATTTCTACTTTATCCTCTTGTTCTAGAACTTTAGGGCACTTTTCCTTAGTAATTTCTGATAATATTATATCAAGATTCTTTTTTTTAAATCATAACTTTCAGGTAGTCCAGTAATTCTTATATTGTCTCTCCTCTGTTCACCAGATCGGTTCTTTTTCTAATGAGATGCTTTGTATTCTCATCTGGTTTTTTTTTTCATTTTTATGATTTTATTCATTATTTGTTTGTGTCTTATAAAGTCATTTGCTTCCTCTGGTCCATTTCTCTTTTGCAAGGAATTATTTTCTTCCTTAATTTTATGGGTCTCTTTCTCTTATTAGTCAACTCTCTTTTTGTAATTTTCTTGGATTGCTCTCATTTTTTTCCTATTTTTTCTTTATTCTCTCTTATTTGATTTTTGAAGTCCTTTTTAAGTACTTCCAGGAATTCTTGTTGGGCTTCTGACCATTTGACATTTCTTTTTGAAATAGTAGTAGCTTTTTTTACTTCACTACCTTCCTTTGAATATCAACCTGTAATCTTCTCTATCCCTATAAATAGCTATCTGTGGTCAGGTTCTTCCTCTTTTGCTTATTCATTCTTGGTTTTTTTTTTAATTTTGTTTCATTTTATTTTTAGCAACTTATTATTGTAATCAAGTTCTAGACCCAAGTTGTAGAGAGTGGTGCCTCAGGCCCCAGGTACTTTTTATTGTTATATTCTGAGATCTATCCAGGTCCCAACCTTGGGCTCTCCTCTCTACACCTAAGCCCTACCCCATAACCACGCTTCACCGCAAATGCTCTTGTTCCCTGTGGTCCCTCCTGGGACTGCAAACTTCAGCTCTCCCTTCTGCCTTTAGAACAGAAACCAGGGCCTCCTACTCTCTTATAAGTACCCACAGCCATCAGGATCTCTGCTCCTCTGCTACCACACTCACTGAGTATGTACTCACTCCTTCTCACTCACAGCTGCAGCTTGGGACCATATCAAATTAGCACAGCTGTGCCTGATGTCCTACAATAGGGGAGTGTCCTTCAGGCTTCTCTTGCTCAGCTTCCAACCCCCACATTTTCATGAGGTGAAAGCTCCTAAGGCTTTCAGGTACCTCCCATGGCTTGTTGTTTATTGATTCAGCACAGTTGGCCTGGAAGTGTTTGCACTTCCCTGGGCCAAACCTCCGCCCCTGGAGATCCAGTCTTTCCTGAGGTCTTCTCAAATTGTCTTAGGAGGACAACTACTTTACCACAACTTTTGTGTATTTTTGCCACTCTACATTCCCTTTGAGGTGAAGTTCTGTCTCATTTTTGAGAAAAATCTGGAGACCCTGGAATTTTCTGACCTACTTTATCATCTTCCTAGAATCCTCTGCCAGGAGTCAATATTCAAAGTATTTCGAAAGGGAAGATTGCAAAAGTATTTAAAATACAAATACATATGGTATTTTGACCAAAAGAAGTGATATAGAAAACATTAGGCTCTACTGACCAATATCACTTCTTTCTTATTTCTATAAAATCTGGCTAATAATGGTCTGTGTAAGGGGGCGGAGCCAGGATGGCAGCTGGAAAGCAGGAACTAGCATGAGCTCCCCACCAAGTCCCTCCAAAAACCTATAAAAATGGCTCTGAACCAATTCTAGAACTGCAGAACCTACAAAGTGGTGGAGGGAAGCAGGGCTCTAGCCCAGGACAGCCTGGATGTCTCTGGGTAAGGTCTATCCCACACGAAGCTGGGAGCTGAGGGGAGTGGAGCTGAGCAGAGCAGAGCCCAGCGTGGGTGGCGCGGACCGTCCAGACTGGGAGCTGGGCAGAGCGTGCCCCAGTGCCCTGAATTAGTGAGCTGTGGCATTTACCAGACCACTCAACCCACAAACACAAAAGACAACAGAGAAGGTTAGTGGGAAAAGCTGCTGGGGACTGAGTTTGCATTTTGGCCACCGCCCCTGGGGCAGCAGAGGTGGGACAGCTACAGAACTACAGCTGCAGTTGCTTCTGGCCCCAGGCCCACCTGGTGGGAAGAATTAAGTGGTGGATCAGAGCAGGAGTGAAGATCCTGCTGAAGATCTAAGTCCAGTCTCAGTAGGGGGTTCTTGGGGAAGGAGGAGTGCTGGTGAGGCAGAACTGGCGCATCCCCCCAAGCG
>CM053626.1:90622787-90655359 GCA_028646595.1 Phalanger gymnotis
TCTGCCACTTTGTGGGTTCTGCAGCTCTAAAATTGGTTCAGAGCCATTGTTTTATAGGTTTTTGGAGGAACTTGGTGGGGAGCTCACGCCAGTCACTGCTTCCCGGCCGCCATCTTGGCTCCGACCTGTAATTATTCTTATAAGTAAAGTGTAAAACTAACCTAATTGCCAAAACCCTTGGGATTTTTATTTTTTACATCAGCCTTATGCTTGCCTGTGGAGTGCTATGGCAGGTGAACCCAAGCAATAGTTGGGGTAATTGCCCATTGCTTCTGCTCAATAGTCACATGCCACTTCCCAGTGCTCTTCCAATTCATACAAGATAGAGTTCCATCACAGATTTAGAGCTAGAAGAGACCTCAGAGACCATTTAGTCCAAGCCCCAAGTTAAGAGATGAGAGGAAATTGAGGCCCAGGAAGATTAAGTTACTCAACCAAGGTCAGACAAGTAATATGCATCAGAGATGGAATTTGAAAACCCAGGTCCCCTTACTCCAGAGTCAGTGCTCTTTCTATTATGCCAGTTTCTGATTTCCTTTTTCTCAAAATAGCCAATCTTGATCCAGTTTTTAAATACTTTGATACTTTTTGATGGATCTGTGACTTTACTGATGTGACTTCTCTCTCCAGTTGTGCAGACTGTTACTGAGTCATACCTTTTCATCCTGTAAGATTTTGGTCCATATCTTCTTGTTAACCTTCCACAAGGGTTCCACCCAATAAATAAGCTGAAAGTCTTACTTTAAACACTTCATGTGGCATAAGTAATGGTGCAATAATTGGTCATCACTCACTCTTGTTATGTAACAGGTCCACCATCTTTTCTGACCCTTGGACTCCAGTGCCATCTCTGTGCCGATGATTCTTAAATCTACTTTTCCAATCTTAAACTCTCTCTTGACCTCCATGCCTATATTTGGTCTCAAACTGGACATATCACAAACATCGTAAAACTCAACATGTCCCAAACAAAACTCAGCATCCTTTTCCCCAAAATCTCTCCGTCTTCTGAACTTATTATTTTCAAGGATACCATGATTCCCCCAGTTACCCAGGCTCCCAACTTAGGTTATCATCCTCAACTCCTCACTCTTCTCACCAACTTACCCCTCCACCCCAAATCTGGTTGGTTTTACCTTTGTAACATGTCTCGTAAACTTCCTCTTTCTCTCCTGATATTACACCTTCCCTGATGCAGGTTCTCATCACCTTATTTCTGGAATATTGCAGTAGCCTTTTAATTAGTCTCCTTCCATCATGTCACCCTGCTTCAGTCCTGGCTCCACTTACCTATCAAAGTGATCTTCCTAAGTTGCAGGTGTGAAATTGACTGGCTGGTTGGCTGGCTGTCTCTTGTTGATATTCAGAGTCCTTAGTAAGGATTTGATTTCCTAGAGATATAAACACTTAACGAATGTATGTGACCAGTAGCCATTCCCTAGTAGATAACAAGCGGTCCATGATATAAATGAAGAATTCTCAAAAGAAGAATTGCCAAGTATTAACAACCACATTAAAATACACCAAATAACTACTGAGAGAAATGCAAATCAAAACAATCCTGACAATCACTTCATATACTAGAAATTGGAAAGATGACAAAAATTGGAAATAATCGGTATTGGAGGTGCTATGGGAAGATAGGCACACTGATACATTGTTGTTGAATCATTTTGGAAAGCAATTTAGAATTAGGCAAATAAAGCAAAACCCTATCCATTCCTGGACTTATAACCCAAGGAAGCTATTGATAAGAAAGTTGCCATATACACCAAAATATTTATAGCAGCACATTTTATGATGGCAAAGAATTGTAACAAAGTAGATGCCCATCGATTGGGGAATGTCTAAACAAACCGTGGTAAATGAATGTAATGGAATATTGCTGTGCTGTAAAAAAATGCATATGATGAATACAGAGAAGTATGGAAAGATCTGTGTGAACTGATGAAAGTAAATTAAGCAGAGCCAGGAAAACGATACAAAAACGAAAACAGTGTAATTAGAAAGGGTAATCATACATTAAAAAAAACAATCAAAAGTGAATGATACAAAATTATAAAGAACAAACCAAGAAGAGATGTGAAAGGGTGCTCCCAACCTCCTTTGCAAAAGTAAGTGTTCCACAAGTTACTTGTTAATGTTTTTGTGATAATTTTTGGGGGGTAATAATAACATCTGTGATTTTTTCCAAGTGCTTAGTTTCTTCTCTCTCTTTCGGATATCTTAAAAATTAATTCCCCAGTGCCCCAGCATTGACATCTATAGCATATGCTTCTATTAAGTATCCTTGGCCTAGTCCAGCTTCTCTTCCCATATTTGTTTTCTTTAGTGTCGTTTCTTTTTTTCCTGTAGCACATTGCAGACCGTGATAGAGTCCTATCGTGGTGCATCTTCTGGCCTAGCTGGAGAAAATTGTTTAATCTAGAAGTCTTGACAGATCATTTTCATTTTTCATCTATTTTTTGTCTTTCCAGTTTTTTTTCTTAAATACTTTCAGGATGATCTATCTCAGTTGAGTCTCTCAATAAGCTTTCTCTAAGGCTCAGAAATCAAATTGTTTGTTGGATAAGGTATTTGCTAGATTTTTTTTAGTGCCCTGATATACATTTGTTAGTTTTCTTTAGCAAATTTAGATCTTTCATGTCAATCTGGATTTTTTAACGATCCATTTTCCAATTTTTTAGCATTAATAAGCAGGTTTAAATAGGTTATGTTGGTACTGTTTCATTGCATCCTCTTAACTTTTTGGTTTTGTTCTAACTTAGTATTGATTTTTCTTTTGCTTGCCAACAAGTCACTGTACACTAGATAATTGATTCCAAACTAGATAATTTAGCAGTTATTAGTTGATTTGCATGGTTACTGATTTGTAACCAATCATTTCCTATCTGTTAAATTATGTAAGTTTCATTTTTTGTGTGATGTTATTCAGTATTCCTCATGCCCAGTGCCCCAGACCCTTCTTTTTGAAGAAAATATTCAATGTATGAAGCATCTGCATAGTTTATAAGCCTCTTTCCTCTTTCCTTTCTTATTCCTCAGCCATTTTTTCACTTTCTTTCCCTCTGTTGAACTTTTGTGTTCAATTGCAGTATTTTGCATTTAATTGCAATACTAAGTATTGAAGTATATATTGATTCTTCTTGGAAGGACTTCAGAGTTCTTCAGTGAAATCTTTATTATCTCAACTCTCTGCAACAGATAAGGTCCCATAAATACACAATTATCTCCATAGTGTTCTTTTTATAAATGCCAATTGTGAGCACAGCAATATGAGAGGAACAATTGTCCCAGGAAATTATGTTTCTTCTTCCCTTTGTACATACAATAAAACCAACTCAGTTAATGCCTCATTTATGCCTTTCTCAGAAAAAAAAAATTTCAGTCGTACTTCCTTTTAGCTGGGACTTCGCTTAGTCTTCTAGTCTCATTTATAATGAAAATATCAAGATTGTTGTGATTCATTTGCTCCGTAATTAAAGTAATGCCTATAGGTGACATAAAATCTGATTGAGTCTTAGTACTCTTGGCTTTTTCCATGGCTCTGCAGTCATCATTACTGAAGCTAGGACTCTCCCAGTCCTTGGCAGTTATAGGACTTTCAAAAGATAACCTGACAGAACAGTAATGTATACAGCAATAGAATCTTTATTACAGTCCATTTTAACTTAGAAAAGGGAAGGCTCAAGACCTAAAGCAAACCACCCAAGGGACAGGAATACGGGGGAATACGAGCAAGGAGGGAAAGATATAACCAAGATTCCATTCCCTAAGCTCTCTTTCATTCTTGTTAGTGAGAAACAGGTAGTCTGCATTTACATAGGGATCACAGAGGCCTTCTCTTCAGGGCATCTCAATAAGGCAGCTGAAGGGCTTGTATTTTATAGTTGGTAGGTTCTCACTTAATTATGCCTAATTGGTTTAACTATGTCTCATGGATAATGGAAGTTTTCAGGAGGGGATTTTCAGAAAGGGACCTATGCCATGTCCATAGCTGAAGCAGTTCTACAGAAAATGATTCTAATGGATTGAAAAATAGCCTCAAGATCCCCTTTTTTTTAATACTTTGAGTGAATCACACAGGACTGAGGACCATCTTGTATTTTTCCTTATTTCACAGGTTGCCATAATTAAAGAATTAGTCACCCAATGGCCTACCTCTTTGTGATGAGTCTCTTTGTACCTAATTGGGTTGGTCCTTGTAATGTAGACACAATCTGTCACTGGAAATATACTCAAAGCCTTTTCAGAAGGTTACCTGCTGGGCATGAGGAAGCATTTTCATAGGACTCTAGGCTCATCATCAGATCCCTGTCCAGCTACATAATATTAGAGAAACTGTACCTTATCAATATTATCATCATTCTTTCTGTAAATGTTTTACTCAGTAAAAGGTAACACAAATTTGTGGTTAAACACAAAATGAAAACTTTCACAGAAATTTTTTATGGAAAATCTGTATTATATGTTTTCCTCACAAGTTACTTTTAAGACAATGGGAATAATATTCTTAAATCAATAAGCATTTATTAAATGCTCTTTACAATGTGTGAGCTTGGCACTTTGCTGCAGAATGGATTTACAAATACAAAAGTGAGAGTGTGCCTGCCCTCAAGGAGTTTACATTGTACCAGAATGCTACATTTTCATAAATAAGTAAATATAAAATATGTGCAAAATAAGTGCAGTGATTTCACTTGAAGGATACTAACTACTAGAAACATCAGGAAATCCCTATTGAAAGAGGTGAGCTACATCTTGAAGGAAGCTGGGAGTTGTAGAAGGCAGTCAAGAGGAGAAAATTACCAGTGTGAGAGATTACATACAAGGAAAATCAAGAAGGACAATTTGGCTGGAATATACAGTGTATGAGGAGGAGGAATGCGTAAGCAGCCTGGAGAGATAAGTTGGAATCTGTTTTTGAACTGCTTTCAATGCCAAATAGAGGAGTTTGTATTTTCTCCCAGAGGCAATGGGGAACCATGAAGGCTAACTAGGCAGGGGAGCTACCTAGTTAGACTTGTGCTTAAAAAATGCTTGCAACATCTGTCAGTATGAATTGGAAGAGGAGAAAGATTAGAGAAACAAATAATGAGGCTTCTAGCTCTGGATCTGTGATCCTCTCATCCCTGAGACCAGTTAGGAGACTGTCTTACTAGTCCAGGAGACAGGAGAAAAGGGCCTGAACCTGAGGGTTTGTGTTAATGGGGAGAAAGATTGTCAGATTCCTTTAAAAAGTTTCTCACATTTCACATAACTAGAATATTTGCAGTTACCTTGATTTCAATGAGAGTCTCATGTGCCTAGGTATATAAATGATTGTGATATAAAACACTTAAGACTTAAACTATAATACTATTTTAAACTTTTAACCTTGATTTCCTTTCTGTGTTTCAGTAACAAAACCCTGCCAATTCAGAGCAATTAGAAGAAAGGAAAATCAGAGTTAAAAAACATATGTAGTAGAATCATAGAAATTAGAGTTGGAAGGCATCTTAAAAATCAATCAGACTGAACAGTGCTCTCAGAACAGGTTCTGTGACCTCTCTCCTCTTTGCCTATCACATTTCTACCCGTCATTTAAAAACCAGCTCAAATGCTACCTCCTCCTATGAGACTTACTTAATCACCCTGTCAATAACAACTTTACTTACACCTAGAGCTTCACGTATTTGTTTTTTAATTCTCTAGCACACTTAGAGTGTGTATTGGCATTATCTGTGTCTTGGACCTTCTTAGTCTGTGATTTCTGGACAGATTTCAAGGGGTCCATGAGCTCAGGGTGGGAAAAAATTACGTCTTTATTTTTACTAAACTGTAGCTGAAATTTATTATTTCCTTCAGCTACAACTTTTTTAAAAACATTATTCTGAGAAAGTATCCATAGACTTCACCAGATTGCCAAAAGGATCCATGACCAAAAAAAGTTAAGAATAAGAAGTCTTTTCTTAGAATATATATAATTCATGACCATCAGAGACAATGTCTTATCTAAGGTCCCTATCTCTCCCAGACTTCACATAGTAGGTACATAAAGCAGTGTAGAGTAGGTAGTAATACCAAATACTTATTAAGTATTTACTGAATAAATTAGATTCAACCTCAAATATAATTTTTTAAATCCCATTTAAAGCAATTTTTAGAGGTGTCTATACAGTCTCTGCCTAAATACCTCCAAATCTTTTCATACACATTGCTGACTAAGTCTTCTGTCATCCTGTATTTGTGCAGTTGATTTTTGAAAGTAAGTGTACAGGTTTACTTTATTTCTGTTAAATTTCAATTTCTTGACTTTACTCCAACACTCTTAGCACCACAAGATGATATTTAATTTGTTCAAACAACAAGTATATATTAAATCCCTGCAATTTGTTAGTCATTTTCCTTGTATTCTCCTACATTCAGTAATTTAAACCAAGTCATATCCAAGAATTCTGTACAAATTGTACAGCATAATGCAAAGTGCCAGGCACATAGCAAATGCTATGTAAATGCTAGTTATTGTTATTATTCAATGAACCCCAGAAATACTTATGGGGCACACATAAATTAATAACTAGGGGAAGAGAAAACTCAGGGAAATGATTCCCAATGGCCACAAAGTAGTTTCAACCCTACTTCAAATTTAATAGCTAGCAAAGTAGTTCCAGATATAGCTCTTAGTTGAATTGCTTTAGAAAATATATGTTTGTTTATAATCAGTACATTATTTGTAAATGGATTCTGTTAAAGCATATTTTCTCCCTAGCCTGTATAAGCCATGTGTTAATTGAGGAGATGGACCTATTTCGGCATAAAAAGGGAACTTAGGCTAAGACAACAGTATTGTGACAGGTTTTATTTAAACCAGCTAAAAATGCAAAGGGTTTTTACCTGAATCCATAAATAGTAAAAGTAAGTCTTGTTCTTTAGTTGTCTTGCCTTTTTCAGAGACATACATATACAGTCCACATAACTC
Source organism: Phalanger gymnotis (assembly GCA_028646595.1). Taxonomy (NCBI): domain Eukaryota; kingdom Metazoa; phylum Chordata; class Mammalia; order Diprotodontia; family Phalangeridae; genus Phalanger; species Phalanger gymnotis. The sequence continues at coordinate 90,629,749 of CM053626.1, forward strand.
ATCTGCCAGCAAAGGGAGAGGTCCGTGTTGCTCCTCCTGGAGGACACAGCTCCTCTCCTCAGAGACCATGGGGATGGGGAGGCCTGTCTTCAGGAAACCTCCTCTATCTGCAAATCAACATACGTGAAATAACAGCTTACGATTTAATGATTGTATTGACCCTGTCTTTCACTTCAACATTTAAAGGCCATTGTAAGTTTATTAACCGACCTCATTTCCATATTATTGTGTCTCAGAGAATAGGAAGGCCCAAGAAAATGGAGAAAGAAAAGGGAATGATCAGGCAGGAGGAGTCAGAACACAAATATTTATCAGTTAAGTTCACCATCTTATATAGGTATAGTTGGTGGCGCCCCAAAACAATTACAGTAGTAACATTAAAGATCATTGATCACAGATCACTATAGCATATGTAATAATAATGTAATATTATGTAATAATAATGAAAAAGTTTGAAATAATGTAAAAATTACCAAAGTGTGACACAGAGACATGACATGAGTGCATGCTGTTTGGAAAATAGTACTGATAGAGTTGCTTGACACAAGGCTGCCACAAACCTTTAATTTATAAAAATAAAAGCAGTATCTTTGAGGCACAGTAAAGCAAAGTGTAATAAAATGAGCTATGCCTATATAGTTTTTCATTGGATTTCTCAGTCATTATTTCATATGATGTGAGTTTCAGAGTTTTGACAGAGTATGTCTATGAAAGCTGAGAAACCTTCTTTTTAGATGACCATATTGACCAGACATCCTTCCAGACTAGGTTTTTTTTTTGTTTGTTTGTTTTGATACTATATCCATCTTCTTCCACTGGTAAAAGACCTTCACTAGCATTCCTTTTCTTACTATTTCCAATTTAAAAACCTTTCTTTTAAGGCCCGTTATTCTGCCCATGCTCAACTTATTCAGCCTTATTTGTCATTTCTTCCCACTAATGGCTTATAATTCCATAGACGATATTGTAAATATGCAGCAAAATATTGCCTATAATGAGTCATATTTAATGTAACGAATAGCACTCATCCTTTTATACCAGTAGAATAAGCTATTTACTTTTTCACAGATTAAATTGCCTTGTGTTTATTTGAATAGATAGATAAATGCAATATAGATACTCCAAATAAAGCCAAGAAATCAAAGCTAACATTCTCATACTGAGGAAGAAAAGGGAGATAAAAATACAAACTTTAAGAAAACAAGCTATTTGACCTGCATACCTGAGTAGTCTCGTCTATCTATATATTCATAAAATGTTACTACTGTTTTTAATATGCATAGTCATAATCAATGTGTATATTTTGCCAATGTATATATTTTTGCATTACTTTTAGTAAGTCTTTCCTTATTTCTCCACATTCTTTATATTTGCCATTTTTTAAATATAACCCATGTATAGTTACAATTATAAAATTATGGAAATGAGACAGTCTCTGATCTCAAGATGTTTGCATCCTAGTAGGGAGAGACAGCACATATAAGGTAGCTGTAGCAAGGGAAGGGAATCTTGGTCTTGGGAGTCGCAAAGATTGTTAGTGAAACCGTAGAGCAGGTATACCCTTACAAGCTAATAAACAGTCAAGAAAATTTTCCCCTGTTGTAAACTACCCAGTCTCTCCTCAGATATCTGCACAGTTCTGTCCACATACTCTTTGATCCAGTGACACTGACCTCTTCACTATTCCTCATACAAAACATTCCGTCTCCAGATTTTTCCTTTCAAGATCACTTTAACTGCTTCCTGGAAATTTTGGTATCTTTCATCATTTTTATTTTCTTTTACAAAGTTATTAATTATTTCTTTCATTTGTTCTTTAACCCTCGTATTGTTTAAGATTGCATTGTTAAGTCTCCATTTGAGTCGGTATTTTTTGTTTATTGTTCGTGAAGCAATTTCTATTTTTATTTCAGTATGGTCTGTAAAAGATGTATTGACGATTTCTGCTTTTTTGCATTTCTTTGCAGTGTCTCTCTTCCTTACATGGTCATTTTTGATAAAATTTCCAGGTTGTGCTGAGAAATATACATATTTTTAATGTCCCATTTAAAAGATCCCATAGTCTTTTAACTCGAATTTCTCCTAAAATCTGTTGTTTCATATTTTCTTTTTTTTAAAATCTTTCAGCTAGACATATCCAAAACTGATAAAAAGATATTGAAGTTATTTGTAACTATTGTGTTACTATCTGTTGTCTTTTTGTTATTCAGATAATGTTTCCTTTATAATTAAGATGCTAAGACATTTAGAGAGTATAAGTTTATTACTGATATAGGTTTGTTGTCTGTAGTTCCTTTCAGCATAATATAGTTTCCTTGTTCATCCCTTTTTATTTTTTGATCATTTGTTTTTGCTTTTCCAGATTCATTTGATATGTTGTAAATTTTTTTTCTATGTCTTCAGTTTTATTTTGTCTATGGCTTTGTTTTTTAAACGTGTTTCTTATAAGCAACAAAATCTAGGATTTTGTTTTCTTATCCAGTGTTATTCTTTTTCATTATATTGGATTGTTTAATATCCATTCACATTTAAAGTTATGAGATTTGGGGTTATATTTACTTCCATCTATCTCTACTGTTTGGGGTTTTTTTTTCAATTTATGAGTTCCCCCCCCCTTTTCTGGTATAACACAGTATTATGTTCCTTCAGTTGCTTTATTTTAAGGTGCTCCTGTTCCCACTGGCTCTATTCCCCTGATCCCTATTTCTCATTTGTACTCCTCTCCCTGTGGGATTTTGTATATTAGTTCCTTTTTCTCTCCTGATTGTATCTAATTCAAACCATTTCCCCTCATTTTTCCTGTCAGTCATCTAGATTCTCCTTTCTTCTCCTCCCCTTCAGCTGGTCTTGTTCATTTGTGTTTTTTTTTATTCATTTATTTGTGCTCCTTTCTATAAAGGATTTCTCTCACTCTGCTATCCATCCTCTTTTTTCTATCTACTCTGGAACTCATTCTCTGATTCATGACCATTTTAATTGGGGTAGCTAGGTGGCGCAGTGAGTAGAGCACCGGCCCTGGAGTCAGGAGGACCTGAGTTCAAATGTGGCCTCAGACACTTGACACATGTCCTTGTGTCATGTGTCCTTGTGTGACCTTGGGCAAGTTACTTAACCCCAATTGCCCTGCCCAAAAAACAAAACAAAAAAAACCAAACATGACCATTTTAATTATCTGGTCTCTCTCTTTTCCCTGTATGCCTCATGCAGTCAGATCTTCTAACGCATCTGTTCTAGGGTCTCACCTCTAGGCAGTTTCTGCCGCTATCTTTTAGAGCTTGCCACGTGTATTCTCCTTTTCCTCTGCCTCACTCCTAGAAAAATGTCAATTCCTGTTAGGTAACAAAGAGGACATTCCTGTACCACATCCCTGGTTATACAGACCATTGATCTATATACTAGTTTACCTTTTTTATCGTCTTTGCCTCAAAATCTCTTTATTCCCCTTCTCCCTTCCCTTCCCTTCCCCTTCCTTTCATGTACCCTTCTGTGTTGTAATGTAGTCCCAGTCTCACAATTCTCTTTTCTGTTTGGAACCATTCAGTAGTGGTTCCATGTTCTCACATTCCACAAGGTTCTCTGTCTCACCAACTACTAAATCATTTTCCTTTGTTTTATAGCATTTATTAATAGATGCCTGAACTCATTTACTAGATCTGGAGACTATGTTTCCTTCTGTTGTTAATATTTTACTGGTTGATTTATCTGGTTATTTGCAAGGTCTTTGGCTTTTCTCCTTCCTGAGATCTTTGGTAACTTCAGTCTTTTCTCCCCTCTATCGCTCACTTTTTGAGTCCCTCCCCTCATGGGGGATTCAAAGTATCTCAGACTCTTCCCACACAGGACATTTCATGCTTCACCAGCCTAAGACTCTGCCCTAAGTGATTTTGGGGTGGTCAGAACTGGCCCCATTTGGATGTTGGCCTCTTTCAGGCTTAGTAGAGTACTGTACAGCCCCTCAAAGCACAGTGTCATGTCCTGCTCCTTCTGTGCCTTAGTTCTTTGGTCTGGTACCAATGTTCAGAACTTTTCAGTGCTGGTGCTATAAAGCTGTTTGCCTCAGCACTGGCTCTGGTGGTGCTGCATGGTTGTACATCCTGGCAACAGAAGTTGAGATCACTGGAGTGCTGGTGCGTGGGGTCGTGGCCTCTGGCAGGCTTTTGCCTCTGAGGAGCTAAGACTACCTGGCTGTCTGTTGCACTGAGGAAAAATTACTGTAACCTGGAGCTGGCATCTCCCTGGCACTGAAAAGGAGAGTAGAGACTGGGGTTTAGGGACAGGTTTTGTTGTCTGTGTTGTATCCTTGGATCTGCCAGTGCATCCTCACTGCCAGTAGCATAGGATGTGGGGGGAGGGGTGCTAAATGAGCTCTAGGTCAGTGAGCGTCAGTTCTTGGGTTTTGGGGGGATGGGGTGGAGACTAGTTAAACCTTTTGTATTCTAGGTATCCTAGACCATGGAGACAGCCGAAGTTGTTTTATCTGTGGTGCAAAATTCATGTTATGGAAAAGTTTTAAAAGTCACGATTCATCAGAAAAAATGTCTAGTCCTGCATCTTGTTGCTCATGTGACACAGAAATCAACTCAGAACATTTTCACTCTCCCACATGCCTGGAATTCCCTCCCTCCTCATCTCTGCCTCCTGGCTTCCTTGGCTTCTTTCAAGTCTTAGCTCAGTCCCACCTTCTACAAGAGCTTTTCCCAATCCTCCTTAATCTTATTGTCTTCCCTCTGAAACTACCCTCAGTTTATTCTGTGTATATCTTGTTTATGCAAATTTGCATATTGCCTCCACCATTTGACAGTGAGCTCCTTGAGAACAGGAATAATTTGGTTTTTACCTTTCATTGTATCCCCAGTGCTTAGCACGCACAGTTTGTAGGCCATAGTAGGGACTGAAGAGACTGGGTAGTTTACAACAGGGGAAAATTTTCTTGACTGTTTATTAGCTTGAAAGGGTATACCTGCTCTTTGGTTTCACTAATAATAATAATATCAGTCTCTCTATAATTACCATACTACTTTGTGATTGACATCTCTGCATGCCAAAAGGAAACTCAGCATTGTTAAGTATCCAAGCAGCCTACCCCTCTAGTGAGACCCACCTTCTGCAAGGACCTTTATAGTCACTACAATAGCTCTGTTTTGGGACTGAAAATCCCTCAACTGGGAAAAGAACTTGTTATTCAGTTGTTTCAATTATGTCTTACTCTGCATGACCCCATTTGGGGTTTTATTAGGAGATGCTAGACATTTCCTTCTCCAGCTCATTTTACAGATGAGGAAACTGAGGCAAACGGGGTTAAGTGACATTCCCAGTGTCACACAGCTAGTAAGTGTCTGAGGTCAGATCTGAACTCAAAAAGATGAGTCTGCCTGCTGCACCCTGCCCAAACTGCTCATATGATTCTATTGTCTTCTGTGCAATATTCACTTTCAGATCTTCAGAATATTTTCCATATTTCACAATTACATAGCACATTGCTAGAATGTTGATATCAAAAAGATGGATTTTTCTTTTTGGGAGTAGTTTAGTGTCATTCAAGGAGCTCTGAAATTTCCTGAAAGCAGTGATACCAAGATGGCAGAGTAAAAGGGAACATTCTAGCCAAATTCTCCCAACATTCTCCTCCAGACAGCTTTACAATATCAAATTAAATTCTGGAGCTGCATAGCCAATAAAAGGTCAAGGTGAGACATTTTTCAATCCCTGGACAGTTTAGGAAATCAGAAGGAGAAGCCTGTGACACTGGGGTGGAGACTGACTAGGAGTACAATGCAGGGCAACAACATCTTTGGGCCTTGAGGCAGTGACAGCAGCAGCAGCATCTTCAGGAGCTCTCACTGCCTAGAGAAGGTAAGAGAATTGGACAACTGGTCAGAAAGATATTAAAGGGGACCCACGTATGGGCACAAGGAATAGGACTGGGCACTATTTTGACAACTCCATTGATCATTGTCCAATTTTAGGTCACAGTTACAGGACAGAAAGGGATCAAGACTCTGGTTGCAGTTCTAAGAACATTGATAAGCTACAATATCGCAAAAGGACTTCAAATTCATACCATATGAGAAATAGTTAAAGGAACTGGAAATGTGTAGCCTACAGAAAAGAAAATTCAGAGGGGCCATGATGCCTGTTTTCAAGATCTTGGAAGGCAATATCATGTAGAAGAGGGATTAGACTTCTTCTGTTCAGCCCCTAAAAATCAGAACTGGGAGGAATGGATGGAATTTTCAAAGAGACAGATTTAAGTTTGCTATGAGGAAAACTCTCTTAGCAACTGGAGCAATCCAAAAGTGGAATAGGCTGCCTCTGGTGCCACTGAGTCCCCTTTCACTGGAGGTCTTCAGGCAAAGGCTGGGTGAGCACTTGTTGGGTGCATTGTAGTTAGACATTCTCTTTGGGGTTTAATGTGAACTCCTGGCCATTGAAGTCCCTTATAATTAGGAAGTTCTCTGATTCTCATTCTGGAATAGAGACTTGACTTGTATCTAGCACGAAAGGGTAAAATAAAGAACAGTAGATGCAAATTTACAGAGGCAAATCTTGGAAAGGCTTCCCATCTACTAGAGCTGTTCAAAAATAGAATGGGCTCCCTGATAGAGTAATGGGTTTCCCTGTCATTGGGATCTTCAAGAGAAAGCTGTGTGACCAGTTGTTGGCAGTGATGTAGGAAGGATATGAATTCAGATACAAATTGAATTAAATGACCTCTCTGATTCTTTTCAAATCTCAGATTCTGTGATACTATTACTTTAGTCTTCTCAACATGGATTGAACTCCACCTTTCAGTTTAGTCCTAGTTAAGTTCTGAGTCTTCTTTGTATTTGTCACAGTGCTCAGTGAAAGATCAATCAGTTTAGATATATATATTCTTGGTAAAACAATGGTGTTAACACACTAACATTCTACCTAATTTATTAGCATTATTGGGTAGACTTTTTCTAAAACTATTGTAAAAATGGTTTCCTTTTTAAAGTTTGAGATAGTTGACAGTTGTCATAAATTCTCTGTAAATCTATATCAGAAATAGTGATTTGATGATGTAACCAACCCTTACATTTTGTATATACTTTGGTTATTAAGCATTTTTAGTTATAAGACTCAACATACCAGATTATCTTTTTAATATTGCTTTCATTTATAAATTTTTTGGCTTTAGCATATGTGTTTCATTTAACAGGAATAACGAAGCTGAGAGAAATGGATAAATTAAATATTGCTGCTAATACAAATTTGGAGTTATACATTCTATTTCTATATCATTCCCCTCCGTGAATTTATAATTTTCTTAATATATGTTCAGGTAATACTGTCTACCTGAAGAAATGGTGACTACCTCTAAATAAAAATATTTTTCTTATATGAAAGGGACATGATAGAATGACCGTTATATCTTATCATGTTTTTTACCACATACGTTGCAATTAAAATCTTTGTCATCATTGAAATAACTGAACTAGCATCTAACTGTACCATCTCTGTGATATTACTTAAAAGCATTTTAAAAATAAACCTAATGTATCCTAGCATGTACATACTATCAAAAGGAAGCCCTCATTTATATATATTGAAAATATATATGAATATTTTTCATGTTTTGTGTATTACCATATTGTATACCACAGCACTATTACTCCTCACCTTTGTCACACTTTGAAGAAAACTAATGTGCTAATTAGCATATTTTTACTGTTTTACAGTTGAAAATGAAGAGGAGGCAGAACGAGTTCTTTTTTCCTATGGTTATGGTGCAAATGTTCCTACAACAGCTAAAAGACGACTACAGCAAAGGTAAATTTGGTGCATATTAGTTTTATTTATTCAGGCAAGTTAGTTAAGTACTAATAGCATTTATTTATAACTTGTTGAATTGGTTGATGATATGCATACGTTTAAAATTGCTAATAAAATACACTAAGAAAAACTCTACATTTTAGCTTTTCATACATTACTACAATGGATTGTAATCAATATTTCAGCAACAGCAGCAATAATGGATGGTAATCAGTATTTCACAAAGCAGTTATCTCCATTAGAATTTTCCTTGGGACCACTGATAGGGATAATAAAGCCATATAAATGTATTTGTGTCTAATTTCCATATGAATTACTCATGCCTTCATAAGCAACAGAATTTTCAGGTTAAAATGTAGTTCTCGTAGTTATCCATACTATTGCCATTTTCTGTTTCTCCTCATTTGTCAGATCCAGATTTGCCTCCTACCATCATCACTCAGTAACCTCTCCTCCTTTGAAGCATCCTTACCATCTACATCTTCCACCCCATTAAAATCCTGGTAACTGTTGTCTGCAGACCTCCAGTCCCTTTCCATTCTTCCCTCAGTGAGTTAAATTCCTGTCCTTCCTAGATCCTACCCTCGTATTAGGGGACCTCAAACACCATAACCTCCTAGTTCCTCAACCTACTTCTTTCCTGTGAGCTACTCCTCCCTGCCACCTCAGGCACACACAAAGATGGTCATACCCTTGATCTGGCCATCACCTACAGATGCACTGCCTTCACATCCAAGGATTATGAAATTTCCTTATTTGATCATAGTCTATTGGCTTTGCATCACTCTGTCTACCTTCCAATACCAAACCTTGCTCTTCATTCACACTATGACCTCCACTCCCTCTGCCCCTCAGTTTTCTTCTAGGCCATCACCATTACATTAGCCACACTTTCTTCATTTCCCCATCTTGCTCCTTTAGTGAACCAATTCAACTCTACATTTTTCTCTTCTCTTGAATCTATTTCCCCCTTATCATATCACAGATTTTACCCAGCTTGGCCTCAGCTTTTGATAGCTTCCACCATTATCTACTTTCATTTTCGTTCCTACACACATGCTATTAAATGGAGGTGGAGAAAATCACACCACCATTCTGACTGAATCCACTGCAAATTTATGTTAACGTAACCTCCAGTGAGCCCTCATTGGCTGCCAGGCAAACCTTCTATACCTCCCTAATTGACTCACTATCCCACTCACACTGACTCTTCCAAACCTTTTCATCCCTTTTCAAATGCTTCATGGCTCTCCCTTCCTCCAACCTCTCAACTGAGAACTTTGCTTCATATTATACTGAGAAAAAATGAGGCCATTTGCAGAGAGCTCTCTCTTCTTTATCTCCTATCACTCAAGTGCCTTCTGCCATTATCTTCACCTTTACCCCTGTCTCACATGAAGAGATGGTGTTTCTTACCGAGGCAAACCTTTCTGCCTATACACATCATCCCATTCCATCCAAGGTTTGTTGGCTATGTAGTCTTTTTTACATATCTACCATTATTGACCCAGTAACGTATAAGTAGACAGAAAGTTAATACACAGATTCTGAAGAAACAGTAAAAACTTTGGTGAGGCCCATCAAAAATCAGGATTAACTTATGTACCACATTATCAAACTTTCTAATATAAACTCATAGCAGTATCACCCAAATATTCCTACTGACTGAATACTACTGCCATGCTAATCTGTCTAAATATTTCTTCAATCTTTTTTATTCACTTGATCAAATATTTCAAAAGCTTTTTTTTCACTATTATTATTTCATCTCTCACTGCCCTGTTTTTGCTCTCCATTATATGGCTTCATTTTTCCCAATCAACTCTATTTCTTACTTCTCCTCAGCACATACCCTTTATGCTAATCAAATAGGTTTCCTTATTGCCTTCAGTAAAAATCAGTATGCCCTCCTGCCTCTCTTCTGCCTACCCAAATCCCACCCCTCTTTCAAGGGGTTCCAGGTAGTTGAAGCCTCTCCTGACTACTCTAGACCTTATTAATATTAATCCATTTGGAAATTCTACAGCACTTATCATTTGTGTCATATAATTTAGCACTTACTTATATGCTGTGTTCCTGTTGATCCCAAGCTTGTTTTAAGACCTTTAAAGATAGAGACCATATTTTCCTCTTCTGTAAATGCCTAGCAGGACATTTGGCACATACTAGTCACTCAATAAAGTCTTGCTTATTACTTGACCCTCTTTATCTTTAGGATAGACTTAAAGTTTATAAAAAGCATTACAGACTAAGCTAGAATAAATTCTGACTTACTTTCTCCTTTTTTGGAGGAAAGTCTGAAGTTGTAGTATTTAGGATAAATAAGCAGTATGAATAAATGCTATAAGATGTAGAGCACTGACATGGGAGTTGGCATGAGTACACATAAGATACGCTTTTCTTGTTAGTTTTGAAGAGATCGGTAAGGAACAGCAAAATCTGGCTGAAGGGCAGAAGGCCTACAGAATTGTATGTATAGTAAAAATAGCTAATTCTATTTGTTGAAGATACATAAGGTTCCAAAATCCAATTTGGTCCATATGAGTTTCCCTAGAGACAACATGCTGAGGATGACTTATGTTCTTTTGTTATTTTTAACATACGCATGTGTCACTGAACATAGTGATGGCTAGGCAGTAGCATTATTATAGCTTGATTTTAATAGACTTTCTTAATCTCTGTGGTATGTAATATATGAAATATTAAAGATTGAAGTTCGAATGGAGAAGTCTGTGTTCTCAAATTCAATCTCTGGCTCCCGTCCAGAACAACCTTTGTCACTACTGAAGGAGAACTTTACCAAGTAAAGTATATCCGCCTATCTGTTTATCTTCAAATCACACATGTAAAAATTTTAAAGAAATTTCCAAAAAGATCCCTCTTTCTTAATGCTTAGAGTCAAGATTTATGGAATCAGAACTGAGTCCACCTTCTCGACAATCCAACTGTGCAAATATTTCTAAAGATCCTATCACTGTTATCTATGTGCCTTGAACAAGTGCCTAATGGGTATGCTATTAATATCTTTCTGCTAGTTGATGCCAGGCATTCTTCTCATGATGAACCAGAGGGTTATTTTGAGGAAGAGTTTTTCAGGTCATCTAAACTAGAGTAACAGGATGGGCTAAGATACGAAAATACATCCATTCATTCAACAAGTATTATTAAGAACCTACTGTATACGCAGAACTATGTTTGGAACATAATACAGAGATGTGTTTGTTTCTGGTCATTACAGTGAATTTCTAAGGTTTAGCAATTCCCAGGTTTCCTCTTTCTCATGAGAAGGCCAATTCCCATGATGTATTCAGCTGTAAACAAGACAATGGCAGTTATTCTCTGCTTGGAGCAATTTTTCTAAAGAAAATCTGTAGTCCAAATCTTAACAAGATGAAATTTCATAGGGATGAATGTAAAGTCTTACACTTAGGTTTTTAAAAAGCATTACATTAGGTACAAGATTGAAAAGCTTTGATTTAATAATAGCTTGTCTGAAAAAGACCAAGTTATTTAACTTTGAGTTCAATCAAAGATAATTATATTAATGGTGACCTACAGAATATATATAATATATAGGCTTCATGTGATTTACAAAACAATTTAGATGCTTCCGTTTTTCCTCTTGATGCAACATAAAACATTCAGTAGGAACCAACAGTATGTTGTTTCCAACATGATTGCTATAAAAGTAAGGAGACAGGCAAGGGATATTAGTTTAAATAGGTAGGTAGAAATGAGGATTAGTAAAACGTTCCTTTTGGTAAATCATTGAATTTCTGGGATATTGCTTTTTGGTTTGACTTTTCAAATATTAATGTTCAGAGCAAAAAGCATTTACATGCCAGATCCCTTGCTGTTATACATATTGTCCCAGCTGGATGAATGTGACCAACATACATTGAAAAAAAAAAAAACTCTTTGAAGTTTTAGCAATAGAACTTCATTCACACCCAACTAATAAACATACTTTATAACATTCAGTGAACTATGTCGCTGTGTCTAATGTGTTTTATTCTCCATCAAAACCACTATCTCTTACAATGTACTTATTGTATTAGTCACCTTTTAATTACAAAGAGATTGCAAAGAATAATTTGCTTAAATAGCCATATATTGTTTTACATTGTTTGACTAAAATATTTTATTATGAGGATCAGTTAACTACCAAACTATTGGAAGTTGTGACACTTTTTTTTATTCATTTAATTTAGGGTATCTTTCCTGCCAAACATGTTATAGATTCACAGTTGTTGTTGTTTTTATTGAGTAATATTCTATTTTTTCCCCAATTTCATGTAAAAACAATTTTTAGCACTTTTTAAAATTTTGAGTTCCGAATGCTTTCTTTTTCTCTTCCTCCCTGCAACACCCCCAATACGGCAAGCAATTTTATATAGGTTATACATGTGCAATCGTGAAGAACATATTTCCATGTTGTAATCGTGTTGAGGATTTAGTTATTTTAAAAATTAAAATGAGTCCAAATTAGTTTTGTTTTGAGAATTCTATAAGACTTTTGAGATAATTAGAGGATACCCTAGTCAGAAGGCCAGGATTGGGAACCCATATCTTATTGGCTTTTCTTAATGTACATAATCGAATACCGTTTACACACAAAGGAGTAGCATAATTAGTTTTTCTACCTACTTGGTTGAAAAATATCTTCCACGTGGATGCCTTATAAAAACACTTCACAAAATAAACTCAGATTTCTCACATTTCTAGAAGAGGTAGAAACAGCAGACAGATACAGTCGTTAGCACAATTCTCCTATCTCCTTACTGCACTGTTGTAAAAAGTTAAAATGTCTTACACAGTTAACATAAATTCGCATATAATAAACTGCTTGACTTGACTGAACTTGAAAATCCCAAGTAATGTTTTTGTTTCAGTCATGACTGTTTTGAAAATAGCAAACAAGATTTTCTAGTTATGTGTTTTGGTTATGCTATTTAACCTTCAGTACTGAATAGGTGAAACCCAGGCAATAAAATGACATTCTTGGAGTGAACTTTTCTGTTTATTTTGGAGGATTTGAATGTGTAGAAATTTCAGGATGGAGAGTTATGTTGTAAAATTTTTTGTGTGCTTTGAGCCCTTTTTTTTGTTTCTATGCAATTCTTTGAAAACTCAGGTTGAAACTCTCATAGTATAGTGAGAAGAAAACAATTGAGGAAGGTAACCTGCAAATGAGTATTTATTCAGTTTGATACTTTTTCCCCTGCCTGTAATTCAGTTTTCATTTTTATCCTTGGATACCAGAATAGGGTACTATCCCTTCCCAGTTGTTACTACAACTGAGAAAATAATTCTACATTACTTAGGGTTTGATTTTAAGCAGTCTTTTAAAAATCTTACTCTCGTTCAATCTTGATGACAATTATACTTGTGGAAGAGTATAGAAATCTAATTTAATCAGCCTGAAAACATTATTTAATCCATAGACATCAAGAGAAACAGAGAGGGAGAGCATAGCTCACTGCCAACTGAGGCTGAAATCTCCCTGGCACATGTGCTCTTGTTTTAAACTAGTTTTCATGGTAAGCTAAGAAAGGAGAAACACAATTTTTCTAGAAATACTTGTAGAGCTGACAACTATCTATATATTAATTCAGACCAATTACCTGATTCTATAAGAGTGACTTCAAGTCCAGCTTTCAGTTTAGAGTGCTAGAATCATATCAGTAATACTTTTGATAATTAAAGATAAACAGAGCTTTACCACATTCTTATTGGCTAAATCTATACTATAATACATTAGTATCTTATAATTGTAAATAATGAATACCACTAATGGAGTCAAGAGGAATGATATTTGACTAGATTCAAGTACTGCTGATTAAGCGAAAGGATAATTCTTGGGAAAACTTGTCAGATACCCATTGTCCTGTTTAATAAAACTAGAGTAAAATAATATCTTAACTCCAGACCCACTGCTCTACCCACTGTGCCATCTAACTGCTTCATAATCATCAAACTATTTTGGTTAAAAAATAGAAAAGTATATCAATGGAATAGATTAGTCACACAAGACTCAGAAGCAATCAAATCTTTAGAGCAATGCTGGATAAACCCAAGAATACAAACTTTTTTGGGATAGACTCCCAGTTCAACAAGAATTGGTATAAAAATGGATATTCAGTTTGGCAAAACAAACAAAAACGGTTTATGCCAGTATCTTACATCATTTATCTGCTTCAAATGACTGTGCAACCTAAATGTGCAAAGTTATATCATTCAAAAATTAGGCAAAAATGAAATAAGAAAGGCCTTTCATAGCTATGGCTAATAAGACAATTAACCAATCAAAGAATAGGAATTACCATAAAAGTTAAGAGAGAGTTCTGATTACAAAAAATTAAGATTTTGCATAATAAATATCAGTGAAGCTTGAATAAGAAGAGAGTGCTACCAACTGGTAAGGTCAGGAAAAGACTCTTATAGGAGTTGGCACATGGGCTATGCTTTGAAGGAAGCCAGGAATTCCATAAGGTTATGGTGAGGAGAGACACAAAATTCAATCCACTTGAACAAAAGCACTGAAGTGGGAGATGAAATGTCATGTACAAGTAACAACTAGCAGACCATTTTAATTGGAACAGAGAATACAGGAAAGGGTATAATTTGAATTAATACTGGAAAACTAGAAAAATGGCAAATTCTACAGAGCTTTCAGTGCCATTCTGAGAATTTTTTATTTATTCTAGAGATAGTCGCAGGCTGTTGAAAAATTTTGAGTAGGGGGCAACATGATCTTATCTGTGTTTTAGAAACATGAATTTGGTTGTTGTATAAAAGATAAGCTGAAGACAGGAGAGAGCGGAGTCAAGGGTACCAGTCAGGCAGGATGCCAGTAATAGTTCAGGCAAGAGATGATAAGAGCCTCAATTATAAACTGAAGCTGTGTGAATAGAGAGAAGGAAATGAATACAACAGATACTGTGGAAATGGGACCCTCCACAACTAACTGGCAGCTAATTGGATAGGGGGAGGGAGGGTTGAGAAAAAGAGAGAAGTCAAGCATGCTTCAAGGTTGTGAATTTGGTTGATTAGAAGGATGGAGGGGCAATTAATAGAACTAAGGAACTTTAGGGATGAGTTTGAGAGAAAATGTAACATATGACATAATACTGGCATGTTTAGTTTGAGATGCGTTTGGGACATCTATGTTGATATGCGGGTTGGTAATGCCAGACTGGAGTTCAGGAAAGAAATTTAGGCTGAATGTATGGATTTGGAAGTCATCTGTGTAAAGATGATAATTGAATCCATGAGGGCTGATAAGATTACCAGAGGAAAGTGTATATACAAAGAAGGGGAAAGACACTAGGATAAAGCCTTTAGTATAACCACAGTTAATAAGCCAGGAAGAGGAGGATCTAAAAAAGTGTCACAGTCCAGAAGGAGGGGGTGGTTAGCACTGTCAAAAGTTACAGAGAGATCAAGAAAGATGAAGACTGAGGAAAAGACATTGGTTTTAGTGATTAAGAGGTCATTGACAAACAGTAAGAAAGCAGTTTGAATTGAATGGTGGGGTTGGAAGCCATGCTAGGGATTAAGAAGTGAGTAGGGAACTCAGTATCATGAATAGCCAGGACAGCTCCTCTCTCTAGTTAGCCTCACCTCCTTAGATATTCCTCCTGACTTAGAGCCATACCCTGGATTTCCCCTGCCTGTTACACTTTCATAAGGAAAACATTTCAGGTTGCCAAAGAGTCAAGCAACCTACTCTTATGGTGGTGAGCCTCATAACTCCCAGGGACCTACAGATATTTAGTAATTTTAATGTTAAAATAAATACTTCCCTAGAGTTGAGACCTCCCCCCTTGCACCACACACACACACACACACACACACACACACACACACACACACACACGTGTGCTGAAGGGTTGATAGAGAATCAAGTGCCTCCCTTTTCTGGTGAGCCCCACCTCCCACAAGAACTTATATAGAATTCTCAACTTAGAGTAAGTACCCTAGAGTTGAGCCTCCTCTCTTTGCACCTGTCTTCACTCTCTAAAGCCACCTGTCTCTGTTCTCACATTTGCAGGCCAAGTTGAAGGGTATAACTCAGGTATACGGACCAGTCATCCTGAATGTTAAGTAGATATAGATATTCAGGAGTACTTTATCAGACTCTTCCTGGACATATCCTCTACATTCAGATTCCCTGTTAAATATTCCACATAGTTGCTGCAGTTACTTGTAGCAACATCTTCTTTACTAAGCTTATCTTTTTACAGAACCCTGATCAGCTTTTCTAAGGCCAGATTAGTTTAAGTAGACTACTCACCAAATGACCTTAGAAAATATCAATCTAATAAAGTTTCCCTTTTATCTTTCTGTTAGACTTACCCAAAACTGAAAGAGGGACATTGAAATCTCCTTTACCGTTGTGTTACTGTTCATTATCTTCTTGTAACTCAGTTAATGTTTTCTTTATGAATTTGGATGCCAAGGTGTTTGGAGCATATAAGTTCATTTACTGATATTGGTTTGTTATCTATATCTGTGGGTTCCTTTTAGCGTAATACATTTTCTTTGTTTATCCTTCTTTATTTTTTTAATGTTTTTGCTTTGTCAGATAGCATGATTGCAAATCCTACTTTTTGGGATCCATTTGACACATAATATTTTTCCCATAAGTTTTATTTTGTGTATGTTTTTGTATTTTAAATGTTTTTGTAAGCAACCAACTATAA
Source organism: Phalanger gymnotis (assembly GCA_028646595.1). Classification (NCBI taxonomy): domain Eukaryota; kingdom Metazoa; phylum Chordata; class Mammalia; order Diprotodontia; family Phalangeridae; genus Phalanger; species Phalanger gymnotis. The sequence continues at coordinate 90,646,251 of CM053626.1, forward strand.
AGTTTTGTTTGCTTATCCAATTCTTTTTTGTTTTATTGGATTATTTAATCAATTCACATTTAATGTTATGAGAAATAGGTTTATATTTTCCTCCATTTGTCTCTGATATTGGTTTTATTTCAAGTTATGATTTTTCCCTTCTTCTGCTGTAAACATAGTACTGTGTTTCTTCATTTACATAAGCTTAATCATTTTCACGGTGACTATATTCTCACAGACTCTCTTCCTGTTACCCATGATCCACTCTCCCATTTTTTCACCCCTTTCCCTTAAGGGTTTTGGTTATTAGTTCCTTTTTCTTTCCTGCTTTTATCTAGTTATTTAATTCTCTGCTTTTTCCCCCCTTAAGTAGATTCCTTCTTCTTTTCTTCCCCTTCAACTAGTCTTGTTCATTAATCTTTAAAAAATAATTTTTGCACCTCTTTGCAGAGGGGATTTATCTCACTCTCTTCATTATTTGTCCTTTCTGTCTATTCTAGACCCTCATTTTCTGGTTCATGAATCCTAATAGAGACTACTCTCTATAGTCCTCATGGAATCAAAATTTATATGTAGTCTCTTCTAGCATCTCCCCACTAGGCAGCTCCTGCCACTGCTTGTAGAACTTGACCTGTAGAATCCCCTTTTTCATTTTACCTCCCTCACAGAACAGTCATTTCTTATAGATCACAGAGAGGACACTGCTCCAAGATAATAAGTACCCAAACAAACGTGCATGCTTCTGATTATGCAGCCCAACACTGATGCCCTCCCCTGATTACCTTTTCCCAATTTGCCTCAAAATCTCCTCCCTGCATCCATGCCTTTCCACTCCTAAGGAGTTCCAGTTCCCTACATCCAGTAGTAGGACTGTGGTCTTTTCAAGCACCAAATCCCCTAGACCACACCCAGTACAAGCTCCTCATCTCCCTTCACAGACCATCTCCCTTCAACCAGAGGAACATTCCCCAACCAAGACCTCCTTCCTTCCCCTTTAAACCTCCCTCTTTCTCTTCACCACCTCTTCTACAACTCTTCTCTTCCTGAAAGACCACGGGGGTCACCTTCCCTTCATTGCTAGCCCTCAACATGACATGGGAATATCACATAGTCCTTTCTATCCCCCTTTTTCCCTTTCCCCTCCATGTACCCTCCCATTTTGTAATGTAATCCCCCCAAAAAAAATTTTTTTTGATTCACCCATAGGCAGAGCATTAGCAGGTTCTGTCTATAATTATTACTCCATGCTCACCTCTTCAGTATTGCTTCCCTTGACTTCCTCCTTCACCCCTGTCTCCTTGTGTACATTTTGGAACAAAAGCCTCTTCCTGATACAGCAGAGGCTGTCACTCGGTTATTTTTGTTGTCCCTCATGTTGAATTCATTCACTCCTCCTGCCTTTCTGTTGTCTGGGGTGTTCAAGAAGCCAACTGTCTCTTCAAGTCTGATTTCTGTTCTAAGAAAGTTTCAAGCATGTCTTTATTATTGAATGTCTATGTTTTTTCATTGATGGTCGAACTCAGATTTGCAGGATTGGTCACCTTGGGCTGCATCCTGATCTCCATTGCTTTTCAGAATACAATATTCCATTACCTCCTATTTTTTCTGGTGGGTACAGAATAGTCTTGCTTTTTCATTTCCTTTCCTTTGTATTTGAAGATCTTTCTCCTAATCACTTGCAGAAGTTGTTGTTTCTGAATTGAATTATTAAATTTAACCTACTCTGGTTTTGGAGTCTGAATCCTTGGGATGTTCCATAGGTCTGAACTAAGATAGTGGCAGTAGGACTAGAAAGGAGGGAACAGAAAGGAGAAGCATTTCAGAGTTTAAAATCAATAGCACTGGCAATTGAATGTATATGTCTCCCAGAGGAACATGGCATGACAAAATCTGGACACTAATGCCAAAAATAAAACAAGAGAACTGCCCAGAATTTATGAATACAAAAAAAATGAAATACCAATTGAAAAACTTATATTACACCCAACTGACTAATTCAGTAGATTGCTAACTTTTTTCCCTGATTTCAAATTACTCCTTTTTTCCAGTCCATCTCACATATCACTTCCACAGAAACCTTACTAAAACACTAGTTATTATTATTAAATCAACAATTGTCATTTATAATAGGTTGATTCATCACATAGTTTAATTTATTTTAATTATAATTTTTATATATATATAATTTAAATATAATTATGTATATAATTTAATTTATAAATAAATAAATAAAATAATTTATAATAATAAATAATAATTATATATAATTTAAATATAATTTTTAATTATAAAATGTTTTTAGGAGGAGGAAAAATGCTTCTGTAACTAACCAACAGGATCATTTGAAGTTTTTTTTAATAGCATTGCATAACACAATTCTATGAAGAATAGAAGCAACTACTATAGTAATCAATATGACATCCTTCTAATCAACCAATCATATTAATATTTCAAAATTCTGAAAGTTGGTATGGGGTCTTAGAATGTTAAAAATATAATTCAGTGACTTTTCTGTGAATATTTAATCATCATAAGGAACTATGATGAAAATTTTGAAGTAGTATAAATGCAGTTAGCATGTTGGCTGGCATTTCAGTTTGTGAGTATTAATTTTTTTCATTTAATTGGCACAGCGTTCACTTGGCAAGAAGACTACTTCAGTTAGAAAAGCAAAACTCGTTGTTTGTAAAAGACCTGGAACATCAAAAGGAACAAGTAACACAGATTTCACAAGAGGTAAATAATTGAAACAAAAGAAACACATAGGAAGAGTCACAATATTCAGTTCGGTCCTTTGTAGACACATTGTTTGTTTTTAAGGCAGTTTTCAAATAAGCGGTTTGCTGTTACAAAATGATCCACAATTTATGAAACTAAATTTATGTTAAAGCTTTATGAAGCAATTTATAGTATATGGCAAAACGAAGATCAAAAGAGAGATTACTTTACCCAGACTAAATATAAATGCAGGCTAGACAGACAGAGCTTTGATTTCTGAGGAAACCACCTAGTAAAACAAGTTTGGTAGTTGGGGTAACATCTTAAGTTTTCAACTAATACTTTATTTTTTATGTGGATTTACTTTTTGAGGTATTGTTGGTGATCATTTATCTAATAATGCACCACATGCTACACTCTTAAGATCTCAAATCATTGAATCCTTCAGTATAAGATACATGATTAAATTGGGGCCACTGGTGGCATATTGGGCCTGATGTTAGGAATACTCATCTTCAAATTCAGCCTCAGACACTTTCTAGCTATGTGACCCTGGGCTTCATTTCCACATCTATAAAATGGAGAAGGAAATGGCAAACCACTCCAGTATCTTTGAGAAGAAAAGCCCAAATGGGGTCATAAGTAGTCAGACATGACTGAAACAACTTACCTTAATTTACAGGAGAGTAATTGATATTTCCTATTTTCCTCAACCTTATGTCATTTAAAGAATGAACATGTATTTTACATAGTGCTGTTTTATCCTTTTAAAATGTAATCCAAAATATTATTGAATTTTGCGTTAAAATTATAAGTCTTAGTAGGAATAAAAGATGCTACTACAGTAGCTATTATAAATATATTTTGCCAGATATTCTTTGTATTTCATTAGTTCTAACAGTGACAAGTTTTTTTGTGCTCAGAAATACTCAGTTGCTTTTGGATTCTTATTAAAGTTTATCTGTGTGTCTTTTATGGCTGAAACACCATTCATCTAAACTATCTTTATGCCGTAGAATAAATATGCTAAGAATCAACTATCTAATTTATTCCTATTTTTAACATCTCTTATTAAAGTAAAATTCCTTCAAACCTTTCCAGTTACTTTTTTATGCAAGAACCATGTTTCCTCTAAACTCTTCTAATATCTGACACATTTCTGTGTACATAGCAAATGTTCATTCTATTGAACTAAAGTCAGTTTTACTAAAACAGCTATGTTACTCAGTAGATTAGAAGAAGCCTAATGTCACAGGTGTTATACTTTATCCCCCCCAAATCTTTTAAAATATTGTAAGTTGCAATTATATATACTTATAAATTACTGTAGTGTGTGTGTGTGTGTGTTTGTACTAAACTAGGCGTCTCTATATTCCTAGAGGTCTCACTAAATAAAAACATCAGAATCCATAAATATTTGTAAATTAGGTATACAATATGAAGAATTCTGTGAATGAAAAAGCATTTTTTCCAATTTCTCTGATATAAGTACTTATGAGTTACTAAGATATATCTTAACAAGTTCTACAAGATTATGGTGCATAAAGTTCTAAACTATTGCTTTTATATGATTGAGAAAAAAGTACTATGACTTAAAGTTCCATAACTTTTCCCATCTTTTATAATTAGTGTTTTGCTTAAAATAAAAATAATTATCTAAAATTGAAGTGATATAAATATAAGTTGGAGGCAACTGGTAAAGTAACTGAAGAAAAAAAACAGGGCAAACATGATAACAGTGTTTACATACTTGAAAGGTATGTGGAAGATTAGACATTTTGTTTGACCCTAGGTGGCATAACTAGGAGTTCTAGGTAAAAGTTCCAAAGAAGCAAATTTAGGCTTATGTAAGGAAAACTACCCAACATATATAGCATTCTCAAAGTAGAATGGAATGGAAGTCTTCAAGCAAAGATTTGAATGAGTTCTTATTGGATATTATTGTAGTGGGGGGTAGTTCTTTGTCTGATATGGCTTAGATTTTGCAGCCACTGGGGTTCCATCTAGCCATAAATCCTATAATTCTATGATAATCTAAAAGATGCTAAAGTATTAAATTATTTTATGAAATTAAAGAAAGTAAATTAAAATTACTTTAAAATTTTAAAATTAAAATTATTTTTAAAAATTAAAAAATGCTATCAGAATCTATAGTCTCTGAAAGAGGTTAAATATTTTAAATTTTAATAATATTTGTAGGGAGAATAGCTCACCAGCTAACAGACATTAAAATAATCTGGTGTTTATACCATTCAAAATGCCTTAGTGTCTGTAAAATAAGATGGTTCAAGTATTTTAATAAAAACAAATATTTTAAGTTAATCATATAATATAGATTCTTGCATGAAAACAAATATTTTAAGATAAACACATGTTCAGATTTTTGTACTTTAATATCATCTTTCTATTGAGTATGTTGCTCATAGTGTTCTGCTCTTTTTGTCTGCCTTGCCCTTTTAATCCAATCAGAAACTTACTAATATAACAAATGCATTATAGAAAATGATGTGCCCTTCACAGTAGGAAAGGCATAAACCAAATGCACAAACTATACAAGAACCAGAACCAATTAAGACAGATAATTTTTGAAAGGAAAATTAAATTAAAGATTTAGGTTTAAATATTTTGGGTGTAACCACTATCAATATTTGCTGAAGTAATATAGTCAGACACTTTCTACAGTTGTGTCACAGTGAATAGTATTTGCCGCCAGCAGGTGTGGCGCCAAATTGGCTGGAGATGGCTGAATGCTGCAGAGAGTGAAAAGATTACGCGGGCTGGGCAGGAGAGTATAAGACAGCTCCATTTATTAAACTGAAGAAAGGGGCTTATATACCTTTTTAGGCAAACAGATCAACAAATTCACATGTGAGACATTTGTTATAATGCACGACTTCCTCATGCTTAGTTCCCCTTTTTGCCATAACAGTATTGTGTTAATAGCCCACAGGTGGTGTTTAGCACATGTGTGCTGTGGAGGTTTTGGAGAGCTTTGGAGAGAGCGCATGTGGGGGTGGGGTTTGGAGAGCCCATATGCTGAGTTATCAGCCCAAGGGCAAGAACAGACTTCAGGGAAAACGTGGCCTGTATCTTTATCCCAGAATGGACTTTCCCAGAGCTGGCCCTCTACAAGTATTGAGAATACAATATCAATGAGTTTCATTTTTAATCTCCTGACCAAAAATATATTTATTGGACTTTGTGTTAGGGAACACACATAAAGAATTATATAGATATGACTATTGTCCACGAGAGTTAGTATGGAGAAAGAACTGCTCTCCGAGCCAGAGCTCAAGTCCCACCTCTGACATAAACTTACTTCATGACCCTGAGCAAATCACTTCACTTCTTGGGTAAGTCTCTGAGACATTCTTAGGTGGCAGAGAAGGTGCCAACCTGCATTGGTAGTGGAACTTCCCCACCAAGACCTCCCTATACCTGTTAAATCAGAGGTCCAGGCCCCATATCCTGTCCTCATCCTCCAGGAATTTATTAGACATAGAAGATACCTGTTCATAGCTACAGACATCTATCTTTCAATTAAATAACATTGAATAAGTTTCTGAAAATGGAGTGATGGGCAAATCAGGGAAGACATGTAGAAGGATAAACTTGGTCCACTGGAGACAAATGTAAATAATTGATAGCATATCTTTTATTGTTACAGTGATGGAGAGATTAGAGTGCAGAAGGATATTGGGTGTCTGATGTAGAGAAGTGACACCACTGAGGACAGGCTGAATACTGCTGAGGAAAAACATATTTCAAGAGATTCAATAAATCTACAATAGCTACAGTAGTCCTTTCTTTAAAAAAAAACAAAAATACCTTCCCTTGGTCCTTATCTTCTCAAGCTGTCATCTTGTCTCTCCTTCCTTTCATTGCCAAACTGCACCACCCACTCATGTATCAACCTTCTGCAATCTGGTTTCTTTCCCCACTACTCTACAGAAGCTCCTCATTTCAAATTCAAATTCAAGTGGCATCTTTCTTCATTGCTAAATCCACTGGTCATTTCTCATGCCATATTCTCTGACCTTTTTGCAGTATTTAGCACTGGCGACCTCCTTGAACATTGTCTGTCCTCTGCTGCATTCCACAACACTGTTCTCTCCTAGTTCTTCTTAGTCTCCTTCACTGGTTCATCTTCCTTCTGATGTCCTGATACTCTCGTCTCAGTTATATTGTCTCTCTGTACCTTCAGTCCTAGCTAGGTTACTATTTCCAAAACTACAATTATCACCCTCTATATAGTTGACTCTCACATCAACATATCCAGTGTCAATCCGTCTCCTGATCTCTAATTCTGTTTCCACCTTCCTATTAGATGTGTCCTCCTGCATATTCCATTAACACTTCAAACATTCATCTTCCCATGGAAATTTTCTCATTCCAACTTCTCTCTTCCTATTAATGGCACCACTATCCTCTCAGTTACCCAGGCTCAAAATGCTAACGTTATTTCTAATTTTTAGCTTCTGTTATTATGAATATCAATTTACGCAAACATTTCAATATGCAAAGAAAAGAAAAGAATTGTATATTAAATCACAAACCTTCACTACATACAGTTTTTAGTGTATTTTAAATTTAACATTATAACAAAACTACACTGATAGTATGTGTCCCTTTCAGAAATTTTTTTTGTTCTCTTCTGTGTATTTGTTTAATATGTTATTTATGCTCTTTTCTTTTTCTTTTCCTTTTTCTTTTGCATCACTATCACTACCCAACAATTTTCCTCTGTCCTCACCTAAAATAGAAGTACTCATTTGTAACACATAAGTATATAATTGAGCAAAATAAATCCACACATTGCCCATATCAAAAAAAATGCATGTCTTATTCTGCACCTATAGTCTATAGCCTCTCTACCAAAAGATAGGATGAATGATTCCTCATCACTTTTCTGAAGTCATAATTATTACATTGACCAAAGTTACTTTATTTTACATTACTGTAGTCATTATATATTTTGTTCTCTTAGTTCTGTCCACTTCACTTTGTATCAATTCATACAAGTCATCCTGATTTCTCTGATTTTGTCATTATTTTTTGTCATTTTATTTTGTCATCCTCCATATGATCAATTGACAAGTTCTATTAATTCTCTCTTGTCAATATCTTTCACACTTTTGCCTCTGTTTTTTGTCATTTTAAAATAAATTTTATTGATCGATATACTTTATTTTTATATCACCAACATTTCCCAATATAGTATTCCCAGCAAAGCATATTTTAGCATGCATTTTTTAATTAGCATGCATTTTTTAAAAGAAAGGAAAAAAACAGTTTGGCAGAAGTAGCCACATCAAAAAAGTATAGCATTATCTGTCATTTTCTCCAGCCTCTGCACAGGGAAGAGAAAAAAATATCTTCTCATAGTTCTTCCTTATGGTCAGTCTTGGTCATTCTAATTTCACAGCATTCAGTTTCAATTGTATTATTTTTTTCTGTTTCCATTAGTATAGTGATTGTTCCTGGTTCTGCTTACTTTGCTTCAGGTCATAGCAGTGTTCTATGCTCTTCATTCATCATTTGCACAGAACAATAATACTGCTCATTACATTCATGAGTTGCAGTGTTTAGCCATTCTCTTGTAAGTGGACATCTGCTTTGTTTCTAGTTCTTTACACACTACAAGAAGTGCTGCTGTAGATATATCGCTGTATATGGGGGTTTTCTTCTTGTTAATTTCTTTGAGTTATATGCCTAACAGTGGAATCTCTGCATCAGAGGGTTTAGATATTTTAGTCCTTTGCTTTCCGTAGTTCCACATTGCTTTCTAAATCGTTGAGCCATTTCCCCTGCCTTTTTTTAAGTACAGTCTACAGCATTGTCACGTTTAACTTTTGTGATTTCAAGCATTTGAGTAATTTTATTATTAGCCTCATTTTCACTTTCACATTGGCAATCATGCATACTCATGGTTTTGTGCAGTAGAGAAAAAAATGAGATTTGCGATGCCCATAAGTTTGTGGAGCACCTACTAGGTGCTTCACTGGTCTTGTGAACTCTACCATTGTAAAGAGCTCCCTGTACAGTCGTTGCATATTTTCGTTGTTTGCCTTTAAAACTCAAGTTTTGTATTGCAGTTATGCCCCCAAACCATAGTGCAAGTCCTTCGAGCTCAAAGTCCAAGCAAGAAAGTCAGTGATGCAGCTTAGTGAGGAAATAAAAGCATTACATAAACTTCATGTCAGAATGTTGGCAGCCCCCCTTCAGCCTCATCAACCAGCTGGCTCAAGACATCAAGGCTGCCGATTCCGTCATCCATCACAGCCTCAAGGCTAAATGGCGCCTTGCCTCTGCTATGCTCCCATCTCTGAGACCCTTAAGGGTCTCAAACAGCACATGAAGCAGACATCACTAGCAGATGATTTCAAGCTGGTGCACCCTTCGCGATCTCCCA
>CM053626.1:90655859-90678242 GCA_028646595.1 Phalanger gymnotis
CACCACCCACCAGCTACGAAGGATAAAGTGTCAGAGGTCATGTCAAGACCTCACCAGTCTTGGCATCTTCCAATAGCAGCAAATAAAGTCCCAGCAACCTCTCCCTTGATTTTAAGAGGGTGGCCAATGTAGAGAGGTTTACAGCAGTATAGTGTACAGTACAACACCCTCACACTGCCAACAGACACAGTGGAAGGTAAGATTCAGGTTAAAAAAATGTTTTAGTTTTAAGAATTTTCTTTGCCATACAGTATTTATGGTACTATGGATTTCATGTGTTAGGAAGAGTAAATATTGTCTGAAATCGGTTTGGTTTTGTTTTTTAATTGAGACGTTAGCATAAAAGGTCACAGACTTCTAGGGAATTACTAGCAAGAAAAATGCATGTTATCAATTTTAGTTTATATACTACATTTTTTTAGGTTATTTCATGGTTACTATGGAAAAGTGCACATTATCAGAATTAAAGTTTTGTTATAAAGAATTGTTTAAGGGTAGCTAGGTGTCTCAGTGAACAGAGTAGTGGCCCTGGAGTCAGGAGGACGCGAGTTCAAATTGGACCATAGACACTTGACACTTGGTAGTTATGTGAGTCACTTAACCCCAATTGCCTTGCCTTCCCCCCTCCAAAAAATAAACAAAAAAGAACTGCTTAAAGAAAAGTGTATTTTCAGTAATCTGTAACAAAAGATTACAGTTTTTGGTAGTTGTAGAAACCTAACCCCCTATTTCCCATAGGTTCAATGTATCGACATACACATTTTTTGCTTTCACACCATTTTCTAGGAACATTTCCTCCATGAAAGTTGAAGATTGAGTGTATATGAAATTTAACATTAATTTCAGACTGGCATGTTTGTGTGTCCCTTTGAACTTCCTTCTGTTCATTTGCACACATTTTTAAATGGTTCATTGATGCTCTCTTCTTTCTTTTCATCACATTAGTATCACTAACTCTCCCCTCTCCCCATTCCCCACAAGAAAAAAATTAACTCTCCCTTGTAATACATGTGTATAGGCCATCATCCCCAATGACTTTTGAAATTATTTTCTCCCTTTTGGCTGCCTTTAATCTATTCTGTATCAACAGATAGCTTAGAACTTTGCTCCTCACCATGTTAGCATAAACAAGCATAAAATCAATTCACATTAGCCATTTCTGAAATTCTATTTCATTTTGGGAATGCGGTGAGGAGAGAAAATAATTCCTTCTCAATTAAAAAATCAAATAGGGATTAAAAAAAGAAATTTTATGTTTTGTACTGTATCTCTAGTCCATAGCTTTCTATAAGAAGTAGAAAATATGATTCACATCATTATTCCAAAGTCATGATTGATAGTTACATTGATTGAAGTCGTTAAGGCTTTCAAGTTGTTTTATGTCACATTTTAATAGTCTAAACTACTCCCCTGGTTCTGCTCATTTCACTTTTCATCAGTTCATACAAGTCTTCCCTGATTTCTCTGATTTTAGTATCATTTTTTACTCTTCCCTCTTCATCATATCCCATAGCAAATTTGCCCAATCAAGTTCACTTCCTAAGGTGGCATAGTCACTGTTACTCCTTTTTGACTGTTTTGGATCTGTGGTCAAACAAGTCACTTTGGACTTTGCTCCTCTCCATCTCAGCTGACTACAAAACCTAATTTGGATTCTGGCTCTTCTATCTTTAAGCATCTTGCCATTCAGCGCTCACAGTACCATGGCCGTCTTCAACACTCCTTCACCTAAAAGCAGGTGAGACAAAGTGCAGAGTGTCCGCAATCTCTGTGTTCATACGAAGAGTGCGATGCTTCCCCCCATTCAAAGGCTCAGAGCATGTCACACTTTGGCTGGCTAGTGTCTTCTGAATGCAGCAGCCAGTCCAAAGGCTGCTCTTCATTATTTAGCAGACTTACAGAGATGCCTCCACATATTTAAGTCCACATGGGGACTGCATCAGGCAGAATATGCTGCATATGCTCATAAGGATGGGGCCTTCACTAGCCACTGTTACAGCAGTGACACAATCCCAGAGAGGAGAGACTCTCCAGGAAGAAACAGTAGAAAACAATGTCAAAAGCTGCTGAAGGGAAGTCAAGAAGAATGTTAAGGAAAGGCCTTCAGCTTTAGCAACTTTGGAGAGGACAGTTTCAGTTGAGTAATGTGGTTGGAAGCCAGATTACAAACGTTTGTGAAGAGAATGAAAGGAAAGGAAATGGATCTAACAATAGAGAGGCAAGTATGGTGTAGTGAAGTGCTAGAGTTGACATCAAGATGACCTGGGTTCAAATTCTGCTTCAAATCCTAGCTCAGTGACCCTTCAGTGGGCCTCAGTTTCTCATCTGAGGAAAATGAAAGAGTTAGTCTTAATCAGCTCTAAGGTCTCTTCCAGCTTAAATCTATGATGCTATGATTGCAGACAGTTTTTCCCAAGAGTTTACTTCAGAAAGGGAAGGATGATAACTAGAGGCAATAGCAGGATTTAGTGAGGACTTGGGCTGGAAAGTTCTTCAAAAGTCAGCTAATGCAGCGCTCTAATTTTACAGATGAGGAAACTGAGGCTCAGAGAAGTCAGGTCATTTGTCCAGGGTGACACAGTAAGGGACAGAGCAGGGATTTGGACATAGGTCTTCTTCCTAAATCCAGTGTGCTCCCTCCATTGTACCCCATACTAGGTGCTATAGTAATTGTTTGTTGAATTGAGTTAAAGCATCACACTTCCATATATGGAGATTGCACAGCTCCCTTTGTTATTTTGTCCTGTTATTCAATTATTTTTTCAAGAAAAGTTCTTTATATCTAATTGATATCTAACATCAATCTAAGCCCATTTTATCTTGTCCTGTTCTCTCTAACAATTAATTACAAAGTAATAGAAAATGGGCTTAAATTTTAAGGTACCTTATTGTAACAAAACAAAATGTAATATTTTATCATTATTATTGTTGCCATCAAATATCATTTATTACTATTAATACACGCATGTAATGCATTGCCAAAAGTGTTTGAGAATTGCCTTCTAAAGGGATGAGTGTTAAAATAGATAGGCAACTGCTTTATCCAAATATGTATGGGTGAGTTGGCATAGTAAAATGTAAAAGAATTTTGGACTTGTAGTTAGGAGATGGATCTGAGTTCAAGCCCTAGCTCCAACACTTAGCAGTTTTGCTGAAGCTTTTGATACTTGGAAAGAGCTCATGTGAGAAACACATCTTGCAAAATGTACGATGTAATACAAATATATTTTACTATTATTATGAAGATTAGAAGAGGTTTTTAAAAATATTTTATTCATCAAAGATTAGTATGCTCTATTGAGGGAATAAAAATAAAAAGAGCTAAACTGAGAAAAGAGGTCTAAGTGAAAATAGAAAGAATAGCATTTTAGGTGAAAACAGGACAAAGAATAGCATTGAAGGGCTGGAATTAGTTAACCTAGATTTTTAGAGCGTGGTGCTAGTGAGACTGAAGCTACAAATTCAACCCCTCTGTATTCTTTTAGCTTCACAGATATTCTTTTTCATGATGACACCATTGGTGGTCAATCTTAACAGTATTTGCCTTTGGAACCAAATGAAGAACTAACAATTCAAACCATCACAAATTCAGGAAAAATGTCTTGAAGTGTAAATTTTACTGATAGTGAATCACTAGCACCAGACCTTTTTTTTTAAGCAGTGCTTTCCTTAATACCCTTCTAGTATAAAATAATCAAAAGCCATGATAGAATAACTAGATACAGCAAGAGATGATAATTTTTAAAAGACAAGAACTTTCCACACAGAAAGAGTAGATTTAATTGAATTCAGCAAACCTTTACCAATTATCTATTATATGCAAGATACATAGATGCTAGAGATACAAAGATGCATAAGGTATGGTTCTGGTGTTAAAGAAACTTTACAGTGTAATAATGAAGATAAAATATTTTAAGAGAGAATCCTTTAATTTGGTCAAGAAACGAATAACTTGCCATTATAGAAATAAATAACTGAACTGGTTTAGCCTTAATGTATCTTAGCCTGGTACTTTTAGTACTTTAAAATTCTACCATGTTGGAAGCATAGTACTTTGAGGGTCTGCCAAGCAACAGACCTAGTCTGCATTCAGAGGAGCAGCCCTGCTAAATTCAGAGAGCTTTATCTCTAGTAGGCTGACAACTTGGTTATGATTTTTTTTTTTTTGCCATGACAACCTATGGAACAAAAATACAAAATAGCCTGCAATCACGTGCAGCTCCCTTCTCCTTCTGGAGTGATGGTGGTAGAAAGGAGGAAAAGGGGATAAAGGGGGATGTTAAGAATCACAGTTTTTAGAGTAGCTATAATTTTTTTCATTTGATTTAAATAGGACAAAAGCCTTGAAGGTTATATTAATCTGTGTTAAAGATCTTAAGAGTATAAAGATAGGGGAGGGAAAAGGTGCTACACTTAGGAAAAATGAGAGGGAACAGGATAAAGTTCACTATTTCTCTTGATTGGGTTCTGGAAGATGAAAAATACACAAAATTGGAGGATGATGTAGGAGGAACAGGTATCACATAAACTTCACTCTCATCCGAACTGGCCAGAGAAGGGTGGAATGCACAGATACACAGAGTTCGGTGTTAAAATATTGTAAATTCAACAGTAAAAAGTCTGGGACAGGGAGAAGGGAAGGAAGTTAAGAAAAGGTAAAGTCAGAGAGGGAATTAATCACAGACAAAATAAATTTCAAATTCCTAATGTGGATCCTTGTCGGGGGAGTAAAGAGGAAGAAAATATAAATCAGAACTATTGATCAGAGTTTAGATGAAGGGAAGAGAACAACCAAATGGAAAAAACTCATTTCAGTTATGGATTGTAGTGCTAATTCCTTCTCATTTCACCACCAAATTCTTTGTAAAGAATAGGACCAAGGGCAAAGAGAGGAGAAAATATAAGAGGATGTGATTGAGGAAAATACATAATAGTTATAAACATAAACATGAATAGGATGAACTCACTCAAAAGAAAGCAGAAGACAACAGAATGGATTAGAAAGCAGAATCCAACAGTATGTTGTTTATAAGAGATACACTTTAAATAAATCCACACAGAATCAAAATGAAAGATTGGAGCAGAATTTAATATTCAGGAAGACTCAAAATATCATGATTGGCAATAATCTGATTGTGCAGCAATAAACGTAGACATAGTCAAAAGAGGTAAATAGGGAAACAAGATGATGCTTAAATTGTTGTAGGCAATAAAATAACATTATTTGCACTAAATGGTATAGTATCTAAATATTAAAGAAGTAGGTAACTGAATGATTTGTTGTTGTTGCTTCAATTGCTTGAGTCTTGTCCAACTCTTCATGACCCTATTTGGGGTTTTCTTTGCAAAGATACTGGAGTGGTTTGTTATTTCCTTCTCCAACGCATTTTATAGATGAGGAACTGGGTTAACTGACTTTCCCAAGGTCACACAGCTAGTAAGTGCCTGGGGCCAGATTTGTGCTCAGGAAGATGTATCTTCCTAACTCCAGGCCCAGCAGTCTATACACTATGCCACCTATGGAGAAATAAAAACAGCAAAAATTATAATAGTTGGCAAACTCAATGAAACTCTTTCAGACTTAGACAAATCTAACAAAATGTAATAAACAAGGAGGAAATTAAAGACTTGAATACAGTTTTAGAAAAGTATATATAATAAGTTTCCGGCATTTACTTAAAGGCAATAGAAAGAAGCATATATGTTCTCAGTTGTACATGGCACTTTACAAAAGTTAAATTTGTGCTTGTACATAAAATCCTCATATACAATGCAAAGAAGTAAAAATATATTAAACAGACTCTTTACTGATTAAAACAGTAAAATTTGTAATCAGTACATGGCCTTGGAAGTCAGAATTCCAATTTAAATGGAACTAAATAATGTAATCCTAAAGAATTGGTAAGCTAAAGAACAAATCATAGAAATGATAGATATTTTCATCAAAGAAAATTGTAATAATTAGACAGTGCACCAACTCTTTTAAAATGTAACCAAAATAATCCTTAGGAAAAATTTTATATCACTAGATATTTTTATCAACAAAAGAAAGAACAGATCATTGAATTGATTGTGCAACTAAAAAAAAACACTAGAAAAACAACAGAAAAAAAAACCAACTAACCACAATTCATGAAAAAAATTCATTGACAGTTTGCTACAGCAACTTTTACAAATCTTTTCCATTTTCCTTCTATTGCTGACCTCCTTGCATTTATATTCCTAAAAGCTCTTGAAATGCTTTTGCTTAGTTGAATCTTTTTTTAAAAAATCAGATGAGCTAATAATGTATCTATTCTTTTAGTTTAAAAAAAAAGCTTCTAGTTTTATCGAAGCATTCAAAGCTTTCAGAAAAGAATCATAAATAAAATGCTATATTCCAAAATAGTCAAGATTTCTATATAGAATCTTGTGTTGTGAACAAATGGGAGGATATGAACAAGAATGGAACAAGATGGGCAATGATATATATCATTGGTGAGTATTCCCAACATAGATGAAAAGATAGATACATTTGAGTATTTTACTTTGTTGTTCATTTTGTTCTTTTTTAGGGATGTTTTTATGTAGAAAATTTTCCTTTTAATATGTCCATATCTGTATGTGTGAAATGGAAGAAATTATTTTGTTGAAGGTCCAGTTCACATGCACAAAACCCTCTCGATATCTTGAGTATTTTGGAACATAGCATTTTATTTATGGTTCTTTTCTGGAAGCTTTGATATTTAAAGGCCACTCATGACCCACATTCTCTTCAGTTCTTCTTATTCCTTGCTACATGTTTTCTAGGATCAAAATGGTCCTGACCCTGAGTGCATCTTTTAGCCAGTTAGCCTAGCAAGAGCTCACTTAACTTTGTAGTTAGTTTTGGAAAAAATAAAGAATAACATTTGGCTCCATTCCCATAAAGTATCCTCAGCAGGAGGGTCATACTAAAAGTTAGTTCTGTAGTTATATATGGCCCCTTTCTTACTTCCTAGAATGGTTAAAGCAATACTTAATCAACAAACTTTTATTAAGCACTGGAAATTTTTTTAAAAATGCAAAAACAATCCCTGCCTTCAAGGAACTTATATTCATATGGGGGAGATAACATATGCATAAATTAGTATATACAAGATAAATACAGAGTGGGTAGAACATATTCATTTGTTGTGAAATCTTGTTTCTGTCTTCACATTATCTCTCATAGATGTCCACTTTTCTGTACTCACAGAGAAAACCCTAAAGCAGGGCCTCATCTCCTCACATCTGAATTATAAGAACTTTCTAGTTGATCTCCCTGCCTTGTCTCTCCCTCCTCCCTCCTCTAATCCATTCTCCATTCATCTGATAAAATTATTTTCCTCTAGCATAGGTGTGATTATGGCAACCCTTTTACTCAGTAAACTGCAGGGGCTTCCTGTTACCTCCAGGATCAGATCTGAAGTCCATTACTGCCTTTCCAGCCTTCTCACACTCTACGGCCCCTGTCTGTGCATTCAACAAGACGCCTATGTTGGCCTACTTGCTACCCCTCCCGCTCCATCTTTAGACTGCACTGGCCGCCCCCGACCTGAATGATCTCCCCCCTCAGCTCTGCCTCCCAGCTTCCCTGGCTTCCTCAAAGTCTCAGTTCCAGTCCTACCTTCTTCTCTCCCTCCAGTCCTAACTGCAGTGACATCCCTTTGAGAAACCCTTCTAGTGTTCAAGGCTGAGTTTTACTCAGGCTAATCCCCTATACTTGTATCATCATTTTCATATTGTCTCCCCAGTTACAAAGCGAGCTCCTCGCGGACTTTGTTTTTATTTTTCTTTGTTTTCCCAGGGCTTAGCACAATGCAGGAGGGCATCGTGGCAGAGGAACAGCAAGTAGACAGATATGCTAGCTACACCACACAGTGATGAGTTAAAAGACTGGAAACATAGAGAGGGGACATTGCGAAGGACTTGAAATGACAGAATAGCTTTTGTTTGATTCTAGTCCTAATAGAGAGCCATTGTTTACTGAATAGGGTAGTCATTTTGGAGGAAGCACTGGATGGAGGAGAGATTTGAGGCAGAGAGGTCAATATAAAAGTTGCTGCAGTAATCTGGAGGGGAAAGTGGTGACTGTGGCAATGGCATGAAGGGTTCATATGCAAGAGGTTTTGTAGAGAACAAAATTATAAGATTCAGTAACTGCTTGGATAAGTAGAGTTAATTAGAGAGAAGGGTCCCGTGTTCATTCCCATGTGGAAGAAGAATTGTAGAGAGGAGACCAAAGGCACAGAAACTAATTAGGGAGCTATTAAAGTAGTTGCTGTGCGAGGTGATGAGGGCCTGAGCTAGGGTAGTGATTGTGTGAGTGAAGAGCAGTTGGAAGCAATGTTATGGGCAGAATTAACTTGGCAACTGGTGGCTTCTCGGGATTAAGAAATTGGGCCCCTAGGGACGCAGATGGAAAGATGGAAAGTGAAATGAGAGAGGGAAGAATCAAAGAAGACACCAAAGTTGTGAGCCTAGGTCATTACGAGCTGTGCCCTCACAAAGAAAAGGAAGGGAGGAGGGGAAGGTGAGTTCGGTTTAAGATGCTGAATTTGGTATGCCTGTGGTATACCAGGGAAGGGGAGACAAGGAGGAATAAGCAGTCACCTGTTCTGTGCCAGGCACTAAGCCAAGTGCTTTAAAAATCTTTTTTCATAGAGGAAGCTAGGTGCCTCCCAGGATTGTTGGGAGGATCACGTGAAATAATATTTGTAAAGCACTTAGTAGCAGCTGTATAAATGCTGTCATTATTATTATTCATCCTCACAATAATCCTTTGAGGTGGGTAGGTACCATTGTTATATGTATTTTACAGTTGAGAGAAGTGAGTCAAGCAGAAATTAAGTGACTTGCCCAGGGTCCTACACAGCTAGTAAGATTCTGAGCTCAAATTTGAACTTAGGTCTTCTTGACTCCAGACCCAGCACTGTTTACTGCGCCACCTAGCTGCCAAGGAAAGATAGCGCATACCATTTTCATATTAAGAATAATGTTTATAAATTTGCATTTGATTAATAATAATAGTACACTTCAAAAATTACTGTCTGAGGACTTGTGTATGAACTATTTAATTTGTTTTGCCTTTTTGTACTCAGTTTAATTGTAAAAACTCAGTACTTTGGCTATACTTTACATGTAGTTTTGTCAAGTGCTTAAACCAAGAGATTTTTGTTATGCTTCACAATGGTTCCAGGAGAGTGTGCAAGAATTTGTTCTTTAAACCATGTTTGTGTGCCAATTCTTACATATTCTCCTGGAATCTTGACAGTGGTTTCCTCCTTAATGAGGAAACTCCTTTGATTAAGGCAGGTCAAAAGCTTCTTCAAGGAAGACTTAAAGAGCTGCCTGGGGCACTGAGGTTAAGTGACTGATGCAGTGTCACATAGCCATTAAGTGCCAAAGGCAGGACTTGAACCTCAGTTTCCCTGGTTTTTAGGCCATCTATCCTCTATCCCCCACTAACTCTCCATATTAACATAGGTATACATATAGTGTATGCATATCTGTACATACAGATGTGTGTTATCATATGTAACAACTAAAGAGCAAATGCCAATTACTGTTAAAATAGTAAAGAATGATAAAAATATTGATTAATAATTCTCTCACTAAGCTTCGAACTAATTAGCTTATTATTTAGATGGGAGTGGGTATTACTTTGTATGTGTTTCTATCCAAGAAGTATTAATGCCTTGATAACACTCCATAAGTAACTACTATTAAAAGTCAACCATTCTGCTTTTTATGGGTAAGAAGGTGTTATGGTCTAATTTTCTGGATATTAGTTTCAGGTCTTTTATCCTTTACAGTAAAAAATTACAGAGCTGCTGCTTCTTCCCCCAGCTACCTTCTTGTGTAGTACCCTCTTTTTCCAAGACTGTAGGAATGATGGACACTTGCCCCAGTTAGTTACACCCTAGGAATGGCGTGAAGTTGGAGGTGAAATAGAAGCAGAAAACTTCATTCAGTAATTTTCCCTTTGTTCTCTGCTTGTATGAATCTTTGACTATTTGCCATAACACATATACTGTTCTAAAGTGTATTTTTTTTTATTATAGAGCTGAGTATTACATTTCTGGTCATGTTTTCAGAAGCATTACGATAAAAATTTACTGGGAATTCTATGAAATGTGTTTTTCGTGTTTTCACATTCGATAATTGTTGACCAAATGTTAAAATGAATTTTAAATTATTTTTACATTTTGTTAAAATAATTGTTTGATTTCAGGGGAGATTAACTTATTGTAAAAGGTCTAGCCTGCATTACTGGGTTTTCTTTTTTGAATTGGGGAGGAGAAAGATCAGGGAGGGCCTTGTGAAGGAGGTGACATTTGAACTTGGTCCAGAAGAGTAGATAGACTTTCAAAAGGCAAAGTTGAGGAAAGAAGGCATTCCAGGGAAAAGGAATAGCATGAGTAAAGACACAGACACAAAAGATACAAAATAAGTTAAGAAGATAAGAAGTTTATTGAAGCTCTAGAATACATGTCGGAGAGGAGTGTGAAACAAGGGTGGAAAAGTAGATTGGAGCTACTGTTGAGAAATTGAAATAACAGACTAAAGATCTGGATTTTCACTGGGTCACCTCTGTGAAACCATTGAAGTGTGATGAGTGAAGGACTGACATGCATACAGTAAGTGTTTGTTGTTAAATGAATCATCAGATCTCTATATGAGGAAGTTCACTATGAAGGGCAGTATCCAGAACAGATCAGAGGGGTAAGAAAACCTTGATACAAGAAAGGCTGTGCTAAGGCATTGCAGGTAATCAGAAGCCTTTAAAGGATTTTGGACAGAGGAATCACAGGATCAGATCTATATTCAAGATAGATTGAAGAAGAGGATTGAAGGAGGTAAATAGAACTGTTAATAGGCTATTAGTATAGATACTTGCTAGTACCTTTGGAGCCTGAAATAAAAAGTGTGCTGGATAACCCATCAAGAGATGCTGCATCAGGGCAGCTAGGTGGCACAATGAGTAGCGTGCCAGACCAGGAGTCAGGAGGAGCTGAGTTCAAATCCACCCTCAGACACTTGACACACTTACTAGCTGTGTGACCTTGGGCAAGTCACTTAACCCCAATTGCCCTGCCTTCCCCCCCTCAAAAAAAAACAAAAAAAAAGAGATCATGCATTGAGAGAGAGAGAGAGTGAGAGAGAGAGAGAGAGAGAGAGAGAGATGCCACATCAAGAGATGTTGGCACATTCAGAACCAAACCAGTCCTGTGTTACAAGCTCAGCTTGCCACATGCTAGGAAAACCATCTAGGAGGGTCCTTCCACTTGCATAACACATGTACCTAGGGCTAACAGCTAATTGATGATTATGGATTATAGATAGAGGTGGTACCCCAAAACCAAGAGCAAAACTTCTAACTCATCAAAGAGCAAGTATAGAGAGAGCAAAAGCACGATGGAGGGGATAACATGAGATACCGCTTTTTCTCAAAGGATTTATCTAGGAAGGCTTGACAGAGACAGAACAGAATGCAAGGTAACCTTCCATTTTGTTTCCAGAGTTTTCTGTGGTGTAGCTAGGTTACATAGTAGATATAGTGCTGGAACTTGGAATTAGGAAGCCCTGAGTTGACCTTTACTAGTGGTGTGACCCTAGTTAAGTCACTTAAGCTCTTTCAACCTCACTTTCCTCAATCGTAAAATGTAGATGATAATAACACCAAGAGCTATTGTAAGAATCAAATGAGATAACAAAAATGATAGCTGTTATTTTTACTACTTATTCCTCTGGAGATTTCCAAAATATTAATATAAATCCCCTATTTTGAACATTCTAAGAGCTGAGTTCTTTGTTCTTTTCTTCCTCTGTGGCCTTAGAACATAGTCTGTAAGAATATGAGAAAAGATAATTGTGCAATTGATTTGAATTTGCATTTCAAGTAGGTAGGAATGACATAGGTTCCTTTTTTAAAGCATTGGGCCCCAAAACTGCGTGTAGAAAGGTCTGTTTATGTTGCTAAAAACTATATTATACTAACTTTCACCAACCTGTCATCCTTTTGGCTTTCTTTCTTTGAGTACACTTAACATCACCCAAAGTGTTATTCTTTGCTCTTTTTATCCAGCAGATCCATCTCTAAGGAGTTTGTATTTCATAAGTAGATGCTGTGTGTTTTACCTTAAATTGTTTGTTATATGTCAGTTGGCCATATGATGTAAGCCTTGCTTTCAAAAATAACATTGTATAAGTTATTTACATGGTTCTTTGTGCTTTGAAGTCCATTTAAAATTCTGCAATTACAAATACAGCCAACCTATCAGCCTACTAAACACCTAACAAGAACCCTGATGGCTAGAGATTGCAGATCTTGAGTTTGCCACGGAATTATTTTTTTAACCTAGACAAATGGCTTAGAGCTATAATTTGCATCTTTGCACATATTTATTGCTTGATGTAATAAAGCTTATTTTCCTTAATAATTTGTATTTTGTTAAGAGTATCACAGTAGTTCAGGAAATAGAATGGGAGTCTGAACTGGGATGTTAACAGTGAGAAGAGAGAAGAGGGTAAAAGAAGGTGCCTGCAGTTGTTGCCTGCACAACAATTTAGAGAATTCAAGGATGAGGGAAATTCAGCCATATTTGAAAATCATATGGAAGGAACCAGTGAAAGATGTGAGACTGAAGGTGAGTAAGAAAGTGTATGATAGATCAAGTAACATGCTAAAAGGAATGGAGGAAATCCATGGCACAAGTAGAAGAGTTTGACTTCACAAATTATAAACCAGCCCAGGAATAATTGAGAGTTAACTAAAGACTGAAGTGAATTCAGGTGAATATTACATGAATTTGAGATTGTGGAAAAATGTGGAGATTATATAATATAATAGAAAGGGCACTAAATTAAAACTTAGGTTCTAGTTCCAGCTTTGCCATTCACTAGTTGGGTGATCACTGGCAAGTCCTTTAATGATTCTAGGTTTCAGTGATAATCTCTTACTCTTATATGAAATACCTGCAAATTTTGGATCTCACAATTTAATTTTACTTGTGGAAAGCCTAGAGTTCATAGATTTCAGTTAAGCCAAAAGAATTTTAGACTTAAAATTTCTGTGTAACTGGTTCACAGAAGAATGACAGATAAAAACAAATATAGATTTCTCACAAATAAGCAAACCATATGAACATAAATATCTGTAAATGGACAAAAAAAAAATCTTGATCACCTCACAAGCTCAGCACTTATGAAGCTCCCATACCTTCTTACTTTCCTTTATTCCCCAATCTTTACGGCTATCCTCCCACCCCCTACCTATTACAAATCCAAGCCAACATAGATTTAATGATTATGTTGGATGAGTAAATCCATGCACTTCTACAAATGCTAATATTCATCTTGGCCATTTCCCTCAATTGCTGGCTTTTTCCACTGTAATTCTTACCCAAGCTACTCTCTATTCTAGATTTTTCCATTTTCTCTTTCCCACTTGGCTGTCTCTTTTCAGAACCATATTATAGTTACATCAACTTGGAAACCAAATAGCTACTACTTCTTTAGATCTATCCCTTCCAGTCCTATGTTCCTTGCACTCAAGTAAACCCCTGATGTAACAGTAGCTCATATTTATATGCCCTTGTAAGGTTTTATTAGTCCTACATGCTTACTGTGAAACAAGGCTATCCCATGTGTTGAGCAGGCCCGCAAGATATTTGTACCACTTTCATAACCAGATACAATAAGAAGCCAAAGTACATCTCCTGTGTTTGATTTCTGATCAGTTGCTGGCCAAGTTAACCTTCTGTCCTCCAATGCCTAAAGGCAATTTACCCATCTTCTTAAATTTCCTGCTTTCTTCCCTAAAGGAAAAAGTATGCTTCTTCAGAGCCTCACTCCCTGATACACTGACAGATAGAACAAATTATACCCTGAAGCATTACTGGTGATGGTGGAATGTCCCTCCACAAAGATGATTGGCTGTCCTTCTCCCCCACAACCAAATTCACCTGCAACAAAACTACATGACCCTCCTATATCAAAAGTACTCCATTCACTTCTAGTTAAGTGGTCCACCTATCACACTTCCTGGTATCATTACCTACTACGAAAACTTTTGTTGGTGTTGGAAATGTGCAGCTTTACTAGCTGTATGGTGGATGTTCCACACATTCTTTGGCAAGTTAAACCTTCCTTTAAGGAATGACCCAGTGAACACTGAACCCCAGGAAAACCTCTTTTCTTGGGAAGTAGACTTGGCTGTCAACAGCTACCTTCAGTACATCCATCACTTGAACCTGAATACCTTCCCTGGCCCTTGGCTGCCCCCTAGTGGCCACTTGTAGCGCTATTGCCACTTGTGCCATATTAACCCTTTGTATATTGGGAGTATTTACTCATCCGAATCATTTCTCTCTAGAAAACTTGTATTAAGTTATAAATTTAGATTTCCTTTTTCCTCTGGATGGTGCCGGAGATATCGTAACAAAACTTTGATCTTTGATTCTCCTTTTTTAATCCTCCATGTAGATTTCTGTCATATAAAAGACATATTGCAGTTAATTAAATCATAGCTTATCTTAAATTAGTTAACATTTTAGACTTTTTGGCAGGATTTGGAAGATGCCATAATCTGTCTCATGGGAAGGGGGAGGCATCTTCATTCCTCTATAAGATTTTGGAAGCAAATCAATAAAAATAATCTCCTAGGTTAGTATCTCAGCAGCTCCAAACTGGGGGAATGGGGTGGTAAAGAGGCGCTCCATAAACTCCTCCTGCATTGAAATTAAACAAAAACAAAGCACCACTTTGGATAAAGAGCAAACCAAATTGTTGCCATGACAGCCATTGTTCTTTAGCTCCATCTTATCCTGACTGTTCCCATGCAGGTTGCCTACACTGCCGATGACTTCTGCCTAAACCGTGCCTAAACCGTGGTCCCTTTCCTGTCTGTCTTCTTTGCCTTTGGTTACTTTACCTCACTCTTCTTGCCTAAATGCTGAACAATGTTTCTTTGAAATGCTTCTGATCTTTTTTCCTCCCCAGTCTACTTGATAGATCCCTCAGTAAACTCAGTCCCTTGTTTACAGCTGAACTCTGGC
The DNA here is from genome assembly GCA_028646595.1 of Phalanger gymnotis. Classification (NCBI taxonomy): domain Eukaryota; kingdom Metazoa; phylum Chordata; class Mammalia; order Diprotodontia; family Phalangeridae; genus Phalanger; species Phalanger gymnotis. The sequence continues at coordinate 90,670,919 of CM053626.1, forward strand.
CACCTCTGTCCTTAATTTCCTGCCTAGGACTTTAAATTGCTTTGGCCCCATATGGGTAGAAACAAGACATGATGTTGGATTACTAGGGTAAATTGTTGATCTCTCATACTTTATGTTCATCTTATTAGCTTCCATCTCAGAATAATACTCTGTTTCCCATCAAAAAGATACCCACTTTAGAATCTGTGAACCAATGTGCTGACCACATAGATTTCTCTTGTGTGAGATGTTAATAATTCTTTAAGCAAAGGGTCCTCATATTTCTAGATTGAGCTGAAAAGACCTATTTGTAATCAGCAGTCCTTTCCATACTACTCTCATACAAAAATTATTTAGCTTACAACTAAAATAATTGTTTGCAGAATGTAACACTTATCAGTGCTCTGATTTTTATTCCCATTGCTGCCAATATCAACATTAGACTCTGATGGCCTTCATTACCTCTTACCTGTGTAACTACAACACCTTCTTAATCATTCTTCTCCTTCCCCCACCCCGCCCCCGCTTGTCCATCTCTCCCCCAATCAATCCTTCATGTCGCGGCCAAATTAATATTCTTCGTGCATAAATTTGACCATACTATTTCCCTGTTTAAAAACCTCCAGTGCCCCCCATTCTGCCCACCAAATAAAGTTCAAAGTTATTAGCCCCTTTATTACCTGCCACTTACTATATACACCTTGAATGAAGTTCATGGTTTAATTTTTTTATTTGATTTTTTTGTTTAGTACAGAATTCGGAATTGAGAACCTGGGCTTAAATTCTATTGACCTTTGTGAATCACTTGGGCAAATCACTTAACCCCTCTGGGCCTCAGTTTCTTCATTTATAAAATAAATGGATTGAGATCTCTTAAGGCCCCTGCATATTCCAGATTTATGATATCTCTATCCAAAACAGCGTGCTCTGTGTTCCATGAATACATTTCCACCTTTGTCCCTTTGGTCAGATTGATCATTGTGGCTGAAATGCCAAGCCCCTGGCTCTTATATATTGAAATTGTACCTGTCCTTCAAGACCCAGACCAAAAGCCACCTTCCCTGCGCAGCTTTTCCTGATTCCCAAGTCAGAAATTATCTTTCCTTTTTCATAATTTTTGTGTCACTTTGTACCTCTTTTATACACTTATGCTCTTCTATTTCGTATGCTATTAATTTGTGTATATCTTATCTCTCCTACTAAATTGTAAGCTTCTTGAAAACATGGTCCATATCTTATTTATTTGTATAGCTCCCTCAGCAACTTGTACAATGCTCTGCAAATGCTGATGAGATGCAGCATAGTATAATAGATAGAAGGGCTGGCCTTGAAATCAGAAAGACCTGAGTTTAAGCTTCTGACGCATACTAATTCTGTGACCATATACAATTTATTTATCTCAGAGTTTCCCAGGCACCTCTGTAAAACTTATCAGTTACAGACATGTTGCCAGACTTTATAGCATAGATCCAAATTATTTCCACCTTTCTCATCTCCGTGTCCCCCTCGCTCCCATCAAAAAAAATTCTCATAATTGTTCACATTTTAGCTCACTACATGGAAGCCACTGGGGAATTGTTTTTCTGAGTTCTCCACATATGTCTGTTCAATTCAGAAGCGTTATTAGCAAACATTTCTTCTGAATTAGCAGACAGACTTCATCAAAGGACATCATTTAATGCTATTTCTGTCCTGCTATTAATATTAAAGATGGCTTGATTTGATAGAACTATGAGAGAAAATAGATGTATATTCATTTAGCATTTCCAGTCTCACAGAATGTGTGGCATTGCCACAAACTGAACCTCTTAATCTCAGTCCTACATTTTTATATTTCATGCTGTGCTTAGATACTAGACTAGGATATGTGGATGATTCAATCAATTCAAACCCACTATCACTACTGAGAAAGTTCTAGTTGCAAGTCCTGGTGAACATGCTCCAAAGGAAAAATTAGGTCATTCTGTCTTTGGAGAGGTATGAAGGCAGGCAAAGTATAGCACCTCAGAGGTATGAAACTGCACTCCAAAATTACAACTCTTAGAAAGGCACTTTTAACAAGAAAGAAAACCAAGACTTTAGTTACCTTTTGTTTATTTTGCTCTTTAAGATCAAAGATAACCAAACAGGCTATTTGGAGAACCAGAATATATAATTTTATTTTAATCAGATATTACTTTTCTCTGAATCATAAGTATAAAATATTGACATAAGAAAGAAGTAACAATTCTACAGAATGTGTGCTTCAAAGTTTCAGATATAACTAGTTCTCATCAATAACTTTATGAGTCATTCGTTGCATATATGATTTCTGAGTCACAAATTACTAAGGCTTCTTACAAGGAAACAGCTTACTTAGTAATCATGGGCAAAGTTGAAAGTGAGCTATTGCGGGACATTTCGTAAATGACCACAGTTGCTAGACAACTAAAATCTAAGCTACTTTTCAATGAAGTGGTTTGTGATATTTTTAAGTGTCCAAAGTTCTTCCTCAAAGCAAAATTCGGTTATATTTCTATATACCAGTATAATTTTCTCTATAGTCTATTTACATAAAAATTACCACAATCTTTAGAAATTAAACTTTTGATTTTATAAAGATAAATTACTCATGAGATAGAATCTTCTGCTCTACTAAGTAGGCAAAGTACATTTAAGGTAGTAAAAAACTAAATTATCATTTTAATTGCTTCATTGATTTTCTTTAGTAACTCATTTGGCTTCAGAGTCTGTTTACTTGAATATGGAGCAGAAGTAATAATAATGATTTATATCATACATATAAAAGTACATTTTCAAGGTAACATACTATTATTGAAGTTCTATAAATACTAAATAAATAATAATAATAACCTTGTTTACCAAACACTAATAGCTGGGATAAATATGTCCTAAGTTAAAGAGTTTTATTTGGCATAAATCCTACCCTATTTGCTTATTTGACATTTCTCATATGCCTCAAAAAAATTTAATCAAATTTGTCAGTTAATAGTGGATTAACAATTTTAAAATTTAAGAAGAAAATTTAGTGTTTATATTCACTTAGAACCCCTATGTCCTAAATGTTTTATCTTGGAAATTGAAAAATAAATAATAATTGGGTCAGAAGCATAATTAAACCCACACACAATATAATAAGTATATCCTTGTGACCAACAATGATATAGTATTACTTATACTTTACTGTAGAAGAAATAAAGTAATGGGTAGTATATTAGAGGTATTTTTATTATTCTTTTAGACTTAAGTGCATGATTTTAAAAGTTAACAAGCATTTCATAAAATAAATTGAATTAAAATAACTAAGGTTAATTCTCATAAATTTTTGGTGTTATTGAATTAGAATTGGTCATTTTTATGTATATAACAACATTACACTAATAACTAGTGACAGAATTTCAAAGTTAAAAAGGACCATCAAGGCCAACCTAAACCTCCCCCAAATCCCCATTACATTATCCTACTGCCCCTAAGGGATGATCATTCATACTTCACTTAAAGAGAGAGAAGAAGGAAAGATTGATTGATTAAGTACCTGCTATGATCCAGGAACTAGTTAAGCACTTTACAAATACAATCTCATTTGATCCTCACATCAACTTTGGGAGATAGGTGCTATGATTATCCCCATTTTACAAAAGATGGAGCTAAAGCTAAGTGACATTCCCAGGGTCACATAGCTAGTGTCTGAACTCAAGTCTTCATGGCTAACACGCTATATACTATACCGGAGGAGCCCACTACCTCCCAAAGCAGGCTTTGTCACATTCAGATAGCTTAGAGTGTTTTTCTTACATCAATCCTAAATTTCCAGATTCCATATGTCCTCTTTCCATTGCTCCCATTTCCACCTTCTGGATCCAAGAAGTTTCTGGTTAGTCTCTTTTTCCACATGAGTTCAGATATGCCAAAGTCTTATTTCCTTGACCTAAATATCCCAATTTCCTTCAAGTGCTCATAATGTTAAGCCCTTTGTTCATCCTGATTCTCCTCTTCTGGACATTCTTCATATATCAATGTCCCTCTTAAAATATGGCATCCAGAAATGAGCAAAATACTCCATGTGTAGTATGCCTTGAGCAGTGAAATTCACATCTCTCATGTTCTCATCACTATCCTACTCTTAATGCAGCATAAGATCCCAATAACCATTTTGGCTACTTATTCTTGACTCATATGTAGGATGTGGTCCACTAGGTACTCAGATCACGTTTAAAATAAACTGCTATTGAATCAAGAGAACACTGTACACAGTAACAGCAACATTGATGATCAACTATGATAGACTTAGCCCTTCTCAGCAATGCAAGGATCTAAGATAATCCTAAAAGATTCATGATGGAAAATGCTATCCACATTCAGAGAAAGAACTATGGAGTCTTGACTGCAGATTGAAGAATACTATTTTCACTTTTTTTTTTGTTTTTTCTTTCTCATGGTTTTTCTCTTTTCTGTTGATTTTTCTCTCACAACATAACTAATGTGGAAATATGTTTAATATGATTGTACATGTATAACCTTATAGCAGGTTGCTTGCCATCTTGGGGAGGAGGGAGAAAAAATTTAAAACTCAAAATCTTATAAAAGTGAATGTAGAAAACTACCTTTACATGTAATTGGAAAAAATAAAATACTATTAAGTGGGAAAATAAAAAATAAAATAAACTGCTGTACAGTTATGCCTTCCCCTATCTTGTACTTGTGAACATTATCACAATTAAATTTCTTATTAAATCTGAATACATCATTTTGACTTGTCATTAGCTTTTGAGATCCTGATTCTTTCATTGCTGTTATCTGTCTCTTCAAGTTTTTTGTTATCTACAAATTGGTAAGTGTACTCTCTATGCCTTCATTGGAATGGTACTGGACCTCGTATTTCACTGAGGAGTAAGAACTCCTCAGAGGAAATTCCCTTGAGCAATACAGATCAGCACCTTCACAGCAATTTATGGTCTTAAAGTATACTTGAAGCCCTGAGATATCAAATGGCTTGCCCAGGGTCAGATTTGTTGTTGTTCAGTCGTGTTGGACTCTTCCTGACTTTATGTCCAAGTTCATGTTTGTTTGTTTTTTTATACTATCTATCCATTTTATCCTCTGCTGTCCTCTTTTCTTTTTGCCTTCAATCTTTCCCAACATTCAGTCTTTTCCAATGAATTCCATCTTCTCACTATGTGGCTAGAGTATTTCAGCTTCAGTATTTGATCTTCCAGTGTAATTTCTTGAAGTGTTGACTGATTTGATCTCTTTCCTCTCCAAGGGACTCTTGAAAGTCTTCTCCAGCACCACAATTCCAAAGGGTCAATTCTGTGGCGCTCAACTGTCATAACCATACATTGTTACTGGAAAAACCATAGCTTTGACTATACATACCTTTGTCATCAGGGTGATGTCTCTTTTTAGTATGCTGTCCAGATTTGACATAGATTTCCTTCAAAGGAGCAAGCATTTTTTAATCCCATGGCTTGTAGGCACTGTCTGCAATGATCTTTGAACCCCAAAATAAAAAATCTGACACTGTTTTTATTTCTTCTCCCTCTATTTGCCAGGAAGTGATCACTACATTTACTACTGTGGGCAAAAATTCCTTAGAAGAAATGGAGTAGCCAATGAAAGGGTGAGAAAAGCAGTACTAGGGTTATAATCTCAAAGGTAACAACATCTGTTTGAATCCAAGGCAAAACATTTATTCAACGTCACAGTAATACACATCTGTGCTCCTTTCATTGATGCTAAAGAAACCAAAGTTGATCAGTTCTGTGAAGACCTACAAGAGCAAATAACACCAAAAAAGGTGTCACATTCATCATAGGGGATTAGAATGCTAAAGTAAGAAATCAAAAGATAACTGGAATAAAAGGCAAATTTGGCCTTGGAATACGAAATGAGTCAGGGCAGGGATTAATAGAGTTTTGTCAAGATAACTCATTGGTCATAAAAACACTCTTTTTCAACAACCCAAATGTAACAATGAACAATGCTGCTTGCCGCTACTGTAGCTGTGTAAGACCAACAACACCAGCACACAGAAGAGTTGCCAGCACAAGTTCTTCGTTCTGCTTTTCTAAGGAAAGCAACTTTAAGGGGGAAACAATCTTACTTTGATTAAGCATACACATACCATTCACTTAGTTCAGTGGGAAAAGCCAGCACCCAGAGCTTCAGAGAGAATATAAACAGAAATTACAGAGACAATATAAACAGATAAATAGACAGATTTCTACCTGACCAAATCACAATCACACAGTTACCAGAGAAACACCAAAATCTAGATTTTTTTCAAAGCTGGGGAGCCTGCTTCAACCACTACCCAGACTCTTGTCAACGAAGATGGCAGCTGGAAAGCAAGGACTTGCTTAAGCTCTCCCCCAAATCCCTCCAAACACCTGTAAAAAATGGCTCTGCACAAATTCTAAAGCTGCAGAACCCATGAAATAGCAGAGAGAAGCAGGTCTCCAGCCCAGTAGGCATGGATGGTCGCTGGGAAGGGTCTATCACACAGTGCTGGGAGCAGCGTGCAGCGCAACATGGACCACGCCAGGACAGACCAGACTGAGAGTTGGCCTGGAGCAGGCCTTAGGGCCATGAATCATTGAGTTGTGGCAGTTACCAGACTTCTCAACCCACAAATGCCAAAGACCACAGAGCAGGTTAGTGGGAAAATTGCTAGATCGGGTTAGAAAGCTGTCTGGCCCCAGCCCTGGGGTTGGCGGAGGTGGTGCAGCAGTGGTGACAACAGCAGCAGGAAGCTCCTGCAGCTGCTTCCAGAGCTCCAGCATCAGATGTTTCCCAAGTCCCTGGCTCACACGGTAGGAGGAGTCAAGTGGCAGACCAGAGCAGGAGTGCAGGGCTTGCTTTGCCCTACTTGGATCTGGGTCTCAATCCTGGCGATTCTTGGGAGAGAAGGAGTGCTGCAGTGGCAGAGCTTGCAGTGACAGTGGAGTAGAAGTAGCTCTGAAAACAGCAGTGCTTGGACCCTAAAGCTTGGGACAAAGTACTCTGTACTCTACAAGTAGTCAGACCCCCACGAAAAACTCAAGGGTCAAGTAGTCGGCTGGGAACATGGCCAGGCAGTAAAAAAGGATGCAGACTCAGACTCAGACTCTAGAATCTTTTTTTGGTGACAAAGAAGATCAAACCATACAGCCAGAAGAAATCAACAGGGTCAAAGATCCTACATCAAAAGCCTCCAAGAAAAATACGAATTGGTCTCAGGCCATGCAAGAGCTCAAAAAGGAATTGGAAAAGCAAGTTAGAGAAGTAGAGGAAAAATTGGGAAGAGAAATGAGAGAGAGACAAGAAAACCATGAAAAACAAGTCAATAACTTGCTAAAGGAAAGAA
>CM053626.1:90678342-90708484 GCA_028646595.1 Phalanger gymnotis
ATAAAACAGAACCAAAGGAATGAAAAAATGGAAGACAATGTGAAATATCTCATTGGAAAAACCAATGACCTGGAGAATAGATCCAGGAAAGATAATTTAAAAATTATTGGACTACCTGAAAGCCATGATCAAAAAAAAAGAGCCTAGACATAATCTTTCAAGAAATTATCAAGGAAAATTGCCCTGATATTCTTGAACCAGAGGGTAAAATAGAAATTAAAAGAATCCACTGATTGCCTCTTGAAAAAGATCCCAAAAAGAAAACTCCAGGAATATTGTAGCCAAATTCCAGAGTTTCCAGGTCAAGGAGAAAATACTGAAAGGAGCCAGAAAGAAACAATTTTGAGTATTGTGGAAACACAATCAGGATAACACAAGATCTAGCAGCTTGTACCTTTAGGGATCGAAGGACTTGGAATATGATATTCCAGAGGTCAAAGGGGCTAGGATTAAAACCAAGAATCACCTGCCCAGCAAAACTGAGTATAATGCTCCAAGGCAAAATATGAACTTTCAGTAAAATAGAGGACTTTCAAGCTTTCTCAGTGAAAAGACCAGAGCTGAATAGAAAATTTGACTTTCAGAGTCTTGTCACCAACACTCTTTCAATGAGTGTGCCCCCAAAACAAAACACCAACCTCAGATCTGACATACACATCTCAGGGCCCTGGGGCACTTGATTACCTCAGTGCTGAGAAGCACTCCAAAACAAAAGACATTCAAACAAAGGCAAAGGTCATTAAAGGAATTTGATGGCCTTAGCAGTCCAAAAGAGAAGAACAGCAAAAAAGTCCCACCCTAATTACCATAATACCAAAAGACAACTTCATACATGGACATCACCAGCAGATCAATATGGAAATCAGATTGATTAAAAACTTTGCAGCCAGAGGTGACTGTGGCTCAGATCATGAGCTTCTTATTATAAATTTCCAACTTAAATTGAAGGAAGTAGGGGAAACTATCAGACCATATAGATGTAACCTAACTAACATCCATTGTGAATATGATGAAGTGGAGGTGACGAATAGATTTAAGGGAGTAAGTTTAGTAGATAGAGTGCCTGAAGAACAATTTTACATAGGGGGCAGCAACAAAAAACATTCCAAAGGAAAAGAAGAGCAAGAAAGCAAAATGTCTGTCTGATAAGGCTTTACCAATAGCTGAGGAAAGAAGGAAAGGAAAAGGAGAAAGGGAAATATATACCTGGGGTCAAATAGCCAGTATTTTTCAAGGGGGTTTCTGAACCAAGCTTTATTTGCTATCCTATTGATGACTAAGCCAGAATGCCTCTGTGCAAGTCATTAATAATAACATTTAATACTTGCTGAGCCAAAGACAGTTCCCTGAGGCATTCCAACAGACACTTCCCTCCATATTGATACCCAGCCAATCTTTGAACCTATTACTTCCCCCCCTGAGCTCTGGTTCAGCCATACTGATCTGTTTGCTATTTCTTACACTTAGGATGCTCTCCTTCCTCACCTCTGCCTCTTAGATTCCTTAGTTTCTTTCAAGATTCACCTGAAGCACCATCACTTGAATGAGGTCTTTTATGGTCCTCCCACCTGCTAAGGCCTCTCCCTATAAGGCTGTATTCCATGTACTCATTCATCTTACATATACTAATTTATATATGCATGTGTGTATACATATACACATGCATATACATACGCAGATATATATACACATGCACATATACGTGCATGTGTATATATATATATATATTATGTGTGTGCGTGTGCGTGTGCGTGTGTGTGTGTTTTATCCTCAGTTAGAACATAACTCCTTGAGGGCAAGGCTGGTTGATTTTTTGATTTAGGGTTGGAGTGTTGGGAGTTTTTTGTTTGTTTGTTTGTTTTTGGTAACCTAGCATTTAGTACAGTACCTGGAACATCAGAAGTGCTTCATAGATGAATAAATATTTGTTGATTGGTTATATATGTTACTATAAAAAATATCTCAAAGTGAAACCAGAGGTGTATAGGACAAGTATTTCAAATTCTCTATAAACACCAACTCTGAATAATAAATTTTTTATAAAACAGTTATAATTTTGTGTTTGATTATATTTTATATTATTAAAAGTTAAAATAGTACTTTAGAAAATATTTTTAGTTTAACCACAAGAAAATTAATATTATATATTGAATTTTCTCAAGCCTATCCAAAAATTTAGCTTTCTGTGTGATTTCCTTGGATATTTGATTTCCTACTTACCCAGTTTGTTATTTTTGTTGTTATACTTACATGATTTCTTCAGTTTTGGAAAAATCTAACCATGGTGGCATAGATTTGTTTGAAGACAAAAACTAGCCACTCCCTCTCTGGGAGAGTTTGGGTAGGGGAGCCACTCTTTCTCAGCAATGCAGGCACCTTTGTGGATATGACTTTTCCTTTAGTCATCATTTTCTACTTCACTCTTAGAGAAGAATGAGGCTTTTTAAGCCTGCCAGGAGAGGCAATAAAGGGTCACTGCCAAACTTTCTCCTCCTACCACACTATTGGCACATTTTTCATTTGGTATCTAAGTATACATCCAGCTTTATTTACTTCTTTTCACTGCTTAAGGGAAGCCAAGATATGTAGAATAGTAGGTAGCAATGAAATGTCTTTGTTTTGTCTAGTGTCCCTACATGGTGATATCAGTGATTTGGGGAGGGAGAAAATTCAAAGAGAAAAGAGAGGGAAAAGTGAATTAGAACAAGCATGTATTAAGCATTTACTTTGTTAATATATTACAGGCACTGAGTTCTAAGAACTAAGGATATAGGTAAAGGCAAAATAGTCCCTGTCCTCAAGGAACTTGTATTCTAATGGGGGAAAACCACACATTAAGGAGAGCTGGAAAGGGAGATAACAAATTGTGGTCACAGCCTAAAAGTGGCATGGATATTTGGTTTTGGACCAGAGAAGGTGAAAGCTTACTTTTCAGAGCCTGGAGGAATCTAGTTTCCTTCTCTCTCTACCCCAAACCAGCTATAGCTTTTCCCTACCCCTTTTCTCCAAGGACAATCACCCTATGGGCATTTAACATATTAGAGTAAACTGGTTTCTTTTTTTTTTTTGGACTATTTAGCAAATACAGAAATGAACAGACTGTCTTTTGGTTTTAATTTTTTAAGGTATCTGTGGGGAAGGGGTCCCATTACAAATATGTATAGTCATGCAAAACAAATCTCCATGTTAGCCATGAGAAAGAAACAAAAATAAAGGGAAAAGGAGGATGTGGGGGAGGGAAGGAAGGAATGAAGATAAATGCTTTGATCTTTACTCTGAGTCCATCACTTCTCTATGTGGAGGTAGATCACATATTGAATCATGAGTCCTTTGGAATTGTGGTTGGCTATGTGTTGATCAGAGTTGCTAAAATTTTCAAAGTTCTCCTGGTTTTGCTCATTTGGCATCAGTTCAGACAAGTCTTTTCTGAAACTATCCCCCTTATCATTTCTTATAGCACAGTAGAATTCCATCACACTTAAATACTCTTGTATTTAACTTGTTCAGCAGTTCTCCAATTGATGGCCATCACCTCAGCTTCCAATTCATTGCCACCATGAAAAGAGCTGCTATAGATATTTTTGTACCTAGAGATCCTTTTATTCTTTCTTTGAACTTTTTCAGGTATAGATGTAATAGTAGGACTAGTGGCTAAAAGGTTATATACAGTTTAGTAGCTTTTTGGACATAGTTCCCAATTACTTTCCAGAATAGTCATACCAATTAACAACTACACTACCAATGCAATAAAATGTCTCTTTATCCATAGCTCTTCCAGTATTTGTCATTTTCTTTTTTTGTCAACTTAGCCAAACTAATGGATGTGAGGTGGCACCTCAGAAATGTTTTAATTCATTTCTCTATTAGTGATTTAGAGCATTTTTTCATGTGGCTTTTGATTTCTTTTTTGGATGACAACGTTGCTCATATACTTTGTCTACTTACTGATTAGAGAGTGGCTTCTTTTTTTTTATAAATTTGAATTGGTTTCCTTGACATCGTGCAAGTGAGAACTCTATCAGATAATTTTGCAGTAATTTTTTCCCAGGTACCTCCTTCTCTACTACATTGAGTTGTTTAGTTCAAAAATGCTATAATTTTGTATAATCATAATAGTCTATTTGTTCTTCTATGATCTATTCAGTCTCTTCTTTAGACATGAACACTTCCTCTGTCCATACATTGGAAATTTCTTCCTTGTTCCTATAATTTATTATATGACCTTTTATATCTAAGTCATGTATCCATTTGGAGCTTACGTTGGTATATGATGTGAAATGTTGACCTAAATCTAATTTCTGGCAGACTTCATTCCAGTTTTCTGAGTTTTTATTGAATAGCGAAAAAGAACTTATAGCCTAAGGTCAATTTGGTTGGACTATGAAGCATGAGAGTAAAGAAATACATAATAAGTCTGGAGAGGTAGGATGGGACCAATGTGAAAAATTTTGCTTAATATGCTAATATTTGGCATAAGCTATGTTTTAGGAATATGATGAGAATAGTTTTTAAAATTTATGAGTAATCCCACTGTACTCTGACATGGTCAGACTATACCTGGAGCATTATGTTCAATTCTCCATGCCACAGTTTAGGAAGGACTTTGATAAGCTAGAGTATCTACAGCGATAGTTCTTATCTTGAGGGCTGTGAACTTTTTAAAAATTTTATTTTATTATCTGTAGGTCAATATAATTATTTCCATTGTCAGTATAATCTTTCTTTTATAATCCTATGTATTTCATTTTATGCATTTAAAAACTTTTTTTCTGAAAAGAGGTCCATAGTCGCCAGACTACAAAAAGGGTCCATGATGCAAAAAAGGTTCAGATCTCCTGGTCTAGAGTGACATGAATGGTGAAGGGTCCTAACGTACTGGCAGATAAGGATCATTTGAAAGAGCTAAAAATGTTTCACCTGGGCAAGAAAAATAAGCAGGGATGTTATAATTGTTTTCAAGGGCTTTGAAGGAATTTTGTGGAAGAAGGATGAGATTTATTCTGCATGCCCCAAAAAGCCAAAATTAAGAGCAGTGGGTAGAAATTAACAGAGATGCAGATTTATGCTCAGTATCAAGGAAAACAATTAGTTATCCAAAAGTTATATGTGCTATCTCAGGAGGTAATTACCAATGATTTCTTTCATTGACAAATCTGATAGTCTTTTTTCCATCTTCGTACTTCTTGACCTATCGGCTGCTTTTGACACTGATGACCACCTTCTTCTCCTGGACATTTCCTCCTTTGTGGTTTTTTATGACACTACTTTTCCTGATTCTCTTCCTGTCTAACACTCCTCAGTCTCCTCTTCTGGTTCATCAACTATATCACACCAGCTATAGAATCATGGAATCATAGACTTAGAAGTAGTAGGAGGAGCCTTAGCAGCCATCTAGTCACTTCTTCACAGTGAGAAAACTGAGGTACAGAACAGTTAAGTGACTTCTTCAGGGTTGTAACAAAAATTAGGATACAGAGATACTGCAAATTATAAACATATCCTTTCTATACCATGCTGCTATTAAAAATAGTAGTGAAACCAGGGAGCAAATATACAAACCTAATGACACTAATGAAATCCTAAATAATCAGCAGGTCAAAGAACAAATCATTGAAATAATAAGTATGTGAAAGACAATAGTAATGATGGGGGAAAAAAATTTCTGATACAGCTGAAGCCATCTTAAAGAGAAAAAAAATATATCCCCAAAAATATTAACAAAACAGAAGAGTATTAGTGAACTGAATATACATTTTTAAAAATTAGAAACCCATTAAACAAACCCAAGATGAATACAAAAGAAGAAATCTTGAAAATTACAGGAAAAGTAGATAAATTTGGAACCAGTTTTTAAAATCCCTAGAGAAATGATAAACAAAACCAAAATCTGGTTCTTTGAAAAAAAACTAATAAAATTGTTAAACTTTTAGGCAATCTGATTCTAAAGATGACAAAGTCAAATCATAAAATTACAACAAAAACAGAAGAAACTTTTTAAAATGATTTGAACTTAATATGAATAATTAAATGCCAGTTAAACTGAGAACATAAAAGAAATCAAGGATTGCCTTCAAAAATACAAAATACTCAAAGTAGCATAACAACAAAAAGAGCTTTAAGTCATCTAATTTTAGAAAGGAAATAGAACTAGCTATAAAGAAACTACCAAAGAAACAAATCTTAATTCCTAGAAAAGGGAAGAGCAGAAGTAACTCAGTAACCTAGTGTTAAACATGAATTACTTAAGAAAGAATTCTCTAGTTTATTATATCTGCTAGGAAAACACTCTGGCAGAGATTAGGTTTAAACCAGCATTTTAAGCCATCTTCCATAATAAATTTAAAATGAATATATGATCTGAATATTAAAGATAATTATAAAAAAATTAGATGTGAATCTACCCCTCATGGGCATGGTTAGGAGATGAATTTCTATTCAAACAAGGGATATAGGCAGTTACAAAAGAAAAAAATTGATAATTTGATTACATGAAATTGAAGAATTTTTCCACAAACAAAATTAATGTATATAGAATAAGAAAATAACCAGTCAAATGGGAAAAAAAAACCAACTTTATATCCAGATAAGGGTTTGGTATCTAAGATGTGTAATTCATAGAAGTATATGAGACCAAAAGCTATTCCCCAGTAGATAAGTAGTCAAAGGATTGGAACAAATAGTTGTTAAAAGAAGAATTGTGAACTGTTAAAAATCATAAGAAAGAATGCAACAAATGACTAATAATAAAAATAAATCAAAACAATGAGGTTTTACCCACACCGGACAAATTGGTAAAGATGGAAAAAAAATAAGATATTCAATGTTGGAGGGGGTGTAAGAAGACAAACACACTAGTGCATTGTTGGTGTTTTGATTTAGTGTACCCATTCTAGAGTGAGTGAGTTGGGTTTAAGGCTTGGTTTTTGTGAAAGAGATCTAGCCAGTAATCCCAAAGTTAAGGAGGCAGCCTTGGCCATTGAAATGTACCTTCCTTTGGGCAGAGCACCCTCAGATGAGGAGAGGAGAGGCTACTCACAGGTTGTGTTCGTCCTTTGTTCTGGAAAAGGACTATGACTTCAGGGAAATAACGACATGATTTGAGGCTGACTTTGATTTGAATGAGGGAGGGCTATGCAAGATCACAAGCCTAGCTTTCTTCTCTGGGGCTCATAGAGTGGACAATAGGTCCCTGCCCTTCTAGCACTGAGTGAATGTAAACACCAAATAGTAACTGTTTCTCTTTTGGCCAGGAAGCCTGAGGGTCCTCCTCTCTCAGTTTGATTTTTTTTTTTGAGTTTTTTATTAAAGGGGCCATATTTAATTAACTTCTGAAAGAGTCCTATTCACTGAATGGGCATTACTTCATTCAAAGTGAGAACCTGAAAAGACCTTAGCCTGGAAGGGCCAGGGTCTCCTAATGCATCCCGGGCCATCTCCAGTTGTCCTGGTGAATATCAGGCCACAGGACCCAGATGGCTCTGGAGGAGAAAGTGAGGCTGGTAACCTTGCACAGTCCTCTCTCACTCATATCAAAGTCAGCTGCAAGTCATGTCATCATTTCCCTGATGTCATGGTCCTCTTCAAGAATGAAGGACAAACACAACAACCCATTCTGGAAAGAAATTTGGAATTATGCAAATAAAGTGACTAAAATGCGCATACCCTTAAACCCAGAGATTCTCCTACTAATATATACCCCACAGAGGTCACTGATAAAAAGAAGGGCTCCATACAGACCACTTATAATAGCATTTTTGTGTTAACTAAGAACTAGAAACAAAGCAGATGCCCATAGATTTAGGAATAATTAAACAAATTGTGGTACATGAATGCAACAGGATATCATTGTGCTATGATAACAAAAATAATGAATACAGAGAAGCATCAAAAGACTTAGATGAACTAATGCAAAAGTAAAGTAGCAAAGCCTAGAAAACATATATGGTGACAACCACAATTTTAATGGAAAGAGCACCATAAATAATTGAAAGTGTATGTTTAAAGATTATAAAGAACAAGATTGATTCTAAAGAGATTTGAGAAGACTCCTCCCCAACTCCTTTGAAAGGGTTTTGGGGAGTGAAGTTATTCATGAGTATGGAACATTGTTTATATTGATTTTTCTTTTTTTTTAGTTTTACTGATCTTTTTTTTTTCTTCCTCTTTTTCTGTTTTTCTTTTTTTAAAGCCTTTTTTTTAGGGATGGATTAATATGAGGAGAAGAGGAAGTTACTGGGGAAAATGTAGATAATGTAAAAAAATTAAAATGTAATTTAAAAAAATAGTTTTCAAGTGGATTTTCGGCTTACTTCTAGAACATTAATACATGATTGTAACTTGTCCCAATTTCGAAATTTTTAATGCAACAATCTCTTTCTTTTTAGCTTGAAAGGGCCAATTCCCTGTTAGACCAAACACAGCAACCTTACAGATATCTTATTGAATCTGTTCGTCAGCGAGATTCTAAGATCAGTGAACAAAGTGAACGTATTTCACAACTTGAAATGGATATCAGGTAAAACAGTTAAACATCTTTCTATTTGAATAATGAGAACATTATAAATATAAAATGCTACTATGATGATATCAAGTTTAAATGCTCTTCAACAAAAATACATATTGTGAAAATAAGTTTTTAGAATGACTTAAATTGGTGTTGGATTTTCTTTTAGGCATTAAAGTGACACTATAGTAAGCATCAGAAATGATCAGAAATCCAGTATAAAAATAGCAACCCAATCTAATGGATCCAGATGTGAGATCTTGATCTATATTTTCTAAGGATAGATGATAGGTAGGTAGGTGGATAGATAGATAGATAGATAGATAGATAGATAGATAGATAGATAGATAGATAGATAGAATTATTCCAGAGTAGGAAGGTCATCTTGGCTTCAAAAATACTTTTTTGAAAAATAAAAGTATTACATTTAGTAAATTTATATTCTGCATATGAACTAATAGACCCTACCTACCACCTCCCAACTTTCATGGTAAAAAAAAATTCCCCAATCAAATAGAATTAAATTATCAAATTGGTGTCTTATTTGATACCACAAATAATTAATTAACTTAGCCCATTTATGATCCCTTAAATCTTTTTCAGTTGAACATGACAAATATTTATTGAGCACCTGTGTAACCCTTTGACCTTTCCTTCTTACCTTGCCAATTCTTGCCCTGTGTAACCTCCGAACTCAAATCAATATACATTTCTCCTGGACTGCTGAGTTTCTGGAGGGAGTTAAGAAACCATGCTAATGTGACCCACTGCAAATTCACAGTATTTAAACTGAGCTAGGCCCTTACCAGCTGCTTAGCATCTCTTTATTAACTACTTATTGGCTGGATGCATTCACAAAACTTTTATTAAAACAACTGCTCTGTGCCCTGCACTATTCTTTATATATATATTTCAAATTCAAAAGCACAGCTTTTGATTTTTACACATTTCACTTGATTCTACCAAAATCTCAGCTGTCTACTTAACCAAGTTATATATGGGGTAAATTTCAATTTAAAAAATAAGACAACTTCAAAGAGTGAATACGTAGCATTATAATGCTCTCCTCACATCAAGAGTATAGAACTTCATGAGTAAAGGATGGAGTATCCAAGAAAGTAACAATGCAATTTAAAAATAAATATTTATGAAACATATAATCAGATTATCAGAACATATAAGGCAAAATGAATTGGCAAAATTTGCTTAATGAAATGAGTCTAATTGTAACAATTTAGGTCAAATGAGTGGAAGAAATGTAAGCATGGTGTTATAAATTTCCTAAATTCTTTGCACGCGCGCAAACACACATGCACACACACACACACACACACACACACACACACACACACACACATCTTCATCTAAATGTTAGTTTAGTAGTAAACTGGAATTGATTAAACCAATCAATAAGAAACAAAAGTTTCTGGGGAAAACAAGTATTAAGTTTTGAACTATGGTGCTACACTAATAGGTTTTGCAAACATGTAAATATAACACTAAAAAACGATCTTCAGATAAAACCTGATTCTATGCTTAGGTGAATTTACTAATAGAACTCATGATACTAGAAATTTGTTACAAAAATGGGTACAATAGGATTACAGTAACATTGCTAAAAAGTTACATAAGTGATTATTGCTGTACTTTTTCAAATAAACAATGTCAAATACTTGGCTGCAGTATAGAAAACACAACCTCCAATGAATTTCCCTTTATCCTGCATTAGATTATGTTTCATATTTCTTCTCTAAACCTTCTGTCCAGGAGAAACGATTTTTAAAAATCTTTTCTGCATGAATTCAGGGCATTTAAAACATTTAGCTTCACATTATTCTACAATGTTTTGCCCTTCTCATTTCCCCAAAACACAAAACAAATATACATTTTTTTTTCAAAAAAGAATTAAAATGCTCACATTAAAAAAATAAAGCCTACAAAAAAGTTCCAGAGAGCTACAAAAAGATTACTCATATGGCACAAAGTGATCTACTAGCCTAAGGTCCAAAACATTTAAACTGGAGTCCATTTGTACTTGTCTTGTTCATCTTCAATGAATATTAAATTTAAGAAGTTGAAATCACATTTTTTAAAGTAGCTCTTGAGCCAACAAGAGTTCTTTCTATAGTATTAAAAATAGGAGACCAAATTAGTTGGGTGTGCCATTGAGATAACACTCAGTTGGCCTTTGCCTGAAAAGTATTAGAATTATCACTAAGAAAATTAAAAAAGGGATTTCATTGGTTGGTTTCCATAGTTTGATAGACCAAAAACAAGAATACTGCCACAATAACAAAAAGGAAAATCTTTATCCACATAGGAATGGAGTGTCCTTTTCTTGTCTTTTCTGTCTTGTCATCAGCCAAGGGAGCATATTTAGGGGCATATTTTGATGAAAAGGTTTCCTCCATCCTGAAGTCACCAAGTTCTAATGGTCTGCCAGCAGCCCTTTTGATAGGTCTGTAACAACTAGCACTAATTCCTGTTGGTGTAGCTGCTTCAAAGGGAAACATTTCTTTAAGAATACCTCTTTCAATTCTTCTGTCTTCTGTCAATGTTATTTCTCCTACTTCAGTTCTTGTCAGTGGTTTCTTTGGTGTTCTGGGTATGTCTGAGAATTCACTGATTGGCAGAATAGGAGCTGCATGCTTGAAATTTCCAGTCACCCTATTGACACCTAAGGTCTCATTGCTTGAAGCCATTATAGTTTCAGCTATAGGAAGACTCTGAAATTACTTCACCGTCTACACGCAACTGTTCTACAGTTTCCACCCTTTTCCCTGGAGTTTTTCTCAAGCCTTTTGTAGGCTCCCTAGTTAATCCCTGCAGGTGTCTGCGTTTTGAAGATCCACTAATCCAGAGAGTCTCAGTAAATCCAGCTTGAGAATAACTCTGATTATGTTCAACTCTTCTTTGCTTGAGTGTTACTGGAGTCTTTGCCTTGCCTTTTAATGGCTGTCTCTTCTCAAGCTTGAACTCTTCTTCATTGTCACTGTATCTGTCCAAGTCATCATTTCCATTCTGTCTAGCATTTTCTGACGATGAAGAAACTGCTGGCAGAGGTGTCAAAAATCTTGACTCTGGACCATGTTCTCAGTTTTAGCAGTTTTTTCTCATGTAGCTTCCCAGTAGTTCCCACAGTAGGGCCAAATTTACTCCGTATTTCACAAGTTGAGACAACAGCTCTTCATTCGTGAGTTCAGTTACTGCAAGATCATCTTTCTCCTTTGAGACGGGTTTGTCAGTTTTCTTTGTGGCTTTGAGCCGCCCTTTCAGCCCCAGCCTAGGCCAGGTGCGCTCCCAGCGTCATAGTGGTAATAGTGAACGCGAAGCTGCCTCGCCAAGGAAAGTGTGCGGCGCTTGGCCCCGTGCAGGGAGGTTACACAAATATGAGATGTGTTCCTTTCCTGGCAATTTAGACTTGTGCATAGATAACACTGCGCATTCGGTTAGGACAAATGGATTTCAGTGGTGACAAGGGAGAGAAGCATGAACAAAGTTGTAGAATTTAAGGAGCTTAAAGAGAATAAAGTTTGGAATTATCTGAAATGTGATAGTTCACCAAATAAAAATAAAAGAATTGCCATGTGGTGATGCAGGTGCAGTTGAGATTAACAAACATGACTAACCTGAATTCTTGATCCTCTACAACTTCACCCTCTTATGTCTCTTAATTTATATTGGTTCTTAAATCTCCAGAAATTATTTTCTCTTAATCCTATTATAAATTACCATCAAATCTGTCTTCTTCCCTTTTATCATCAAACCTTTCAAAAGAGTAATTTGCACTCACTATTTCATAACCCATTCACTCTTTATTCCCTATATTCTGCTAGAAACACTACTCAAATTGCCGTTAACTTTGAGACAGCTGTTGGCCCAGTGGACAGAGCACTGGGCCTAGAGTCAATAGGTCCTGAGTTCAAATCTAGCATCAGATATTTATAGCTGTGTAACCTTGGGCAAATCACTTGACCTCTGTTTGCTTCAATTTCCTTAACTCTAAAATGAGAATAATAATACCACCTACCTCTTGGCACATAGGAGGTGCTATATAAATATACTTATTCTACCCTCCTTATTGCCAAATCTATCGCCATCATGGCTTCATCAAGAATAAAACATACCAATCTAATTTCATTTCTTTTGTTTGTAGGGTTACTAAAATGCACATTAAGAAAATTCTAGGTGTATAGCATAACCAGATTTTAGTAAAGCATTTGAAGAAGTTTCTCTCATTAAACTTCGAAAAAAAAAAGATGGGATACATGTAGGATAACTAACTGTATAGTTTATGTGAATCAGAACTATTCAAATGAACAGAGCCTAACAATAATTATTGACGAACTAGTCAGTACCAATTTAGTAGAAGATCTCTAGCGTAGTGCCCATAGGATTTGCCCTTGACCCTATGCTGTTTAGTATTTTTATCCATGGCTTTAATGAGAGCGTTATGTCATACTTTTCAAATTTACGAATGGCACAACATGGATGACTAACAGTTTGGATGACGGTATCAAGTGAGGCATCCTCTTATAATAAAAAGAACAATGGATTTGAAGTCACAAGACATTGGTTTAAATCTTGACTCTGTCACTTATTACTGGTGCGACCTGAAGAAATTCACTAAGCTGTCCTGGGCTTCAGTTACCTTATCTGTAAAATCAGATGATTGGAACAGATGATTTCTCAAGTCTCTCTCAGTTCTAAACTCTTTGATTCGATGATCAAACAACGGACCAAATATAATGAGATGAAATTTAATAGGGGCAAATGTAAGATCTTCCACTTGAGTTCAAAAAAATCAACCACATGAGCATATGATTGGAGAAGCATAGCTAGAAAAAAGAAAATACTTTTATATATGGCAAGGATCAGTTAGACCAGGCCTGCGCAACCAGTGACCTGGCCCTCAGGCTGCTTGCGGCTGCAAAAAAAAAAAGGTAGAGGAAAACCTCCTTTTCACATAGAGGAAATCCTTTGGCGGGCAGCAGGTTGTTCAGGCCTGAGTTAGACCAAAAAAAATTACCACAGGCCTTGATAGTTTAACACATTCCTTCACAAAACCTTATCTGATACTCCCCAACTGGGTAGAATCTCTTTGTTTTTTGAAATCTCTATAGCACTTAATTTTACATCTTTTAATGAAATTTATCATAATCTGCCTTATGTTATAGTTATTTTTTAGATCTATAGAATTTTTTAACTGGAAGAGACCTTAGAGGTCTATTCCCCTTATTTTATAGATGAGGAAACTGAGTTTTAAAGAACTTTTAAGTGACTGACCCTATTTCAATATCACATGACTGCTAATATACCTTTTTCTATTACCTTCATTTGACTTCCCACTATATCATGGTTTGCATTTGTCATAAAGTCATTGGGTTATAGAATGTTAGAGCAAAAATGATCTTTTTGGATAATCTAATCACAGTTATCCCCTTCACGCTCTTGTGTGCTCTCTCTCTCTCTCTCTCCCTCTCTCTCTCTCTCTCTCTCACACACACACACACACACACACACACACCCCAATAAAGAATCCCAGAAATGTTGAGAGATTTGGCCAGAGTCACAAAGCTGATTAATTAGAGAGTCAAGACTAAAACATGAGTCTCTTTATTCCCAATCCACTCTTCTTTCCACTATATCATGTTGTCATCACCCTTTTTTCCCCATAAGTTGAAACAGAGAATATGCCTTATTCACTTTTGTATCCTTGTAATTCTCATCTTAGTTTTGACATAAGGTGTTTAGTGAATATTTGTTCAATTGAACTGAAGGCATAATAGCATCATTTTTAGTTCTCTTCAGTTAAAATAAAAAGGCATGACTGTACATAAGGCAGAGGTTCATAAGGTATTGATTTTTCTCACAATTTAGTCACTGGGTTTTAAAGTTACTAAAAAGATTCCCTGCCCCTGACCATTTCTGAATAAAACATTTACAGAAGCCATAAGTATGGGAAGCAAAGTTATAATAATTTTATTAACAATAATAATAATAATGTTGTATACTGATATAGTGCCTTTCTTCCTGTGACCTTTATTCTTAAGCATTTAGTCAAGACTTTGTAAGTGAAAATGAATCATTTCTGCTGTAAGCTGAAGATTATAATCATAATGTCATAAGACATGTTCATAAAGGCAATTGTTGGGTAAATATTGGATCTTCTTTGCTGTTGAAATGACCTTTCTTAAATTATTTTCTAGGAAATCAATTTTGTAGCCAAAAATTAAAATAGGTCATATCAAAGTTTATTGTGTGCACCTAATGAATGTTCTCAATTGAATATAGGTCAGTGAATTTCCTTGTTAATTAAGAAACATCGACACCATTCCTAATTATGAAAAAATCTTAAGCCAAAAGTAATCTCAGATTTAGAAATATTTCTCAACATGAAGATTGGCATATACATATGTGTAATCCTCATGATTACATCATCAGCCTCACCTTATGACAGTCATATGCATCACAAAAACTATACTTATTATGGAATCAGCCACTTTAAAATGTTTCATGCTAAGGGTTTGTAGCCTTTAAAGTTAAACTGCCTGTGCTATGCAAATATATTGCAAAACTACCAGAAGTCTTGTAGTCTTGTGCAACATCACAAGATACTATATTCTGCTGTAGTTTCTGATAGCTTTCATTTGAAAAATTAAGGCAATTTCAGTGGTGAAATTATTACAGTGCAGAATGCTACTAAGTACATGCTTCTACAAGAGACCCAACAGATAACCCTCAAGGCCTTGTTCTCATGGCTTTGGGCACTTCACACAACTGCTAGAAGAACAGTTTATTGACTCTCCTGTCTTAACCATAGGAATACTCTTTTTCCAAAACCTGAGGATTTTAAATACTTAAGTCATTAACTCCTAGTCTGATAGTCTGTCAGTATTCCCAAATCCCAAACCCACTTCTGTTTGCCATATCAGCTGAGCAGACTAATAGTTCCTTACAACAAGTGTTTGGGGATCCTGTTCTACTGATTTTTTTTAAATTTTATTTAAAGAAAAAGTCTCACTTTGTTTCCAAAGAATACAAAATAAAATTAAACTGAACAGTTTTTCTGTTTTTCTTTAAAAATGTAAAAATTGTTTAAAGTTGTCAAGCAGATAACTGGCTGCAATTATTTTGCATTATCTTGTAACAAACTTAGAAAATTGGTTTGGTCATACATTGTGGTTTAGAAAGTAGAAATCAGATTTCTCTGTATTCATGCTGAGCTTTCTCTAAAATGATTTTAAAAGTGAATACTAGGAACTGTCAGTGTTTTAAATTTTCCCCAAAACAAAAGTAAAAGCATATCTTAAAAGAGGTGATGTTGCTTCTTCTCCCTCCACTTGAGTTAAACAGACTAGATCATAAGTTAGTAATAGTGTATGTGTGGGAAGAACAAATAATTAGCATAAATTTCATTGCCTGGTGTCAGTACTCAGTTTTTTTTTTTTTTTAATTTTATAACTACCAGTTAAAGAAGAAAAGACGACATTGTCAGCTTCTCCTTTAAGGATTAGCCAGACTATATTGATCCAGGAAGTGAAGGAGCAATATAACAGGAATATGTTTTCATAGAGCAGGTGAAACAGAGCCATAAACATGAGTGTCTGAGTAATAATTAACAGGGAATTGAACAATTATGTATGCAATATACTATTCAAGGTAGATGTGCTTACAAGGAGATTTGTTTTGTGGCTGCTTTGTGAGTCACGCAAGAGGTTTTTATTTTTAAAAGGTGAGTTTCCACTGTTATGAAATACGTCTTATACTGGCTAAATTTGTACTGAGTCATTGCATATAAATGCATTATATATAAATGCATAGAGGAAGAACACTGGGTATCTTAGTAACTTATTCTAGTAATGATGAACCAAAGTGGTATAAGAAAGTAATCTGATCTTTGCATACTTATTTGATGATTTAATGTGAAAAGCACCTGAGAAAATTGTACAAATTTTGAAAATACACAAGTTAAGTATGCCAACATTTCCAAATGTCTGATAACTGGTTTCAAGGACTAAACATGGAAAAGAGATGTTTTAAAAACCGATTTCCCTACTTATTCCCTGATTCCATAGTCCAAATTTGTCCTTACAGTTTAGCCTCTAAGTATAGCGTGTATACTTCATTTTGAAATGGAGAAATATCATCAAGCAAAGACTGATTCTATGGAATTATCCAATAAGATTCCTTTAATTGCTTTGAATATTCTGTTCTTTTACATGGCACTTTAACTTGCCTACTGGTATGTATGTGAATTTTCTTTAAAAAAAAAAATGATTCCATGAATAGGTCAGCATAAAATCAAGTAGAATTTTACAGGTAAAAGAAACATGAGATCCTTACTATGACTTTTAGGGTGCTTACCCAGTCTGACTCTTCACAGTTCTTTTCAACTACCCAGATCGGTAGGCTCTCTGGCGCCTGACTCCAAACGTCTATTGGTTTTTCTGCTGAGCTGTTTACCTTTATTGGTATTTAATTACTATTTTGCTCCAATGCCTGTTTTTTCATCCAAAGTCCTAATACTACATAGTATTTATAGAGAGTTTTATGTGTTCAAAGGTTTTCTGTAATCATTAATTAGTTAATCCACATGTCCCATTGAGATACATGAGTTATTGTTCACTTTTACAGATTTGGAAACCAAGGCAAATGCAGTTGTGTTGTTTTAGGTCACAATTGAGTCAAGGGCAGAGGTAGAAGTATAAATCAAAATTGTAATTAACTTGGGCACTCAGACTGTGCCCAAGATTGTGATACCTCTTATGGAAGCAAAGTCTTTGTTACTTTTGAGGAATTAAAGGTAAAGTGTTACTTCCAAAGTCCTGGAATTACCAGTTCTTCCAGAAAATCTCCATCTAAATCTCAGCCAACCTGATGTTTTAAAAATTGGGTCTTCCCATTTTCTTCAAGATTATGTCAGATTCCATTGGGCCTGGTTCTTTCCACTAATTTATGCACACAGAATTTTATTTGGACCTATGTATGAAGCAGTGGCCTGCTTCAGTTATTTATTGATGTTCTTGATTCTCTTTAATATCCTGTCAAAAAAGATCCATTCTTGAGCTTTCAGAAGATCATTATCATTGAATAATATTGAAAATTGTAACCCCAAGCAACAAAATAAGAACAAATATTCAACTTACCATCACAACCTTACAATTAGACTCTTAGGGAAGCTATCATTTGCTCTTACAATGGCGACATAGAAATAAAATCTAAATATAAGGAATTATTTTACATATATGTATCTGACTTAAATATAGTGAGCATATTGAAAATTTTTATTATGACCAGTATTTCAAGTTTCTTCTCATGTATTTTAGTCCACAAGTTATTACAGCCTCTATTTTGTGTGTAATTTTTTAACTACAGAACAGATAGAAAAGACTTGCCTTTTAAAACACAGGAGACAACTCTTAAGACTGAATCTAGCCTCTTATTTATTTTTCTAGCTTACTATATAATCAGGCCACATTAGTCTTAAGTACTCTTTTTCCTATAGTTTGGGCAACACCTAAATACTATCAAATCCCAGATTATACTTTGTATTATTAATAATGACAATGTTAATTCACATCATGTAGTGCTGTAAGATCTATAGAACTCCTTTCCACAATAACACTTTGAAATAGGAAATACAGTTATTATCTCCAGTTTACAAATGAAGAGCCCGGAGACTCCAGGAACTTAAGTAACTTGCTTATCATTGTACAGATGTCGAATGTCTCAGGTGGCATTGTAATACAAGTGGCCTAACTCCAAGTCCAGAACTTTATATACTTTGTCTCTTGTAAGAGAAAAATAATAGTTTTTCAGCCATAAACATCCTTATCAGAGACTTGTAACATTTTGGGCGATAATGGCTCCTCGTTATCTCCAGTATCAAATATAAAATCTTCTGTTTGGCTTTTAAAGCCCTTTATAATCTGATTCCTTCCCTTCTTTCCAGTCTTCTTACATTTTAGTTCCCTCTGTGTACTTTGTGATCCAGTCACAGTGGGGATACTTGAGACAGATAGACCAGTTAAGAGAGTATTGCTGCATTAGAAACAAGGCAACATGGACTAGGTTGGTGACATGTGAGTGGAGAAAAAGGAGGCATGCAAAGGACATTATGCAGTCAGGTCAACAAATATTTATTAAGCACCTACTCGGTGCCAAATACTGCACTAAGCACTGGAAAAAAGAAATCAGTCCCCATTCACCAGGAACTCACATTCTAATGGGAGAGACAATGCAAACAATGATGTACAAATGAGACGTGTATGTGGGTGTGGGTGTGGGTGTGTGTATGATAAATTGGAAGGCACTAAGCCGAAGGAGAACTAGGAAAGCTTCTAGAAGAGGGTGAAACTTTAGTTGTGACTTGAAGGAATCTAGGGAAACCAGGAAGCAGAGGTGAGGAGAGAGACAGATCCAAAGTGGGGGGCGAGGGAGGGGAATGGACAGAGGCAGCCAGTGAAAATACCCAAAGTCGAGAAATATAATATTTTTGTATAAGGCACAATGAGGAAGCTAATTGGATCACAAAGTATGTGAAGGAGAGTAAGGTATAAGATTAGAAAGATAGGAAGAAATCAAGTTATGAAGGGCTTTAAAAACCAAACAAGAAATTTTTTCTTTGATCCTGGAGATAATATAGAACCACTGTAGTTTATTTGGGGCAGGGAGGGGGGATGAAATGATCAAACCTGTGCTTTAGGAAGATCATTTTGACAATTGAGTAGAGGATGAACTGGAGTAGGTAGAGACTTGAGGTGGAAGGATTAGTCATAAGGCTATTAACAATAGTCCAGGCATGAAGTAATGAGGGCCTGCACCAGGATGATTACAGTGTCACAGGAGAAAAGGGGACACATACAAGAGATGTTGTGCAAAGCAGCAAATATTTAATAACCTTGTATTTGACAAGTGTAAGGTCTTAAGATTTGGGGATAAGAATTCATTATTTGGTAAAAAAAAAAATCGAGAAAACTGGGGAATAGTATGGTAGAAACTGGGCACAGACCAGTATCTTACACCATTTACAAAGATAAGATCAAAAATTTGAAGAACATGCAACGTTACTTACCAGACTTATAGATAGGTGAACAACTTATGACTAAACAAGAGATAGAAAGCAAAGTTAGGTATAAAATGGATAATTTTTATTGCATTAAATTTAAAAGGTTTTGTACAAATAAAACAAATGGATCCAAGATAAGAAGGAAAGCAGAAAATGGGGAGGGGAGGATTTTATAGACAGTTTCTCAGATAAAGGTCTCATATCTCAAATATATAAGAAGAACTTTGTCAAATCTATAAGAATAGGAGTCATTCTCCAGTTGATAAATGGTCAAAGGATATGAACAGGCAGTTTTCCAATGATGAAATCGAAACAGTTTGTAGTCATATGAAAAAAAATGCTCTAATTCATTATTTGGAGAAATGCAAATTAAAACAACCTTGGGATATCATTTTATGCCTATCAGATTAGCTAAAATGATTGAAGGGGAAAGTGACAAATGTTGGAGGGAATGTGGAAAAAATTGGGACACTAATTCATTGTAGGTGGAATTGTGAACTGATCCAACCATTTTGAAGAACAATATGGAATTATGCCCAAAGGGTTATTAAACTGCTTATACCCTTTGACCCAGCAATACCACTACTAGGTCTATTTTCAAAGATGACTGGGGAAAAAGGAAAAAGAATCTATATGTTCTAAAATGTTTATAGCAGCTTTCTTTGTGGGGGCAAAGAACTTGAAACTGTAGGGATGTCCATCCCTGGGGAATGTCTGAACAAGTTGTGGAATATTATTGTGATAGAATACTACTGTGCTATAAGAAATGATGAGCTCAATAAGCTTAGAAAAAAAATGGAAAGACTTACACAAAATAATGAGGAACAAAATGAACAGAACCAACAGAATATTGTATATAGGAATAGCAATATTGTTTAAAGAATGAGTAAGTCATTTTGACTATTGTAAATACCCAAATTAACTATAAAGGACATATGAAGAAAGATGCTATCTACATCCAGAGAAAGAACTGATAAGCAGAAGTATGTGTAGAATAATTTTACATATATATACCTATTTGTGTCTAATGGTAGCCATGGTGGGAGGGGCAGGGTAATGATAAAGAGAAAGGAAATTTACACAATGACTTTGTTGTATATTTAAAAGGAATAGCAAGTGGCATATAGTGAATTTGCAGTTTCATGCACAATCATCTTTTTTGTTGTACTATTTTATGGAAATGCTTGTTTTATTGTATAAATTTTTTTAAAATTAATCTTTAAAAGTTTTGCAAAGGTAAAATTGATAGTACTTGGCAACAAATAGGATATGGGGGCGGGGAGGAGAAAGAGTGAGTGTGAGTTAGGGTAGAGTCAAGGATAACGCTTAGGTTATTCACCTAAGTGACCAGGAGGATGGTGGTATCTTTGACAGTAATAGCAAAGCTTGGAAGAGGGGAGGTTTAGGGGGAAAGGGAGTGAATTCAGTCTTAGACATGTTAGTTTTATATTTATATATGTGCGTACATATATATTTATATATATATATGTACAGTATAATAGTATAAACTAAAGTATAAGTAAATCTGAGAATCATCTGCATGGGAATGATAACTGAATCCGTAGGAGCTGATGAGATTACCAAGCAAAAGAGTCTAGAGGAAGAAAAAGAAGAAGAGGACCCAGGATAGAGCCTTGGGAGATGCCCACATTTAGTAGGCACAAGCTGGATAAATATCCAGCAAAGGAAACTTAGAAGGAGGGGGTCACACAGGTAAAAGGAGAATCAGAAGAGAGTATAGTCATGAAAACCTAGAGAGAAAAGAGTATCAAGGAGGTGATTTCCAACATCAAAGACTTCAGAAAGATTAAGAAGGATAGGGATTAAGAAAAGGCCACCAGATTTGTCAATGATGAGCTCATTGCTAACTTGGAGGGGAAGGGCAGGGGGAGCAGTTTCAGTTGAAGGAGTCCAGACTATAGATTTAAGAAGGGAATGAAAGGAAAAGACATGGGAGGCACTGAAAGTGTATGCAGCTTTCTCAACTCTTTGCAGGCTGGTTTCCAACCTCATATTTCAACTGAAATGGAAGTTATCTATGATAAAATCTAATGACCTTTTTTAGATTCTTATTCTTGGCATAACTCAACCTTTGGCACTGTCAGTCCGGTTATCTTCTGATTCTCTTATCAGTGTAACTGCTTTTTATCAGTGTCTTTTGCTGGATCTCCATTCAGGTCCTGCTCACTAACTATACGTGTCATCCAAGGCTTTATCCTGGGTCCTCTTTTTTCCCTCTATATTCTCTTGCTCAGAAAGCTCATCAGCTCCTATGGGTTCAGTCTTAGACATGGTTCTGTGGGTTCAGCTATCATCTATGCCAATGATTTCCATATATCTGTGCACATCCACATTCACAAATCCTACCCTAATCTCTCTTCTGAGCTCTAGTCTTGCATCACCACCTGCCTCTTGAACATCTCAGATTGTTAGTCCTGCAGGCACCTCAAATCTAATATGTCTAAAACATAACTCGTCATCCTTCCCCCAAACCTTCTCCCTTCCCAACTTCCCTATTATTGCTGAAGGCATCACCATCCTCCAAGTCACCCAAGCTCCCAGACTCTGCCACCCTCATTCATACTCACCCCATATATCCAATTTATGTTAAAATTTTTACTTTGATCGCATTTCTTGTATGTTCCCTTCTTTCCACTCATTCAGCCACTGTCCTTGTGCAAACCCTTATCACCTCTTACCTGAACTATTGTAAAAGTTTTCTAATTGGTCTCCTTGCCTCGAGTCGTTCTTCATTCCAATCTGTCCTTCACCAAGCTGCCAGATAATTTACTAAAGCACAAATCTGACCATTCACCTCCCTTTCAACTCCAGTGGCTCCTCTTTACCTCCAGGATCAACTCTGGTATTTAAGGCCCTTCAGAACATAGGTCTTTGCTACCTTTCCAGTCTTCTTACACTTTACTTCCTTCCCTTTACTCTGTGATCCAACTACATGGGCCTACTTGCTTCTCCTCACAAATGACACTCCATCTCTAAACTCTGCATTCGAGCTGGCTGTCTCCCGTGTCTGGAATGCTGTGCCTTCTTAATTCTGACTCCAGCTTCCCTCAAGACTTGGTTCAGATCCCACCTTCCATTGAAAGGTTCCTCATCTAAAAGTCCCTTACTTCTTAATACTTTCCATTTACACTGTCTATATCTTGTATGTACTTAATTATTTGAAAGAATGTAAGATCTTTGAGAAGAGGGACCATGCTCTAAAATCTCTAATGATTAGCACAGTGGCTGGAACACACTAAGAGCATAATAGATGCTTGTTCACTAATTGATTAATTTTTTATTATATATTATATGTCATTATTACTACTATGTGACAGGCACTATACTAGGTTCTGCAGATTCAGTATGAGTCAGCAATTCAACATCTAAAAAATGATCTCCTAGGCTACATTGAGAGAAGCTAAGTTTCCAGAATATGGATGAGAGAACCAATATACTCAGCCTGGTGAGATCAGTATATGGAGTAATGTGTTAGGGAGCATCCAAAAGAGAGCAAGGGAATGATGAGGGATCTTGCTTTTTGAGAATCAGTTAAAGAAATAGGGACATTAACTAGGAACAAAGTAAACTTGGAGGAGGAAGGACATGACAGCAGACATTAAGTATTTGAAGAGCTGTCATGTGGAAGGGAATTATATTCTTCTCGGTTCTGCTTGATCCCCATGGAAAAAAATTAGGAATAATGGTTGGAATTTACAAAGAAGCAGATTCAGGATAGTATGGGCTGTATGGGGAGCTCTTTTGACCAACGATAGATGACCATTTGCTGGGGACAGTATAGAAAAGATTCTTGTTCAGCTCCAGTTATTCCTTCCATATGGCCTCTGACATCCCTTCCAACTCCAAGATTTGGTGAACATTTGCCACTATTGAGGGTTTTCAAAAGACTGCACCGGTGACTTTGGGAATCTCAAAATGTTTTGAGCAATGGCAACATTATGGGAATAAATATATAGCCACTCAAGGAGAATATCTAAAGGAACAACACATTTTAAATGTATAAATACTTGTACATTTTTTAAAAATCAGTCGTTCTTCATGCAAACCTATTTAGAAAACAGATTTAAGCAAAGTAGATTGCTTGCTGAATATGAAGTTACAGCAAAGGGAATCGAATGGATTTGAGAGAGCTTTTCTTCACTACAAAGATAATATAAACATAAAGCAAATTACGTAAACTAGCAAAGAAAAGACTGAAGTGAAAATTGGGAAATTTGGATTGTAAGCCTAGGTCTCCCAGTGACCTTATAGGAGTTTAGACAAATAACTAATCCTAAATCAGCTTCTGATTCTGTATCTAAAAAAAAAAGTGAAGAAGATGTTTTCAGGGAAAATGAGATAATACAACACATTCAGAAGAAATGTGAAAATAAAAATATAACTATCATAAATTATACATCTTAATGAAATTAATGCTTGCAAGATAGATTCAAATATATAAAATCATAGGACCAGGAATACATGATTTGTCATGATTCTGAATTCTTGTTCTTTTCCATGTTTTTGCTTTCTTTAAAGAAAAAAACAAAACTAATTCAATACAGCACTTTTTGATGTATATAGAGGGCTGACCTCAGAGCCAGGAAGACTTCAAGGCTTGCTTCTAGTATCTACTAGCCCTGGAACCCTGGGCAAGTCACTTAACCTCTCAGTTTAGTAACCAGCTTTCTGGGAACGTGCCAGGAGGGAGTTTCCTCATCTGGGAGATCACAGGCATGATCTCTATCACTTATGTTTCTGAGTCTTTGCTCAGTTTTTTCTTTATCCTCAGAGTAAATTCTCAACTACTAAATATAACATATTCTTATAGCTTAATAAAATATATGCATATAATTTCTATTATCTGTACATGTTTACATATATGTATACATATATGTGTGCATGCATAATCCAGTAGTCCAGAGGTAGATATAGCTACACCTGTGGAAAGTGGAGGTGACCAGTCACAAATTTGGTAGTAGTTGATTATCATCGCCTTCCTTTCCACCCTTTCCCCTTTGTCTTGGAAATTTAATCAGCCACACCCTATTACAACATTGTTAGGCTATGGGCAATATAATAGCCCTTCAGTTCCCTGGGACTCCCTCTTTTGCTGCTTTATGGATTTTATATTAAACAACAAGTAAGTAGTAAAACTACAATTGGTCAGGGCCTCTGCTTAGGAAAATTCCTAATTTTGTGCTGAGGTTTGGCTCTCTGCTTTAATTTAAATCTATTATTTACCTCTAGCTAACCCTGGCCTCTTCATGATTGAAGCAAAATTCAAATTACCAGAAACATTTAGAGAAGTGAACAATTTTATCATCACTTCTCTTAATAGTAGGGCACAAGGAAGAGAAGTTTTAGAAAGAACAAACTTTTTCTTAAAACTTCCCTTAGTCCTTGAAGAGATGGGCACAACTGAAGTCTTCTGCTCCAAGATGCCTGTAAAGCTGATGACCCTCTTCCACTTTTCCCTTGTCTTCTAACAGCTCAGTCAGCCCTATTTTATCTTTATCCTTTGACCTGTTGCCCCTGTGCTCTCTGCTACCAAACACTCAAATTTTTAAGTTCTTAATTGGCTTGCTATTTTATACAAAATCCTTAAGATATGCCCTATCTCTCAACCAATCCTAACACACTTTATCCACTGGCTTTCAAAGACCTTTCAAGGACATTTCTCATCTAGTTAAAATATCTGATTGACGGTTGCTTCAGTAGAAACATTTAATCCTCACATAGTTCATGCCTCTATTGATTCAATTGAGAATTTAGGTCTCTCTAATTATTGCAGTAGGGATATGGGACTGCTTTCTTACAATAGTTTAGTTACTTGTTTGGGGAAAATGTTTGTACAAGGAAAAGAATGCCTTTAGAAAATTGTTCATACTAACATACTAATGCATTTGTTAAATGAATTCGTGCATCAGTTACATGGTCTTATAAATCATAAATGTAAGATAAATCTTATTTACAATAAAATTACCTCATTTATAATTTTTACTTTTATTATATAAATTTACTTTATAGAAAATGTATATAGTGTACTATAGCCATAATATGATGGGGTAAAAAAAGGTTCATTGCCTTTACACTTTCGGATTTTATGTGTTTTCATTGTAGACCTCAACCATTATGAGGAATGTTTGAATATTCTTCTTTTTCTTTCAGTAATTTGCATAAAGAAAAGACGGCTTTGGTACAAATTAAGAATCAAATGGCAGCAGATTTGGAACAACTTCTAAGTCACCGTGAGGTAATAATTCTCCTCCTTTTTTCATTGTTTTTATCCTTTTTCAAACAGCTTGTTAGAGGGGGAATTGTGATTGCTGTTTCTGAAAACTGTTCCTACCCCTTGATATTCTTATTCCTGGGACTAGTCCAGAATCTATTAGGTTGAGCAAATAGGAGTGTCCTTCATCCTAATCTATCTACAGAAAACTTATCAGATTTTACTGTAATACCACTGCAAAATAACAAAAAAAGTGAATTACAGAATTGTTCTTCTGATGTCATCCCTGATGATGGTAGTTCCTGGTTTCAGATAGGCGTGCCAGGTCTTAGAAAGGAAGTGTGGAGATATCTTAAGGAGTTCAAAGTGGCTATATAGTGAGTTCGGAAGGTAGAGCAGTTCCTGGTCATAGAAATAACCTTTGGGGTAAAAAGTCCTAGGACAGGGCATGAGAGCAGTAAGCTTATGAGCCGGGGGAAAGGGAGGGGAGGGTTTCTTTACGCTAAAGATTCCCAACGTAGGGTGGTTCATGGGTAGGTTTTAAGGAGTCCTTGAACTTGGAACTTTTAATATTTTGGTAATTCTATTTCCATATAATTGGTTTCCTTTGTAATTCCATATTTTTTAGGTTATGCATTTTTCAAAACATTATTTCAAGAAGGGATTTATAGGCTTCATCAAATTACCAGAGGGGGTTTCATGACCCCCCCCCCAAAAAAATTCAGAATCTCTTCTATCCTGACAGCATGAATTTCCAGGCCCACCTACCACTATTACTATCACAGATTCCAGGGATTCTGCCTTCCAAGTAACCATCTCTACCCTTTTGATTCTTAATCAATGCTGTTTATGTAGTAAAGCAGATAGATGTGCTGTTTAGAGTAGTTGTGAAGGAAGATTAAATAATTTTTAAACTTTTTTAATAAAACTGAATATGTAAGGAACTAAAGCTATAGGTTGTTCACAAATATTGTCTTTTTTTGTGTAACAAGTTAAGTATTTGACTAAAAAAGCACACTGATAGAGTCAAAATTAAATTTGTATTCTAGTCCAGAGATGTCCACACTCAGACAGTATGAACCAGATTAAAATGTAATTGGGAAATATTAACGAAATAAGCAAAAACACAATAGAACGTAGATATTGTTAATATATGGCTTTCTAAGTCAATATGTGCCTGGGAATCCTTACATACACTTACATACACAGTCTTCCCCACTTTTATCTGAGTTTGACACTACTGTTCTAGCCTAGACACTTTCTTGTTCTTAATTAGAATTGCATTATTCATGAGTTTGAATTTTTTTTAATTTACACACTATTGATTTTTTAATAGAATTTAGGGAAATATATGTTTGTACATGTAGCAGGATGAAACATCCCCAATAAATTGTTTGCTACTGCACAGATGAAATTTGTATAGAAACTTATATGATGACATAGTAGTCACTTAATTTTCTGGCATTTGGCATAAGAGATTTCATTCAGCCATAATAATTCAGTGAACCCAGAAGCATAGCACCTATATACTAAGTATTCCAAAGAAAGGCAATACTTTTTTTTTCCTTTTCAAAGTAATTTTCTAAGAGCAAAAGCTGTATGTTTAGCATTGATTATAATAAAAAAATTTTTTTACAAAAACCACATATTTCATTTCATTTCTGTGAAATAGTAGTTAGTTAGTCTACTTCTCAGACATGAGTTAAAGTAGACACTGGCCATGCACAAACTTATGAGAGCAACCTTCTACAGATTGATGTAAGGATGGGAAAGTCTCTCCTAACCTCATATAAACTTCTACATGACCCATGAAGATCCCTGGTGACCCCCACTACTCCCCATTCTCTGCCTGTCCCCTCTTATATCCTGAAGAAAAATGGTATTGTTGGAGTATTTTTTCCTACTCTGTGACTGTGGCAGATATGCTATACATAGAGAAGTAGAGAGGGAGCTTTTACAGTTGGTAAATGCTAAAATTATTGAATGTAAATATTCCTTTTAATGTGAATGATCAGTGAATGTAATTATCATTTACTCTAAAAATTCAAGAACAATGCTTTATCATTTGGTTAAATTTAGATTATTTCATTTGGTGCCTATTAAAGTTAACAATTTAACAGATTTGGAGTTGGGAATTTTCCATTTGTTCATTTTTAGCAATAGCTATATACCTTCAGAAGCAGTGTTGGTTAGCCCTTTTCAGCCCAGATTTTCTTTGCTTAAACTGAAAAGAAGACTTAAAGAAATCTCCAGATGGTCTTCTAATGTGATATGTTATCAAGTCATTATTTTAATTGCCAAGCATTGGGGCAGCTAGGTGGCACAGTGAGTAGTACACCAGCCCTGGAGTCAGGAGGACTTGAGTTCAAATCTGGCCTTAGACATTTGACACATTTACTAGCTATGTGACCGTGGGCAAGTCACTTAACCCCAATTGCCCTTCCTTCCCCCCTCCAAAAAAATAGAATAATTATAAAAATAAATAAATGAAAATAATTAATTGCCAAGCATTTATTAAATGTAAACATAACTAAAAAACAGAAAAGTATTTTGGGTAACTCTCAGAACCTCAACATTTTAAGCAGTACACAGTAGCAAAGTGTTTTTATTTTACATTTTCTACTTCACTCATAGCATAAAAAGTCATTTTCCTCCACTTCTGGGAGCCAAGAGTAAGAAGTAAGTTGCTCTCATCCTCCCTTATTGACCTCTGAAAGCCCAGAAAATATCGCCTCAGGAAAAATCTTCGAACAGCTGAGCCAGCAGAAAAACAAGGTACAGCAGTCTTATACCACAGAAAGCTTAGGGGATTAACAGGAAAGGCCCTTCTTGCTCTGGGAGAGGTGGAGCAATGCAGGATAAGAGGTGTCCCACCAACCCAGCAGCAAGCCCCACCTCAGAAAACCAGGGGGAAATCCTAAGCCCTAGGGTGGTGGAGCAGGCAAGTGCCAATACCAGGACCCCTGATTGCCTCAGCACAGCCAAATCACCTGGTGCTTCCTCACAACTCCAGGAAGCACAGCTCCAGTCTGGCAGATATGCTCCAGGAGCCAAACATTAGAGTGCTTTAAAGAAGCCTGGAAGAGCAGGCATCCCCCAGGGTCCAGACTCCCTACCCCTACCCTGAGAACTCCAGTGTTGCTGACCCCAGCTCAGTACCAGACAAGTTGCCAAACCACTACAGCCTCCAGCTGCCACTACCTAAGGCCCCAGCACACAAAGCCAGTGACCAGGTCCCAGGCTCCCAGAACAAGAAGCTTGGGTCAGTGCCCTCTGTGCTCTAGCAAGAGAGGTCAACTTTAAAAACCGAGAAATAGGCAAACACCATGAGCAAAAAACAGAAACAGACAATGACCATAGATTCTTGTTATGGCAACAAGTTCAAGGCACAAATTCAGGAGAGGACATCATTATAAATATACCCACATCCAAAACCTCAAAGGGAAAAAAAAAATTAAAAACAAACAAAAAAACTCAAAGAAAAATATGAATTGGCCTCAGGTCCAAAAAGCCTTCTTGGAAGAGCTCAAGAAGGATTTTAAAAGTCAAATAAGAGAGGTAGAAGAAAAATTGGGAAAAGAAATGAGAGATATGCAAGAGAGAGTCAATAGCTTGGAAAAGGAAGGACAAAAATTGACTGTAGAAAACAAGTGCTTAAAAAATACAGTTGGGGGCGGGGGGGGGGGGGGGGGGGGAGCCAAGATGGCAGCGGGAAAGCAGCTACTTGAGTGAGCTCCCCACCCAGGTCCCTCTAAAAACCTATAAAAAAAATGGCTCTGAACAAATTCTATTGCTGCAGAACCTACGGAATAGCAGAGGGAAGCAGGGCTCCAGCCCAGGATAGCCTGGATGATCGCTGGGTAAGGTCTATCACATGGAGCTGGGAGCGGAGAGGAGCAGAGCCCAGCATGGGCTGCACCCAGACCAACCAGACTGGGAGCCGGGCAGAACAAGCCCTAGCACCCTGAATCAGTGAGCTTTGGCAGTTGCCGTACTTCTCAACCCACAAACACCAAAGACAACAGAGAAGGTTAGTGGGAAAAGCTGCAGGGGACAGAGTGAAAGGAGTTCGAAGTTCAGCCACCGGGGGCAGTGGAGGTGATGCAGCTACAGAACTACAGTTGCAGTTGCTTCTGGCCCCAGGACCACCTGGTAGGAGGAATTAAGTGGCAGATCACAGATGGAGTGCAGAGCCTGCTCAGATCCGAGTCCAGTACAGGTTGGGGGAGGAGGAGTGCTGGTGTGGCAGAGCTGGCTATATAGAAATAGCTCTGAAAACAACAACACATCCCCTCACGCTTGGGCCAAAGTACTCTCTACTCTACAAGCAGTCATA
>CM053626.1:90708984-90728787 GCA_028646595.1 Phalanger gymnotis
AACTCACTTGACTCTTGAGTTTTTCAGCAGGGTATGACTGCTTGTAGACTAAAGAGTTCTATGTTCCAAGCCTGGGGGGATGCGCCAGCTCTGCCACAGCAGCACTCCTCCTTCCCCAAGAACCCCCAACCCAGAATGGACTTAGATCTTCAGCAGGCTCTTCACTCCTGCTCTAATCCACCACTTAATTCCTTCCACCAGGTGGGCCTGGGGCCAGAAGCAACTGCAGCTGTAGTTCTAAAGCTGCCCCACCTCCTCTGCTCCTGCGGTGGTGGCCAAAATGCAAACTCTATCCCAGTCCCCAGCAGCTTCTCCCACTAACCTACTCTGCTATCCTTGGTGTTTGTGGGTTGAGAAGTCTGGTAACTGCCTCAGCTCACTGATTCAGGGCGCTAGGGCACGCTCTGCCTGGCTCCCTGTCTGGTCAGTCGGTGCTGCCCGGCTCCCTGTCTGGTCAGTTGGTGCCATCCATGCTGGGCTCCGCTCAGTTCAGCTCCTCTCTGCTCCCAGCTATGTGCGGGATAGACCTTACCCAGAGACCATCCAGGCTGTCTTGAGCTAGAGCCCTGCTTCCCTATGCTATTTTGTGGGTTCTGCAGTTCTAGAATTGGTTCAGAGCCATTTTTTATAGGTTTTTGGAGGGACTTGGCGGGGAGCTCACACTAGTCCCTGTTTTCCAGCTGCCATCTTGGCTCCGCCCTGTAACTATCTTCTTGAAGAAAGTATATGACAAATAGAATGACACTTGATGAAGCATCTACAAAACACTGGCCTCTTTCATTTCTTGATCCCAAATCATATTTTTCCATGTATTTCACCATGTACCCCCGATATCCATCTTTACAGTGATGTTATGGAATATGCCAAGGTATATATCAGCTTGATTTTAAAAACCTTAATTTCCTTGAACAATTTCTCTGACTCTGTGATTTGCCAGAGATGTTGGCTACAAATACCTTTATGGTACATCATAAGCATTGTGGATGATCAATCTCCCATGAAATGATGTTTCTTATATATAGTCTTTGGATGCACAATAAAAGTATCTCTGCAAGTTCCTTTATTTATCTTTTTGAGAACATGTGAGCCAACCTTTCATTTAGCTAGTTCTACATGCTTTTTAGTTTTATAGTGAGAATATCAATATTGATGTGGTTCAGTTCTTTTAGTTTAAAAAATGTCTATAGTTAAATTAATGTTTATTATCTAATATTTTATTTTCCCCCAATTACACATAAAAACAATTTTTAACATTTTTTAAAATTTTGAGTTTCAAATTCTTTCCCTTCCTCCATTCCCTGCTCATTGGGAAGGCAAGCATAAATTAATGTTTATGAACACAAATAGCACCCAATGCCTCCTTATCCATCGCTCTGCCACCATTATTGTGGTAGTAGAAGGAGACCACACTGGATGGAGGTCCATTCTATTTTCTTTGTTTATTATGTTGTCATGGCCAAATAATTAATCACGTATTACCCAAACTGCTCCTTTGCTAATTCACAGCTAATATTTGAAATCTGTCAACAGTATGATATTCACTAGTGCTTGTAGTATTAAGTCAAAAATAGCACTGATTGAAAAAATGAGATTGCAGAAAGCTTGGCATGAGACTAAACTTTTGGATAAAACTAAAAGGATAATAATAATAATGATAAAAATGATGGCTAGCATTTATTTAGTACTTAAAAAAACACTTTACATATGTGATCTCATTTAATCCTTACAACTACTAAGGTAGGTGATCTTATTATCCTCATTTTACAGATGAGAAAACTGAGCCTTAAAGGTTAAGCGATTTGCTTAGGTCATGGCAAGTAATCCTATGTGAGGCAGGATATAAATTCAGATCTTTCTGACTTCAAGTCTAGTGCTCTATCCAAATAAATTCAATACTTAACAAATTTGTTAATGATTTTATAGTGATCTATATTTATCATTAGAGACAATGGAAATGCCACATTTGGCCCCTTCAGTCCTTAGTAACCAATGCATTATAGGATAAAAAGGAAATGGCTCTTTATTTTTTTCCTTTTTTAATAGTATTTTATTTTTTTCCCAATTATACATCAAGACAGTTTTTAGCATTGACTTTTACAAACTTTTGAATTCCAAAATTTTCTCCCTCCCTCCTCTCCCCTCTTCCTAAAATTGTAGGGATAGGTTAAAATATATTTCCACATTAGTCACTGTCGTGAAAGAAGAAACAGATCAAAAGAAAAAAAAAACCATGAGAAAGAGTAAAGTGAAAAAAGTATGCTTCAATCTGCATTCAGACTCCATCATTCTTTTTCTGGATGTGAACAGCAATTTTCCTCCTGAATCCTTTCTACTTGTCTTAGACCATTGTGCTGCTGAGAAGAGCAGAGTCATTCATAGTTGATCATTACACAATGTTGCTGATACTGTGTACAATATTTTCCCAGTTCTGCTCATTTCATTTTGCATCAGTTTATACAAGTCTTTCCAGGTTTTTTCTGAAATCTGCCTGTTCATTTCTCATTGCACAATAGTTTTCCATTACATTCATATACCACAGCTTGTTTAGCCATTCCCCAACTGATGAGCATTCCCTCAATTTCCATTATTTTGCCACTAAGAAAAGAGCTGCTATAAATATTTTTGCACACGTAGGTCTTTTTTTCCTTTTTTATGATCTCTTTGGGATACAGACCTAGTAGTAGTATTGCTGAATCAAAGGGTATGCTGAGTTTGGTTGCCCTTTAGGCATAGTTCCAGATTGCTCTCCAGAACGGTTGGATCAGTTCACAACTCCACCAACCCCTAGTGTATTAGTGTTCTAATTTTCCCACACCTTCTCCAACATTTATCATTTTCCTTTTCTGTCATATCAGCCAATCTGATAGGTGTGAGGTGGTACCTCAGAGTTGTTTTAATTTGCATTTCTCTAATCATAAGCGATTTAGAGCACTTCTTCATATGCCTACAGATAGCTTTGATTTCTTCATCTGAAAACTGTTCATATCCTTTGACCATGTATCAACTGAGGAATGGCTTGCATTCTTATAAATTTGACTCAGTTCTTTATATATCTGAGAAACAAGTCCTTTATCAGAGATACTTGTTGTAAAGATTGTTTCCTAGCTTTCTGCTTTCCTTCTAATCTTGGTTGCATTGGTTCTGCTTGTATAAAAGCTTTTTAATTTAATATAATCAAAATCATCTATTTTACACTTTGTAATGCTCTCTATCTCTTGTTTGGTCATGAACCTATAACTCACTTAACTTCTTCTTTAAGAATTTAGGTGCTATACCACTTGGTGCACATGTTTAATATTGCTATTACTTCATTGTCTATGTGACAGTGAAGATGTATCATTTTAGCAAGATGTAGTTTCCTTCCTTATTTCCTTTAATTAGGTCTATTTTTGCTTTTGCTTTGTCTGAGATCAGGATTGCTACCCCTGCCTTTTTTTTTTTTTACTTCAGCTGAAACATAATAGATTCTGCTCTGTCCCTTACCTTTATTCTGTGTGTTTCTTGTAAACAAAATATTATAGTATTTTTTAATCCATTCTGCTATCTGCTTCCATTTTATGGGAGAGTTTGACATTCACATTCACAGTTATGATTACTGTGTATTTCCCTCCATCCTACTTTTCCTCTTGTTTGTCCTCTCTTTTTGCCCTTTCCTTTTTGTACAGAGTCCAAATGAAAGAGTGAATTGATATGTAATTATAATATCCAAGCTTGGTCCCAAAGGAAAGTTAAGAAAATATATCTCCTTTCCATCAATGTGGAGGAAGGAAATTGTGCATGTGGAAGGTTACAAATATTGCCAAAGTTGTTAGTTTTGATGAACTACTATTTCGTGTTTTTTTTTTAATTTGTTAGAAGATGGCTCAGTGCATAGGGAAGAGGGAGAGATATTCAGAAATAAATGTGACTGGAACCTGGGGTTGGAAGGGGATGCCCATCAACTGGAATGAATGGCTGAACAAATTATGGTATACGAATGTAATATAACTGTGCCAAAAGAAATAACGAAAAGTTTTAGAGAAACCTGGGAAACTTGTATGAACTAGTGCAGAGTGAATTGAGGAAAGAATAATTTATACTATAATGACATTAAAAAAAATGAACAATTTTGAAAGATTTAAGACATCTAATCAGTGCAGTGACCAAATATGACTCCAGAGGACCAGTGATGAAGAATGAAACCCATCTCATGACAGAGAGGTAATGGACTCAAGGTGAAGAATGATATAAAATTTTGGACATGGTAATGCAGAAACTTATTTTGCTTGACTTTATGTATTTTCTTTTTGTTTTTTTCTAGCCAGATGGGGAGAATTAGGAAGGAGAGAAAAAACACTTGATAAATGAAAAAAAAAATTAAAAAGGAATAAATGTGATATAAAACCAAAAGACACCAATGAAAATAAAATAAAAATCTTAAATTTCCTGTAGATGGAGAGATCCTCTAGACATTTTTGTTTGTAGATAGCTCACGTCACATGAATTTAATTATACTTTTTATACCAATGATAACCAGATCTCTATGACCATCCCTAATCTCACTTCTGTGCTCCAATCCTGCCATCACTAACTACCTTTTCCACATTTCAGATTGGATAGAGGTATTTCAAAATAAAAATATCCATAATAGAGCTCATCATCTTTCCCTCTACATCCTCCCTTTCTCTATCTTTTCTATTATTATGAAGGGTACTGTCATATTTCTTGTCACCCAGGCTTATAACTTCAGTGTCCTCCTAGAATCCTGACTTGCTCTCACTGAACAGATTGAATTTCCTATATATGAGAAAGATTCTACAAAGGAAAAAATAGATTTTGAAAAGAACATATATATATATGTATATATACATACACATATTCATACACATATATATGTATACATATACACACATATATGCATATCTCCCCTTATCTCCACTCACAGATGCCCTCATCACCTCTTGCCCACACTATTTTAATAGCCAGTTAATCTACCTCAAGTCTGTCCCTACTCCAATCCCTACCCAGCTAGCAGTCAAAGTGATTTTCCTAAAGTGGAGGTCACCATGTCACCAGTCCCCCTCATCTTCCCTCCCCGATAAACTCTGGTGGCTCCCTATTACCTCCAGGATCAGTTAGGACATCCTCTGTTTGGTATCTAGTGCCCTTCACACTTGCCCCCTTCCTGCCTTTCCATCCTCCTTACACCTTACTCCTTTCTTTTTACTCTATGATCCAACCACATTGTCTTACTTGCTATTTCTTGTGCATGACACTCTATTTCCAGCCCCTGTACCTTTGCCCTGACTCTCCTCCCTGACTGGAAATGCTCTTCTCCTCTTACCTGTGCCTCCCAGCTTTCCTCATTTCTTTCAAGATTCACTGCAGTAGATTTCAGAAAAACCTGAAAAGACTCATATGGGCTGATGCAAAATGAAGTGAGCAGAACCAGAAGAACATTGTACACAGTAACAGTAACACTGTGCAATGATCAACTATGAATGACTCAGCTCTTCTCAGCAATACAATGATCCAAGACAACTCCAAAGGCTCACGATGGAAAATGCTATCCACATCCAGAGAAAGAACTAATGGAGTCTGAATGCAGATCGAAGCATAACTATTTTCACTATCTTTATTTTTTTTCCGTCGTTTTTTCCTATTGGTCTGTTATTCTTTCATGATACAACTAATATGGAAATATGTTTTTCTAAAATTTTTTTTAATTTTTAATTTTTTTTGGAGGGGGGAGGGCAGGGCAGTTGGGGTTAAGTGACTTGCCCAAGCTCACACAGCTAGTAAGTGTGTCAAACATCTGAGGCCAGATTTGAGCTCAGGTCCTCCAAACTCCAGGCCTACAGTACTCTACTCACTGTGCCAATTAGCTGCCCTGGAAATACGTTTTACACAGTTGCATGTATATAACCTACATCAAACTGCCTACCGTTTTAAGGAAAGGGGGACAAGGGAGAAAATTTGGAACTGAAAACTAAAAAAAAGGAATGTTAAAAATTATTTTTACATGTAATTGGAAAAAAAATAAAATACTTAAAAAAAAGATTCACTGCAAATCTCATCTTTTGCTGGAAGCCTTTCCCAGGCTCGTGCATTCCCTCTAAGATTACTTTCAATTTACAGTGCCTGTATCTGATATTTGTGTAGTTATTTGCAAGTTGTTTTCCCCATTAAAATGTGAGCTTCTTAAGAGTAGGGTCTATGTTTTTGCCTCTGTTCGTATCCTCATGGCTTAGCACAGTACTTGGCACAGAGTAAATACTTAATCCCCAGAATACTGCAAAACCTCCTCAAATAAGATCTATAACCTCTCAAAAGAAATCTGCCTAAAAATCTACACATGAAAAACTGGAGGATTAAAGGATATTTATTGTCCATACCATAATAAAAGTTTGGGAAGCAACATGTATATTTGGACAGGCACTGCAGTTCTCTGGATAGTGAATCTGGCCCAAAATTGAACAGGAGGAAGAGAAGAAGCTACATTGTCTTTAAGAAATTGTGTAGCGCTTTCAGTGATCCAAAGCTTTTTTTTTGGCCTGTAGATTTTAGCTTGTTCTCACATTTGCTTGCCTGAAAGTAGGTTAAAAGATTATCATCCAGAAAATATATGATCAAAAAAGAGACCGGCTACTCATTTAGGGAATGATGGATGAAAGA
This sequence comes from Phalanger gymnotis, assembly GCA_028646595.1. NCBI lineage: Eukaryota > Metazoa > Chordata > Mammalia > Diprotodontia > Phalangeridae > Phalanger > Phalanger gymnotis. The sequence continues at coordinate 90,715,639 of CM053626.1, forward strand.
TGCACAGACCAAGTATTGCCTTGGTACCCTGAAAATGTTAAAAGACAAGAAGGCATACTGTTCATTAGTTGGATCTGCTATGAAACACTACAAGATGATTAAAATCAGAGACCTACACATTCTCATCCCCAGGATGCTGAACATGCACTGGACAGGAACCACTGCCTCATTACATTCTAATTCAGAGGTAGCTCATATAGTCACTGAATGATATTCATTCCTTCTACCAAGCCTATAGGAGAAGGCCCAGTTTTTACTACACTTTGAGGCCAGGATAATAATATTAGCTGATATTTATACAGTCTTATTTCTGTCTCTCTCCACCCTTCCCTCCTCCTCCCCCCACCATGTTGTGGGATCCTGTAACAGCAAGCACCTGAGCACATCCAAGATGGCTTGCTAGCACTGGTTCTTTGACCTGCTTTTCTCAATGGAAGGCAATTTTAAGGAGGTCAACAATCTTACATTACAGATAAGCAGAAAATACAAGTAGAGAAATTAGCACAGAGATCGACAGGGTTCCAACTGTCTGAATAAAGTAATACAACTACCTACATATGCCACCAGATTGGAGGAGCATCAATATCTGAGTAGTCAGGGGGCTCTTAACAAAGGACAGAGTCCTGTCCAGGGAATCAAAAAGTCCTTTTCATGAGCGAACCCCCAAAGTAAAATCTCACCTCAGAATATATATACATGCTTTTGGCTAATAGGCTCAGAGCCAGAAGGTATCACAACCCTCATGACTCAGTGCCTAATTAGCTTAGTACCAAAAAGTGTGAAAGCCTTTCTACAAGCAAGCCTCCCAGTAAGTAAGCCTCCCTCTAAGCAAGCTTCTCCTTAGGCAAGTTTCTCCCCCAATGGGCTCTATGTGACTGAGGATGTATCACAACTGTGATTGAACACATGTGGTCACATAGGCCTATTAATAGATAGGGAAGATCTTCCTATTTCATTAACATCATAGATCTCTCTGTTTTTGCTCTTGTTATTTAGATCTCTACTCCTCCCTGCTAGTTAAAATCCTGCCCACCCTTCAAGGCCTACCTCTTCCAGTCCACACTGATCTCTCTCTGATTTCCTGCCATGTTTATTTATTATTTCATCATATAATTTAACAACTTATATCCTGCCCTGCCTTCTGATTGTTTCAGATATCCAAGAAAAATTATAAGTTCTTTGAGGGATAGTTTTATACTTATAAATATTTGTTAATGATCTTTAACTGCTACTCCTTCAGAACTGGCATAGCATAGGGTCTCTCAGATACCTGTTGCTTTTTCAGATGATAAGAGGCAGGTAACAGATGACTGCTATGCTACTGCACTAAAAAACTGCAGTGATAATACTCAAGTTTCCCGTGAAGGTTTCAGTAAGTTGGTGAGTTATAACCTGGGGGAAATACCATTTCCACAAGCTCTGCTAGTGGTTCCCAAGCTCTGGGAGGGAGCTGTCTGAGGCCAGATCTGGATCTTGATATTACTGATACTGGTGGGCAGTTTCCTGGGTGACCACCCATCAGGTTGTTTTCTGTCTGCCAAGAAGAGTGGCACACAATCCTGCTACTCTTCAAAGTGGAAAGAAGTAAAGCAAAGGCAGGAAAAAGAAGTATATTGCTGGAGAAAAAGCCCCCCCCCCCCAATTTATGCCATTACATAGTCACTCAGTAGGTGACCCTTTGTGTAGGGAGTTTTATTGAAAAGGTCAGAAAGTCATTTTATTGATATCTAACATAATTTAGGCTAGAGTAGTCTGAAAGACTTACAACACGTCAACATCGTGATCCCTACAGTATGCCTTCTGTGATTTTTACTTTTCCTTTGTACTCAGTTATCTCAAAGTACATTATTAACCACTTTTTGTTTCTTTTTTTCACTTCTTGCGTCTATTTGGCATCTTTCATTCATATTTGTATTTTTCCAGTTATTATTATCTTTAATGATTTATATCATGGATCATGTCAACTCTTTCTTTTCTCAGCTAATGTTTATTTTTTTTTCAAACAACTCTGGTCTGTTACAAATTGTGATGTTTGATGAAACACCAAAATGACTAATTACACAATATAAATATAAACATTTCATTTTAAAATCCTGTTCCCAAAAATTAGTGTCAGTATAGTATGATTCTTTTTTTTCTTGCACTTTTCAAAAGTTTAAAGGTGGAATTTATGTTCACTACCATGCCAAGCACACAAGGAAAGTACAGTAAGTGTAAGTGATTTACTGAAATGATCTGAATTAAAATGACTTGTATAGGTTGATGATATAATTAGGATCTATCACAAAAACTTTATTACCCAATCATAATGAACATGATGTAGACTTAACAAGCAATTACTGTTATGCAAATTAAAATGTAAAATGGCTGGAAAACTAATGTATGGCACTCCAGGATTATATTTTTGTCCCAAACAGCTTCTCTAAGGGAGCCAAATCACTCTCTTGAAGTCAAAAGCGAATGTCTTGGTCATTTAATATTAACTATTTGCATAGTGTGGTGGCATGTTAAAACAGCTCAGCTGCACAGCAGCTGCTTAAGAGGACGGCATAGTTGATGCCAACATGTTGCTGAAAGTTGTAAACTCTGCAAAGATGTTGCCAAGGGGATACATAGACAGCATTTCTTGATGAAAATAGCTCAGACAAGCATAATACAAACTGCGTGCTCCATTGGTAGAAATGAAGCAGTGTTTCAACATTAGCAAGTACTTATATGTGATCTTAAATTGTGCATTCGATTATACTGACTCACAAAAAAACAGATACCTCATTAGTGGTACTTAATTTTACGTAGGTCAAACCCCATTAATTTTTACATGAAGTAAAAAAAAAAGTACAGTTAACTTCAGAAATTGAAACTCTGAAAAAATTAAGAACAGAATCTGACACTATTCTGAATATTTTTAGATAACATTATAGGAGTAGTATCAAGATGAATTTTCCTCAAAGATTTATAGTAATAGGTAACATTTCTATAGCACTTGCAATGTAGCAGACACTGTGCTAAGCATTTTACAATGATTATCTTATTTGATTCTCATATTGATGCTGAGAGGGCTCTTTTACAGATGAGGAAACCGTGGTAAAGTAACTTGCCCAGGATTATACAATGTCTCAAAAATCTAAACCCAGCTCTTCCTGACTGTCCACTTTGCATCCAGTGCCCTGCCTAGTTTCAACTCCAAGGAAGAAGATACCCTTCCCAGGATAAGCTCATCACTTCTAAACTCATCTCCATGTGGCTAACTCAAACCTGGACTGACTCTGCCTTCCTCAGTCTCCTATCCCCTCTATCTGGAGGACTAGAGCCCTGACTACCAAACTCTTCCCAATATTTTCCTTTAGAGAGGGCAGAAACTGGACTCTTAGATCACTCCATTTTGTATCTGCTGCCCTGCCTGGCTTCAACTCCAAGGAACACGATGCCCTTGAGCTGGGTACCCCCTGGCATCCCACCCACTCTTTCCTGACTCCTTTTGTATGTTGCCTCCCCTTGTAGACTGTAAGCTCACTGACGGCAGGGATTGTCTTTTTAAAAAGAAAAATTATCTCCAGGCTTAGTACAATGTTTGGTATGTTGTAAGAACTTAGTAACTGGTTACTGGATTGCATTGACTCCAGGCTCAGTTATTCTATCCTAGTGCCACTCAGGTGACACTTTCTGTGCATTTTATGATTCTAAGAAGTATGCAATATTTTGTGGAATATGACACCATTTAACTTCAAATGCCAGTGCCCCTAGCTTTTATACAGACATGCAAAGCATCTTCATAGAGGGAGTTTATGGCAAAATTTCCAAAGAATACACATCCGGATTGGTCTTTCATAAGCTGTTGTTCCATAACACAATGAGGTACTTCTTAGGATTTGGATCATAGGAACGTAGATTTAGAGCTGGAAGAGACCTTAAAGACAACTCATTTAGTCCAACCCCTTCATTTTACAGACGAGGAGATTATGGGAGAGAGGCTAAATGACTTGCTCTTGGCCACATGGTACATAGCAGTTAAGATAGGAATCTATGGCCAAATCCAGTTCTCTTTCCAATACACTATGCCTCTAATTACCTGTTCCCAGGTTCAAGATGCATTTGGTTTGATTCCTACTTCAACAGGAAGAATACAAAAGGTCTAGGCCTGAGATAGAGATGGACTTCCTTCTTGCAGCTCTCCTTCTTGCTTGTTTAGCTTTACATTTTTTTTTTTAATTCATAGTCCTTAATTGATCCTTGGGCATAAAAAATACAAACAAACAACAACAATAAAGCAAATTATCTTCTTCATTCTGTTATCTTCTTGGTTCCTAAACCTTTAACTACTCTATTGCTCTGTATAAGTACACCTAGTGCCAGTGGTGGGGAACCTGCGAGAAGTTTGGAATCAGTCAGAAGGCTGCACTTGAGGACCTGGAGGGCCTCCCTATTCATTTGACTAGTCTCTGACCTACAGCACCTCCCTGAGGTTGGGTGTCTGGGGAGGGCAGAGTCTGACCCTGACCCTTTTGGTGCATACTTCGGCCGTGGCTTGCCTATTGTATTTCTTATCCCACTACAAACCCTTAGCTGTTCCACTCTCTACTCTAAATGGCTTATCCAGATAAAACAAGCGTAACCTGAAGCCTATTGTGGCTAGAAGTATCTGTTCAAAGGGGTGAGATTTCAGGTAAAATTCCAAAAGATAAGGGGGCAGGGTGTAGAGGAGGGGACCAATGTGAAAGCTATACCTCTGTCGAGTGAACTAAACAGTCTCTTATGGTTATAAAGGATATGCTAAAAAAAATTATTATTGGTAAGTTTTAAAGAATCTACCTTGCCCTGGCCCCATGTTAATCAGTACATAAATTAAACAAATTTACTAATGCAGCAAACATTAATTAAATGCCTGCAGTGTGCAAAGCAGAAGTAAATATATAGCTTATCACGTATGTGTACAGCATAAATGTGTAAGTATATTTAAGAAATGACATACACACAAATAAGCATAACAGTACATGATAAGTACCTAGAGGGGGGAAAAGTGCTATATGAGAGACAACTCAGATTAACAAAGGCTTCATGGTAGACTTGGAATCTGAACTGGGTCAAGAAGGACTGGGACAATTTCAATATACAGTAATATGAAGTTCAATCTGCACAAACATTTTCTCCATCTCTTTTATTTAGTCCAGACAATTAACAAAATAAAAAATCAAGCCCTGATTTGTAGCATTTGCTGGTTTCTGAGGTGCAAATGCTCACAATGAAAATTTATGTCTTCTCCTGAGGGCTAGCTGGAGCTGGTTCCAGTACATCCCTGGTAGTAGGCAATGCTGCAAGATTATGGAGATCCTTGAATGTCACAGGTCTACAAGGCTAAACTTTACTTTTTGATCAATAGCTAACCACTGATGGGTTTTGAGCAAAAGAATGAAATGTATAAGGAGGATCTGTATGACATTAATATTAAGCGTTTCTTAGATGAATGGAAGTGAGAGGACCTATTAGGAGACTACTGTAAAAATTCAGATAGGATAGCAATGTCAACTGACTTGGTCACTATATATTTACAGTGCATGTTCACACTAAGAAACTTAAGTGTTTTATGTTGGTAGGCACTGTTATAGACCCGGGGGATATAAAGACAAAATTCAAACAATCTTTTACTCTAAGGCACTTACATTCTATTTAAGAGGGACTTGGATGATACATGTACATAGATAAATAAACACAAAATAGATCCAGGGGTTAGGGGAAGACCACTAACAAGTGGAGTTGGGGAGGTGGCTATCAGCAAGTCTTGTGTTGAAGGTGGCAGTTCACCTGAATCTTGATTAAATCTTGAAGGGGTCTGAGGCAGGGCCAATAAAACTTTTAACTGCTACAATGATTTCCAAAGTGTGGGTTCTATAATTCTTATGTAAGAGAATGGCATAGTGAGATGTGGGCTTCAGAAAGATTATTCTTTTTTTTTTTTTTTGGAGGGGGGAAGGCAGGGCAATTGAGGTTAAGTGACCTGCCCAAGATCACATAGCTAGTAAGCATGTCAAGTGTCTGAGGCCAGATTTGAACTCAGGTCCTCCTGACTCTAGGGCCGGTGCTCTACTCACTGCGCCACCTAGCTGCCCTTCAGAAAGATTATTCTGGAAGCTGGGTAGAGGATAGATGGAAAGGGGATCTGGATATAGAGAATCCAATTAGGAGGTTATTGCAATAGTCCAGGCAAGAGGTCATAAGGGTTTGGTCTAGGGTGGCAGCTATGTGTACTGAGAAGTTCTGGGTAGTTTTCTTGATTCATTCCTGGCATTATGGTGTTCAGATTTTTTTTTAATTTTTCATGTTCTTCTGGAAGTTCAATTATTCTCAAGTCGTATCTGTATAACTTGTCTTTGAGAGAAATGGCTTATGCCTTTGTGTGTGTGTGCATATATATATGCACATATATATGTGTGCATACATATATATGCACACACATATACATATATATGCTTATATAGAGATCATGTGGCATTTTAGTGGTATTGTGTTTTGCTTCTAATCTTTAAGACTATTTCAGATATTATATTTTCAAATTTTACTTTTAGTATAAATGTATTCCAAAACTACTGGTTTTTTTCTTTTGCTTCTTTGGAGCCATTCATTACTATGGAGTTTTAAAAATTCTAATAATTATTTCTCCTGTGTAAGCTATAAGTTCTGACATTTGTAGAACATCTTGTTATGTACTCTTTAGGAATTCCATAAAGTTATGTGTTTTATCAAGTGGTGGCTCAATTTCCTTTGTCTTACAATATTTATTTAAAAAAGTTTATATTCTTTTGAATGTTTTGTTGTTCATTCTTCTTTTTAATTTTAGTATCCTCTCTGCTGATTTATCTGCTCGTGCTGTATCTTTTTAATAGAATTTTCTTGCCCTGGAAGTCTTTGGTGATTTGTCTTTTAATCAACACTCACCCACTCTCTTTCTCTATTCCTTAATTTTCTAATTCTTCTCAGTTTGATGGCAGGTATACTTCTGGGTCTGCCTTGCAAAAAGAACTCAGCCTACTCCCAAGTTGGGAAATTTATTTTCACTGGTCTGGTCTCTGTCCTAGGGAGTTTTAGGAAGGGTAGGGCAGTATTGCTGACTCCAGCTAGACTTCAGACCTCTTTCCTTCAGGCCTAGTATGATCACTCACAGTGCTCTTCTGTCCAAGTTCTATCCTTGGTGCTTATCAACAGGGTATGCCAGTAGAGTCTATGTTGCAGGAGGGGAATCCCTGTGTTTATCCTAAAACATATACTCATTGGCAGTCTATAAAACCAACAATGTGTAGAGGCAGATGAAGAGATGCTGAGTTAGCTTATAAAGAATTAGCATTCTCCAGTATTAATTTATAAGGCCGTTATAACCTTACTGGGCTTCTTCTTTTCTTATCCTTTGGATTCAGCTGTAATTGCTTTACTTCTGGTACCTTATTCCAGAATGAGAATTTTACTGAAGATAGGAGAAAATGTCTAGTCCTTCATTTTGTTGATCACATGACCTAGAAGTTTCTGGTGTAGTGACCTTGTGAATGGAGAGAAGGGGAAGATATGAGAGATACTGGGGAGGTAGCTACAGCAAGACTTGGCAACTGACATGATATGAGGGCTGAGGGAGAGTGAAGAGTGGAAGATACTTTGAAGTTTGGCAGTACGGATGACTACAGGGATGATGGCGCTCTCAAAAAAGTATGATAGGAAGAGAGATATGTTCAGGGGGAAAAATAATGAGTTTTATTTTGAACATGTTGAGTCTGAGATGCCTTTGAGACATTAAGGTAGGATATGTCTAGAAGGAAAATAAATGATTCTGAGAAGCAGAGATGAGTAGAGAATGCATTTTAGGCATGGTGAATGGATTGTGCATATGCAAGGAGGTGGAAGATGAAATGTCAGGTTTGGGGAAGTTAGTATTTCAATATGACTGGATCATATAATATCTGAAGATAAGCAATATGAAATAAGGCTGAAAAGTTATGCAGCAGCCAGGTTATAAAGGCTAAAGCTAAGGCTATAAAGATTTTGTACAAATCTATTATCTTTCCTATAACTCAAGCTTGGTTTCCCCAAACTCTCAAGTAAGTGTACAGTAAGTCCAACTACATGTGTTTTGGTGTGGTAAAATTTTCAAAGGGAACAAAGCGTGAAAGTATGTGTGCTTGTGACACCTCTGTTCCATGTACCAAATACCTCACCTAACCACATGCTTCAAAATAAGGAGACATTAACTTTGTTATGAAAATATTTTTGTTGGTAAAATATGGCTTATGCCATATTTCTGAAATGTTATCGCTCAAATGCTTACTTAATATATTAATTTTTGCTAACAATGCTAAGCACTTAGTGAGTGCTTACTAAATGCTTTTCATTCATTCATTCATTCATTCATTCATTCATTCATTCATTCATTCATTCATGTGTGGGACAAGTGGTAACACATTTAAAAATATAGACTTTTATGAAATAAATTATTATATCCTTCATTTAAATACTTAGCAAGAAAAATGACCTGACAATTCAGTAAGGTTTTAGATTTAAAATCAGTAAGTTTCAAAACAGTTAAGAATGAAACAAAAAACATGACACACATTTCGAAATACATCATTTGTTTGAAAACTTTGTTTGAAATGTATTTAGATTGCCTCAGGGCCTACTTGTGATGCTGAAATGTCCTTGTAACCTTCTGAGAAAACAGAAAGAACATACAAGTAAGAATCTTGGAACATAAACATAGCACAAAAAGAATGATAATTATAGCATGACTTCACTTTTTAGAAACCTAGTAGACTGTACACCAGATTTTTTATTTTTGGAGATGAAATATAATACTACAAAAGCAATGTTGCCTAGTATACTGCGATTCAGTCAAACATTCTCTTATGCACAACTCCTTGTATACAAAGGGCACTCAAAGATTTGTTGACTGGGTTGACTGATTAATTTTGGTTAACTAAAAGTTAACTATGAACTGAAGTTCTAGTAGGCCTAAACATATCATGGGGGCTGTTGTATCACTGAGGTTGGGTGGGTAATACAAGCTAAGCCTCAGCAAAGCAGTATCTGTCCTTGAAAGAGAGATACTATGCAATGTCACAGCTATGGCAACTGCTAGTGTGAGAGGAATAGTTCTTTTTCTGGTAAACCCAAGCAAAGGCAATTTACTTTTTGGCTATTCTCTTAACTGTTCTTAGACATACAGATCCTGAATAGTTTCTATGATTATTTTGGGTAAAATTATTTACTAAAAATTTGGATAGTAGAAAAAATGACAGTTTGTAAAGCTTTTTAGTAAGGGTAAGGTGCTAGGTAATACAGCTTTTAATATGTACAGAAATATTTTCCTGGAGTGCAGGAGGGACTGAAATAAAATATTTAATACATGCATTCCTGCCCTGGTTTGTGAGGGATAAGGAATGAGGAAGGAAAGGATACAACATTAATTAATTGTAGAAAAAAAATAACACAGCTGCGTAATCTTTTCCTTTAGGAGAATAAAAATTTATATCAATACATAAACTTTTAAGGCTTCCCCCTCAGTTAATTATTGGTGTACCTCTTGGAAAAGGGTAGTAGGGATTGGGGCGGCAAAATGTGTGTCTATAATTTTTTAAACAAGTCAGTATCTCATGTATCTATCTATCTATCTATCTATTTTTAAAAGAAAAGCAATTTCTTTGAAATTAATTTTATATTAACAATATGTAAATAGTATAACAAAAACAGCAATAAACTCAAGAAGCTTTTGTATGAGACTGGAAGGTTTTTATAATTGTGTCCTATTATGAACAATAATGATGTTAATATAAGTTACATTTATCAGAGGAACTGAGGGGAGTAAGATCCAATGCACACACATTAACATAGACAGTAAATGTTTTTCATTAATGAATTTAAATCAAAGTTGATATTAAGCACCTGTATTTTGTTAGAACCTAAGTATGACTACATAAAATAAAATAAATTACAAGTGAATGCTGTGATATAGGTATATCTATATGTGATTCACTTACGTGAACTCTGGTTTATAATGTCATTAGAAATCCTTGATAAAAATTCACTATATATCTTATATTTTAGTATAATTTGGGCAATCAAAAATATTTAACTTTTTGGTCCTTTGAAAAAGTTACACTTTTTAAAAAAAGATGACACTTAATTGTCAATTAATTGTTAATTTTTCATTTAACCCTATTAATTTTCATTTAACAATTTGATAAAATTTCAAAACAATGCTTTAAGCAAATAAATGCACATATGAATAGTTTTAAATGTTAAAAATAAACAATTTGGATGTGACCAACAAGATGAAGGACTAGACATTTTCTTTGTTCCTCATGCCCTTTAAACCTCTCCAAAATAGGAATTATGTGCAAGGGGTAAAAAAATTTCACCTTCTTCCACAGTTTCTAACGAGGTAACCAAGAACCTCAACAAGGTGATAATCTGATGAACCAACAACTGTGAAGGCAAATTTCTAACCCCTTATCTGCTCATTCAGTAGGCCCTTTTCCCTTCCACCAGGATATGGTTGAGATGCACAAGCCAACCCCAGGGTTTACAACAGAATTCAGTGCTACCCAGCTCCCTCCCACAGTGCCTCAGAAAATGAAAAGGCAGAAGCAAGTCCTGGTTAGTTCAGCAACAAGGCTCTGTGGTGAAACAGCTCTGCCAGGGAAAACAGCAAGGTAGGGAACTAGGTGAGGAAACATGTGGCACTCCATTAAGCTTGAGGGAAAAAGCCCAGAATCCAGCTTTCGGGGTGGAGATGGGGGCAAGGAGGAGGGCAGCAGTCAACCCAGAAATGAGAATTGCCCAGTATTGAAGGAAACTGGGACTGCTTTGAGGTCTGCACTTCAGGGAAACTACCAACAAATCAGATAGTGAGAAACAGGAAAATCTAAGGAAGAAAGACAGAAATTGCTGAAGATGTCAGGGGGAATACAAATCAGATAAAGATGTTGAGCAAAGAAGATTAACCAACAGGAAAGAGGATAGCAATAGAGAAGGGAAATAAAGACACCTGATCAAATGGAACAGTCCAGATATCTATGAATTAATATTGTAAGACAAAAAAAATGATTCACTACCAGGTATGACAAAAGACCCTATGCATTCTCAAGAGAGTATGGGACCACATGGTACAGTTAACCCTTCCAAATCTTGACTTTCCCCATCATGGTTTCTATATGCATAAGAAATTAAATGGGAATTTTGGGGGGAGTTTTGTGGAAACCACGGATGACATGTGAAAGCCAGCAGACAATAAAGAAAAGGTTTAGAAACTCAGAAATGCATAAAATATATGTATATTATTGTATAATAGCTACCCAAATTTTACAAAAAGGTACTGTAGATACCCCATTAAAAAAAAGAAAAAATTCAGACTTCTTTGCTGGTACTTAGGGAGGGCCAAAAAATTTTATGCAGATTTTCCAGATTTTAGGGGGGCTGTGGCCCTGCCCCCTGCAATGTGAAAGGAGTAACTGTAGTATATTTCTGAATAGTTCAAAAGAGAAATAAGAATTGTGAAAGCAGAATTTATGGCCTGCACGATAGGCATAACTAGCTGAATAAAAAAACTTGAATCTACAATGGAAAGGAATTTCAAAGGATAAAAAAAGAGAAAAACTGATTGGGAATGCAAATATATAGATGTAAAGGGCAATCTGGAAGAAGAGAAACAAAAACTAATAATGCTAAAAGAAAACATGATCTCCATACGAACAAAACATACTTGGATTGGATGTGTAGAGAGACAGCTTCAGAATTACAGTTCTCCTAGGAAAACATAACAAGTCAAAAAAACCTGAACACCATGACATAAGAAATACAAGAAAAGCTGCCCAGAATGTCTGAACACAAAACAAAAAAAATCCCAACATACTAATAGAAAGAATCCACAGAAAGAACCCTGATGCTGCAAATTCTAAGACACATAGTAGTTAAATCAAACAATTTCAATGACAAAAAATTCTATAAGTATTCAGGAGAAAGAACTTCAAATATAAAAGAAAGGAAATTCTAATTACTCATGACTATTCTACAGCTACCAAAAATTACAGGAAGGAACAAAATAATATGTTACAAAGAGCAATGAAACTCAAGACGTACGCCAACATGCAAACTTGAGCCTAATTGTTAATGAGAAAAAAAAGGTCCTAACTTGGTCCTAAAAGGCAGAGGTGGAAAAGGAATGCATTCCAGATAGGGGGATAGAACGAGTGCAAAGGTATAAAACCAGAAGTTGGGAGTGCCAAGTATGAAAAAAAGTAAGAAGGCCAATTTGGTTGTCCAGAAGAGTGTAATGAGATAACATGTAATAGGCTGAAAAGGGGAGATTATTGTGAAGAACTTTATATGCCAACAGGGGCTTTAGAAAAATCATTTTGTTAGCTGGAATGGGGAGACATATGAGACTGGGAGACCAATAAGGAGTTCTATAATAATCTAGGTGAGAGGTGATAAAGGATCTTGAACTAAGATGGTGGTTGGATAAGTGGAAAGAAAGAACACTGACCCTATTGGGAAAGTAAAGATTTGATTTAATGCACTGTAGAACACTCAATGGTGACGTTGTGAGAACATGCCATACTACTTAATGGGAAGGTAACTATTTATTAAAATTTATCAATAAATACAAACATTACTGTACATTGTTTATTCATGATTTTGAGGTATCAATGAGCCAAGTGGAATGGAATTTTCTCTAATGAAGTATGATGAAAGCTGTATTTGCATAATTAATAGCTTTATTTCTATTAATTAGTCAACACATTAGCAAAGTACCTGGCATATAATAAGTGCCTAATAGTTTGATAAACAATGAAAAAATGCTTGATGACTGATTGACACAGTCATCGATTCTGATTTCCTGGAGGTAACCAGTAGCCAGCAATTTCCATTCTACTTTCCCAGTAGACAAAAGTGTGAAGGGATAAAAATTGATGGAGATTTCACATACGAGAGAAAAATAAGTAAAAATTGAAATTCTGAACCCACAGAACATTGGTGTGTTGTTAAGCAAAATTGTCTCATTAGCATGGCTTTTGTTTCCTCAAAAGCTCTACTTTGTTCAAGTCCCCAATCAAATTCGTATTTCTTTCTGGTGACTTTATACAAGGGTTTTAAAATCTGTCCCAAATGTGGGAT
>CM053626.1:90729287-90755834 GCA_028646595.1 Phalanger gymnotis
TTTTTTTTTATGCAACTAGAAAATAAGATGCACAGGAAATGGGGCGTAGAGATTTATCTTGCCCTACAAGAAAGGAAGGGAAAGGGGGATGAAAGGGGAGTGGGGTGATGGAGGGGAGGGCAGACTGGGGAACAGGGCAACCAGAGTGTATGCTATCTTGGAGTGGGGGGGTGGTGGAAATGGGGAGAAAATTTGTAATTCAAACTCCTGTGAAAATCGATGTTGAAAACTAAACATATTTTAAAAAATAAATAAATAAATTAAAAAAAAAAAATAAGGGAGCTTGTCAAAGGGAAAAAAAAACCTTTGTATCAAATTTATGCTATAAAGGTTTTTCATCCAAGATATGTAAATAATAAATATGCTTAAAACTGATAGCCAATTCCCAATAGATAATTGGTTAAAAGATAAGAACAAACAGTTCTCAAAAGGAGAACTGCAAAGTATTCACAATCACATGAAAAAAAATATTCCATATCACTAATAATAAAAAGAAATACAATCGAAGCAACTCTGAGGTTTCACCTTATACCCTGCAAATTGTCAAAAATGATCAAAAAATGGCAGCAGTGAGTGTTGGAGGGGATTGTGGGAAAATAAGAAAACTAATACATTATTGGTGGAGATGTGAAGTGGTACAACAATTTTGGAAAACAGTTTAGAATTGTGCAAATGAAGTGACTAAAAATCCATACTCTTTGAACTAGAGACTTATTACTGACTTAATGCCTTCAGGAAGCCATCAATAATTTAAAAAAAAAAAGAAAGAAAGAAAAGAAGGCCCCATATATATTTTATTTATTTCTACTTATAGCAATATTTTTGGTGATAGCTGGGATATTGGAAATTGGAATTGGAAACCATGTAGATACCCATCAACTGAGGAATGGCTGAACAAATTGTGGTACATAAATGTAATGGAATACACTACTGCATTGTAAGAAATTATGTGTGTAATCAGTAGAGAAGCATGGAAGGATCTATATGAACTAATGCAGAGTAAAATAAGGCCTAGAAACTACAACAATGTAAGTGAAAAGAACAACACACCAAAAAAATCAAAATAAATGTAACAAAATTATAAAGATCAAGCAGGACTCAAAGAGAAAGAAGACACATATGAGATGGGTCTTGGAGAGGGAGCAAAGGACATGGGATACTGTGATGAGTGTAAGAAACAGAAAGGGGAAGCTAGGTGTCACAGTGAGTAGAGCACCAGCCCTGGAGTCAGGAGGACCTGAGTTCAGATCCGGCCTCAGACATGTGACGCATTTAACTGGCTGTGTGACCTTGTGCAAGTCACTTAACCCCAATTGCCCTGCCCTCCCCCCAAAACAGAAAAACATCAATAAAAATTATTTTAAAAAACAAGAAAAATCTGACTACATTTGAACCAAAATACTCTGCCTTGAAACTTCTACTTACTGGTCCAAGTTCTGTCTGCAGAAAATAAGTCTAAGCCTCCTTCCAAATGGTATCCCTTCAGATATATCGAAACAGCTATCACATCTTCAGATATTTGACCGTAGGTGGAGAAGGTAGCACAGTGGATAGAGCATTGGGTTTTGAGTCATAAAGGCCAGAGTTCGAATGTAGCCTCAGACACTACTAGCTGTCTGACCCTGGGCAAGTCACTTCACCTCTATTGGCCTCAGTTTCCTCATGTATTAATAATAATAGCTAACATTTACATAGCACTTATTATGTTCAGGCTCTGTGCTAAGCATTTTACAGTTTTTGTGTTATTTCATCCTGAAAACAACCCTGAGAGATAAGTGCTATTATTATCCTAATTTATCTTATTTTTAAAGATGTTAACAAAAGAAATTCTAGAGCTTTCTTCAGTAACCTATTTGAATGTATAATAACCCTCAGAATTAGAAAGTTTTTCTTTTTAGTAATCTAAATGTGAGGGATCCCTGCCGGGACAAAGACATGCAATTCACATAAAATTAACCTGCCTAGTGGTTACAATAGAATAGATACCACCAGGTACAGCTTGGTGTTTAAGGAACTCTGGTTCTCTACTCTATCTCTGCATGCCGCACTGGCCCTATACTGTGTCAATCCCTAAAATTGAACTTTGATGAGCTTTCCCTACCCTTCTTGACCCTGACCTTCTCTGTTCCTGACTTTGGCTTACCAACTTAAATTTTGACCTCCTTATACTTTTCATATACCTCGTTTAATGTCTGTTGCATCTGCTTCGCCAGACATTCCAATCCTGGTGGGTTTGAAGACAGCTAGCTTACCCAACCAAAACTGGAAATATCTATTGCTGCCCAACTTTACTATTTGATTTGGCATTTTTGAGCCAAGATTATACCCCAATTCTGAATGATTTGGCCAAAGTGACTTAGCTGGGAAGGTCTGAGTGCTTTCTATTAACACTAAACCTTTCATGAGTTAGGTTATGTCCACTTGTGCCGGGAAGTAGCAAATGGCCAGCCTCTGTCTTATAGTCCTTCATCTGTAACTTTTCATAATTAATGACTGGTGAAAAAATCCGTTTTTAAAAAGACGTATTTCTTCTGTCTTGTCTTTGATTTTGAATTATGATAAAGAGTAATAATACATCATAATTTTCTCTTATTTAGTGTTTTATTTTTCCCCAATTACACATAAAGACAATTTTCAACATTTGCTTTTAAAGTAGATTTCCAAATTCTTTCCCTCCCTGCCCACACCTTCATTGGGAAGGCAAGCAATTTTTATAGGTCATACGCGTGTAGTCATGCAAAACATATTTCCATATAAGTCATGTTAATAAATAAAAACCCAAGAAAAATAAAAGTAAGAAAAGTATGCTTCTATCTGTATTTAGACTCCATTGGTTCTTTCTCTGAAGATGGATAGCATTTTTCATCATAAGTTCTTCAGAGTTGTCTTAGATCATTGTATTGCTGAGAATAGCTAAGCCATTCATAGTTGATCATTATACAATATTTCTATTATTGTGAACAGTGTTCTCCTGTTTTCTATTCATTTTACTTTGCATCACTTCATGTAAGTCTTTCCAGGTTATTCTGAGAGCATCTAGGTCATCATTTCTTATAGCACAGTAGTATCCCATAAAAATTATATACCACAACTTATTCAGCCATTCCCCAATTAATGGGCATTTCCTCAATTTCCAATTCTTTGCCACCAGAAAAGAGCTGTTCTAAATATTTTTGTATATACAAGTCCTTTTCCTTTTTTATAGCCATTTGAGCATAGTTCCACATTGTTAACAAAATAGTTGAATCCATTTACAACTCCACTACCAATGCATTTGTGTCTCAATTTTCCCATCTCCCCTCCAACATTGGCCATTTTCCTTTTCTGTCCTCTTAGCCAATCTAATAGGTGTGAGGTAGTACCTCAAAATTGTTTTAATTTGCATTTCTCCAATTAATAGTAATCTAGAGCATTTTTTTCATATGGCTCTCTTTTGATTACTTCATCTGAAAACTGACTTCATTTTTTTTTATCATTTATCAGTTGGGAAATGGCTCATACTTTTATAAATTTGACTCATTTCTCTACATATTTGAGAGATGAGGCCTTTATCAGAGAAACTTGCTTCAACAATTTTTTCAAAGTTGTGATTTCTCTGTATTTCCTTCATCTTATCCTCCCCCTGCCTTTATTCTATTATTCTATTGTCTCTCTCTCTCTCTCTCTCTCTCTCTCTCTTTTCACCCTGTCCCTTCTCAAAAGTGTTTTACTTATGACTACCCCCTCCTTCAATCCACCCTCCTTTTATGAGCACTGCCCCCTACTTCTCTTATGCACCTCTCCTCCTACTTTCCTGTATGGTGAGATAGATTTCTCTACCAAATTGAGTGTGTATGTTATTCACTCTTTAGCCAGTTCAAATGAGAGTAATTTTCAAGCATTCCCTGCCACTTCTTCCATCTTCCCCTCCACTATAAAGGTTCTTTCTTGCCTCTTTTTTTATTTTTCTTTTTGTGTTTTATTTTTTATTTTTTTAATTCCATACTTTATTATTTAATATTTTTTAGTTTTCAGCATTGATTTCCACAAGATTTGGAGTTATAAATTTTCTCCCCATTTCTACCCTCTGCCCACTCCAAGATGGCATATATTCTGATTGCCCTGTTCCCCAGTCAGCCCTCGCTTCTGTCACCCCACTCCCCACTCCATCCCTTTTCCCCTTACTTTCTTGTAGGGCAAGATAGATTTCTATGCCCCATTGTCCATATATCTTATTTCCCAGTTGCATGCAAAAACAACTTTTTTTTTAACATCTGCTTCTAAAACTTTGAGTTCCAAATTCTCTCCCCTCTTCCCTCCCCACACACTCTCCCTAAGAAGGCAAGCAATTCAACATAGGCTACACATTTTTCATTATGCAAAACACTCCCACAAATAGTCATGTTGTGAAAGACTAGCTGTATTTCCCTCTATAGTATGCTGTCCCTCTTTATTCAGTTTTCTCCCTTGACCCTTTCCCTTTTCAAAAGTGTTTGCTTTTGATTGCTTCTTCCCCCTATCTGCCCTCCCTTCTGTCATCCCCCCTTTTTTATCCCTTTCCCCTTACTTTCATGTGGGGTAAGATACCCAGTTGAGTGTGTATGTTATTCCCCCCTCAAGTCAAATCCAATGGGAGGAAGATTTACTCATTCCCCCTTACCTGCCCCCCTCTTCTCTTCCAATGAACTATTTTTTCTTGCCACTTTTATGTGAGATAATTTACCCCATTCTATCTCTCCCTTTCTCCCTCTCTCAATATATTCCTCTCTCATCCCTTAATTTGATTTTATTGTTTTAGATATCTTCCCTTCATATTCAATTCACCCTGTCCCCTCAGTTTTGCTGGGTAGGTGATTCTTGGTTTTAATCCTCGCTCCATTGACCTCCGGAATGTCATATTCCAAGCCCTTCGATCCTTAAAGGTAGAAGCTGCTAGATCTTGTGTTATCCTGATTGTGTTTCCACAATACTCAAATTGTTTCTTTCTGGCTGCTTGCATTATTTTCTCCTTGACCTGGATTTGGCAACAATATTTCTAGGAGTTTTCTTTTGGGGATCTTTTTCAAGAGATAGATTCTTTCGATTTCTATTTTACCCTCTGGTTCTAGAATAACAGGGCAGTTTTCCTTGATAATTTCTTTTAAAATGATGTTTAGGCTCTTTTTTTTGAACATGGCTTTCAATTATAAATTGTCTCTCCTGGATTTATTTTCCAGGTCAGTTGTTTTTCCAGTGAGATATTTTACATTGTCTTCTATCTTTTGGTTTTGTGCTGTTCTTTCTTGTTATCTTATAGAGACGTTAACTTCCACTTGCTCAGTTGTAATTTTTAAGGAATTGTTTTCTTCAGTGAGCTTTTGTACCTTCTTTTACCATTTGGCCTATTCTGTTTTTTTAAGATGTTATTTTCCTCAGTTTTTTTGTGCCTCCTTTACTAAATGTTGACTCTTTTTTCATGATTTTCTTGTATCACCCTCATTTCTTTCCCCAATTTTCTCTTTACCTCTCTTGATTTTTAAAATCCTTTTTTGAAGGTTGTGGAGGCCATATTGCCCCACTAATCTATTTGGACACTCTTCTTTGGCAAGAATAACGTGCAGTACACAGGCATGAAGAGTGTAAATTGAGTTACCAGTTATATTCACATCTGCTCTTTCTGCCTTGGTCCTTAATCAGGTTAAGTACCAACTTCTGTACTGGTGAATGGTGGTATTCAGTTGTGGGAAAGTATCATAGCCAATTTGACAATTTATTAATCACAAAATAACAATAAATCCCTAGCTTTTACAAAAAGAAAATCCTTTTTTGAGCTCTTCAATGGCCTGACAGCAATTCATTGCGGGGGGGGGGGGGGGGTTGGATGTAGGAATTTTGACTTTGTCATCTTCCTCTAGGGGTATGTTTTGATCTTCCTTGTCACAATAGTAACTTTCTATACTGAGAATTTTTTCTGTTGTTTGCTCATTTTTCCAGCCTATTTCTTGATTTTTAACTGTTTGCTAAAGTGGGGCTCTGCTTCCAGGGTGGAGCAAGCACTGTCCCAGGCTTCAGGGGTTTTGGGCAGCTGTTTTGAGAGATACTTATAGAGACCTGCAAGTTTTCACTTCTTGCAAAGTGGTATGATCTAAGGAGAGGTGTTTACTTCTCTCCTGACCTGTGTTCTAATCTGTGAATGACTACTCTTTTCTGCCTTGGAACTGTGAGAGGGTCCCCACTCCGCTGCTGCCACAAGCTCTGGCATGCTTGTGCTCCTCCTCACCCTGAGACTGCCACCAGGCACCGTGACCCAGATCCAGGAATGGGCAAAGCAACAGAGTCTTGCCTCAGTGCTAGCAAAGAGACCCCTGACCAATTGTTGGACTTCCCCTTACTGTCTGTGGACTAAGAGCTCTGAAATAGCGGCAGCTGCTGCAAATTCAGTGGTTCCCAAGGCCTGCTCCTGGTTTTCTGGGGCCCAGCCTGTGCTGGTGCAGCCTGCCCTTTACTGTGCTCTACTCTTACCCTGGTGCAACAGACATTTCTTGCTGACCTTCTAAGTTGTCTTGGGCTGTAAAATTATTTTACCCCATACTTTTGTGGGTTCTGCTGCTCCAGAATTTGTTTTAGGGCATTATTAGAGGAGTTTTGAGGAGAGCTCAGGCAAGTCCCTATCTTTCCTCAGCCATCTTGGCTCCACCCCATCCCATAATAGTTTTCTAAGTTATGGCCTGGTGACATTTGCAGTTTGTTTCTAGATCCTTTGACTGAAATGATTTCCCAGTTATATGCTTTACCGAAAACTAAAATACAAGTACATTATGGAAAAGCTATAATAAATGCAATCACAAATTCTCAGTGAAACAAACTAATAACTTATTTCTTAGATCATTTATATAGCCAACATAGCCATATGAGCCACAGAAATTCAGTTTTTTTCTGCTCCAGTTTAACTGTGTTCTTAGCTGTTAAGAGTCTTATAATTATACAGACAGCAAAATTAAAATAGCCCGCTGGAAGAAATCCTATAGTTTGTAAAGAAGCAAATTGCAGCTATTGCTGCTTCTACTGCAGTTCTGCCTCAGTCTTTTTCCCTGAGCCACATTTACCTTCCCCTCCAGTCTATCCACTTTGCATCCTACAGTGACTCCAAGCTCTGCTGGCCCTTTACTTCAGGCCCTCCTTCACTCCCCCCTATAACCTGGAACAACTTGATCATGTTCGTGGACCCTTACTTTTTACCATCTTAGGGTAGTGTCTGTCTTTAGCACTGCTTCTGCTACCTTACCCCATTCCAAAATGGTATGCAGTGCCTTGGCTCATAGTATTGCCTCAGCCCTCCCACTTCTCTCCTAAATATATACTTACTGGCAGCTCTGTGCTCAAAGTGGAGTATGGGCAGCAGAATAAAAAATAGCCCTAGAGTCTAGTGAGGATATAGGAAACAATAACTCCACGATGTCTGTGTATATACAAGCATGATTTCTTTCATTGGTTCCGCTGAGAACATGTTAAGTGAAACAACATCAGAGAAGGCCGACGGGTTCCTTTAGAACAATGTTGGTAAGGGGAAAGACGATGAGGATGAGAGGAAAGACAGAAACCATCTGGAAGAAGGTTACAGTGGGATTTAATAAGAATTATGTTAGGGTTTGGATATCTTATTAACATTGTTTCAAGATAAAAGTGGTTAGGGCAATGTCATCTAGAATTTTCTTATGTGGGATATGTACTAGTGTCTCCAGTCCACACATAGAGTATCTAAATGTTTGTCTCTAATATTGTGTACATTTGTGTTAAGGGTAGGAGTGGAGAACCAAGTCGAATAGAATCTATGCAAATTATATTTTTTAAATCATTTAAATTTAATGGAATATACTAATCATTTTCCAAAATAATTTAGAAGATTATGTAGGAGGAGAGACAAAGCTATATAGGTTAACTTTAAAATTAAGTAGAAATGTATTAATATAGTAAAATGTTTTCTAGTCTGCCTCTCTCCCTCGTGGGATTCTGTTGATAAGAACATACTATCTGGTATGGGTTTTCCATTCTTTTATCTTCTCTTTTTTCCTTTCTACCTGACCTTTAACCACTTTGCCACTCATTAACATTTGCTGATATAGCAAGAGAGGGTTTTTTTTTTGCTTCTTATTTTTATAAAAAAAAATTCACTTATTATTATAAAAATTTGATTGAGAAATGCTTCCAATTATTGGGCAGAATTGAACTCTGAGACCGTCATTGGTATAATAATATAATGGGTATGGCTGCCATTTGGTTTCAAGCCAGGCCTTAAAAAGGATTTTACCTTGGTGGGGTTACCAAGGTTCTAGGGTCTGGCCTATCAGCTCTAGAACTTCAATATTCAACTTACTCATAGGTGACCCAGGTTTGAGATACTTATCTCACATTATTGAAATTAACATACATTTCATTTGTACCAGAAAATTAATTTATAATTTCCAATGACAGAAATATTCATGGTTGTTTGACCCATGCCCTAATATCAAGATACCTAAAAGATATTTTTTTCATTTTATGCTTGCAGGTTAATTATTTCCATTCATAAAAGCACCTGTTTTATTTTGTAAAATATTGAAATGTAAGGCTAATGAACAAAGTACTTGAAAAAAAAAATTAGTCACCAGAAGATTGCTGAATGGGCATATAGTCAGAGCAAAAGAGTTTCATGATCTTCTAGGTGGATATTTCATCCAACTCTTGTAGAGATGGATGAATTGTCCTCTTCCAGTAAAGCATGATATCTTGCACATAGGAGATGTTAGTCATTTTATCTTATTCATTTAAATTAAGTTCAATAAACATTCTTTAAGAACCTAGTATGTGGGGCATAGCCAGGTGGCACAATGTCAGGATGGCCTTGGAGTCAGGAGGACCTGAGTTCAAATGTGGCCTCAGACACTTGACACATTTACTAGCTGTGTGACCTTGGGCAAGTCACTTAACCCCAATTGCCCTGCCTCCCCCTCCCAAAAAAGAATTACTATGTGCAAAACATTATCTTATGTGGGAGGCATTAGAAAACAAAAAAGAGATGTCTCTGCCCTTAAGAAGATTAGTCCTGCTTGATTTGTTCTAGTAGCATTTTTTTGTGGCAGGAAAAAAGTATAGAAAATGTGGGGAGTGCCCACTAATTGGGGAATGGCTGAACAATGACATGTGCCATGAAAAATGGCGAATATGAAGAATTCAGGAAAATATGGGAAGATTATGCTCACAGGCAGCCAGATTCAAATTAACTATAGTGATCAGTCTTGGTCCCAGAGAAGAAATAATGAAACCCACTTCTCTGAAGAGGCAGGATGCTACAGGAGAAGATGGTTAGGCGCGCTGTCTGACACAGCCATCTTATTTCTGTCAGTTTGCTAAACTGTTTTTTTCTTTTACAAAAGAGAATTCATTGTTATTGGGAAGGGAGTATTGAAGGAAATGACTATATAAAGTATTAAAAACAAAATGAATGTGCTTTTCTAGTTACTAGCATGCTTCTGACCACTGAATAATAGCTTCTCTTGTCTTTGAACACTTTACTTCTGTGCTTGGAGGAACGGCAAAGTGAAGCGTAAAGTGCTGGATTTGGAGTTGAAGGACCTGGGTTCAGATCTTATCTCTGGGACCTCTACCTGTGTCATTTTGCCTCTCTATACCTTAGTTTCTTCATCTGTAAAGTAAAAGGTTTGGACTAAAGAGCCTGTAAGGTTCCTGCTAGCTCTGGAGCTCTATGATCTGAATGTGGCGGTGGTAATGGGGGTATAGCAGAAAGGTGGCATAGTAGATGGAGCACTGGGCCAGGAATCGAGAAGACTCCTCTTCCTGAGTTCAAATATGGCCTCGGACACTTATTAACCATGTGACCCTGGGCAAGTCACTTTACCCTGTTTACCTCTTTTCCTTGTCTGTAAAATGAGGGGGAGAAGGAAATGGCAAACCATTCCAGTATCTTTGCCAAGAAAACCAGAATGAGATCATGAAGAATCAGTCACAAGTGAAATGACTGAACAACAACCAGATTCTTTCCAGCTCTAGATCTATGTGATCTAAATGTACTGACTACCTGTAATCTTTATGGATTTATGATAATAATCACAAAGAGATATTAAAATTAAATTACCATCCTTTACCATTTCACCCAACAGAAATTGGTACTTTCTGTTGATAGTAGTCTAATTGGGAGGTGTTATGTTTAAGGAAAAAAGCTCCATATATTGGATTTTATGATATTTAAATAATCAGAAGCAATGAACTGGGGTAGAGGGAAGAGGTAAAACCATGTTCAAAAAGTGCACCTTTCCCAGTTAAAAGGTAAAAATTTTTCATGGATAGACATATCAAAGAAAGAATGTATTATAAAAGTCACCACCTCATTAGGTGTAGAGGTTAAATAATGTAATCTGAAGAAGACACACTAGTGTTCAAATAACCCAAAGGGTTATAAGATAAAAGTCATCTGTTCATATATTTGATTTGTTTCATTATGCTTTTCATCCTCTGTGCCTTTTTCCAGGGGGCAGAGGAGATCATTTTTAAGAAGTACTGGCATTACATTCTGCACCAGTGAAGGCATAATTAAGACTTATATCCTTCTACTGTCCAAAAACTAGACAAAAGGGGCCTCCGTATTGTTATTAAAGGATCACATGAGGGCAGTTGGCAACATAGTGATCAAAGCACCTACAAATAACAAGATTTGCTATTCAGTTTTTTGTTAGAAGGAGGTACTGTTAGCTAATGCTGCATAGCTCCTCCCTCCACCCCCAGTGGAGTTGGATTCAGTAAACATTTTGTTTGACTATAAATACTTGTAATAAAGGGGTTTTTTTTTTCCTTTTTTTCAATGATGGGGTGGGTGGGAGAGAGAGAAAATAAATGTTTGTGGGAGGCAGAGCCAACATGGCATAGTAGCAGGAAGAATTACAGTGAGTCTTCCCTCAGCATTTCCCCCACCCAACCTAGTAGTCTACATAGATCTAGAAAACATGCCAGACTTGGATTTCATGATTTGGAAACCCAAGGGAAAAAATCATCATGAGCCATTTTTCAAGTGCAGGTTGGCATTGGGAAAAAGAGATGTGTGAATACTGGGCAACAAGCTCTAGCTAAGAGCACCCCCCTGAAACATTCCAGTATAAGGAGAGGCTGTATACTAGGACAAGAAGAGGTCCCAAAGCCAGCAAAGAAGGGCCAAAACTTGTGCGAGTTTCAGGAACAGTTAACAACTAGCAGTTCTGTCACTACCCAGCTTCAGGTCACAGATCTGGGGGAAGAGAGGAGGAAATCTGTGCTTAGGTGTAGCATTCCAGAGTAAGCAGCGGTCACAGACCCTAGGTCCTGTGTACCAAGCAAAGAGCAAGTTCAGAAGCAAGCACCACCTATGTGGCTCAGACCCCAGGAGCACAGTGAGGTCTCACCTCCAGCCCAATCTGAAGCCTGCCAAGTAATAACCAGGGCAGGAATCCCAGATGAAAGGAAAACTTACCTTTCTGTCAGATTCAGTCACAATCTACTGGAACTCCAACTAGAGCAAGCCCACAGGCATATTGCTCAGCCTCAAACCAGAATTTGCAGTGCTCAACTTGAGGGAGGAGAGGGAACAGGGCAGAGGAAGGAGAAAGGGGAAAGTAGCAATCAGGCTTTGCTCCAGATCAGATCAGTTTGGAAACACTGAAAGCTTGCAGGTCTCCAGCCTGAGATGCCATTGAGGTCCTGAAATAATATAACACGTAGTAGTCCAAGAAGTAGCGGCAGTACCAGCTCGAGATGTTCCCTGCAGAAGTTTACAGAGACTAGCCCCCAACCAAGCGCAAAGCAGCTAAATAGGCAGAGCCCTCACTCTCTCCACTGTGCCACCGGATACCTCGGGGCAGCTTTGTTTCAATATCCAATAGAGCAGCTTGTATTTGATCCCAGTGTTAATGGAGAGCTGCTGAGTGTAATGAGCAGAGGACTGATGAGGGGCTTTGGGAATATCACTTCCAGATATGTTATCTTTAAGAGAGATAGACACACACACACACACACACACACACACACACACACACACACACAGACTCAAACAATCAAATCAAAGGGTGACAAGGAAAAGGCCTTTTCTCGGCAAGGAGAAGGTCTTCCTCAGAGACTGAAACAAGGGAGGAAAAGCTGAATGAACACATGGAGGCTTTGTGGTACAGAGTAGGGAAAACGAGGAAGCTCATCACAGACGGCACTGATTGGTTAAGTTGTCTGCTAAAGTTTGGGGCTGGGTGGGGGGCAGTGGATAGCTGAGGACTTAAAGAGAGGAAAGTTTATTACAGCTGATTCAGAGAGTGTAATACAGAATGAATTATTGAAAAATGAAAGGACTGATATCTGTCAATCAGTCTAGTATTTATTTTGGGCCTACTATGTGCCAGCCACTGTGCTAGGAGCTGAGAAGACAAGTACAAAAGTGTGCCAGTCCTTGCCCTCCAGGAGCTTAAAGTGAAAGACACGTTCACAGATCAGTAAGTATGGACTATGTACAAAATAAGCATACAGTGAATTGGGGGGAGCGGTTGACAATTGGGAAAGTTATATAAGACCTCCAGAGGAGGTACCACTTGAGCTGACCTTGAAAATGAGTCTTAAGGATCTGAAAGATGTAGATAAGGAGAAAGAAGTATATTAAAGGCATAGAAAATAAAACCTGTGAAAAGACACAGATGGGATGTCATATGCCCCAAACCAGTTTAATTGGAGTATAGAGAACATGAGAAGGAGTAATGTTGTACAGGTACAGGCACAAAGATAAGAGGTGAGATGTTATGTGTGAAGAACAGGAAGGCAGTGACCAATTTGGCAGCCTTTAGCATTCATGGAGGGCAGGATTATATAATAACTATGGAAAGGTATCATAAGGCCATAAATTTAGAGCTGGGACTATGGAGATCCTCAAGGCCAACCACCTCAGGAGAGAATTACAGCCTAAAGAATTAGCTTACTTCTGCACGGTCACAGCTAATAAGTATGTGAGGCAGGATTTGCACTTAGGACTTCCTGACTCCCAAGTCCAACACTGTTTGCTACCTCACCTAGCTGCTTGGAGTCAAGAGTTTGTGTTGGATGTAAATGCCCAGTAAGGCGGCCTCGATTTGATCCCAGAGTTAGCAGGGAGCTGCTGAGTTTGATGAGCAGGGGATTGACAAGATGCTTTAGGAATATCACCTCCAGATGTAACTTTTATCCTTACATATAATTCTTAGTGAGAGGTAAATTGATCCAGAAAACACAGACCTCTGCAGAATAAGTTACAGTTAGCTTACTGTTAAATGTTGATATTAGTTTATGTAATCATGACTCTTTGCCATTAAATTGTCAGTACTTCTAAGTTAAGAAAAGCAAATAATTACAACTCTGTCACAACTTGACAATTTCATGAAAAACCTAGCTGTATATGAGCTATTTATAAACTCTTAGCTGATCCAGCTGACCACACTTTTCATATTCTTTCACTTTACAGACCAAAAAAGGACCATCTGAGGGGCTTAAGACACTGAAGACAAAAAGGACATAATTTTTGGCAGAACTTCAAATATTGACAATCACTTTGAAAGGACTTATTCTGGAGAAACATTTTAACCCTAATCATGTTCTTTGTACCTTTGGAATGATCGTTTTGAGATTTATTTTAGCCATATTTTTAAAGTTGAATTGTGCTAGCTGATTTCACTATAATTGTTAAGCCATGTAGAGTAAAAAAATTTTTGTACTTATTTTTATCTATTTTGATACAGAATAATAATTTCTAGTGAATTATTTATGATCTAGGCTAAAAAGGAAGTTTTTTATATTCATTTAATTTACATTAAAGTATACGTCTTATAAATATTTGTGTTTCTATTCATCAATTTTTTCCAAAAATGTCCAGGCCCTGTAAATTTAGAGTTTAACATATTCTTAGATTATTACAAGGCCATTGTGTGAATCATCCTAGTAAGCAATCCATATTAACTGAACACTTACTAAATACTTACCATATACCAAGCACTGTGCTATAAGCTGGAGATTCAAATACAAAACAGTCCTTGACCTTAAGGAACTCTCTTTTGGGGGAGGCGGGTGGAAAGGACAGAATGCCCACACATTCATATACATGTATATGCGAAGTGCGTGTGAGCGTATACTGTGCGTGTGTGTGTGTGTGTGTGTGTGTGTGTGTGTGTGTGTGTGTGTAATGGAAAACTGAGGCGAGAGAGAGAGGGCACTAACAAATCTAGCTTCATGGAAAGCTTCAAGAAGTAAGTGGTTGTCAACTG
Source organism: Phalanger gymnotis (assembly GCA_028646595.1). Classification (NCBI taxonomy): domain Eukaryota; kingdom Metazoa; phylum Chordata; class Mammalia; order Diprotodontia; family Phalangeridae; genus Phalanger; species Phalanger gymnotis. The sequence goes on from CM053626.1 coordinate 90,743,540, forward strand.
CCATCTAATTACATATTGGATACTAATTCCCTTAGCTCTGTATATTTCCTATTTCAGGTAATCGGTAAACTAGTAGAAATGGTTAAATAAGTCCATAGTAGCCAAGTGTAATATAACCTAAATTTCATGCCAATATAAAACCAGCAGGATTTTGTTTATTTCACACTTTTTTTTGTCTTAAATTATACCAGCTTAAACATTTTGGGGTTAGCATGCTGGGCCCAGAGTCAAGAAGACTCATCTTCCTGGGTTCAAATCTGGCTTCAGACACTGTGTGACCCTGGACAGGTCACTTAACTCTGTTAGCTTCAGTTTCCTTATCTGTAAAATGTGCTGGAGAAGGAAATGGCAAACCACTCCAGCATCTTTGCCAAGAAAACCCCAAATGAAGTCACGAAGACTTGGACACATCTGAAACGAGAGAACAACAACATACATTTTTGGACTGTTTTCATCTATATAGGGAATAATATAGTTAGCATTAAATATTAGCACCTAAAATCTGCAAAGCACTTTACATATATTATTATGTTATTCGATCTCCAAAGTAACCCTGTGAGGCTGATGCTGTTATTGTCTATTCGCTTTTTTGGAGGGGGGAAAGCAGGGCAATTGGGGTTAAGTGACTTGCCCAAGGTCACACAGCTAGTACACCTCAAGTGTCTGAGGCCGAATTTGAACTCAGGTCCTCCTGACTCCAGAGCCAGTGCTGTACTCACAGTGCCACCTAGCTGCCCCGATGCTTTTACTATTCCCATTTTACATCTGAGGAAAGTGAGGCTGTGAGAAGTTAACTGACTTGGCCAGAGTCACTGCGCTGGTGTCTGACTCCCCATCCGTCCTCTCTCCACCAGCCATCTAGCAAAGAAGCCCAGCTAGTGCTCACTGGCACCCTCTCTAAGCAGGGTCACACGGCCAATCAGGACCCAAACTCCCAGGCCCGTTTTCCATCCACTATTCCAGGGCTGCCTCTTGGATTGAATACCACGGTCTCTGATTTTTATATTTTGTACAACATTTCTCTCTGCTGAGTTTTTTTAAGAATATTTGCTTTTTACCTCGAAAGTCAGTAGCGCTTCAGGGTTAGGTGCAGGGAGAGGCCAAAAAGGCCAAAAAAAGCCCTTCTCAGGGATAGTTTTGCTACTATGGATTAAGAGGCTTTAAGTCTTACTCTTCATTTAAATTGGGTATTCCATAAATAAGTCTGTAGCAAAGTCACATAAAAGTAGTTTTTTCTCTGGGATTCATCTTTATCCCAGTGTCGTCTTATAATTCATTAAAACTAAATTAGTAGATATAAACTAATAATTCCATTTAAAGTGGGGGAAAGACCCATCAATCCCAGGTACTTTTAAAATTCCATCTTATCATTGGTTTGAATCTACAAGTTGTCATGAGCACTTACAAATCTTTGCAATTATTCAAGATTCAAAGAGTTTACTCACTTTCTGAGAGGTGTTGTTGCATTAAAAGTTTATCAAAGTTTTTAAGGCTATTTAGGGGCTCAGAATCCATTCCACCTTATCACCCAACAATGCCACTGCCTTCCATTATTTTCTAGTTCATCAGGCTTTCCTTCTTTACCCTTTTCATTGTTCTTCTTTATATGGAATTGCTATCTTACCTCCATCTATCCTGATCCAGCCACTTTTTTAACAGTAGTGGGTTATCACCTAAAACTAAGACCATTCACTTTTTTTTTTCCACAAAGGGATATTTATTTCAAAAGCATACAAAAGGCACAATTTCTTCCCACCACCTTAGAAGCACACTTTCCTCTAATATACCACTCTGAGAAGTGCTTCGCACAGTATCTACATTACCTTGATCTTATGGTCAAAATATTTTATGCTGCCAGAGATGAAACCTTGTCTCAGCTACTGCCAGGCTGGCTCCCTAAGGTCCCAGATCCTCCAGGGAAAATTGATGCTGTGATGGTTGCAAAGCCAAGTTGGCTAAGCTGCCACTACAGGATTTCCAGATTCCTAGAAGCCTGACCTTTTAAAACTCTCAAGGTCAGATCTTTGCCTAAAATGAAAGCTCAAACTTTGAGGCAAAAGACCAAGGCTCATTTTCATAGGTCACACGTCAGCTGAAGAGGAACAGTGTTGTGTTCTAGGGGTCTTGGGAACCCCAAAATGCAAGGCCAAAGTGTGTAGGTCTGCCTAGAAAGAAATCAGCCACTCAAGCTTTCTTTCAGTCCAAGTAATTTATTAAAACACCGGTTGGGATGAACGAGATTCCTAGCGAGTATGTGCTATTTGTAATGCCAATACAAGCCAGCTAGAGTTTAAGTTCTCAGCAATTTAATAGGGGGTAGGAGTAGGGGGGCAAGATGGACACTTTTATACAGAAAGACTATGGGAAGATGTGGATGGAATTAAGGAGTAGCAAGTAGCCTGGGGTAGTCCAGTGGGCCAGGTGCAGGCACGAGGGCCACAATGAAAAAGGGCAGTTAAAAGGATTATTGACTGTGATGGGGTGGGTACCTCAGATGAACACCAGGGACCTGGGTTTAGGGGCTTTGGGGTCCAGATCCCAAAGACATGGTCTTTTCCTTTTAGGGGTCCAGCACAACCCCTAGTCTCTCCCTTTATAACATATCTCCCATCAGACACCATCATTGAAGGCATCAAAATGAGATTCACCAAGAAAGAGTCATTCACACTTTCATTTGGCTATGTTCTGGGCTGATAGAGCAACTGGACCTGGAGCCAGGAAGACCCGAGTTCAAATCCAGCCTGTGTAAAATGAGGATGATAATAGTACCTCCTTCCCAGGGTTATGGTGAGGACAAAATGAGATAATATTTGTAAAGTACTTTGCGCATCTTTTAAAAATTTGTTATTTTTTCAGAAGACCTAAAGCCATTTCGTTTCACAACTGCGTTTCAAATATACTAAATATAATTCTCTTTTGAATAGTTTATTACCAATCAATAAATTTTGCAAGACACCTGTCCCCCCAAAATACCAACTTACCACAAGCTTGTGGAAAGGCCCCAAAGCAAGCACATACACCCCACCTGCAACCCAGTGAATCATTGGCTTCCGGCTACAGAAACTCCAGATTCTGCTTGATCTAGAGATAAAAGCAAGCCCAGCAGCTAGGTGATGCAAGGATGAAGCACCAACCCTGGAGTCAGGAGCACCTGAGTTCAAATCCAACCTCAGACATTTACTAGGTCTGTGAATCTGGCCAAGTCACTTAACCCTGTGGCCTCCAGAAGAGGGGGGGAAGAGAGTTTAAAGCAAGGTAGATAGAGCAAGGCTAAATAAGCCTCTCGGTGCTTAACCCCAGTTCCAACCTGTGAGAATCGCTAATAAATGCTGTGCTTTGCTTATAACCCGCACACCTCTCACTCTGTCTTTCTTTCCCACTCGCACCAATATCCAGCCCCTGCCCAGAGCAAAGTAGGTACAGCTGCACCTACTTTTCAAGACTTGCCTTAGAGAAAATAGAGAAACCAGGGCAGGGAAGGTGACACTCATGACCTAACAGCGTAGACGCCTAGCCTTTCTACACAATGCTAGGCTTAAGGGCTTGTTTTCCTTCCAGAAATCCATTAACGAGTCTCATTTCTGCCATGTACATCCCCCAAACTTTGAAGTGCCCTTCAGCCAATCAAAGAAACTTTCCCTCGAAGGATCTAATTGGGGAGCAGTTAGGTGATAGATGGAGCAGGAGCCCTGGAGTCAGGAGGACCTGAGTTCAAAGCTAGCCTCAGATACTTACTACCTGTGTGACCCTGGGCAAATCACTTACCCCCAATTGCCCCCCCCCAAAAGGATTTAGTTGTGCTACATATTTTCACTGATATTGTTTTTAAGAAATTAGAGTAAATTAGCTACATTCATATATTAAGATTTTTTAAAAAAGATTTCCTTTATGTGACTTCTTGATTGACTCATCATAATAACTTGTTTCTGCCTTTCGTTAAATAATCTATGTACTTTATCCCTTTATAAATGATCTCTTTTGGAGGGAGGGAGTCTTAAAAGGAAAATTCACGTAACTTTCAATAGAAGGGTTCAGACCTGTAATTTCATCTGTATAGGGAACTTCCCCAGGAGAGATGCCCTCTATCAATACTGATCAGCAATGGTTTGCAACCTATAGGGGCCCTAAGAGGTTTAGTGGAGCAGGTAGGTAGTTCAATGAAATTTGTTCTGCCTTCCCTTATCCATACAATGAGAAAGCTATCGACGGGGCGGGGCAGCTAGGTGGCGCAGTAGATTAAAGTGGCAGGCCTGGATTCAGTACGACTTAGATCTTCCTGAGTTCACATCTGGCCTCAGGCATTTACTAGCTGTGTGACCCTGGGCAAGTCACTTAACCTTATTTGTCTCAGTTTCCTCATCTGTAAAATGAGCTGGAGAAGGACATGGCAAACCACTCCTGTATTTTTGCCAAGAAAACTCTCAGATGGGGTCACAAAGAATCTGACATGAATGAAAAACAACCCAAGGGCAAGAGGATAAGCGATTTGCCCAGTGTCACATAGCAAGTATATGTGACATGGAGGTCTTCCTGGATTTCCTGTGCTACACTTCTCCTCAGATATTTGCCTAATATAAATTTTATCCACAATAATATAGCTAATTTCATCTTCTCATTAACAACCAGAGAACAATTAGACACTTGTAAGATTGACTAAAATTAAATTCATATCCCTCAAACCTTTAGTTCATAGCATATGTTACTCCCTGAATGTCAGCCTTGTTAGTGCTATAATTAAGCAAGTTTTTAATGCTCTGAACATGTGTAGCCAAAATGTCACCAGCATTAAAAATGTGATCCTAAATACAAGCATGGCCATTCCCCACACACTCTTAAGTATCATCCTCTCAAGCATAGCTCCACTCAATCTCTCTGCTTTTCTTACCTCTGCTCTCCTTAATCTATATCTGGTTAAAAGCATCTTGACTTATTCATTATTATTGATATGCCTTGGTAGGGTTTCCCCAGGAGATCTAAGCAAACTAGCTATCACAGTCCCACCAAGGGAAATGAAAAAGGGAAGCAAGCATATGGGCTACAGTAAGCAGGGCACCGTTCCTCTGATTCCATCATGGTCCAAACTGTTTTTTTAAAATGCTTGTTTGAGCTTGTTCTGTCACTTAGGTGGCCTAAAGGTACTAAGACTTCTCTAAGCCAAAATTTCCCAGATCTTCCCATTTTCGGATGACCTGGTTTCCATTTTCTAATGATCCTGGTCATCTGTCAATATTTTTGCTAAATTGTGACACCCACAATGAAACACAGTGTTCCAGATGAGGCTGACCAGGGCAGAAATAAGACCCTCAAACACCTCCCTCCTTCCGTATCCTAGGCTGCTAGGATTAATTCGTGATCACCCTAGGTTCCATGTTAGGCGGCAATGTACTGACTTACACTGGATTTATAAGTTATAAAACTTTCTGTTATTCAGTCATTTCCATCTCTTTGTGACCCCATTTGGGGTTTTCTTGGCAAAGCTACTGCAGTGGCTTGCCATTTCCTTTTCCAGCTCATTTTACAGATGAGGAACTGAGGCAAACAGGGTTAAGTGACTTGCCCAGGGTAACACAACTAGTAAGTGTCTGAGGCTGGATTTGAACTCAGACCTTCCTGACTCCAGGCCTAGAGCTCTATCCACTGTGCCACCTAGTTGCCCTTTAAAAACTTTGGTGGACTTAACAGAAGTAAAATTTTGAGAAAGCGCCATTGTCTTGTCTCTATCTACCCATATGTCATGATTATACCAATATGAACTTAGATCTCCTTTGGGGGTGGGGGGGCGGCTTTTTTGATGATGAACTTCTGTACAAATAATTGACTTAGTCACACAAACAAATTCAATCACTAGCAGTCACAGCCTTGCAGAAGGAAATGGCAAACCACTTCAGTATCTTTGCCAAGAAAACCCCAAAAGGGGTCATGAAGTATCTGAAGCTACCGTAACAGCTCAACGGCAAAGGCGTAGCCTGGATGGCCCAGTGGACAGCGCTAAACTTGGAGTCCAGAAGGCCAGAGTCCTGGCCTCCCAACTGGCTATGGAGCCCTAGGCAAGTCACTTAACCTCTGGAGTCAGTTTCCTCAGAAGACAATAGAAGCTGCTTAGAGGGCTTTTGTGAGAATGAAATGACATAATATATGTAAAGTGCTTTGCAAACTTTAAAGTACTATGCAAATATTAGCAATTGTTAAATTGGAAAGGTTTTTTGATTATTTTGTTTGGAGTTTGGAGAGCTAGGGTGGAAGTTTATGGTAAAAAAAAACTGCTAAAATGTTGAAATTATTTTTCTTTGACTCAATAAAATTTAAGAGTTTGGGTAGATAGTCAAACTAGTATTATTTAATCTTTGACTTTCCTGCAATGATTTTTCCATATTGGCAAAATCTTGACTAAAGGTTATTTGTTAACCTGTTTACTATAATTCCTTATCCTGGCAGCCTGAGAAATCTCACTTCTGATAGGGGTTTAATCCCTACAAGTTTAAAATTTGCTCAATTTTTACAGCAAAAACCTAGTGAAGCCCTTTATCTCCTCATCTCCTCATGATGCAACAACCTCTTAACTTTTCTCATAGCCTCCAGTCTCACCCTGCCCTAATCTATACTATACACAAACTAGCTGATTAAACTTCTTAATGTATAGCTCAGGTCCTGTTCTTTCCCTGCCCCAAAGCCTTCAGTGAGCCACTCCTCAATGCCCACAGGATTAAAACCAAATTTCATAATATAGCTATTGGAGACCCTGTACAATCTATCATCACCCCAGGATTCCAGCCTTATTCTCTATAAGGGCCAGCCTAGCCAAGTGGAGAGAGCACAAGATTTTGAGTTGGGAAGACCAGCTTCAAATCCCACATTAGACCCTTGAAAGCTGTGTCATCCAGCCCCAGTTTTCCCATGTAATAAAGATAAAAATAGGTTGCTAGGATCAGATGAGATAATGTATGTAAAATACCTTACAAACCTTTAAGTGCTATTACAAACATTAGCTATTATTACTTCACACCAGCCCAGCTTTTTGCTCCAACTGAGTTGGTCCATTCACTGTCCTCAAAGAATACCCTAGGAATTTTTACTTCCATGCCTTTGCAGGAATGATTCTTTCTGCATGGGTTGAACTTCCCATTCCTACTCACTCTTCAGCTTGTCAAAATTTTAAGGTTCTGCTCAAGGGCTACCTTCTCCATAAAGCTTTTTGCAACTATGCTAGCTCAAGTTGATCTTGGCCTACTTTGAAAGGGGAGTAGAAAAAGGTTTCTCTATCCCATCCCCACAGCCTTTGACCTTTATAATATCTTGTCTGATTTCTTAGTTTGCTTTTATATGTCTATCTGTCCTCTCCAATGAGGTTGAAAACTCCCTGAGGACAGGAATGGAATTGTATCTTGAACATATTTCTTTGTAACCACAAGGTTTAGACTGTGGTAACCCCCTTGAACTCTACCCTGAATCTTCTCACTTGGTCTGGCTTTTCATGCCCAAATAGCCTAGCCTCAGCCTTCCTAGGTCAGGTTACCTCCAGGTTGCCTTCTGGCTGTTTCCCACCGTTGATCCAGATCAAAATATCTATGCCCAAGTCGGCTACCTAGCCGTCTGTTGGGTCATCTCCAGGTAGCCTTCAGCTATTTCCCACCCTGCAGTCTGACCTCATCCCAGTCACCCCAATCCACCCTAAACTCCTCCCATCACCTCACACTCCACAGTCTTTCTGTATATAACCTCCATCTTGACTTCATAAAGGGGCTCAAATTCAATCTAGCTCAGCTCAGATTAATCCTGCCCGCTGGCATTAGCATCATAAATGCTTGAAATCTGAGTTATTCTTGACTCTTCACTCTCACTCACCCTGTATGTCTAATCAGTTTCTGAATCTTGTCATTTCCAACTTCACAATATCTCCCACAATTTCCCTTTCATCTCTACTAACACAGTCACGCATGTTCAGGCCCTATTACCTATTACCTGGACAATTACAATAAGACTCCTCTTTGATCCCCTATTCCACAACATTTGCCATAGCATCTCCACAGTGGTCTTCCTAAAGCACAGACCTAACCGCTGCTAAACTCCAGTACTCGCCTATTTCCTCTCAGATCTGTTTGACATTTAAACCTCTTCACAATCTGGCTCCTTCATACCTTTCTAGCCTTTTAAGATTACTCTCTTAGTCACATTCATACTGGACTACTCCCTGTTTTATGCATAGGCCATTCCATGTTCCCTCTCCCTCCCCTCATCCTCCAAGCCTAGAATGTATATCTTCCCCACTTTCTGCATGTTTAAACTCAGTTACTACTTTCTACACAAAGCCTTTCCTCATTCCCCCAGCTGTTTTTTGTGCACTTCAACCCAAAACTATTTTGCACTTAATTCTGTTTGCATGTATTGTCTCCTCTCCCTCATTAATAATATTGCCTCCTCCATTAGAATATAAGCTCCTTGAAGGCAAGGACTATTTCACTTTTGTCTTTATATTACAGGTTGGAACAAAGACTGATACATACTAACACTTAACAAATGCTCATGGGCCGATGGTTGATTGGCCAACGATATTCTCCATTTTCACATTATCTGGCAGCAGATAAAATGTTACAATTGGCCAAAGATAACAAAGTCTTGGGAAAGAAATGGAAAACCAAAGGGACATAGGTGATATTTTTCTCACTGCTGGATGTAGAAGAGAAAAAAAATCAATTTGGGAAGTATACAGGATGTCCCAAAAGTCACTTTGCTAAGTGACTAGTTGTCTAAGAAGATGGCCTCTAAAAGAAAGATTTGGTGTTACTTCAAATATAGAAATGGCAGGTTCCTAGCTAGGCCTGGAGTAGACCTAACAAAGACTAGTGATAACATACTTGCCTAGTGTATTGCAATTCTTAATTAAAAATCTAAATTAAAATAATCAAAATCGAAATTTAAATTAAAAACTAAATTTAAAAGATCCAAATTAAAATAAAATAGAGGAGAAAGGAAATTGCCTATGTATATTTCCCAAGCTAGATAGGATAGAGGATACAGGAAAAAATGAAAATCAGTTAAAACATCCACAAATTCACAGGAAGAAGAAGAAGAAGAAGAAAAAGAAGAAGGAGGAGGAGGAGGAGGAGAAGGAGGAAGAGAAAGAGGAGGAGGAGAAGCATTAAGACCCAGACCCATGACCTAAATAGCTTTTGAATAAAGGAATAAAGTTTAGGCAACAATAATGGAAGCTAGAAATACTAATGGAAGATGTCAAATTTCTCCTCATGGGTATCACAGAGATTTGAAGTGATATAAAACTCACCAATAGAACATGGCTGGATGTATATTATTCAAAGGGAAAACAATAGGCTAAAGGAGATGAGGGTTACATTGTTTATTCATATTTATGTTTAATGATTTTTAACAATATTTAATATTTGATAATATTCACTGGTGCCAAGATGGTGGAGTGAGGAAGGAACTCTCTGAAGCCCTCCCAAATACCCTCAAAACAACTTGAAAACTGCCTCAAAATTGATCTAGTAGCAGAGAACCAGCTTACCAGCAGTGCAGGAAAGGTCTGTCTCACTGGGGTGGGAGGGGAACAAGGTCCAAGAGCAGCAGCAGCATCTAGCCTTACAGCAGGAGGCCTGCAGCAAGGATCTAAGCCTGGGGAAATCCACCAGCAAGATCCCGCCCTCCTGCAAACCAGCAGGACCCTAGCTAAGTGAGCAGTCTTTGTAAAGCAGCAAGACCCCACTCCCAGCAAAAGCTGCCAGGAAGGCCTTGACCCTATTGCTGACCAGTACTGAAGTCCTTCCCTAGGGCTGGTCAACAGCAACATCCCACCACTGAAGTCTCCCAGCAGAGAGATCCTGTTGTCATAGCAACCCAGCAGCAGGGCCCCACCCTTGGGGCTGAGATCCCCCCTCCAGGGCCAGCCACCAGAAAGACTCTGTTATCATAGCAACCTAAGAGCAAGGCCCCTCCCCTGGAGCAGACCAGCAGCTAGGGGAAGCCAACAGGGAGGCTCCCCCTGGCCCCCAGTACAAGCCAGAAGGGAAGCCTACCCCCAAGAGAAAGTAAGCAGCTAAGCCCTGAAGTCCAGTGAAAGCCAGCAGTAAGACCCAGAGCCCCAGCACAAAAATCTTGGGACAGTGTAGGCCCAGAGCCCAACTATAACATACAAACACCAAATCACAAAAAGAGGCAGAAAAAATGAGCAAAAAACAAAGAGCTTGACTATAGAAAGTTACTATGGTGATAGGGAGGATCAAGGCATAAACTTTGAAGACAATAGTGTCAAAATGGCTACATGTGAAGCCTCAAAGAAAAATGTAATTTGGTCTCAGGCCCCAAAAGAATTCCTGGAAGGGCTTAAGAAGGATTTTAAAAAGCAAATTAGAGAAGTAGAAGAAAAATTGGAGAAAGAATGAGAGAAATTCAAGAGAATCATGAAAAAAAAGTCAATAGCATGGGAAAAAACATACAAAAATTTATCAAGAAAAATAACTCCCTAAAAAATCAAATTAGCTAAATGGAAAAAGCAGTACAAAAACTCTCTGAAGACAATAATTCCTTAAAAATTAGAATTAAACAAGTGAAAACTAATGACTCTATGACACATCAAGATATGATAAAAAAAAAATCAAAAAAGTAAAACAAAATTAGAAGAAAAAGTAAAATTTCTTTTTGGAGAAACAAGTGACCTAGAAGATAGATACAAGAGAGGTAATATAAGAATTATTGAACAACCTGAAAGCCATGATGAGAAAAAAAAAGTCTGGACAACATCTTTCAAGAACTGATCAAAGAAAACTGACTTGATATATTAGAACCAGAGGGCAAAATAAAAATTGAAAGAATCCACTGATCACTGCCTGAAAGAGATCCAAAAATGAAAACTCCCAGAAATGTCATTAATAAATTCCAGAGCTCACAGATCAAGGAGAGAGTATTGCAGGACACCAAAAAAAACCCAATTCAAATATCATGGAGTTACTGGATTTTACTGGATTTGGCAGCTTCCATATTAAAGAACCAGAGATCTTGGAAGGTTATATACTGGAAAGCAAAGGAATTAGGATTACAACCAAGAATCGCCTACCCAGCAAAATTGAATATAAGCTTTCAGGGGGAAAAGTAGACATTTAATGAAATAGAGGATTTTCAAGCATTTCTAATTAAAAGACCAGAGCTGGGGGGCAGAACCAAGAAGGTGGCTGGAAAGCAGGGACTTGCTTAAGCTCTCATCCAAATCCCTCCAGACACCTGTTAAAAAAGGGCTCTGAACAAATTCTAGAGCTGCGGAACCCACAAAACAGCAGAAGGAAACAGGTCTCCAGCCCAGGAGGGCCTGGATGGTCGATGAGAAGGGTCTATCCCATGGTGCTGGGAGCAGAGCACAGCCCAGCAGTGGGCTGCACCAGGACAGATCAGACTGGGAGTCAGCCAGCCAGAACAGGCCTTAGGGCCATGAATCATTGAGCTGTGGCAGTTACCAGACTTCTCAACCCACAAATGCCAAAGAGCAGGGTAGTGGGAAACTGTGGGATGGAGGTAAAAGCAGTATGGCCCCATCCCTGGGCGTGGCGGAGGTGGTACAGTGGTGGCAATGGCAGCAGCACCAAGCTCTTGAGGCTGCTTCCAGAGCTCCAGCAACAGCAGCTTCCCAAGTCCCTGGCTCACACAGTGGGAGGAATCTAGCAGTGTATCAGAGCGGGAGTGCAAGGAGAGCTTTGTGGGCACAGAGGCAGGTTCTCTTGCTGTGCTGGCTTAGATCTGAATTGCAGTCCTGGTTGGTGGTTCTTGGGGGAGGAGGAGCACTGCTGTGACAGAGCCTGTGGTGACAATGGAGAAGAAGTAGCTCTGAAACTAAAATTGTGGAAACACAATCAGGATAACACAAGATCTAGCAGCTTCTACGTTAACGGATCGAAGGGCTTGGAATACGATATTCCAGAGGTCAATGGAGGTAGGATTAAAACCAAGAATCACCTACCCAGCAAAACTGAGTATAACGCTCCAAGGTAAAATATGGATTTTCAATAAAATAGAGGACTTTCAAGCTTTCTCAATGGAAAGACCAGAGCTGAATAGAAAATTTGACTTTCAAATACAAGAATCAAGAGAAGCATGAAAATGTAAACGAGAAAGAGAATTCATAAGGGACTTACTAAAGTTGAACTGTTTCGTTTACATTCCTACATGGAAATATGATGTGTGTAATTCACAAGACCTTTCTCAGTATTAGGGTAGTTGAAAGGAATATACATATATATAGACAGAGGGCACAGGGTGAGTTGAATATGAAGGGATGATATCTAAAAAAATAAAA
>CM053626.1:90756334-90779014 GCA_028646595.1 Phalanger gymnotis
ATAGACAGAGGGCACAGGGTGAGTTGAATATGAAGGGATGATATCTAAAAAAATAAAATTAAGGGGTGAGAGAGGAATATATTGAGAGAGGGAGAAAGGGAGAGATAGAATGGGGTAAATTATCTCACATGAAAGTGGCAAGAAAAAGCAGTTCTGTTGGAAGGGAAGAGGGGGCAGGTGAGGGGGAATGAGTGAATCTTGCTCTCATCAGATTTGACTTGAGGAGGGAATAACATATACACCCAACTGGGTATCTTACTCCACAGGAAAGTAAGGGGAAGGGGATAGAAAAGAGGGGATGATAGAAGGGAGGGCAGATAGGGGGAGGAGGTAATCAAAAGCAAACACTTTAGAAAAGGGACAGGGTCAAGGGAGAAAACTGAATAGAAAGGACAGGATAGGATGGAAGGAAATATAATTAGCCTTTCACAACATGAGTATTGTGGAAGTGTTTTACATAATGATACATGCGTGACCTTTGTTGAATTGCTTGCCCTCCTAGGGAGGGTTGGTGGGAAGGAACAAGGGGAGAGAATTTGGAACTCAAAGTTTTAAAAGCATATGCTCAAAAAAAAAAATTGTTTTTGCATGCAGCTGGGAAACAAGATATATAGGGAATGGGGCATTGCAATATATCATGCCCTACAAGAAAGTAAGGGGAAAGGGGATGGGAGGGGAGTGGGGTGACAGAAGGGAGGGCTGACTGGGGAATGGGGCAACCAGAATATATGCCATCTTGGAGTGGGTGGGAGGGTAGAAATGGGGAGAAAAATTTGCAACGCAAAATTTTATGGAAATCAATGTTGAAAACTAAAATATTAAATAAAAATGATAAAATTTAAAAAAAAATAAAAGACCAGAGCTAAATAAAAAACTTGACCTCCAAATATGATATTCAAAGGAAACACTAAAAGGTAAGAAAGAAATAAGAAAGACAAAACATAAAAAATTCAATAAGGTTAAAATGTTTATATTTTTAGATGGCAAAATAATATTTGTAACTCAACAACTTTATTACTATAAGAGAAGTTAGAAGGAGTATATGTAGATAAAGGATGTGGATACGAAGTGACTTTGATGGGATGATACCCCCCCAAAAAAAACAAAATAAAAGGGCGAGAAAGAAAATTGCACTGGAAGAAGGAGGGGGAAGATCAAACGAGGTAAATTATCCCACATAAAAGAGGCATGAAAGAATTATAATGTAGGAGAAGATGGGGGGTGGGCAAAGTTTAAACCGTACTCTTATCAAAATTGGCTCAAAGAGGAAATAACATATACACTCAGTTTGATACAGAAATCTATCTTAAAAAAGGGAAGGAGATAATAAAACAAGGAGGGAGGACTGATAAGGATATATTGTGGAAGAGCGTGATCAGAAAAAAAAATTTGTGAGGAGGGAGAGTGTGGGGGGCAAGGGAGAAAAGGGGATAAACAAGCAAAAAATAGCATGGAGGGAAATACAAAGTTATCATTATTATAAATATGAATTGGATGAACTTACCCATAAAACAGAAGAGGAGAGCAGAATGGATTAAAAACCAGTATTGTACAATATATTGTTTACAAGAAACACATTTGAAGCAGAGAGATATACACAGGTAATAGCAAGGGGCTGGAGCAGAATCTATTATGCTTCAACTGAAGCAAAGAAAGCAAAGGTAGTAATCATGATCTCAGACAAAATAACAGCAAATATAGATAGATAGATAGATAGATAGATAGATAGATAGATAGATAGATAGATAGATAGATAGATAGATAGATAGATAGAGATAGAGATATATGTGTATATACATACATACATATAATAAAAGAGATAAAGAAGGAAACTACATCTTACTGAAAGGTATCATAGACCAGTACTTTTTTGGTTTTTTTGATGTTCAATAGGTTTATTGTCTTAATCTGAAAATGTTCATAGAAAATTACAGATTTTGATGTTCTAACTATTGGCTGCCTGATCCTGGGCTCTGAGGAAACTCGCCTTCTTCTGAGCAGCCCGGTCTTTCTTCTGGGCAAGGGACATCTTGGGGCGGTTCCATCTTTTCTTTTTAACTGCCCTCTTGGGTTTCTTTTCATATACTAGATTCTCCCGTATACCAGTATGAGCTTTCTTGTACATTTCCCCCATCACGTCAGGGGTGGTGTTGTTCTTTATGTACTGTGAGAACTGCTTTTTATAAGTGTCTTCCTCTTCTTCCATGAGATAACACATGTAATCTGCAACATTTTGGCCCATGATGTGCTTACAATGCACTTCAGCGTTGAATTCCTTGCTTTCTGAATCATACCCAGGGAAGCGTTTGGTACTGTGAGGAATAGACAGACCGCCATCCACAGCTCCCTTAAGGGCCCCAAAGACTTTGTTTCCCGTGGTAGTTCTGGCAAGTCCTGCGTCCAAGTAGCGTGTAAAAGCACCGGGCTGACCATCAATGCTTTCCACATTGTATTCATCTCCAGTCACTTCCACCTGACCTTCATAGATCTTGTCCATGCTAAATCTGTTAAGAAGCCTGTGGGCCAGCAGCAGGCCTGTGCAGTAAGCGGCAGCATAATTTGTCAGACCAACCTTCACACCATACTTTGGCCACTCATGGGCGTGAGCTGCACACACAATCATATCCCTTCTATACGGGCATAAGCAATCTGGCAGATGATGTCTCTGTTGGTGACTCGGACTATCATCCTGTATTTTGGTGTGTTATACTTGTTTTTATGTTGGATTACTAAATGTTTCCATGCATAATAATCCGTTTTTCCCTCTTGTCTTCTCTGGAATTTCACTCGGTACCTCTTGAAGTAGGCCTTATTCTTGACAACTTTAACAAACCTCATCCTGGATAAAAGGGTGCCAGTACTTCTTAAACTGTGGATTGCAACCCCATGTGAGGTCATGAAAAAATTTGGTAAAGGTTTCTGAACGCACAATGACCAAAAAATAATTCAAAATCAAACACGTAATGAACCTGAGGTGTTTCTGGCAGCCCTTGCCTGTGTTGCATTCTGCAACTTCACTGCAGTCTTGGTTCTGAACACAAAGCATGCTTACTTTGTACTGCACATGCCCTCAGGCGATGCAACACCAAGAAACTCCACCAAACCATGAAAAGGGGTTGTAAGAAGAAAAGGTTTAAGAAGCCCAGCCATACACAATGAAGTCATATTGATAGTAAACATATATGCACCAAATGGTACAGCATCTAAATTTTTGAAGAAGTTGAATGAGTTAGAGGAGGAAATAGATAATAAAACTATACTATTGAGAGATCTCAACTTTCCCCTCTCAGAACCAGATAAATCTAACCAAAAAATAAATAAGAAAGAAGGAGGTGAATAAAATTCTGGAAAAGTTAAACATGATAGCTCTCTGGAGGAAACTGAATAGGAATAAAAGTGAATATACCTTTTTCTCAGCATTACAGGGCAGCTACACAAAAATTGATCATGTATTAGGACACAAAAACCTCATAACAAAATGCAGAAAAAGTAAACACATCCATTTCAGATCATAATGCAATAAAAATTACTTTCAATAATGACAATGGAAAGAAAGATTAAAAATTAATTGCAAATCAAATAATCTAATCCCAAAAAACAAATAGGGCAAAGAACGAATCATAGAAATAATTGATAATTTCATTAAAGAAAATTCAAGGTGGCTGCAGCCATGAGTAAGCTTGCTTCTAGTGTCCTTCAATGTGTAACGAAGAAGGTATGGCTTGACCCCAATGAGACCAATGAAATTATCTTTCCAGCTGCCATCTTGGCTCCACCCCTACCAATGAAATTACCAATGCCCATTTCCATCAGCAGATCAGGAAGTTGATTAAAGATGGCCTGATCATCTGGAAGCCCGTTACTGTGCACTCTCATGTGAGATGCCAGAAAAATACTCTGGCTTGACAGAAGGGCAGGCACATGGGCATTGATAAGAGGAAGGAAACTGCAAATGTTTGGATGCCCGAGAAGGTGACCTAGATGAGGCAAATGAAGATTCTGTGCTGTCTGCTTGTGCCATCTGCTCCGAAGATATTGTGAATCCAAAAAGATTGACCGCCACATGTACCACAACCTATACTTGAAGGTGAAGGGAAATGTGTTCAAGAATAAGCAGATCCTCATGGAGCACATCCATAAACTGAAGGCAGACAAGGCCTGGAAGAAGCTCTTGGCTGACCAAGCTGCTACTCTCTGGTACAAGACTAAAGAAGCATGAAAGTATCGGTAAGGCTAAGAAAGAGGAGATCATCAAGACGTTGTCCAAGGAGGAAGAGACTAAGAAATGATCCTCCCCTATCGCCTCTGTACATAGTACTCTTCTATTTGTCTTACACAATAAAACTTGACAGACCATCAAAAAAAAAAAGAAAATTACAACAATGATACAGCATACCAAAATGTATGTAATAAATAAAACTAGAAGCTGGTTTTATGAAAAAAATGACAATAAAATAAATAAACCATTGGTTAATTTTATTTTAAAAAAAGGGAAAGAAGAAACCAAATTCCTAGTATCAAAAACAAAAGGGGTGATTTCATCACCAATGAAGAGGAAATGATAAAAAAGGAAAATGGTAGGGGATATGGAAATACTGGGACACTAGTGCATCGTTGGTGGAGTTGTGAAGTGATCCAGCTATTCTGAAGAGCAATTTGGAAGTATACATACCACCAAAGTGGTATTTGGGGGAAATTTATACTCTAATTGCTTACGTTAATAAAATGGAGAAAAAGCAGATCAATGAATTGGGCATGAACTAAAAAAATTAGAAAAAGAACAAATTAAAAATCCCCAATTAAACACCAAATTGGAAATCCTGCAAATCAAAGGAGAGATTAAAAAAATTGAAAGTAAGAAAACCATTGAACTAATAAATAAAACTAGAAGCTGGTTTTATGAAAAAAAAATGACAATAAAATAAATAAACCATTGGTTAATTTTATTTTAAAAAAGGGAAGGAAAAAACCAAATTACTAGTATCAAAAACAAAACGGATGAATTCATCACCAATGAAGAGGAAATGATAAAAAAAGGAAAATGGTGGATGTTGTAGGGGATATGGGAAAACTAGGATACTAATTCATTGTTGGTAGAGTTGTGAACTGATCCAACTATTCTGAGGAGCAATTTGGAACTATGCGCAAAGGTTTATAAAACTGTGCATACGCTTTGATTCAGCAATACCACTGCTACATCTATATCCCAAAGACATCAAAAAAAAAGAAAGGAAAAACATCTATTTGTACAAAAATGGTCATAGCAGCTCTTTTTGTAGTGGCTAAGAATTGGAAATCAAAAGGATGCCCATCAATTGGGGAATGGCTAAATAAGCTGTGGTATTTGATTGTATTGGCATATTTTTGTGCTATAAGAAATGACAAGCAGGATGATTTCAGAAAAACCTGGAGAGATTTACATGAAGTGATGCATAGTGAAGTGAACAGAACTAGGAGAAAGTTGTACAGTAACACCAGTATTGTTGAGTGAAGAATGACTTAGCTATTCTCAGCAATAAAATAATCCAAGACAATCCCAAAGGAGTGATGATGAAGCATATTACCAACATGCAGAGAAAGAATTGATATTGATTGAATACAGACGCTACGCTATTTTTCACTTTCTTTCATGTTGTTCTTTTATTGTAGCCTTTTTTTTTTTATAGAAAGGATTGTGTAAGCTGCTTTTTCAGGGAATAGTGGCAGTCATCCCAAATGTTGGTTTTAGTGTGTGCATGCATAGGTTTTCAGACCCCTATAACTCACATTTAAGTTTCATCGAACATGAGCATATCTCTATGGCTTGCTGGTTTGAATTATACTCCTAAAATATAAAAACACAACTATTGTGAAAGCTATTCTAGACACATCTATGAAACCTCCTTCGTGCCTTACCCATTGGAAATCATCATAGTTGATTCCTTTGAATGCTAGCCCGACCTTCCATTCTTGTCCTTCTCCCCGTTCGCTGTTGCTGCTACTGCCCTGTGTTCTATGAGACACCGCTTAGGGAGCTGACGGTCCAGTTAGGCGCTATGGTGTGTGCAGATTACTACCTGTGCCCAAGGACTGAAGAGGCGCAGGATACTTTGGGAGGTTGGCCTGATAGCAAAGGACTCGTCTTGTCTCTTCTGCTCTCAACTGAAGCTCTGAGTACATTGCTGGCTGCCAGAGAAAAGCTGGGCAGTCCTTGAGTGGGGGAGTGCTCCCATTGGTCTCCAGATTAAGAAGGTAAGCTTTTTCTGGTATTCCTCCCTTTTGCAGCTGCAGTCAGAAGTAGATCGACTGGGGGAACTAAAGATTCAAAACATGAAGAAAGATGTTGAAGCGATCCAGGTGGAGCTGGCTTTGTATTGGGAAAAGTGCTTCTACAGCCAAGAGCAGAGACAAGCCTTTGCCCCCTAATTTTCATGGTTGGTATGGGGCACATACTTTTGTAGATAAGCAGGAGTAACTTGAGTGCTCAATATTTTTACAAACCAGGCCTAACCTCAAAGAAGCATTAATCTTTTTTAAAAATTTCTTTATTGATATCTTTGGACGCTGCCTAAATTTCCCTTTCTCCCTCTCCAAATACAAACAGAAATTACAAACATCAACAGACAGACCTTGTCTGATTCCAATCATAATACATAGTTATCAGAGAAGACCCAACATCTGAGTTGCCAAGCTGGGGTTGGCGGTACAGTTTGCAGCTGGCCCAGAGTCTCAACACTCCTTCCATGAGAGTGTTGTAGACTTCTTATATAAAACAACAAACATGGAAATGTTTTTACATAATTGCACATATACAACCTATAGCGGATGGTTTTTGGTCTGGGGAGGGCAGGGGAAGGGAGTGAAGTAGGGAGGGATAGAATTTGGAACTCAAAACTAAATAGAAAATTTTTGTTAAAATTGGGGGAAAAAAGAATTAGGAGCAATTTTTAAAAAAAGGAAGCAGCGATTACAGAGAGCAACATGGTTTCATCAAAAACAGGCCATGCCAGACTCCATTTGACTTTGACCTTTTCGGACCACATCTGGAGTACTGTGTTCAGTTCTGAGCATCACAGTTTGAGAAGGACAACGATAAGCTGTAGAGTGTCCAGAAGAGGATAACCAGGATGGTAACAGAGCCCTCATTCTGAGCTAAGAAAATGGGAATGTTTAGTCTGCAGGAGAGAAGACCAAAAGCAATCATTTGTGTTGTTTTCAAGCATTTGAATAGCAGTCTTGTGGAAAGGAGATCAGACTTGATCTGTTTGGCCCCTGGCAGCAATAAAGGAAAGTTTTTTGTTTTAAAGTGGGAGGAAGGCAAGATGCTTCCCCACCATTAGCACTATCCAAAAGTCGATCTTTGACTGCAGGTCTTCAAGGAAAATGTGTATGACCGCTTTGGGTGTATGTCATGACTCCGGTTCAGACTAGATGGCTGCAGAGGTCACTTCCAATTCTGAATTTCTGTGTGTTTATGAGTAATTGGTAATAAAGAGAGATTCTCTTCCTAGTGTCTAATATCAACCCAACTCTGTGGTTACCTTTTTTTTTTTTTTGGCTCCTGAGTTGTGAGAAAGAATGACACAATGGACAGGTTTTATATGTTCTCCAAGAAAGCCTTAACTCTAGAAGGACCGCACAGCACAGTAAAGTTTCTATGGTAACAAGCCACACAAACTGAAGGGCACATCTGTAGGAGCAAACCATTCATTGACTTGACTTTTAATATGCAAAGCAGAACTCTTTTAAGATTGGCATCATGTAAACTATTAGGTCTATTTTTCCTTAGGTGCTGATTAAAAGAGGTTATTCATAGATGCTCCAGGATAAACACATTCTGATTTCAACTAACTTCTTTGTCTTTCTGCCTTTGCTCATTTAAAAATGTTTGTGAAAATTTCTTAACAAATCCCACATAACAAAACTACGCATAAGACTTTGGGAATAGGACTAGAGGAATGCTGAGAACTTGAGGGAAATCTTTTTAAGATAGTGATTTGATTGTGTACAACCCTTCTGTAATTTGGAGTCTCTATTTGGGGAAATAAAGTGGGTATAAGTTGAGACTGAGCCCTGTGGGAAAATAGACCAATCAAGTAAACAGTAAATTAGCCCAGAGCTATACCTATTTACCTAGACAATGAGTGTTCGTTCTGTTTGAAGATACTTCAAAAATAACAACAGTAAAAGAGAGGCTGCTTTGTTAGAAGGACTCGCACGGCATATACTTTGTTTGACCATGAATAATTGAGCTTTGTAATGTTAATGCTCCTTTGAAAGAATACGAGCTCAGCAAATGCAACTTAAGTACAGGTAAGTAATTTGGGGGGGAACTTGTGACAACATTTTATTGAGGGTCTTTTCAGTTTTCCCTTCTAGTCTAATTATAGCTGAAAGATCATTTTAGGCTACCTGGGATAACAACTGTAATTAGAAGAGTTTTCATTAATGGTCACAAGGTCAAAATAGTCATCTTAGTAATAAATTAGATCGATTTTGACATTTTAAATTCAAATTTAAGTAATAGATATAATAATGATTAAAGGTTAATTTCTAACCTGTCTGTTATAATTTCTTCTCCTGGTAAGTAGGAAAATCTCATTTCTGAAAGTGATCTAAGCCTTAGATGTTAAATTGAAATACACTTTTCAAGAAGCTACATTGGTTCACAATAGAATACCCCAAATAGACTGATTAAAAGTTGTTTTAAAATTCTGGTACAAGATAATAAATTGAGTCTGCAAGTAATCTCTCTATGAAAAAAAAATGAAAAGTCAAGAAGAAAATTTGAGGCAATGAAAACCGTGGCATGTACTGCTGACAGCTTCTTTAAAAATTAGGTATTCTCTGATAAGACGTGAGGTAAAACTAGATGAAGCCCAAGGTCTGTTTCATCCCCATGATTTTTCTAAATAAATCGAGGTGACAAACTTAGTGGGTTTGGAATATTACATATACCAGGATGATTAGTTTTACTGAACTTTTTTCCTTTTTTCCTTCTTTCCTTCTCTTTCTTTTATTCTTTGTTATAAAAGATAGCTATCTAGCAGAGAGGAAGGAGGGGGAACATCTAGAACATGATGCAAAACCAAAGATCAGTAAAGATTAAAAATTAGTGCAATAATGACTATTTGCTTAAATTGAAATTTTCAGTGGAAAGAGCCACAATGATGGTATCCCAGATACCATCCAGATACCTGGCACATTGTGGAGTCACAATTGCCTAGTTACTACTTTGTCAACCAGTGTGGCAGTGCGTGTGTGTGTGTGTGTGTGTATGTGTGTGTCTGCTAGAGAACTCAAAGGACAATGAGAAACTGTCAGGAAGAATATTAATCATTACTATTTTGGCATTTAACCACATAACTTAAAAGCAATGAATAAAGCCAGGCACACCTGTATAGAGGGGGAAAAATGATTATCTACAGGGTTTCTGACCCAACTGAATTAGCACATTCCAAATCCATGAGTGGTTTCTTTCATTATGGTAGTAATTAGCTTTGTAGCATTGCTTTCATTCCAGCCAGCAGGGATGGAGAACAATAAGGGTGTTTACCAGAAACAGGAGAGAGCTTACCTTTCTTTGTCACCTTGGCAAATTCTCTCCAGGCTAATCTAAATACACTGCCGGGTGCCATCCAGCACAATGGAGTGGGAATGGAGTGTCCCTGGCCACAGTCTCAATCACCTGATTAATTCACTTGTCACAGAAAACCGGAGAAAGTGTGTGTGTGTGTCTGTCTGTCTTTCTGTACATATGTATGTATATATATATATATATATAAATGTATATCATATATATAGATGTATATAGATGTAGAGATCCATTAAAAAATAGCCATCACAAACCTAGGAAGGTGACAACTTTCTGTGGAAATTGGTTTCAAAAGAGGAAAACAAAGATTTATAAGAAAGTAGAATGAATTCATATACATATATATGTTAATGTGTGTGCGTGTGTGCATGTATGTGTGTGTGTGTGTAGAATCAACTTAATCTTTTTTTAAGAGAGCAGCCAAAATGCTGAAAATTCTTTGGCTTATGCTTTCTCTTGCCAATTAATGGTATAGAAAGCTAGCTGTTTTCAGTGGCTCTTTTTTCAGTAAGTGGGGAAAAGTAAATTATTAAATGGACGAGTTATTTAAGTTTGAAAATAAACAGCATCTCACTCTGGGAAATTGGGTTACAGGCAGTTTTGCAATACAGCATGAACATGTCATTAGTTTTAATTTTCCACCACAAAGATTTTCGGGTAATTTGCTTTTAGTAGAATGGAGTACTTTTCCTTCCACCACTGGGTTATCACTCAACATCCTTCACTGTCACCATTAATGCTCTTAAAAAGAAACTAGTAAAAAAAAAAATGATGTCCTTGATTTCCCCCAGATGTTTAAACCTTACAGCAGAGTTACTGCATTCCGAGAATAAACACTGTATGAGCAAAGCAGAAATGTCTTCTGACCACTATATAATGCCATATATAATGTGGCGACTTTATAGGATCATTTGACATGCTTTAGTGTTTTAGGGTTCTAGATAGAGACGGTGTATTTCTATACTGTAAAATTCAGACTCCTTTAAAGGAACAATCATCAGTTACACATTAACCAGGAAAGGTCATTTCTTGTGGCAAATGCAAGGTCTATTGATCAAGTCACATTTGCTGGTAAAACAGCTTCCCTGTTACTAAATTAGGCAGGGGAGATGGGCCATTCTTTGGGGGCACTATGATATTTAGAAAACAGCAGGTTCTTTCAGCAGATTTGAATGCCATCAAATGTTTATCATTCATTTTTCACATCTAATTCACTGTTGCGGGTGGGGAAGGGAGGGGTTAAGCTGATCTCTCCCTGAAGGTAAATTAGTTTGTTAAATCACTCTACTGGAAGTTCCAAAAATGATTAATCATCTCATGCAATTAAAGGATAAGAGAAAACCCAAGGAAAATTAAGGCCTTATTTTTCATTTCTCTTTCAAAGCAGCCCTCAACCTGGTTTCCCATCGTCACAAGCGGCAGTTTGTTTTCAAACTTAAATAACTTGTCAGTGTAACCTTATCATCCTGGTACTTCCCACAAATTTCATATATTATGCAATCAAACCCATAAATATAGGTAGAAGTTGACTTGAGTGACTGAAATGGAGCTAACCACACATTTGTAGTTAAAGCTTTTATCGACATTTCTGTCATAAACCTCTCCCTTTTCTTTAAGAGATTTACCAAGCCGTCATAAAAAAAGGAGTTATTGGTCAGATCTTTGTAAACATGGTTCTCAGGAAGTGACTTTGTTTCTTAAACAAAATGGGTTTTAACCTAAGGAATCTCCTGGCCCTGGAACATACAGTATGTATTTTAAAGGGCAAGGCCATCAAAAGGGATTTTTATGTTAAAGCTTAAACCTGCACTAAGACTTCTGGGACATCCAACATTTCCCATAAAATACTCCCTGACAATGAAATTCCCTTTTTGTATATTCTTGAAAAGGTAACACAAGATATTTCTACTAATACTACATTATTAATAGGCGTATCCATAGACATCTTCAAGGCAAGCAGCACAGCTTATTTAGAAGTGTAGAACTTAGTATCCTAGGTTCCTAGATTTAGAGCCTTAGGGATCTTAGAGGTCATATAGTTCAATTCCCTAATTCTTACAGATGGGGAAACTGAGGTTTAAGAGCTAATAATTGGCAGAATAAGGATTTGAACCCTCCCCAATTCCAAATTCAATAATCTTCATGAAAAAAAATATAGGTACTCAATTCAAATGCATCCTAGAATAAATAGCTTTTTCATAACTTTAATGATAATGATATGGAGGACATGGTCGGCCCTATCACAGCATTCTTTCCAATACACCATTCTGAGACAAGCTGTATAGCCCTAGGTGAAGAAGAATCAGAAGTCCTAGTTAGTAAGTAGCTCTCTGACCTTCTGTTCTCTGGTAGTGGGCAAAAAAAGGGGGAGGGGAGGGGCAGGATTTGAAGTTGGAAGATTTAGGTTCAGATTCTATCTCTGCTGTTTACTAGCTCTGTGTGTGTGCGTGTATGAGCACGCACACGCATGAATGTGCATGCACATGCAAGGTGATTTCTAAGGTCCCATTCCTATCCTATAATTCTATGTGACCACTAGCCTTAAATATAAAGGATAGGAAAAATCTAGTTAGGCAGAGGTTGTTAAGCACGTTGTTGCTTGGTGTGGAGCGAAAAACAATGAGAAGAAAGGTCAAGAAACAAAAAGCCGCTTTGTCCACAACTGATGGTACTGATACCACTAGCCTATTTTCTTCATCTACTGATGGTCGTCTCTCTTGCCCTGTGTTTTGAGGAATGAAATCAGACAGTCGAAAGTTTCTAAAGTTATTTTGCTTTACCACAACTAGAGGTACTCCTTTATTTAGAAACTGTATGCCCACAAAAAAAATGGAAAACTGCCTTTAACTATTTGTAAGGATGACTATAAAAACCTCACAGAATTAATCTTTTATTGTGATTTCTGAGATCACCTTTTAAGTTGCTACTATACACAAGTCTGACATACTCTACCCTTTACCCCTTGTGCCAGGGCCTGGATTTAAGAAGTAAAACTATGATATTTATGTGTAAGGATATGGGTCAATTGTATCAATCATTGTTACCCCACTTTAGCTTAAAGACTAAGTATATTTCTAATAGGACTAGATGCTATCAAACTCTGATCATTTAACCAGGTGAGAATATTAATTCATCTTATGCTTTAGACTTGAATGAGGAGGTATCAGTTAGTGAGTCAATCTATAAACATTTATTAAGCATTTATTGTATGCTAGGCCCTGTGTAAGCACTGGGGATACAAAGAAAAGCAATGACAGTCCCTGCCCTCAAGCTCACAATCTAATAGGGGAGACAAGGTACAAATAAATATATACAAATGTATATATTTGGTACAGGTGGATAAAGCACCGACCCTGGGATCAGAAAGACCTGAGTCCAAATCTGGCCTCAAATGCTTACTAGCTGTGTGATCCTGGGCCGGTCACTTAATTCTAATTGCCTTCCAAAACAAAACAAAAAAAGTGATGAAGGCCATTGAGTGAACTAACTGAAACCGTCAGGTATCATCAACTACACCATACCTATAGCTAATTTAGTTAGGTTTGCTCTGAAAGCTATCTGCAAATATAAGAATGTATCTCAATGATTTTCAGACCCTTCGCACACTTCTCTCATGCCTTAGGGGCAGAAACCCACAGAAGCTAGTTTCTCACATGAAACTTCTATTGGCATTTTGGCCAATTCTTGGACTAACAAGGAGGCCCAAAGGCAGTTATTCACAACTTCTTGAAATTAGGTCTTACTTGCTTTATACTTATTTGTGGGTTTACATTTGGATTCCTATAGTAGAATCTAAACTCCTCGAGGGCAGAAACTGGTTCTTTTTTATCTTTGTATCCCCAGGTCTTTGTTAAGAGCCTAGTACATAATAGGTACTTAATGTTTGTTGAATTGCTAAATTCTTCTATATAATATATCATACTGGTAATTATATTGGGTTTTAAGATTTGCAAAGTGATTTACATGCATTACCTCAGGACTAGAGAAGTTAGTAAATTATTCTTCAATTTTGGAAAGCAATGTGCAGTTATACAATTAAAAAGTCACCAAAAAGTGCCAAGTAATCCTTCTTCTTTTTTAAAAAAAGTTATTATTTTAAATTAAATTAAATTTTTATTATTTTAATTAGTAGTTCTTCTAAGTTTATACCCCAAAATGGTTGGTAACAGAAAGGAGCTGTGTATGCTAGAATATTCTGAGCAGCTATTCATAATAACAAAAAACTGGAAATAATGTGCCCAATAACTGGGTACTGGCTACATAAACCACAGCACATGACTGTAACGAAATCTTATTATGCAATAAGTAACGGTTAACATAAAGAATAAGGAGAAATATGGAAGGACATCTATGAAATGATAGGGGATGGGAGATAGGGATAAGACCTGTGATTTCATTGGCATAGGGAACCATAGATGAGGAAACTCCTTCTGTCAATGCAGGTCAGTACATTCTTGGAAATTTATGGCATTCAGAGTTACCTGGATCACTGAGCAATTAAGAGAAATGCCCAGGATCAAACAGCCAATATGTGTCAAAAGAGGAATTTTAGCCCAGGTCTTCCTGGCTGACTCTGTATCCATGATGCTACTGCTGCCTCTCAATATAGATAATGATTTAGAGTGAAAAAGGGGGGGGGGGGAATGACTATGCGTAGGATGCACAGAGATTGTTTTTTTTGTTTTTGGCCTTCCTGTGCTTTTTGAACTGAATTGAAAAAGGTCAACCAGCAACAAAACTCACAGTGAATAAAATGTACACCTTTGATATTATCTTGTTAAAGTTAATAGAAGAGCTCTTTTGTTAATTGGTAAATAACAGTAGTATATTCTTGCTCATGCCTATCCCTAGCACAGTGCCCCCAAGACAATATGCTTAAGGTTGTGTACATGTTGTATCTTCCCAGGAGAATGTAATTTCCTTGAGAGGAAGAGTTCTTTCATTTTTGGCTTTGTATCTTCGGAACCTAGCAGGTCCTCAGTTGCTTTGAATTGTCTTATTGAATTGAATTAAATACTATCTGCCCCCAACTAGATTTTTTTCTTGAAATGAAGTTCTTACCCTGTGATCCTTCCATTTGTCTACAAACTGGCCAATATCTCATCAATGGAAAAAAAAAAAAGTCGTTCCTTGACTCCTCTAATCCCTCAAACTACCAAAGTATCATCCTGTCTGTCATCCCCTCCTCCTTTTCACCGACAAACTTCATGGAAAAGCAGACTAAGTTTGATCAACTGCTAATTTCCCATCCTGACTCCCAAAGCAGCCATCACCTCCTGGTTTCCATCTCCATCTCTCTGGTCTCAATAATGATTGCATTCTCATGAGCTGTCAAAGGACACTCTCTCTCTTCTCATCCCCATCTTCTGGCTTCTTTCAAGTCCCAGCTAAAATCTCTCCTTCTGCAGGAAGTCCTCCTCAGTCCCTCTTAACTCTGGTGCCTTTCCTCTGCTGATTATTTCCCATTTCCTGTATATTGCTTGCTTGTGAACATTTATATGCATTCTGTCTTTTCCGTTAGATGAGCTCCTGAGTGCAGAGACTGTCTTTTACCTTTCTTTGAATTCCCAATGCTTAGCACAGTGCCTGGCACAAAGAAGTTGCCTGAAATCCAGTGATCTTTCCTCAGTCTTTTTTCTCCTTGACTTCTCTGCAGCACTGGACACCACTCGTTAATCAATCTCTCCTCCTTTTGTTTCTCTGAAACTACATCCTCAGAGTTCACCTACTTCTGGAATGAATTGACTATTCCACTATTGGTTCTTCTTTCTGATCCCATAATATTAGTATTCTTCAATCTTTCATCCAATAGATTCTTCTTCCTCTACATTCTCTTCTTTACAATTTCATGCAGTTAAGTGATGCAGTGGATAGCATGCTGGGCATGGAGTCGGGAAGACCTCAGGTCAAAGCCAGTCTCAAACACCTACTATCTCTGTGATCCTGGGCAAGACACTTAATTCCTGTTTGCCTCAGTTTCCTCTTCTGTAAAATGAGGATAATAATAGCACCTATTCCACAAGGTTATTCCAAGGGTCAAATGAAATAATATTTGTGAAGTGTTTAGCACAGTGCCTGGCACATAGTAGGCACTATATAAACGTTAGCTATTATTATCCTATTACTCTCACAATTTCAGCTATCTTCACCAGATGACTGACTTCCAAACCTCTATATTCAGCCATTTTATCTTGAGTTTATCTTTTTTATCTTGATTTATCTTGAGTTCTAGACTCACCTTTCCATCTGCCCAATGGGCACTTTCCCCTACATGCCCCACCAGCACCTTAAACTTAGCATATCCAAAACCATACATAGTCTTTGTCGACCAAAACTTGATCCTCTCAGTGGCTCCACCATTTACCTGGTCAGGTATACTCAAAACTTTGCTGTTAACTTTAACTCTTCTTTCTTCCTCCCCTCCCATGTCTAGTTACCAATTCCTGTCAATTCTACCTCCATAACTTCTCTTCCACCTGTCCTTTCCTCTTTATTTCAACTATCACTGCTCCAATGTGCCAGTGCAAGACTTCATTATCATTCACTTGGACTACTGCAATAGCTTCCTAAGCGCCCTTTCTGCTTAGAATCTTTCCAAATCCAACCCCAAACTACCAATAACCAAAGAGAATGAGGACTGAGAAAAGGCCATTGGATTTGGTGATTAGGAAATCATTAATGAGAGTACATTAGTGCCAGATTAGTCTTGCTTTCACACAGATCTGACTATGTCACTCTTCCATTCAAAAATTTTTATGCGCTCTCAATTGCACACCAATTAAAGTCTAAACTTCTTATGTCCTCTATACTCTAATACAGCCCTACCTCACCAGCCTTATCTCACATAACTCTCTTCCATATACACTCTGTTCTAGCCAAAAGAGACCAACTACATGCAAATCAGCTTAGGAGAATGTGGGTTCCTTTAATGCCTATCACAGCACCTAGGGCAAGCAAGTGCTTAATATGCTTAAATACTAGCTATTATTATCATTAATAAATACTTGAATTATCTTCATGTCTTTGCTCACTGTTTTCTTTTAACCTGAAATACTTCTCTCTCCCATATCCCTAACAGTCTCTGCCTGATGAAGTGGTCCCTTCCATCCACCTCCTCCATCCTGACACCATCCAAGAGCAAATAACCTTTTCTTAGACCTTGCAACGGATTTTATGGCTCTGCTTGGCAGCCACAAAATCACTTCCCATTTTGACTTAGGGTTTCCTGTCTCCTTAAAAATCTGTGCTCTTTATTAGATAGTATCTATCTTCACCTTTGCACAGTGCTCAAAAGAGGAGATAGGATAAAGATTTACAAGTTTTGAATTTTAATGAGGTAGTAAAAACTTTGAGAAAACATTCTACTCATGTTGCTTTCTCAAAGTTTACTACTTACTTAAAATTTGAAACTTTTACATCTTTATCCCTCTTTTGAGGACATATGTTCTCATCAGCATACACAAAGTACTTATTAGATATTTGTTAAATTGTTTTATACTTTGTATCTCCTCAACAACTCAGCATTATGCCTTGGATAGAATAGGCAGGTTCAACATATATTTGCTTAATTGTAAAAAAAAAAAATTCTTTGATATGTGAATTCTTCTATACTTTCAAATTACTTAACTCATCATATTTCCCCTTATCCTGACTGATAAGGATGGAACATATATTCATTTATGGTTTCCTATGCAAAAATTTTTGTGATAATTGGCACTTTATCATGGTATACCATTAGACCACATGTGGCTTGCACAATTTTGGATTCTAAACCTCAACTATGTGTTTACTCTTCCTCCAGTCCCCTATTTCTTACTGCTCATTCTCTTCCCTCTCCTTTTTTTCTCATCCATCCCTCTCTGTATTCCATTATCTTCTCTTTCTGCTCTGCTTCTGTCTCTCTTTCTTCTCTATTTCTCTTATAATCTTTCATAGGTATAACCATGGGGGTATTGTTATGTGGCTCTAAGGGAGGCAGAATGGATATCTCTAGCTTCTTTCTTTCCCCCACCCCCAGCCTCTTCTCCAGGGGAGATTTGAATTCCCACCAGGTAGGGTAACAGGAAGTTGGGGCCAGGAGTTTGGCCACTCTACTGTTCTCTGAGAGAAGGGGTATTGGGCTAGAATTATATCTATCTGCTACCTACTAGTTTAGAGATGTCATTTTCAGGTTCAAACTAAAACTTCTTGTCATTTTTTTTTGTCATTATTGATAATAGAGAGAAGAGAATCCAAGCTTTATATTCATTGCTTGACTCCCTTCCAATCAAATGCCTGTTTGACAATGAAGACGAATAGTGAGTAGTAAGGAAATCCATTTATCCAAATCATTAGTAAAATAGGAATCAGAGAAAGTATGCACAAACGAATATATTCCGGACAACAAAGAGCAAAGTAGCTCTTTCATTGGGATCAAGGTAACTCAGCTCAAACAAGAGTGAAAATCTCAGATCTCACTCAAGAAGTTCTCCAAAGTCTCTAGTGTAGCAAACTGAGTATAAGGTCATGCAGGAGACTGCTACCTCCTCTCATGTCTGCTGTTTCCCAGAGTCTTACTTTCCCTTCAGCAACAAAGTGAAGTTGGATTGGCGTCATCCATCTTTTCTCCAAGATGGAACCCATAAGCAACTGAATAATTACACAGTTTGAAGAGATTCAAGAGATCTGAGATTCCACCCCAACCCTCACACTAGCACAGGACATTGACCTTCACCAGTGAGGATGGGCTTTGGGACTCTAGTTCCATAGGTATACCGAGGTGTATGGTATTTCTGAAAATGTGACTGACAGGATGTTCCAGAAGTTGTTTCTTTATTTAGTCATCTAAACCACCCTCTAAAGTCCTATCCCAGTGCCTATAAGATGGGATATATTCATGCCTTTACTGAGTTGGGAGGGCCATGGATGTGGAATATTGAATTTTTTTCAGACTTTTTTGATGTGTTGATTGGTTTTGCTGATTTCTTTTCTTCTTCCTCTTTTTTTTCTCTGATCGGTGCAGTGATCAACCATGATTCCAGAGGCTCACTGTTGTTTCCTCCCTGACAAAAGTCAAGAGGATAGTCCTGGGCAAAGAAGGGGCAGGGGAATGTGTTACACTGAATGCAATGTGATGACTTTCCTCAATATCATAGTCAAATATCTTTCCCGTGTTGTGGCTAAGTAAAATCTCCTTTTGTTAACTTTTAGATATCCTGTAAGTGTTTCATTTCATGCCAGTATTAAACCTCAACTACCAGGCTTTTCCTACAACAACTTTCAGCTAATTCTGGAGAGTTTTACTGTTTTGATCTGCACTAGTAGAAGCACGCTAGCCCTTTTGAAAGGATGAAATAGGACTTCTCCCTATTGAAACACACCAATTCACCCATTCTAGTCACTGTGTCTTTTGGGATGTGACAATGTGAGCCATTGCTACTTCTTGCCTTTAAGTTTAATAAAAAATCAAAAGTTTACTGAAAATTTGGTTTGGAGTAAGGTTAATTAAAACAGATATTGAATTCATCATGGATGAGCTCTGTTTTATAGATCTTTAACATCATAACATGTGTGCTGTGCCTCAGTAGATACCTCACAGCTCTACACTTTTTCATGTTGTGATTCCTACCCATGTTTTTTTCACAAATATTCTGTAGGGGAAATCCACCTAAAAAAACTGAAGAAGGTTTCCTCTTGTTCTTTTACCACCTTGAAAGTACAAATGTCCAAAAAAAAAAAAAAAAGAAAGTACAAATGTCCTTAAAATAATTAAATTAATTATATAAATAAAATAAATAAATTAATAAATAAATTATATATTAAATAATTATTAATATTAATAAATAAATAGTATATTAATTAATTAATTTAATAAATAAAATAAATTAATTGTACAAATTATGCCTTTATACAGTATCTATTAGTACTCTTCCTAGGTGGTACAGTGATTAGAGTACTGGTTTAGACTCAGACAGACTCCTCTTCATCAGTTCAAATCTTGTCTCAGACACTTACTAGCTGTATGACCCTGGGTAAGTCACTTAACCCTGTTTGCCTCAGTTCCTCATCTGTAAAATGAGCTGGAGAAGGAAATGACAAACTATTTAATATCTTTGCCAAGAAAACTCCAAATGGGGTCATAAAATGTCAGACAGGACTGAAAGAAAATAACGGCAAACAAACTCACTTTTTTAAAATGGAGTTTAAAAGAAAATAAATGCTTATTAATTGAAAAAAAGGTAATTTCAAAATAAAACATTAAAGTTCAAAGGTCTGGGAAGGAGGATCCATTTTCACACTTTTGCCCCAGAATTCTCCAGGCATGTTTTACTTGTACTGAGTATCTTGAAACCAGCTTCTCTTCCCTAATTGTCCTACTATCCCCACCTTCCAAGAATAATAAACTTACTGTATCATAAAAAAAAAAAATACAGGGAATGGAGTAATGAAGGACCTAGGTAATTTAAGATGAAGAGTAGCAGCTGAAAATAAAATCTAAATAAATAGCATTTTGTTCTGAGTTCAGGGCCTGGTTTTGAGGAGTTAATTTTTTTGTGGGGGTTTTTCTCTTGAAGTTACAGAGATGGTCACTTTTTGATTAATGTTTTTAGCCACTAGGAACAATTACAGCGATATGCTAACTTGAAATTTGAAAAGCAGTGATACGCGGGCATCAGAAACCAGATTGAGAGGTACAGGAGTCAGTCAGTAGGCATGCTGAAAAGATTTCTCTAAAGTACAAAAACATGCACATATTTTGGGGTGGAAGGGCCTAGACAAGAAAAATGTTTAATACGGTTATCTTGATATGGATGCACACATTTCTAATATTTTCCTTAATATTTCATTGGCTCTATGATCTAATTGTTGTAGATACACCCTTCTCAATAGTGCAAATCCCAATCAAACTCCACCATTTTCTGTGATAACTGTGTCCATGAGCTCCTTCAAATCTGTCATAAGGGATACATGTTCTAAACATTTAAAATTTCTGTAGATACCAGTGCAGCATTCAGTGTACATGTTTTATCCCTCATTTTCTTAAAAATAAAGTTTGTTACTTTTATTTTTCAGGTAACAAACATTTTATTAATCTGTCCTTCCAACAAAAAAGAGAGGAAGAAGAAAAAAAAAATCAGCAAAACCAATCAATACATCAAAAAGTCTGAAAAAAATTCAATATTCCACACCCATGGCCCTCTCAACTCAGTAAAGGCATAAGTATGTCCTATCTTATAGGCATTGGGATAGGACTTTAGAGGATGGCTTAGATGACTAGATAAAGAAACAACTTCTAGGACATCCCCTGCAACAAAGCTATTGCATTGAAATCTGTCTATCTGATTACTAAGGAGTAAATTCCAACAATTTAAACTGAAAATACTACCACCTCTTGAATTCAAGTCAAGTCAACCACCATTTATTAAGCTTCTATAGTACCAAGTACTGTTACAGAGATACAAAAAAGGCAATAACAACAAAGGAATCCCTGCTGTCAAGGAGTTCACAGTCTAATGAGGGAGACAATGTGTAAACCATATGCAATCTAGATATATACAGGATAAATTGGGGATTTTCAAAAATTTTATTTTAAGTTTCAAATTATCTTCTTCCCTCCCTTCCTTTACACATTGAGAAGGCAAGAGGCATAATAGTCATTAGATATTATATCATACAAAAGCTATTAGAGAAATGAGACCTTTATCAGAGAAATTTGCTGTAAAGTTTTCCCCAATTTCCTGTTTCCCTTCTAAACTTAATTGCATTGGTTTTGTTTGTACAAAACCTTTTTAACTTAATTTAATCAAAATTATTCATTGTACCTCCTATGATCTTCTCTATCTCTCATTTGGTCATAAACTCTTCCCTTATTCATAGATCTGATGGGTAATTGTCTTCTATGCTCCCCTAATTTGCTTATGTTACGATCCTTTATGTCTAAATCATGTTAGCATTTTATCTTCATATGCAGTGTGAGATGTTGGTTTATGTCTACTTTCTGCCATACTGCTTTCCAGTTTTCTGTAACAACAATGTGCCTTACCACTACTGTGGCTGTGTAAGACCAACAACACCAGCACACAAAAGAGCTGCCAGCACATGTTCTTTGATCTGCTTTTCTAAGAAAAGCAACCTTAAGGGGTTAACAATCTCACCTTTAGGAGGCAGCCAAGTGAGCTCCCCTTTCATCCCCCCCACCATCCCTCCAAAAACCTATTAAAAATGACTCTAAACAAATTCTAGAACTGCAGAACCCACAAAATAGCAGAGAGAAGCAGGGCTCCATCACAGGACAGCCTGGAGGGTCACTGGGTAAGGTCTATCGCACAGAACTGGAAGCCAGTGGAGCAGAGCCCAGCGTGAGTCACGCCTGGACCAACCAGACCAAGAGCCAGGCAGAACAGGCCCTAGCACCCAGAATCAATGATCTGTGGCAGTTACCAGACTTCTCAACCCACAAACACCAAAGACAACAGAGAAGGTTAGTGGGAAAAGCTGCAGGGGACAGAGCGAAAGGAGTTGGTGGTTTGGCCACCACTTCAGGGGCAGAGGAGGTGGTGCACCTACAAAGCTACAACTGCAGTTGCTTCCTGCCCCAGGCCCACCTGGTGGGAGGAATTAAGTGGCTGATCAGAGCAGGACTGCAGAGCCTGCTTAAGATCTGAGTCAGGTCCAGGTTGGGGGTTCATGGGGAAGGAGGAGTGCTGGTGTGGCAGAGCTGACTGTATCAGAAATAGCTCTGAAAACAACAGCTCATCCCCTCAAGCTTGGGACAAAGTACTCTCTACTCTACAAGCAGTCATACCCCAGTGAAAAACTCAAGGGTCAAATAGTTGGCTGGGAACATGGCCAGGCAGCGAAAATGGACTCAGATTCAAACTCAGACTTTGGAATCATTCTTTGGTGACAAAGAAGACCAAAACATAGAGCCAGAAGAAGTCAGCAAAGTCAAAGAGCCTACATCAAAAGCCTCCAAGAAAAACATGAACTGGTCTCAGGCCATGGAAGAGTTCAAAAACATTTGGAAAAGCAAGTTAGAGAAGTAGAGGAAAAATTGTGAAGAGAAATGAGAAGGATGCAAGAAAACCATGAAAAACAAGTCCATGACTTGCTAAAGGAGACCCCCC
>CM053626.1:90786181-90870210 GCA_028646595.1 Phalanger gymnotis
CTTAATTTTCCAGCAACCCTTGATATTTTTACCAGGCATCTGAATATAGATTTTCTTTTTCCTTGTCCTGATATGAAGGTCTCACTGGGGCAGGGCAGCCTTCGCATTTCTCTCATCTCATCATTCAGGAGCTATTTATCCACGTTTTTTCCACTCCCTCTCCCCCCCCCCCCCCCCCCCCCCCCCATAAATGCCTGTACAGCCCCCACACATTCAGGAACATTTATTCCCGTAAAGATAGTCACACTTAGGGTTTATTCTAAGACTAAATCTGTGGTGCCCAGTGACTAAGGGCTTCAGCATGCACATTACTTCTACTATTTACCTCCTATCTCAGTTCCCTAACTCCTTTTTTTCTTCAATCCTTCTTATGGCAATTCAGCAACACACTATTGCCAGGCCACTCACCAACCTCTGAAACCTGACATTTGTTTTTTGTTTTCTCCTATCTACTCTAATGGTACAGAACCACTAAGCAGGAAGGAATGCAAAGAACTAGAAAAGTTCAAAGCAATTGAGGATCTGTCCATTCACACTGCTTGGCTCCATGCCAATGGAGAACCTGGAGCAGTTGAAAATATTTATCAAGTTTTAACCCTTTTTAGCTAACTTTAGGGAAAAAAAATTCACTGGCGTAATGTTTGACTCAACAGCAACAAAAATGCTTGTGAGAAATGCTCTTTATGTGTTCAGATCTGCATGGCGAATGTTTCAGTAAAGGATTACTTTCCAATTTCCGTACTATTGTACAGAGCTAAGCTAGTTATTTTCTGTGAGACTGCCAGATCTGGGCATTTCAGAGAAACCATTACTTAAAGTAGTAGCACTATTTAATGAAACCTTATGCCAGAAACTTAATTTGAATAAATGGCTCTGTATTTAAGCTAGAAAAGAATTTATTCAGCTTTTACACTATAAATATGTGGAAAACACAACTTCCATAGCTGTGATCATATCTATGTTCATTAAGAAAGGTGGAAATCTGAGAAATTATAGTAAGTTTATAGAAAGTTTTTTCTTTGTAAAAAAAAAGCTTTAGCAGTAATTTTCTTTTGATTAAAAAATTGGTTAAAATATATATGAAGAAAAAGAGGCTTGGTGAATGGCGTTTTCTAGTATTGTAAATAATGTCAAATATGATAATTTGGACTGAAATAGTAGATCACTATAGCTCAAGCTGAAAGAAGTAAATAATGGATTTAATTGTTTAAATTAAACTGGAGTAGTAAGTTGCGCTGAAGGTAAGAAAATGAGAAACCAGCAAAGTACCGTTTTTTAAAAAGTTCTGAATAGACCTAGTAATGAAATACCAAAGCTTTGTCAGTCAAAAGACTTAGAAAATGTCATCAAGCATCAAATGACTAAAAATCTCACCAATTTATGTAGATTATTTTAAATGCCAAAATCGATTCTACAATTATTTTACAAATTATCTGAAGAAAGAAACAAGTTGTAAGCTACAGCAAAAACTGAATACCTCATGAAATGGAGGAGAAAGTGTGGGGCTGTCCACTTATTTTGATACTAAATCATAGATTACAGTTTCTAAACATGAATATAATCATCCACCATTCCCTATAAGTAATTATTACAAGCATGTTAATGAATTGAGTAGTAAGGAAAAAAAATCTATGGGGCATATTCCATTTTTTCTTATAGACCTATTATTTGTGTCGGAAACATTACCTACCCCTACCCCTGCTTTACTGTGAAATGAAGAATATCTAACTGTATAATGTAAACCATAAATGATAAATAGTATTTGTGTACAAATATCTGTACAATGGGTATCTAATAGATTGTGTGAGGTTTTTAAAACGCAGCTGATAAAAGCAGCTTGCGAAAACATTAAGGATCAAATGGGGGAGAGATTTTCTTTAGCTATTTACTGGCAAGATTTCACTTTCCATAGCAAAAACAAAAACTGTTAATAACAGCCAGTAAGTTTGGTTGTTATCCTCCTTCAGATTTAGGTCCCTTCAGTTCAGTGCTACTATGTATCTATGACTTATGAACACATCTTGTTTATGCTTTTTAATGAAAGGCACCAGGGTATTATCTCAATGTCCAAACAAGCACCTGGTAAGCACCCAATAATTATTTTTAAACATTTTGTG
Source organism: Phalanger gymnotis (assembly GCA_028646595.1). Taxonomy (NCBI): domain Eukaryota; kingdom Metazoa; phylum Chordata; class Mammalia; order Diprotodontia; family Phalangeridae; genus Phalanger; species Phalanger gymnotis. The sequence goes on from CM053626.1 coordinate 90,788,299, forward strand.
CTCTACTTATTATTACTGAATTCATTTCTTTGTGGTAACTACTTATTTTTTTATATGCTGATTTGTGGACAGGTTTTTTTTTTAAATGCACCATACAGAAATGTATAGTTTCAAGATGTGTTTATTAAAAGAAAAGGTTAATGGCTGCCAAATTTATGCATCAGTCCCACTCTTACCTATAACCAGGCAGTAACCTTTCTTTGGCCATTTAAAATTCTAAAGGGAAAAAGGAGGGAGGGGGCAGGTTTTCCTGCAAGGGCTTTAAAGTAAAAACCAAACACCTTGCTATAATTGCCTTAATGTAGAATATTCCTACTTGGTTTTGCTTAAATGGATACATTCAGTGCTAAAGGCACACGAAGAAGGGAGCTGCTCGTTAATTCGCCTATCACCCATTGCATGGGTTTTCCATCAGAAGCACTATGTCGCCCACCGCTAATTTCAACAGACTTTACACCGCGGAGCCCCCGCCTAATAGCTTTTCTGGATTTCAGCTCTAGAGTTTCAGGTCCTTGCACAACACCTAAGACGTGCAAAACTCTTTTTCCCTCTAATCCCGAGAGAGAACAGTCCGAAGAAATCTGCCCCCGGCGTCTCCACCCAAAACGCTCTTTCCTTCACCAGCCTGCCCCCCCGCCCTTCTTCTTTCCCTCCCTCCTTTCCCTGGGCTCTACAATCTGTCAGAGAAGTTGTGTACAAACTACGCCGCCGGCCTGCGCGATGCTCCGCTCGTGGCCTGAGAGGGGTGCGGTCCCAGAGAGAGAAGGCGGGGCCTTTTTTTTTTTAATTTAACAAGACTCTTCCCTCTCATAGGCTAGCCGCCCACGCAGGGCCGGCCCAGGAGCCTTCGGATAAGCCACTGGCCCCGCCAGTCAAGAGCCGAAGCCCCGCCTCCCTGGAGTAGGGTGAAATAGAGGCGGGCATCATGTGTCAGTAGACAGCCGGGGCCAGGTACGGGCGTTTGCACGGAGCAGTCGTGGGAGCTGGAATCCCGGGGTGTGTTGTAGTGGGGTGGGGCGGCGGAGAAAGTGGCAGCCCGGAAGACGGGACGTCGGAGTTCACGCGTGCAGCGAGTGGAAGACTTTGGGCTTGTTGTTGGGTGTTTGTTTTTTTTTAAACCGCCGCTGCCGCTGCTGCTGCTGCTGCTCGGCGGGGTCGGTCGGTGGGAGTGCCCGGAGCCTCCCTCCCTCACCTCTCGGTGTGCCCCCTCTCCCTTCCCCCTCCACCCCCCAACTTCCTAGCCCTCGCTTGCGGGGTCGGAGCGGAGGCGGGGAGCACGCTCCATCCATAGCCTCTGCCCAGCGAGCGAGCGGAGCGGCGGCTCTGTCCCCGGAGCTGCCCTGCGAGCGAGCGAGCGAGCATAGCCATGGCTACGAGGGTGCTGACCATGAGCGCCCGGCTGGGGCCGGTACCGCAGCAGCAGCAGCAGCAGCCGCCCCAGGACGAGCCCGTGTTCGCCCAGCTCAAGCCCGTGCTGGGAGCCGGGAACGCGGCCCGCGAAGCGGCGCTCTTCCCCGGGGAGGAGATGAAGCACCCGCACCACCATGCCCACCATCCCCAGCAGCCTCAGCAGCAGCAGCCGCCCCAGCAGCAGCAGCAGCCCCAGCCCGGGAGCACCAGGCTCCCGGCCGAGGAGCTGGTCCAGGTAGGAAGAAGTGCGCTCTCCTCTCGGGTGTGTCCCGCAGTAACTCCCCTTCGGGGTAGAGGGACAGCGGCGCTAGGGCGTGGATGGAGGGGGGGAAGGGGGACCTCCGCCCTGGGTTTGCAGGTTCGGGGACACGCGTAAGCGGAGGAAAAGTCGGGGTGCCGTCCAGCACACACTGTTTATGGAGTGAATCTGGGCGAAACCGTCTGGAAGCGTTTGAAAACAGAATGGGGGCGGTCTATTTAACATGCGTCTCTCTGGGAGGAAAAAGAGCCACAATTTTAAACCCTTGATTTCTCTGCCCCCCCCTCCCCCCAAAAGCCTCCAACCCTAAACCCCTTCTTCCTGAATACCCAACCTGCTGGGGGAGTGTTAGCTTTTGGAATGGTTTTTCATACGTCCACCTTGTAACGTGAAGTCGAAATGGGTTGCTGGGGAATGCTCTACTCCTTAGGAGACTACCGCACAAGTCTTGGCTTCCTTAACCTGCCCCAGACTCGTGGTGGGGCTGTGGTTGGCAAACGGGGAGGGCGGTGAGGTTGCTACTTGTGTGGACGTGAGTTCCTCTTAAAAGGGGCTAAAGGGACTGCGTGTGTATAAGAGTCGTTTTCTTGGAGTGTGCGCGCAAATTTCCTCTTGGATCAGTGCTAAAAGCTTGGCAGTTGGCTCTGCACTTGCCTAGTAGCAGAATTAGAGCAGCCGCCTGTTTCTCTCGCCCACGCAGAGAGTCATATAGCCCAGAAAAAAACTTCCCGGGACTTTTAGGCTGTCCCGAAAAAAAAAAGTTGGAAACATACCCACATGCAAACAGCTGGAAGAGCTAAAATCAGAAACCACTAACCACAACGTGAGCCTAGTGCACGAAAGGGTTTACTTTAGTTTTATTTCCAGACACTTTATTTAATAGCCTCTTTTGTTGTATTGTGTACTTGAACACCCAACCTTCTACTCGGTGAGGAGCAATGTCACAGGGTTTGTTAGATGGTAATGTCGTTTGTCAGTGATGTGGCTCACATGACATGTTAATTTTTATTTTTAAATGGGAGCCTAGTCCGGGAAATCCAGTACATGTCCACAGTAAGTGAATCAAGTTCAGAAATGAAACTCCTTTTGAAATTACGCAGGACTAGAAAATGACTACCTAATCTGTGATTAACATTTCTGGGTTGTGAGTCTGTTCAGGTAGAGAGAGAGATTGAGACTGAGAGATTGTGATTTTGTGTGTGTGTGTATGGAGTTTTAGGGCTACTGAAGGAATATGACATAGCTAGACTTTTTACAGAGTAAGGGGGAATGTAGCATTTGTCCACTGAAGAGTACATGATAAATGTTTTGCTGATGACTGTGCTGGTAATGTGTCAGGCTATATCCACCCACGGGCGCCTTAGCACCACTATACCAAGGGAATGGTTTTCCCCTAGGTAATTAAAGATCTGTTTAAGATAGGGATATGAATAGGAACATTTCATTATCATATTAACCAATTACAGGTTCTGTTGATAAAAATAAATGTTTAATCAAATATTTTGTTCTTTTTGGGAGGGAAACACTGTATTTTAAGTTTTCATTAAACTGTTGAAGACAAGTCACCGGAATATCCAAGAGATGTATTTTGTTTTTAATATTTTTAATTTTTAATAATTAAAAGGGAAAATAGCCTTGAAGATGAAATTTCCTGAAGTTAGTTAACATCGCTTCTCTTATTTCAAAAATGTTCTTTAAGTATATTATGAAGACTGGAAGACATAATAGAGCATTATCACAATACAGTGCTTTAATTGTAATAAAGACAAAAATCATGTGCTTTTTTATGGGTAATGCTTTATTGCATCAGAAAGGAATGATATTTTTACTCTTGCTTCCTTTTTTCTTTGTCTCCCTTTCCTTTAGTTTTTTTGTCTGGGGTCAGTTTTTTTTTTTAATTGGGTGGTGGTGTAATTTTCAGTCTCTGAACTAATTATGAAAGACAGAATGGCCGGAGTAAATGTCTTGCTATATTTATAACTCACTGGGAGATTTGCACTAATAATGCTTTACTGGAATAGTCAGGGGTCTGTTTTGGCTTTTGTACCCCCATCCTCCAATTTAATAACATGTTTTTTCCCCTCCATAAATGATTAAAAATAGGTGGGTTATGTGTATGTGTGTGTTTGAATTTTTTTTAGACGAGATGTGAAATGGAGAAGTATCTGACACCTCAGCTTCCACCAGTTACTATCATCCCAGAGCATAAGAAGTACAGGAGAGACAGTGCCTCAGTCGTAGACCAGTTCTTCACGGACAGTGAAGGGTTACCTTACAGTATCAACATGAATGTCTTCCTCCCTGACATCACCCACCTGAGAACTGGCTTGTACAAAACTCAGAGACCGTGCGTAACCCACATCAAGACAGAACCTGTGACCATTTTCAGCCATCAGAGTGAAACTACTGCTCCTGCCCCTGCCCCAGCCCCCACCCAGGCTCTTCCGGAATTCACCAGTATATTCAGCTCCCACCAGACTGCAACTCCAGATGTGAACAACATTTTCATCAAGCAAGAACTTCCAACACCGGATCTTCACCTTTCTGTCACCCCCCAGCAAGGCCAGTTGTACCAACTTTTGAGTTCACCGGATTTAGATATGCCCACTTCTACAAACCAGACAGCAGTAATGGACACACTTAATGTCTCCATGCCAGCAGCCATGGCTGGCCTTAATACACTCACCTCAGCTGTTCCACAGACTGCAATGAAGCAATTCCAGGGTATGCCCCCCTGCACATACACAATGCCAAATCAGTTTCTTCCACAACAGGCCACTTACTTCCCCCCTTCACCACCAAGTTCAGAGCCTGGAAGTCCAGACAGACAAGCAGAGATGTTGCAGAATTTAACACCCCCTCCTTCTTATGCTGCTACAATTGCTTCTAAACTGGCAATTCACAATCCAAATTTACCAGCCACCCTGCCAATTAATTCACAGAGCATCCAAACAGTCAGATACAATAGAAGGAGTAACCCAGATCTAGAGAAGAGACGAATACACTACTGTGATTATCCTGGTAAGTCATCTCACCTAGCAGAGCACCAGTCATCACAGTTAGCATTTTTGGAGCTCTTTTAATCTTCAATTTTAAGATTAAAACTTCTTAGAAAAATACTACTTGTCAGCAGCAAGATCAGGCTCCCAATTTTTATTTCTTCAGGTTTGGGATCCAAAGACATGCACTGCCAAAAATAGGTACTAGCAGGAAAACTCAAGTTTGGGGGGAGGGAAAGAGATGTTTATAAACTTCACCTCTTTTAAAAAAGAAAAACAAAAACTTTAGTTATATCTTTAATTAAAAATAATATAAGGCAATATATGGAAAAGTGGAATACTTATGGCAATTTAGTGGTACTTTCTCAAATTTTAGACAACTTTTCAAATTTCAATTTGTTTTGAATCTCAAATCTTTGAACAATTAACCTTGCATGTACAAATGTACGTACATTACCCATTCATATACACTGAAGCCTATAAGGGAAATTTTCTCTTTCTGTCATCAACTATGAGGTACACATTGTTTGCACTACATACCATGACTGAATATGGTGTTCTAAGATCTACGTTGGAAGTTCACAACATATTTTTTAAAAACTAGGCTTAAATTTCACTTCTGGTTATTTGATTCTACTTTGCACGTACTTTAAATCAGACTTCAGAGCAGGGAGATTTGGGTGGGTAGAAAAGAAGTGAGACCTCCTTGCCCTTATTTCTTTCTTGACCTGCAAAGATGTCTATATACTTAATAGTTTGAAATGGGGTTCTAATAGTGTTACTTTATAACTACATACGTGATCCCAAATATGAAGTGACAACCACAATGTAGGTTTGGACAAGTTGCTGACATAAGATAGTTTCTGCCTTTAATACAGGGTGTAATTTATTTACTGTGGTACGTGATATGGCATGACAAATGCTGAATGAAGAAACAATTGTAGACATATGGAAAATTACTGTAATCTTGGGTAATAATAACTAAGTTAATTCTGGAGGACATTTAAGATTTAAAAAATTTAAGGATGTAAGTCACTGAAGTATCTGTTGGAACGTAAACACAGACATTTTCCAGTTTGTAACTGGGCTCCTAGGTCTGTTTTTCTTATATATATGAGAACAAGCTCCTAATGTTTTTTGACTAATGGGATACTTCAGTAAAAACTTGATTTTAAATGTGAAGCTCCACACGAGGGTTTTCATCTTGATTTTAAACATTGAATCATCAGACATAAAAGATTTCGAAAGGATCCACAAAATGACAAGCTGTTCCTCCTCTCTCTTATTTTAGGCTGCACAAAAGTTTATACAAAGTCTTCCCATTTAAAAGCTCACCTGAGGACTCATACTGGTATGTAATTTTCTAGTTAATTCTGGGAGTTGTGTAAATATCGTAAGTGGTATTCATCCTTTTAAAAGCCAAAACCTGTTTGATCTCTTCTTTCTCCTGTCAACTTTATTTTTTTTTTTTAATGGCCTACCTTTTCAGCATGGGCTTGGCTCAAGCCTCCAGTTAAGTTTAAACATCCAGGACAGTATGGTTCCAGAATGGTCAAAGAGTCTTAATAGAAGAGGTGGTTCTGTCATTCGGCTCTCAGTTCCTCAAAAAATGTAAACAGTGATTTTTACTAATGGATTTAAAAACCTCAATGGCACATGTTATTTCAGGTTTAAAGCTCTATTTAAAAAAAAAACAAAACCTTTCTTTTTTTCCCCTTTGGGAAATGATTTTTCTGGTGATCTGTCACCATAATTACTAAACATTTTTTTCTTTTAGCAGTTTAAATATAATTGCTATGCTAATGTTTTTAGATTTCACCTTGTTCAGTTCAGCTAAAAATATCTCTATGTGCATTTTCCCTAGGCAGGTGGGGTTAAAATATTAAAATAAGTGGTCAGGAATTGGCCAGAGTTAGCAATTCAAGAACTTTTATTTTTATTTTCCCTTAGATATGTGGGGGAGATGATATAATATTTTATTTAAAGAGAATCTGAGACTTACCCACGGCAGAAAACCAGAACTTCTATATTTAGAACCTTTAAAAATAAAAAAAATATTTTTGTATAATATGCCTATTTCCACAGGCAATTGCTTTTTAATTCTTAATTGCTTTGTTAGCAGTACTATAATCTTAGTCAAGTGCTAAACCATATTTAATAGTGAAGTACTATTGAAAATATATGTTATAGCAAAATAATATGTAGTCAAATATATATAGTCAATATGTAGTCAAATAATAAAGTATATTTAAAGCTGTGGATTTATAAGCACCCTCCATTTAGGAAAAATAAGGGTTAGATAAAGTCTGAATAATATGGTATTACCTGAAGTTCAAAGAAAAAGTTTGTTAATATAAGCAATGACCTAGCAAAATGTATTATTCTGTCATTGCTATGGAAACAAGAGTATTCAACAGTTACATTGAATGGTTTGTTGGATTAGTGTAAAGACTTGAATCTCCCCAGGCTAGATGTTACTATGGAAATTGAATTTTGATAAATGAAGTAGTTATCTCTAACTGCTGCGTTAAAGAAGTAAAAGCATTTGAACAAAGGTCACTGCTCGAACATACTTAATAGGAAAAAGATTTTCAGACATTTTGTACATGTAGTAGGAGCCATGACTTGATGGTCTAGAGATGGCAATACCACACATCAGAACACTAAACACTTTGTTTCTAATAGATGAAGTATTTTTTTTTTATTCAGGACTCCTTGGGCTTTTGATTGAATTTTGAAAATGAAAGGACATCTTCACTATCACTTAAAAAAAACAGGTTGTTTTGGCTGATAGTAGGCACAAATGTGACATGATGTTGATACAATCACTTTTAAAACCTTAGAAACACAATTGAACACTAAGGACCTACTATGTGCAAAGCTCATGGAAAGTTAGTTAAATTATTCTATAAAGGAACTCTGCTTTTCTAATCAAGAAAAATGACCGAAATTAGGTTTAGGCATATGATAATGTTGAACAAATAATAGACATGATTTTTTTAAAACCAAGAAAGAATACCTACGTATTGCATTTTCCATGTAGGCTTTATGTTTTACTTGCAAAAATAATTTTAAGTGTCTAGGTTGTCTTTTAACTGGATTTTGAGCTTGTAGTTAAATTGTTTATTACTATATAATTATCTTATACTGCCCGAGTTGGAGCCAGTTGTATCTAAATAGCCTTTCAACCAAACCTTGTCAGATTTTTAGTGTGATGGGAGGGGGGTCTGGTTGGGTTCAGGAACCTGATCTGTAACTCGCTTTTTCTTTGTGGACTGTAATTTTAAAAACAAGACATTGTTAAAATAAAAAGATCATTCCTGGTTTGGTTTACATAACCATCAACTTTTTTCATTTATTCACTAAGTTTTTCCTTCATCTTACAAGTGAGTGAGGCTATGTAATCCAGTTTAATAAAGTTTTGTTTGATAGTCTTTCAAATGCCTTGGGGAGGGCTTTAGCAGACTTGTTCATCTGGCTAAACCCGTTCTTCAGTAGTCATTGAGCACTGAAGTTGTTTTCTCCTTATTCTGAGTTCTTAGACAATGCCTTTTAAATTTGCCTGTGCTATCTCTTTGCATGCTCCCCACCCCCACCAGTTGTGTTAAATACGGGTGCCCTAAGCAAGTCAAGATACACTTTGTTTTTTTTTATTGAGGTTTGGATAATTGGTAATTTTCAAAGTATTTTCACTCTTATTTAGTAGATTTTGTAGTAGATTTTAGTAGATTTCCCCCTCGTGCAAATTTAGTATGTTAGGACACTTAACTTGGAAATATTTTAAAAATAGTAACTTAACATTTCTCCAATTTTCTAAGATGTATGTTCCAAAGCACTTTGTTCACATCGTGGGAGATAGGTAATTTTTATAAAAATGAACATCAAGGCATAGAGATGTTATTAAATCTTTGATTTCTTTTGATCCTACTTCATCTGTTTTATACATTTAAAACCAGAGGTGGAGAACCTGCTTTAAAACCAGAAGTGGAGAACCTGTGGCCTGAAGGCCACATGTGACCCTGTAGATCCTCAAGTGTGGCCCTTTGACTGAATCCAAACTTCACAGGACAAATTCCCTTAAGAAAAAGATTTGTTGTGTGGTCCCAGTCAAAAGGCTGCACCCAAGGACCTCAGGTTCCCCACCCCTGTTTAAAACCATTCTCAAAACCATCAGACTTCCCAAAGGAGGTCTATGATACAAAAAACATTAAGAAACTCTGATCTGTAGGTGTCAATGTAAATGGTTAAATCATCATGTTAATCTAAAGTGTAAGCACCCTCCTGATATTTTTTCATATTCCTTCTATTAACAACTGTGTCAATTTAATCTGAAGTTACCTAAAGTCACACCCCGTTTGGTTCTTCCCATTTATCTTCCCTCTTGATCTTAAATCCACCCAATGTGCTATCTTAAATTACCATAAACTGGAGAGAAGAGAACCCTATGAACAAGCCGTGTGTGTGTGTGTGTGTGTGTGCGTGCGCGCGTGTCACGCCTGTGCTTAAAAGAAAATTGAAAGTATCCCAAAGCATCAGTACTCTGAGCAGTAAGCTTGAATGAGTTCTTTTCCATTGGGTGTACTTGTTGCATATGTTTTAAATAAATTTTTGCAGAAAAAAATTAAAGCCTTTTCTTTTAAAGGACAATTTTTCATCTTGTATTTTTTGTCATCTGTATTTTGTCTTTACCATATTTCCTAGTCACATGGAGATATACTGCATTAATCAAAAATGTAGCTAACTTTGAGAGACCATTCCAATGCCACCTTGTACGTAGAGATGTGAAGTTTGTGTTGGTACGCTCTCCCTCGCCCAAAGGTCATTTTTTTCCCCATTAATTTCAGTGATCTAGAACATGGCCCAGAACCAGGAAACTAGCAAGGAGGCCTTGAAAGCAAAAGATGACACAAAGTTCATGTACTAAAGACCTTAACCTATTTTCTCAGTCTATTTACTCTTCTACTCTTACTTAAGATTAAAAAGACTTAAGAACTCAAAAAGTCAAGGGTGACAGTTCTAGAAGCAAACAACCCTCTATATTTCCATAGGACATTCCCCCCCCACCCCCTCCACCTCAATATATGAGGGGGTTATGATGCATTTATTGAGCTAAAGTTTATTATAAATTAACTGGATCACACTTACCGCTTTAAGGTTTTAGAAAGATTTTGCTTTGCCTACAAGTATTATTCCCCCCCATTTTGTATGTAAGGAGATTGAGATATGGGTGTATATATAGGTGGCGTAAGTATATAGTTAATTTCTTTTTTGTGTTTATTTTATATGTGCATATATATAGATGCATTACTTTTAAAGAAAGTTTTCAATCTCAAATGATTTAAAAAGATTTTATTTCAAAGAGTGGATTTAGTATCTGGGAAATTAATTCAGGGTTGTCAAGAAATGGTTTCTGAGGTTGCTCCTTAATATTTTGATAATTGCATTTATTTCAAATGCTTATATGTTTCTCATTAATGATTATTTATTGTCCATTTGGAATTTTGCGTTGGCATCCTTTTCAGATGATGGCACGTGGAAATCTTTGGAAATTATATTTGATTCCATTCTGTGTTTTTAAGTGCTTAGTGTGTGCCAGGCACTGCTCTAGGCATCCAGAGAGCTCAGTTTTGTTGATTAGGCTAGTTTTATCATGAATACTTGATTAATGTCCTTTTTTGCCTTGATAGTAGCACATGCAACAACTACAGTTTTATCGTGTACTTTGTGAAACTGGGGTAAAAGGTCTAGAAAACTTGGATGTAGGAATGAATTTCATTTTTATTACAGAAATTGAGATCTGTAAGACATGAAACAGTGAATAGGTTACTCCCAAGGTCTATCTCTGAAGCTGTGTGTTGGGCAAATCACTTAACTTTGGTGTCCTAGGCCACTTTCAAAGACTAAATTGTGAAGAAAGTACTGATCTACAATTGGTAATTAAAAAAAAAAAACTTACCTTACTAGAAATTGCCAACATCACTGAAATCTCATTTAGACCTCCCCCAACCCCCTAAAAGTCTTTACATAAGAGGTAAAAAGATTCTTAGAGATGACCTTGAAATTCAGTCCTTTGTAGAAAGGAATAGAGAAGATCTAAAGATAGCATGTTGATTAAGTTTCGCATGATTTAAAAAATTTCACATCATTTTAAAAACTTTTTCAAAAAGAGCTTTTGGGAATGGAAAAGTAATTTTGTAACATTTAACACTTAACAATCTAAGAGGATGGCCTTAGGAAGACAGGGATGTGCCTAGCATAGGAGCTTAGTAAATGTTAATTCTAATAATATTTCTTATTAATGAGGCAGCTGTATTCTAACATCTTACTTTACTAGAAACTTTACCATGGGAGACATAATGATTCATTATAGAATGTGTGTTTCCTGCTTAACTGTATCTTGGAAAGATACGTTCTTGGATTGTTTCAAGAGACAGACCCTCCTGCTTCTCTGATAGGGTTAGGTGCAGAGAATTTAGCTGAACCTGGGGCTCCATAGTCTTGGGTACCCAGGATTTGTGAGACTTAGAAATTCGAACTTATGCCTGAACCTCAGAATACTTTTTCAATGATCTGGAGTGGTTTTATTGGTTCTGTTCCTGAACCCAGTATATGTATCTTCACACTGCTCCACTTAGGCCGTGTGCAGTTAGGCAGATCTTTATATCAAGGAAAGGGCATCATAGTGCAATATCTTTGCAGCCAGAGGCCCTGTGTTTTAATTCTGCAAGTCACAACCTCTCTGTGCCCTAGTTTCATCTGTAAGATAAAAGGAGTTGGAGTAAGTGATCTCTAAGGTCCTGGCTCTTAATCTGTTATCCTATGACTTTTTTTCCCCCATCTCCTCTCTCTCTTTCTCTCTCTCTGTCACACACACATACACTCACACACACATACAGTGGAGCTTTTTCTTATATTAAGTAACATTTGTTTAGAAATGTGGTTCAGTTTATAACTTTTGGTCATAAAAGCAAACCAATTTTTTTTCTTTTGAGATTGTATTTAAGTAAACAATTCAGTTTAAAAATTTTTTGAAGGCTTACTATGGTTATGGCTGAATATTATCATCATAAAAACTGAAGGCAAATCCTTGGCAGTGTGGTTGAAGGCTTTGAAGCCTGTGATCTAGAAATAAGGTTTTTAACAATTCAATTAAACTCTAAATTTCAGTGAGAGGTTAATGAAAATAAAGATAATCTCCCTCTTTCCTCCCAAAATCTATCCTAGGTTAAGGTTAACCTCTAGGTAGGTACTGTAAGATGAGGGGCTTTGGAGTAATTGGCCTCTGAGGTCTTTCAGTACTAAATTATTTTATCTCACAGTCTGTATTTTGGGTAATAAAATACCCATGATACAAATTCAGTAAGTTTTATTTTCCTTTAGAATACCAGGGAGTTCTGTGGGTTGACAAGGCAGTAGTTTTCTGTTCCTTACAAAAAAATGAGAGATTCGCAGATTGTCTAAGTTAGATTTTGACATCACATACATACATACATACATACATTTTACTTCTGTATTCCCTATATCTCAGCACAGTGCTGGCATCTATTAGACACTAGACATGGTTTGCTTAATTTTTTTTTTTAATGTTACATGAGTACTGCTACACCTAGAAGTTGTAATTTCATTGGTGTGGGTATTTGCCCATTGATTCAGCTCTGTAATCCTTCTATGTCTTAATAATTGATTCATCTCTGTAACCCTATTTTTAATAAAGGGCATTCATTCATGGGTAGTTGTGGCCAGTATTGTTTTGAAGAGACTTCCTTAACGTACACTTAGTCGATGGGCTTCCATATTAGATGGTGAACATCCAGTTTGATAGAACCTGTTAGCCTGAGATCTACTTGCATAGAGTCTTCAAGGACCCAGGTTCATTTTTTGCCATTGTACGTTGACTTACAATTTAGAGAGAGGTATACGAATTGGCTGTCATGACTACTTTTAAAATGACGTAGAAAAGTATTTCCTCTAGAAATATTGCCACTTCTCTTTATTAGAAGAATCTTGACCACATTCTCAATGAAAGTATTAGCTATGAAGCTGACCACTCAGTCCATTTATTCTGTAGGTTCTTCTCAATCTGCAATTTCCAATTGCATTATTTGCTCTTAGCTTCTTAACTAGATTTTCTGTGCATTCTGGCAGTAAATACACGAGATGAACAGCCAGTTTTTTAATGTAGTTTATCATGACTCCTAGAAGATTTACAAATATAGTCGGACAGAATGAAGGGGAAGTATGGCATTGATTTTTCTCTCACCTGATGCTGCTGCTTTTTAGAAAACTATAAATTAGCTTTGTTTACATGTAACTCTTCTCAGAATTGCCTAGGTGAATCTTCCTTTTAAGTTAAGAGTCCTTCCAATCTTAAAATGAGCTTCCCTGCTGCCAGAGTTCCCACTTGTGGTTCCAGAGAGTCTAGGTATTTAAAACCCCAATGCTACCTCCATTAAGCAACTCCTCTTAAGCAAAATTTCACAAGTGGCATTATAATCAATGCATAGTTTGGAACAATACTTACGTATTTTTAAAATCAAGGCATCTGTTCTCTGTTTTGCTAATGGGATATTTAAATGTGATATTAAGGCAAAGTTACAGGTGCCTATTCTTAATGTCCATCTCCTGATTTGCTTTCTTAAAGCATTTTTTCCTCCTTTTATTATTCCGTTCCGAACTTAATGCTATGAAGGCTATTTTCGATGCATAGTTAATATTTTTCTGAAAAGATTAAGATTGCTAATTTTTCATACTTCTTAAAAATAGAATTATGTAATACATAAGATTAAGAAAGTGGGAGCTTGTTTTCCAAGTTGTGAAAACTTGTAATTTTTCTTAGCTGTTGGAAAGCTTTATATTAACTGCAAGAATTTTAAAAAATACATTTTATGTTGAAAGAGCCTAACAAAATATTTTAAATTTGGTGGCATTGGAAGGGGGTTTGTGCAAAAATCCAATTAAACTTATGAAACCTCAATCCTGTTGAAATATAACTTAAAAGGAAGGCAGTTCAGTTTCCCAGAAGTACTGTGTATAGTATTTCTGGCTGCAGAAGAAAGGGCTAGAGTGTGCTATTTGGCCCGAAGTTGGTACCAGCTTCCTCCATGGTGTTTTACTTGAGCCGTGTTGACACTTTAACAAATCCCATGGAAGCTTCGCTGAAGTGGAGGAGGAGCTAGGTTGTTCTTTTACAGTAAAATATCTGCTTTGATACAATGATCTAATAACTAAAAGTCTAGGAAACCAAGGATATTCTTGTTTGAATTAATCTATAGGCATACAAGTGTTGGAATAGAACCAAGATTTCAGAAACTTAATGGCTACTGTATTTCACACAATCAGTAAAATAAACTTTCAGAATATCAGCAGTCTTATTATTGCTTCATTGCCAACAAAAATATTGGACAAAAGGGTCTACTGTCCCTTGTTGTTAAGGTAAATCCTGACAACCCAATCTTTCTTGCTCGTTAAATTCAGCAAAAGGGTCAAATGATTTCTTTTAAAATAAGGTAATTTTAGGCAATTTTTTTCTCACCACAGAAACCAGGGATAAATTCTTCTTTCCAATAAATAGCAGAAAAGTACATATCTAGTATGCTTGGCTCTAGAATTTGTATGTTTTTCATGAGGAATAAAAAATACTTTCCTTCCCTGTAAAAAAGATAGTCTTATTTTGATTTACTCCTAAGTTGTTGTTTTTTTCAGGCACAGCACTAGCTGTATCTCCAAGTCAGAAATTAAGTGTGTCCTCTTTAAATATGCACAAAATAAGCAGGCTAAAAATGCTAGAAGCGATGAAGACATACTCACCTCCTGCTCTTTCAGGACGCAGCTGGTGGTGAGGTGGATAGAGTGCTAGACCTGGTTCAGGAAGATTGGAGTTCAAATCAAACCTCAGACATGATTAGTTGTGTGATTTTGGACAGACAGATCACTACCACTTTGCCTTAGTTTCCTCAACTGCAAAATGGGAGTCATAGCAGACGTGGTACCTTCTATATAAATGCTTATTCTCAGCTTCATTCGTCCTCTCTTTGCTTTAAAAGTGAGCAATCGTTGGCGTTGAAGTAAATAATTGAAACATTGGAAATGTACTTGTGTTATAAGTACCTTAGCTTGAGTTGAAAGTATATTTAAGTTTGAATTCATTTTAAAGTGAATAGGAAGGGGAAGTCTTAACTAAAAAGACCCTGATCATATGCAGTTTTAGAATTATACGTTGTTTCACCCCCCCCCCCCTTTCCAAAATTACAATATATGTAAAATTTAAAAGTATATCATGGCGGGGAGGAGTTTAGGGTTTGAGATGGAAAACCTTTTAGAAAAGAAACTAGTAATTCCCCCTCTCCTTGGCTGTCAGTGCACAAGAGAAAAGGAATGGTACAAGGTGGGGAGGGCATTATACCGAAGACTTCAACCACTAAGAAGTAAAGGTGAAGAAGCTTAATTGTTCTAGAAAAAAAATAGGAACACCCTTTTTTTTAATCTCATTCTCTCCAGTAAGTGATTTATTTATTTTCTTGGCAGTATAGAACATTTTACTTACTAATTTTATTGTACCTAAGCCAGGCATAGTAACTAATGTAGCAAAAACTGTTATCTGCAAATTGTAGGTGTCTCAGTTGGTGTGAGAAGTCTTAAAAATTTAGCATCTGTGTAAAATTCCCTTGTCAAACTTCACTTTTAATAAAGTGAATAAAACAAGTAGATTTTCTTTTCTACTTCCCTCCCACTGCCCCCCCAGCCCCAATATTTTAAACTCTTTAGCTGATGGACAGTGGATTGTTTGCACGGATCTTTCTACTTTCTGACAATTGGCCTTTTCTACATTGTATGATCAGTAATACGGTAATTTTTTGATGTGTAAATCTACTACCTACTCTGCTGGATTTTTTCACTCTCAATCTAAGTTGACAGTCATTTACAAACTTGGAGAAAATGTGCAGCAAATTTTTTTTAAAAGGCCTACTTAACAATCAACAAACTGATCTCTGACAAGATTAGGTCAGCTTCATTTCCAAAAAGTGGTTCAAAAATTGCAGGATTGGGAATACAGCATGAAAAGGAAGACGTGGGAGAAAATAACAAAGCAATGTTTTAGACATGTTTTGGGAGTGAGAGGGGCTCAAATCTGGGATAGTTCTTTGAAATCTTTTAAAAATAGGAAAGAGTTAGGTTAGGCATTAGGAAGTTAGATTGAACTAGATGACTTCCGAGGTTCCTTATAATAATAAATCTGTGATCTTTTGACCAGGACCACTTTCAGGTTTTACATAGGTATAAAAAAAAGATTATCCTAAGAAGTAGATAATATATTAGATGATCAGGAGTTCTTCCCTCTCTTTCCACTCTTGTCTCCCTCATCTTCTGAAGCTTTTAAGAACTAGACTTTTTGGATTGTTTGGGTAAAGCTTTTATATAGGTCATAACTGTTTGGCAAGACGTTTTAGCGAATGGAATGAATGTCATATAAATTATGTTCCAATTATCTGAGAGTGGATACTATCAGTATTAGCATTGCTCTTGAAACTTGCTCGCTTCGTAGTCATGGCTAAAGTCATTTAACCTCTTTCTCACCTGTAGGATGGATGGGAAGGTTGAGTCCCAGTTTTGGTAACATTACAATACCACATCCTCTTTTAATCTTTGCCTTTTCCTCAAAATATTAAGTTGGAAGTAAAAAAAAATACCAACAGAAGCGGTGAGTCATAAATAATTGCTGTAACTCCTCTTTTCCTTGTTCTGTCTTAGGCAATACCTATTTTCTTTGAATGTGCTATCTAACCTACTATTCTTTAATTGTTGCAGGTGAAAAGCCATACAAGTGCACATGGGAAGGATGTGACTGGAGATTTGCTCGCTCTGATGAATTAACACGTCACTACAGGAAACACACAGGAGCCAAACCTTTTCAATGTGCTGTGTGTAACCGGAGCTTTTCTCGCTCTGATCACCTGGCTCTGCACATGAAAAGACACCAGAATTGAGATGAACTGTTTCTTGAGGCTTGTCAGAGTCTATGCAATTCATTATTGATGTTATGCAGTTAGATTTGGCAAATTTTTAATTATGAACTTACCATAAAGAAATTGAAAACTGGAAGTGTATATTTTGTATATTTAAGAGATAACAGGGAATATGTTATATTAATACCAAAGTGTTCATTCATTTTAAGAATCTGATATTGCTTGCTGTAATATATATGGCTTTATTTGGCAGGTTTCATCTCAAAACTTGTAGTCACATCTCAAGACCATGAGTATGTAGGTTTGGGTTTTTTGTTTTGTTTTAAAGGGAAGAAGGGAGGGGAGGGATTACCTTGGAAGGGGATGGCGAACATTCGCCCCGTTTTTACTAAGTACCATCATTTATTGTGACCCTCTTTAGTACACAAATGAGTTGGCAGGCATGGAATGGAATTATGAATTACAATGTGTCAAGATTTTACTTGGCATTGAATAATTTTTAAATGTTCTGGAATTCTTTGAAGAAGCAATGTATGTGGAAATTCACAAGCAGCCATTGAACAAATGTGTGGATTTTATTTTTTTTAAAGGATGTGTTGCATATATTTGCTATAAAAATTTTTGTAAATGTTCAGATCAGCTCTAGGATTATCTCAAGTTAGGATTCTTGTAGAAAAATCAAAAGTACCGATTTGAAAATAACAGTAGTATATTCACATGGAATTTGTTTTAAGTTACTTTTCCAAACACTATCCAACGTTACTTTATTGTAAAAAACAAAATCCGGGGAAAAAAACCCACTCTGATAATCATTCAGACAATGATTAAAAGCAAAATTTATGCACTGATTGAAATAGGGTTGCTTTTAAAGGGGCAAAGCATTTTACATAAATTGTAAATGTCAGTGGCTTAATGAGGAGAGTTACAATATATAAAATGTTAAACCTCTTACAATAAGCTAAACACAGTATCACTAAAGAAGGATTTATGATGCAGTTTTTGTATACTGAAATGTTAGCTTGTGCAGTACTGCTGCTGGTTCAATGCCAATTTTATTTTATGTGGATGTTGCATGTACTTTATAGTAATGTACAGTAAGATAAGACACAGTAATTTTGCTTAAATTACAGTGCAGTCTAGTTAATCCATTGTTAATATTGACGCAGTGTCTGCCTTTAAATATTAAATGACATGTTGAAAATTTAAGGATGCAACTGCTACATTTATGCAATATAGAATAGTAATGTAATGCTGTTAACCAAAGGGCAGAATAATTAAGCAAAATGCCAAAAAAGGGTCTCGAAGCGAAAAATGAAAATTTAATTTTGTTTGAAAATATGTTTGTCTTTATTTATTTTGTGGAAGTATAGTGACTTTTTTTTAGAAGACAATTTTACATACACTTGATAAATTATAGTTTTGTTTGTTAGAAAACTTGCTCTTAAAAGAAATGTAAATAGTTGACATGGTGTAAATAATTTTCTAAGAGGCTTAATATGTTTATACATGGAAACATACATATAAAGCATAAATTGGTTGCTGTTTTGCTTCTTTTCCCCCCTTATTTTTGTATTGTGGTATTTCCTATGCAAATAATGGAGCAAACAGCTGTATAGTTGTAGAATTTTTTTTGAGAGAATGAAATGTTTATATATTATGACAATTTTTTTTTTGAAAAATAAAAAGTGCCTAAAACATTTATGGTGTTCATTTATATTGAACCTCCCTTTTGCTTTTGAGAGGTAGCTTGATGTAGTAGAATGTCTGAAGGATTAGGTCACTTAGGCAAGTCGCCCTAGGCACTCGGGAGTTGGAAAACTTGAATTGCAGTCCCTTTTAACTTAAAATCATCAAAATTATAAATTTTACAGTACATTATATGTCAAATGAGTACTACCATAATGACAATTGACAAATTCCATTCCTGAAGTTAATTATTTAAGTTATTGCCTTACTGGAGCAATTAGCAAATGAAATAGTTCACAAGAATGTTTAAAGATAGCATTTTATAACAGCCAAAACCTTCATTTAAGATAACCAAGACTGGTTCTAACATGTAATTAGTCTTTACAATGGAAGCGTAAGGGGAAGCATAATTATTAGCTAATTGTTTTTTCCTTCCTGTGACTATTCTAGGCCAACCTTAATTGTGGTTTGACTTGTGTGTGGAGCGTGGAAAAAGCTGTATGACAATCATGGTCCACAAGATTCAGAAAGAGTTCAAGCACTGCTTCTGACACTAGTTGTAGGAGTCATTTAACCTTTGGGTGGAACACACATCCCCTCCCCCCAACTTTCTCTTAAGAAATTGCATTTTTATCTTTACCAGAGAGATAAGGAGATTGTAAGAGGACTTAGATGCCCTCGATGAATTCAAGTCACCTGACCCAGTTGAATTGTACCTTAGGGACCTGAAAGTACTGGCAGATAAGATTGCTGAGTCACTGTCAGTGATATCTGAAAGATCATAGAAAATGGGAAAGTTAACACAAGATTGGAGAGGAAGGGTAAATGTCCCAGTTTTCAAAAAGGGGAAAAGAGAACATTAAGTCTTAACTAGGGACAGTGAGAAATTTTGTGGGGAAAAATTCTTAGGGAAGTGGTAGTTACAAAGAGCTAGCATAGCTTGATTAAGAGCAAGTCATGTCTTTTTTTTTGACTAACTTACTAAACTGGTGGATTCCCCTATGTTGTAGATGAAATTACTAGATAATAATCTCCTGGAGGAGATGGGGAAATAGATGAAATAATGTAATTAGATGGATTTGGAACTGGTTGGATCCAAGATAGCAGTTAATAGTTTGATGTCAAGATGGTAGGTCTCCAGTGGCGTTGCTCTAGGATCTGTGGTTGGCCCTGTGTCTTTTAGCATTCTTAAAATATGCCCATAAAGACAAAGATGGAATACTTGAAATGTGCAAATAACAGAAGGCTAGAAGAAGGAGATAAGGCATTGGGATAACAGGAACCAAAAGTACCAGCCTAAATGGACTGGACCTAATAAAGTGAAATTCAATAGAGCCAATGTAACACCTTGAACTTGGGTATAAGAAATAAATTTCGCAAGTACAAGATGGGAGAGACAGCAGGTCTTCAAAGTTCTAGTTTTAGTGGATTACCAGCTGTATGACATTACTGTAATGTAGCAGTCAAGTCCTACCGTACTCTGCCCTTATAGTTTCTCAGCTGGGGTATTTTAATTCTTGGCCCCATTTTAGTAAGGGGGAAAGTCTCCAGAGGAGGGTAACCAGACTGGTGAAGACTTGACTGAGTCTGCATCTGTGATTATGAGGATTGGATTTAGCAGTGAGAAGACTCAAAAGGCCATGAGTATTATTTTCAAGCTTATGAAGAATTGTTACATGAAAGAAGGCCAAATCTTGTTCTGTTTGGCCCCAGAGAACAGAACCAGAATTAATGTGTTGAAGATGAAAAGAAGGCAGATTTAGGCTTGATGTCAGGAAAACAAAAACTGAAGAGCTATCCCAAAGTGTAATAGGCTGCTTCAAGGAGTGATAGGTGACTCCTTCTTGGAAGTCTTCAAGCACAAGCTGGTGTTTTAGTGGAGAGTCCTTTCATGTATGGGTTCCAATGGCTTAGATGATTTCTGAGATCTCTTCCCATTCGGATTCTATGGTATTCCTGACACCATAAAATCATGTATAAATCATTTGGTGTGAACCAAAAAAACAGTTTAGAAAATGTTGTTTATGAGAAAGGTTGTGAATGTCAGACCAAGGAGTGTGACCTCTTGATTTTGTACATGGTAGATGTTTAATACATGTTGAATGGCGTTGTTGCTGGTGGTGGTTTTTTTGGGGTTTTTTTTGCATGTATTGGGAAACCAAAGTGCTTTTGAGCCATAGGAGCAAACTGGTCATTCATTTGTATAATGTTTTAAGGTTTACAAAGGTTTGTTTTTTTAAATGGCAGCCCCCTAAGGTAAGTATTTTAAATATATTTATTCCTCCCTGTTTTATAGATGGGGAAATTAGTGACTCGCTCAAATTCGTATGGCTAGTACTGTGAGGCGAGTTTTAACCTAAGTCTCTAGACCCCCAAGTGTAATGTTTTTTTTCTACCATGTCATATTTCCTGCATGTTTTTAGGAACTTTACTCTGGCCTCCTCCGCAAAAGAGTAGACTAGAGCAGGTAGAGAGTGGATAATAAGGTAGTCCAGGAGAGGTAACAGAAAGCCTAAACTAGAATAGAGGCAGTGAGAATGGAAAGGATTATGAGTGGATACAAGAGATACTGAGGAGACAGAATGGTATCTTGAGAATAATGATCTTGAGAACTGATAACTTAGAAAACTAATTATGTACCATAAAATTTCCCAATCACTTTATACATGCTATTTCCTGGCAGAAGTGATGTTGGTTTCTTCATTTTGTCAGTCTTTTTGGATCAACTCTCGATTCCTAACTCTATCTTCCTTTCCTTGCCCATGAACTGAGATTTGATGTTAAAGGTCTTTAAACTTTTTGAAACACCATTCCAAAGAACAGACCTCTTCATATTCACTATGGCATCCATTCTTTTAACAGGTTTTAAAAACCTTTTCCCTGGAATTTGTCACTAATTCCCATTTTCTCCATGAATAGAAATAGTAGTTTCTATTATTGACGTGAGGGAGAATTACATGGCATGAATTACTTAATGAGTCCTTCACTGGTCTTTAATCGAAAGCCTCCGAAAGCCTCCATGAGCACCTCTGGGTGTTGTAGAGGGGATTCTTGCTGTTCACATCCAGGTTAGAATAGATGGCCTCTGAAACCACAAAACTCAAATTGAAGGGAACCTCAGAAATCAGGTTAGTTCAGGGGTTATCAGTCTTGTGTTATGGACCCCTTTGGCAGTTTGGTGAAAGCCTATGGACCCCCTTCTCAAAATTTTTTTATCCATATTGAATTTATTGTGGAATATGGTAGAAGATTTTGGTCAAGGTCTAATTTCTGAAGACTACTTTGATAACATTTTTAAATGTATAAAATAAAAATACATAGGATTGCAAGGGAGACCAATTACACTTGAAGTCAAGATATAATTTTTTTTCCTTTCTAGGTTCAGAGACTCCCTAAAATCTATACATGGACCTCTTAGGTTGTCTGTGTACCCCTGGTTAATTACTCCTGGATTAGTCCAATCCACTTAAATCAGCTGATTTCCCCGTTCAGTACTCTTTGGTAGTTAGGTTGGCTGAATGACAAAGTCCTCTATAATCTAGAGCTACTCTCTCTATCATGTCTTGAACTTCCAGCCCACAGCGTGATGGCTTCTCTCCTCACATAGCATTCCTGGGTCTACCCATAGTTTTGCTCCCTGAAACTGAAAGGTCCTTCCCTCTCCTTGCTCTCAAGTCTTATCCATTCTTCAAGACACTCAAATCTTACCCCCTTTTGAAGACTTCCGTTTCATCAGTCCAATGGCATTTCAGATGTACCACTGTAGAACTTATTAGTTCTCACTGTTTGGAGAATGTTGTGTGAGCATTGTACTTTATTATCTTCAAAAACTCATTGAAGACAAAGACCTTGTGTTATCTTGTATCCTCTGCTGACCTAATGAATAAATACTCATTCAACAAACAGAATAAGCCAAGTACTCTGATAGGTGTTGGGGGCTATTCAGTTGTGAACAGGACTGGTCTCTACCCCTAAAGACCTTAAAATCTCTCGAACACCTAGTGTACACTCAACAAATACTTGTTCGTTGATTTTAGTTTAAGTAAAAAGAAAATCCACTTTGCTGAATGATAACATGACCAAATTTAACAGCCTGCATCAATGACATTAACCCCGGCACTGTCAAATCTTCACATGTATAACCTTTGAGTTTTTCTTTTTTTTTTTTTAAGCAAGATGGCATTTTAGAAGTGTGTGCAAACCAAAAAAAAAAAAAAAAAGCAAGATGGGTGGCTATGGTAATAAAGGAAAATTTCTGCAAATTATCAAAACCTAAAGTATTTTCCCAAAGTATTAATGGGTTTCGATTATTTAAAAAAATCTATGTATACATTTTATGTATGTATAATATGTGCTGCACAACAACCAACCAAACAAACCCGAAGTAAATCTTGAAACAGTTGATCCAGTTTTTAACAGAAAGGAGGGATATGAAAGTTATTTTAGAGGAGTCATATAGTCAAACACAACTGTAGGTATTTTTAAAATATTAATTTCAGTTTGCTATATGAAATGATTTAGAGGAAAGAGTATTAGATTTCAAACTAGGGCTTGGGTATGAATCCCAAACTGTGATCTTTCAGGGCCTCTGCTTCCTTATCTATAAAATGAGGGGTTGGACTAGATTTCTAGATATCTTCTAGCTCTTAAGTTATGTGACCTGAATGTAGATTTGTGTTTAAACATGATCTGGCCTACCTAATTTGGAAACAGGCCAAGAATACTAGCAAAGACAGGAAAAAAAAAATCCAAATTCTGAGATTATTTTTAATGTGTCCCCTTCCCTCTGATTGTTTTTTATAGCTGTACAGTATTATTGTATCTTTGTTTTTTCTGATTATATCACAGGCTGTGATGAAATGAATTAGATTAAATTTGACAAACATTTGTAATTCCAAATAAGTGAACATGACTTCTTTGGAATCTGGTGGGTGGGGACTTATCTAATCACCCTGGATAGTAAGTAACCTCTTATTTGCAGCAAAGACCAGCAAGATCACCTCTGGGATAGTCAAATTTACATCTGGGTCATAACATAAAAACTGCTAAGTAGTGAAGGTTTAATTCGGCATTAACCAAATGTAGCCTCTGTTCTCAGAAGCTAACCAAATTGCTTTTTTGGTCATCTTCCTCTTATGTGAGACTAAAATGAAACTTGAAAAAATTCAAACCATGATTTGGTAATGACAAAGTACTGAGGTTGTTAAACATTTCTTCTTCCATAGGAGAAACTTAAAACCAGAAGGATATGGAATTTTTTAAATGATGAAAATAAGCCATTGACAATATTAGTTATCTGGGATTTGGGTCTTTTCTTATAATGCCTGGCACATAAGTGCTTAACACCTATTGATTGATGCCATTCCTGTGATCTACCCCTATGGTACTGGGCAAATCAGTCGACATAAATGAAGATTTGAACTATGTGGCCTCTGTGGGTCTTTTCTGACTCAGTCTGGTAGCTTTAGGCAGAATCCATGGTCTACAAACTATGTTGTTCGGTTATTTCAGAGTCTTCATGACCCCATTTGAGGTTTTCTTGGCACACATACTGAAGTGATTTGCTGTTTCCTTCTCCAGCTCATTTTACAAATGAGGAAACTGAGGCAAACAAGGCTAAGATGACTTGTTTAGGGCCACACAGCTAGTAAATGTCTGAGGGCACATTTGAACTCAAGTCTTCCTGGTGTTACGCCCTGCATTCGATCTACTGCACCACCTGGTTACCTTATATACTCTCCCTAATTCTCTTCCTGACTCTCCTTTCCCTGTAGTCTATAGACTAATCTATAGAAAATGGGAAGACAGAAAGGAAACAAGGAACGGAGGGACTATAATTTCCATGATTCACACTGATAATTTTTTAATTGCTCCTGTGGAATTCCCCTAAGTCTGCTATGCCTCTGGTCAAGGTATAGGCTTAGGATGGGCCCAGAGGTTCAGATACATGAAGAAAGAAAAAGAAAGGAAGGAAGGAAGGAAGAAAAGGAAGAAAAAGAAAACTGAGTGAAACGTATAACTATAGAGTAATAGAGCTAGAGAACTTAAAAGACATTGGTTTACCTCAAGTCATAACCTAAAATGATTTTAAAAAGCCCCCTGGCATAAAATTATGGCAGTAATGTAAATACAGATACTTCTGTTTGTAAATTGAATGAATGTATTATGCAAGAAAAAAAACTTTTATTGATTTATGAACCAGACACTGCTCAGCACCAGGGAATACAAAAAAAACCAAACCCCAAAACCAAAACTAGACAGTTCCTGCCTTCAAGGAACTTCTAACAAAGGGAGATAATGGAAATGGGGTATGGTGAGCATTTTTGGTCTGGAAAGTCGCAGAAATGATGACTGGAACAATAGGACAGCCAAAATGACATGTCCAGAAATACTGTTAGCATTGATTTGATTACAGTTATCAGAGCAAAGAATGGAAAGGGAGGAAGGGGTGAATACATGCTATAGCAGATTAGAAAAAGGACAGAGTGGAAGAGCGAAGTTGGGTGTGGGGCCAGGTAGCTCTACAGAAATAGAGTGTGGCTATATGACACTTTAAGCTTTACAAAAAAGAAAGTGTTCACTTAACATTCTTATGATGATAAGCAAAATTGGAAGACCTGAGTATGAATCCTGGTCCTGCCACTTAATCTGTGTGATTAGGGCAAATTTCCTAATCTCTCTGGGCCTTAGTCCTTCTAATATAAAATGAAGAGACTAGATAAATCAGTCAGATCTCTAAGCTTCCTTTCAGCTCCAAACCTATGGTTCTTTGCAATACAAATGTTACTATCCCTGTTTTACAGATGAAGAAACTGAATTTCAGAGATGTACGGGTGTTTGGGGTGTTAAGGGAGGACTTGCACCTCTGATTTGAGGGCTTGCTGAGCCCTTTTTAGGGCTTGCTCCACCCGCCTTGGGTGTCCACCTTCATTCAACTCTCACCTGTGGTTCCAAGAAGCTGTAGCACGTGCAGCAACAAAACCATCTTGGCAGATGCACTAAACCAGGTTGAGGGTAACCAACAGACCTCAAACCCACTGGGTGAGTTAGGGGGATGTCTACCTCAAGCCTGTGAAGACTTCCTCCAGGGGAATGGATAGATGAGAACAATTTATCCCAATGGCCACGAAGACAGTGGAAGCTGGTAATGTGGAGCACTTAAAGCTTGGACAAACATCACAGGCCCCAAGTTCATCCGCTGCATCCCAGGCCATCTCCAGTCATCCCGACTTTTGTCTGGCCACTGGACTCTGATGATCATTCCAAAGAATGACTTTATGTAGCTCTGCCTCACTTAAATCCAATTCACTTGAAAGTTATCACTCCATGATGTCATTGGTCCTTTTTGACAATAAAAGATGCACAACAGGCGGCATAAGTAGGACTCAAATCCAGCTGGTTTTATTCAAAGACCATTGGTCTTCCTGACTCATTTTTATTTTTAAAGTCCATAGGGAAGAGTGAATTGTTTATCAAGAGTTCAGATTTTATTTTGCAGAATAGAAATGGGACATTTATACTGTGAATAGAGATGAGAGCTCTGTTAAATGTCAGGCTAAGAAGGGAGAAAGGAACAAGCATTTATATAGCACCTACTATGTGCCAGGTGGGGGCAGCTAGGTGGCACAGTGGATAGAGTGCGGGGTCTGGAGTCAGGAAGACTCATCTTCCTGAGTTTAAATCTGGCCCCAGACACTTACTAGCTGTATGACCCTGGGCAAGTCTCTTAACTCTCTTTGCCTCAGTTAATTCATCTGTCAAATGAGCTGGAGAAGGAAGTGGCAAACCAGTCTAGTATCTTTTCCCAAATAGGGACATGGACACAACTGAAATGAGACTGAACAATGACAACAACATGTGTCAGGCGTTGTGCTAAGTGTTGTACAAATACTACCTCATTTGATCCGCACGACACTGCTAGTTAGGTGCTGTACTTATCCCCATTCTACAGTTGAAGGAGTTGAGGTGAACAGGTTAAGTGACTTGCCCAGGGCCATACAGTAAATGTCTGAGGCTATATTGAAACTCAGGTTTTTCTGACTCCAGGCCTTGTGTTCAATCCATTAGTTTTAGAAGATTAATATGGGGTGATAATCTGAGACAATATTTTAACTGGTAATATCAGTCTGTTATATAGCCCTTCAGCTTTTCATTTCAATTCTTAAGTGTTACAATTTCTCAAAATCAACATAAGATTGTCTTAGACTGAATATTATAACTTGCAAAATGTTTTAGGCAACAGCAATATTACATCAAATAATACATATAGTAGAATCTACATAATAGGATCAAAAGCCCCATTTTGAATCTTCGAAACTTACACATCTCATGAAAAAAAAAACACATTTTATTCCTATATGTCTGAAGGAAGCAAGGATAGGAGATAAAAAGATGATGCTTTTTTTATTCTCTGTTTCTAAAAAAAGGAAGGTAAATAATGATATGATTCTATTTGCATCTGGAATTTCAGATTCTAATCCAAGAATCTAGTGCCCTCTAAAAATATTAAGTGATTAATCATCCTTTCACCACTATGAAAGATATCAAGTACTATGCTTATTGGTTCTAACAAAGGAGAAATTTAAATGTCTTTACTGTGATAAAAGTGTGGCCAATTTACTGTATGTGTGAAGACTCATCCATCTATCTATCTATCTATCTATCTATCTATCTATCTATCTATCTATCTATCTATCTACTTATTTTTCTACTCATCTATCTACCTGTCAGTCTATATCTATAGCTCTATCTACCTATCCATCTATCAGTCTGCATCTATAGCTATATCTATCTATCTACTCTCTCAGTCTCTCTTTCTCTTACTCTCTTTCATCATCCACCCACCAACCATCCATCCATTTATCCATCAGCTAGAACTTGGTATTTCTGAAAGAAAAGCATGGAAAATTCCTATTGTTGCATTGTAGGGGAGGGAGAGGAAGTATTTATTGTACAAACATTTGTGTATTATGTAAAAGTTCAACATTAAAGCTAGGACTGTTGAACATAAATATCATTAATAATACAATTGGAACATTCAGTTGGGGAAACTGTGTTGGCTTAGCTTAACTCATGTCCAGAGCTTGGATAAGCTAGGGTAATTGTATGTCCTAGGCCAAATTTGAAAGTTGAATTCCTTTGAAATTGAAAATGGTTCCATTTGTGTGTCACTGATCAGTGGAAGCTTTGAGACTTAATTGAACACTTAGGACTTGACGCAATGAATCCTTAGTGCTATGGAAAATGAAATTTTCTGACATGGAAAGTGTACACATTTATAAACAGTATTTAAAAAAAAGAAGTGTCTTATCGATGCTTCTTTTTTTTTGTACTTCTTTGCTTCTCAAACTGTCTCTGCCTCAGTAGAACTGTTTCTTTTAATCAAGGAGTCTAGTTGAGCAAAATAATCTCGCACAATGGCTGTGTCTCAAAATAGGTTTCCTTGCTCACACCTATAGTCAACCAACTCTTTCTTGAGTGGAGGAAAGTATGTTTAACTGTCAGTCAGTCCTGTGGAGTCAAGACTGGTCATTTCATTTATCAGAGTTTGGCTGTCAAAGAGTGTTGTTTTACTTTATATTATTGTCATTGTGTAAAGATTTGCTTACTATATTCTGTATCAGTTCATCCAGTTAATAACAGTAGTAGTAGGAGAACAAATCCTTAACTGTTGTTATACCCACAGTGGCCACCTACCTGGCCTATACTGGAGCCCAGTTATACCCAGAACCCTGGGTTACTTATCTGAAGAAGTCAACAACTGTGATACATCTGAGTCTCTGCACCAATTGATTTTACTTTATTTTTAAATTTTATCGATAAGCCTGGAAAGACTTACATGAATTGATGCTGAGTGAAATGAGCAGAACCAGGAGAACATTGTACACAGTGATAGCAACATGGTGCAATGACCAACTTTAATAGACTTACCTCTTCTCAGCAATACAATGATCTAAGACAATTGCAAAGGACTCATGATGGAAAATGCTATCCACATCTAGAGAAAAAACTATGGAATTTGAATGCAGATTAAGGCATACTATTTTCTTTCTCATGGTTTTTCCCTTTTATTCTGATCCTTTCACAATATTGCTAATGTTGAAATATGTTTAATATGATTGCACATGGATAACCTATATTAGATTGCTTGCCAAGTCTTGGGGAGGGGAGGGAGGTAGAAAAAAGTTTAGAACTCAAAATCTTATAGAAAAGTAAATGTTGAAAACTATAATAATAATAATATTCCATGGCATTCATAACATTTTTTATTAATAATTCTTGTTTTTCCTTACCTTGATTTATCAACATATTCCTCTCCATCCCTGACCTAGAGAGCCATCCTTTGTAATAAAAAAAAAGCAAAAAAAGCAGTTCAGTAAGTAACCAACACATTAACTGAGTCTGATGGCCTATGCAATGTGTCATACCAGTAGTCTTTCACTTTTGCAGATGTTAAAGGAGGTACATTTTTTCATCTGTTCTTGAGAGCCAGCCTTAGTCATAATTGCTCAGTATTCAGTTACATATTTTTTTTCTTTCCATTTTCATTATAGTCATTATGTAATTGTTATCTTGGTTATATTTCACACTGTATAAACTTCATGCCTTCCTATGCATCTCTGAATTCTTCATATTCATCACTGCTTATGGTATAGTAACATTTCATTACATTCATGTGAGATACAGCCTCATGGCCCAGTAGATAGAGCTCTTGGCCTCAAGCCAGGAATGATCTGAGTTCAAATTTAGCCTCAGATACTCACTAGGTTTGTAATCCTGGACAAGTCACTTAACTTCAGTTTCCCCATCTGTTCAATGGGATAATAATAGCACCCACCTCCCATGGTTGTTTCGAGGATCAAATGAGATAATTGCAAAGCACTTATCACAGTGTCTGGCACATAGTAAAACTATTATATATGTTAACTATTATTATTATTATAACACAATTTTTATAACCCAATCAAAAGGCATTTTCTTTGTTTCTAGTGCTTTGTCACCACAAAAGGAGGAGCTGCTATGAATATTTTATTGTACCTGGTACCTTTATTTTTGTCTTTGGAATATATACCTAGCTCTGGGTCAAAGGGTACGGACATTTTGATCATTAAAAAAATTCTATTGATTTTTTTTTTGCTTTTAAATAACCTGAATTTCCCAAAGCATCCCTCTTCTTTGTCTTCCTTTATTAGAAATTTTAAAAAGAGGGAAAAATTAAGCAAAACATATCAAAACATATTTAAAAAGCCTGACATTATATGCAGTATTCCATATCTGTAGCCACCCACCTCTACAAAGAAGCAAGGGATGTTGTCTTCTCAAATATTTCCTTTGGGGCTACACTTGGTAAATATAATTTTATAGAAATCAGTTTCAATTGTTTTGTGGTTATTACTATTTCTTTCCATTTAAATTGTTGCAATCATCATACATAGTTTTTCTGGTTCTGCTTACTTCATTTGCATCAGTACTTATACGTCTTCCCTTATTTTTCTGTATTCATCATCATTTCTGACAACTTAGTAATCTATTCAATTCATGTGCCACATTTTGTCAACCACTCTCCAGTCACTGGACATCTACTTTGTTTCTAATTCTCTGCTACCACAAAAAGTGCTGCTATGAATATTTTGGTACATATGGGACCTTTCTGCCATTGAAAGTTCATGTCTAGCAGTGGGATGATTATTATTATTCTCTACTACTCCACATTATATCTCTTAGATTTGATCTTTATCAAAGATATTTGATGAAACGAATTATTGGGGGGGCAATCAACAGCTTCATTCTTATGCTATTTGCATTGATTTTGTTTATGCAAATGCTTTTAAAATTTCATATAATCAAAATAATCTAATTTATCTTTTGTGATCGAGTATCCCTTATTTGGTTAAGAGCTCTCCCCTTAGTCATGGCGGTGAAAGATACCTGATCTCATTCTCTATTTCCTTTTTTATTTTTCTGACCTTTAACATTCAAGTCATGTATCTATTTTGAGTTTATCATAGTATATGGTACACAACATTGGTCTAAACCTAATTTCTGTCAGTCTTCCAGTTTTGCCAGAAGTTCTTGTCAAACAGGGAGTTCTTCCCCAAATGATTTATATTATTGGGTTTATAAAACACTGGGTCATTGAATATGATTGTTGCTGATTCTTTTCTAGTCTGTTTCATTAATCTACTTTTCTATTTTTCAATCAATAACAAATAGTTTTAACATTTAATAATTTTTTTCCAATTATATGTAAAGATAGTTTTCAGCATTCATTGTTGTAAGATTTTGAGTTCCAAACTTTCTTCCTTCTTCTGTTCTCTCCCCAAGACAGTAAGCAATCTGATGTAGGTTATATATATATATATATATATATATATATGTATATATATATATATATGTATATATATAATCATGTTAAACATATTTCCACATTAGTTATGTTATGAAAGAAGAATCAGAACAAAAGGGAAAAAATGCAAGAAAGAAAATTCAAAAAAAAACAACCAAAAAAGTGAAAATGGTATGCTTCAATCTGCATCCAGACTCCAGAGTTCTTTCTCTGGATTTGGTTAGCATTTTCCATCATGAGTCTTTTGGAATTGTTCTGGATCATTGTATTGCTGAGAAGAGCTGAGTCTATCAGAGCCGACCATCACACCATGTTGCTGTTACTATGTACAACGTTCTCCTGGTTTTGCTCACTTCACTCAGCATCAGTTCTTGTAAGTCTCTCCAGGTTTTCCCAAAGTCCATATGCTCCTCATTTCCTATAGAACAATAGTATTCCATTATATTCATATACCACAACTTGTTCAGCCATTCCCCAGCTGATGGGCATCCCCTCAATTTCCAATTCTTGGCCACCGCAAAAAGGGCTGCTATAAATATTTTTGTACATGTAGGTCCTTTTTCCTTTCCTATGATCTCTTTGGGATACAGACGTAGTAGTGAATACCAAATAGTTTTAAAGCCTGTTTCATGATATAATTTGAGGTCTGGAGGGCCATTCATTCTTCATTCCTATATTTTTTTTTCATTGTTTGTCTTCATATTCTAGAACTTTGATTCCCCCAAGTAAATTTTGTTATTTTTTAGTTGTGTAAAGTATCCCATTGATAGTTTGATTGACGTAGCACTAAATCTGTAAATTGATTTAAAAAATTACATTCATGTAGTCCAACCATGGGTATCGAATATTCTTTCAATCATTTGAGTCACTATTTATTTAAAAAGTATTTTTAAATTTTGTTTATGGTTTTCGAGCCAATTGATTTTAACTATTCCTCTGTTCCGGAGGCAAGCTTTTTTTTTTTTTAAACTTACTACAATAAGCATTTTTTCCTTTTACTGATTACTAAACACACACGCAGATTTAGAGACTATTTGGCATGAATTCCACATAGAATAATAAGTCATCCTGGGTTCTGAATTTGTACATAAATAGAAATTTTAGGACTACAAATTTTGATATAATACTAGGGGGAACAGTCAGAATCTGCTTTTCTTGTCTAGCTCCGAGGGGTGGTCAAGAATTTTATGGCAATGATACCATTGAACTTAACCAAACAAAAAGCTAGGAAGAAAACAATATAAACCATATGTCAAAACCTTATGTGAAAATGAAAAGATTTTTATATGAGCTTCCAGTTTTATATAGTACTTTATAACACCAATAGGTAACATTTATGTAGTGCTTTTAAGTTTTGCAAAGTATTGTAAATGTTGTATCATCTGATCCTTGCAACAACCCTGCAAGGTAGGTACTATTATCCCCATTTTACGGATGAAGAAATTGAGGCAAGAAATTAAGTTACTCACTCCCAGGTCTCATAGCTAGTAAGTGACTGAGTGGCTTGCTGAGGGTTACAGAAATAGTAAGAGTCTGAGGTGGGATTTGAATTCTGATCTTTTTGACCCTCTAGTTCTTGTACCACTGTACCACCTAGCAGCCTTTTCTTTGAAAGTCCTGTTAAAGACTGTCAGAGGTACCCTAGATGTTGTTATAAAAGGACAGAAATGAACGAGTTGTCCTGGCAGTAAGTAGCTTCTCATAAAGGGAATTTTTATTTATGGAAAGATTTATATGATAGTATGATCTCTGCCAGCGGGATCATAGGCTTTAAAGATGGAGGATTCCTTAGAGGTCAAGCCCTTTATTGTTATAAAGATAAGGAACGGCCTAAGTGGTGGCAAAATTTTGATCGATAATGAAACAGATGGGAGGGGCTTAAGTTTCTACCACCTAGGGCTTTCTACCACAGAAATTGGACTCCTAGGGTGAAATAAATAAATAAACAAGCAAGCAAACTAAGCCAATGGGGACTACATTGTGGTAATAATGTGGGGATCTTGGTTAACGTGCTTGGAACTTGGGTTGGCTAGCATAATGAACTGTAGTCAATTAACTTACTTTAAGAAGGCTAATGCTTCCCTCATCAATACTCTAGGCACCCTTGGAAAGTAAATGTGCATATCAAGAAATGCCTTACCCTTTTTATTTTTTGGAGGGGGGAAGGCAGGGCAATTGGGGTTAAGTGACTTGCCCAAGGTCACACAGCTAGTAAATATATCAAGTGTCTGAGGCCGGATTTGAACTCAGGTCCTCCTGACTTCAGAGCTGGTGCTCTACTCACTGCACCACCTAGCTGCCCCATCCTTACCCTTTTCTGAAGGAGAAATAAATTTATTTGTGGAGAGCTTGTTATGACATTCAAGAAACTTTGCTGAAACAATAAATATAGTTCCTGCCCTCATAAAGCTTATAGTCTAGTAGAAATGATAAGACAAAATACAACATATCAGGATTTTTTTTAATTTAACCTGTGACTTTGGTATAGTGAATTATCCACTAAAAAGCTGCTTCGCCAGGGCAGATCGGTGGCTGATCTGCTATATATCGCTTTAATTGATATAAGGAAGAAAGGAGAGACTGAGATGTTAAATCTCTTACTCAGGGTCACATAGTCAGACTGAGTCAGAGACAGGTGGGACTTGCAATCAGGTGGTCCTGATTTGAGACTGCAACAAGTCAGAGGAAGAAGAGATTACATCTGTGGATTCTCCCAGAAAGCTTCATGGAAGAGAAATAATCACAGAACAAGGAATACATGTTTTAACTGTGTCAAAAATATATCTTACAAAATGCTAATTTATTAGTACTTAACTTTTTCTGATAGAAAGTAGAGTATTATAATTTTTATTCTTTTCTAATTAGTAGGTATTTTAAGCATTGCATTTAGTGGGCTTTAATTCTGAAAGTCTTCACTACCTATGTGTCCTAAGGGAAGTCACTCACATCTCTGGGACTCAGTTTTACAAGATCACAGTCCTGAAGTTGAAAATGACCTCTGGAACATCCAGCCTAACCTATATTTAAGTAAGAGTTTTCCTCAAAACACATATAATAATAACAGTAATAGCTAGCATTTATATAGCACTTAAAGATATCTCATTTTATCCTCACAACAACCCGGGGTGGGAGGTGCTTTTGTACCCATTTTATAGATGAGGAAACAGAGGCAAACAGATTAAGTAACTTTGCAGGGTCACACAGCTAATAAGTGACTGAGATGGGATTTGAATTCAGGTTTTGTTGACTCTTAGTCTAGAACTAGCTCTACTATATAACCTTGCTACCTATATTTTGCTAGTGTCAGTTATCTTTGAAGATCTCCATTTGAGAGGGTGGGGGAACCCTCCACCTCTCATGACATTCCATACCACCTTTTGAAAAAATTATATTTTATTTTTTCCCTCAGTTAGATGTAAAAACATTTTTTAATATTTGTTTTTTAAAATTTTGAGTTCCAAATTCTCTCCTTCCATCCTTCCTCTCCCCATTCCCTAAGATCATAAGCAATTTGATACAGGTTATACATGTTCAGTCATGCAAAACATATTTCCATATTAGTCATGTAGTGAAAGAAAACTCCATCTTTCTCTGAAAGTGGATAGCATTTTTATCACAAGTCCTTTGGCATTATCTTGGATCATTGTATTGCTGAGAATAGCTAAGTCATTCACAGCTGATCATCATACATTATGTGTAAAATGTTCTCCTGGTTCTGCTCACTTCACTTTGTATCAATTCATGTAGGTCTTTTCAGGTTTTTCTGAAATCATCCTGCTTGTCATTTCTTATAACACAATAGTATTCCATCGTAATCACATACCACAACTTCTTCAGCTTTTCCCCATTCCATTCCACTTTTAAGGAACCCTAATTGTGAAGAAGATTTTTCTAACAAGTCCCATCACCATCCTGGTTGTCCTCCGCTGGACAGATCTCAGCGTTCAATGTCCTTATTAGACTGTGGTACCCACAAGTGAACATGATAGCCCAGATATGGTCAAATTAGGGCAGAGTACAGTGGGACCATCATTTCTCTAGTCCAGGGAGCTTTATCTCTCTTAATGTAGCATAAGATTGTATTACCTTTCTTAAATATCAATGAGTGGATTGATCTCAGCCATATCTAAGGTCCTTCAAAATCCATTATGATTTTTTAAGAGGAGAGCCATTTTAATTGCTCTCAAAATTCAATATGGCTTCCTTCTTTATTATATTATTCTCACACTTTCCTGTAGCTGCCCAGTATAGTACAGCTGTTATAGTACTACTGTGTACAGCAGTGAGTGAATTGCTTTAACAAGATGAGAAGCCAGGCCTGAGAGAGGAAAAATAAGACTAGGAATAAAAGGGCTGAGGCACAGGGGCAGATGGAAACTGGCAGTTGAGGTGGAACTAGGGATCAAAAGCTTGGTAATTAAAGAGCCTAAACAGATTTCAGAAAAACCTGAAAAGACTTATATGAACTGATGCTGAGTGAAGTGAGCAGAACCAGAAGAACATTGTACACAGCAACAGCAATGTCGTGCAATGATCGACTATGATTGACTTAGATCTTCTCAGCAATACATGGTCCAAGGCAATTCCAAAGGACTCATGATAGAAAATACTTTCACATGCAGAAAAACTGCTATGGAATCTGAATGCAGATCAAAGCATATTATATGCACTTTATTTTTTTCCTAGTTTTTTCCTTTTGTTCTGTTTCTTCTTTTACAATATGATTAATACTTAAATATGCTTTACATGATTACACATATATAACCTATATCAAATTACTTACCTTCTTAAGGAGGAGGGAAGAAGAAGAGGGAGGGAGAAAATTTTGGAACTCAAAATCTTATTTAAAATTAATGTTAAAAATTGTCTTTACACATAATTGGAAAAAATAAAATACTATTATGAAAAAAATAAAGAACCTAAGGATCTTAGTATGGTAAGAAATCATGCAAGCAGGGAAAGCCAAGGAGTATATACTGGGTACTAGCAATTGAGAGAATGTTGTGTTAGACTGGGTGGGGAAAAGGCAGAAATCAGACATGACACATAATAAGACTATGAAATGAAGGAAACTTCTACCTCATCCAGAAAGTTTCTTATGTTTCCTGCTTGGGCAAGAGCCAGTTTCAGGGTATGGGTAGCCTAGGGCCTTCAGGTGGTATCTGGTGAATATACTGAGAAGTTAGGGAGTAGACTAATACAGTTATAACCAGGAGCCCAGGGCTAGAGTAAGGGCAAATCCTGACAGCAACTTAGAAGAGGATAGAAGATGAAACAGTGGTCTTCAGAAAAGCTGTAATTCATAATGCAGAATCTTAGACCTGCACGTAGAGTTCTGCCCTTTGCCTTACCTCCCCTATCTAAGGCGTGATTACATGTAACTAGGGGGAAGAGGAGCCTTCTATTAGAACAATGGATTTATCAGATCAACTAATTGTTATCTTTGAAGGCAGGAGAGCTTGACCTTGAAGGGTTGAAATATGGGTCAGAAGGGGAAGAAAGGAAAAGGGAGATCCATGGCTTGGTGTAGAAGAAAGAGAACAGAATACTTTCAATCTCAGCTCTGGCATTTAACCAGTGGTATGATCTTGGGCAAAGCAGTGAAGCTCTCTTTTCCTCCATTTCCTTATCTGTAAATGAAGGGATCCCTTTGTTTAGATATCTTATGAAAAAGGCTTTGCAGTTAATGAAATGAGTTGACACACACGGTAGACTCCTTCATTTATTATCACTAAAACTCAGACTCAAAGATTCCATTGGCTTGTTAGAGTCTCAATAAGCTGCAGAGGTATAGCGGGGAGCTG
Source organism: Phalanger gymnotis (assembly GCA_028646595.1). Lineage (NCBI taxonomy): Eukaryota > Metazoa > Chordata > Mammalia > Diprotodontia > Phalangeridae > Phalanger > Phalanger gymnotis. The sequence goes on from CM053626.1 coordinate 90,824,766, forward strand.
CCTAAAAGCCCAGCATAAATCCATTCTAGCTCTATGAGAAATTACTCATTCTTAGCATGTTGCTGTGGTCTTGGGAACATTTTCCTTTTTGCTATTGATGAAGTAATTGCCACGAAATAGCTAACTGTGGTTTGTTAAAGTTACAAAGTAATCTTAAAATTCAAGGGGCTTTATGAGAATTGAAAAACAGCTAGCAAGAGAATATGGTCAAGGAATTTATATGGTATTTGTATATGCATGTAGGCATACATGTATATGTAATATACAATTTCAAAATGAAAACATATAGATTATAAAATCTGCATTTATGCACATATGACTATATAGGGCAACTAGGTGGTGCAGTGGAGAGAACTCTAGGTCTGGAGTCAGGAAGACCTGAGTTCATCCAGTCTCAAACACTTAGCTGTGTGACCCTGGGCAGGCCATTTAACCTTGTTTGCCTCAATCTCCTCATCTGTAAAGTGAGCTGGAGGAGGAAATGGCAAACCACTCCAGTATTTTTGCCAAGAAAACCCCAAATGGGGTCACAGTTGGACACAACTGAAAGGACTGAATAACAACAATGAATATGTAATATAAAATTTTGAATATTATGAAATTTATATGTCTACATAAAAGTTTGTTATAAAATTCTTCCAGTGGAGAAATAAAATGAGGCTTTAAAAGTTATTTCTTAAATGTATATTTTCCTGAGAATGTAGATGTGGCAAAAATATTCAAAAGACCAAAAAGTATTTCACAGGAAGGAGAGCGGTCCAGGCACTGAGGACAGCCTGTGTAAAGTCAAGGATTTTAAATTATTTGGGGACGGGGACTGCTTATTTTTTGTCTTTGTATCCCCAGTGCTTAGCTCTGTGATTGGTATACAGTTGGTGGTTAATAAATGCTCTTTGACTGACTGTACTCTCCCCAGAGCTCTAGTCCCATCTTTTCAACTGCCAGCTGGATCTTGCTACGCAAATGTCCCATAAACATGTAAGATTCAACATGTTCAAAACAATTCATTATTTTCCACCCTAAAACCACCCTTCTTCCTTACTTCACTATTCCTTTTGAGGGAGAGAAATTCTTCCAGTCCCTCAGATTTACAACCTTTAGGAGTCATTTCCATCTAACTCCTTGCTCTCATTCATTGCCCCTTCCCCCAGCACCCCATCAGATGTCAGTCTTCTTGATTTAACCTCTCCACTCAGGCCATAAGCACCCATCCTAGTTCAAGTCCTCATCACTTATAGCCTTTACCTTTTAATTGATCTCTTTGCATCCAGCCTCTTTCCTCTTCAAACCACGTTCCACACAGGTGCCAAATTGATATGCTTAAGGCACAGATCTGATCATATCACAGGCCCTTGCTCAAGAAGCACTGGTGACTTTCTGTTGCCTCAAGGATAAAATACAAACTCTTTTGTTTGGCATTTAAAGCCTTTCCCAATTTGTTGCCAAGCTATTTTTCCAGACTGATTTCACATTACTTACTCCCCTGTACTCTGAGTTCTAGCCAATCTGGCCTCCCTGATGCTGCCTGTGCATGACGTCCCTTCTTCCACTTCCATGCTTTTGTAAGGGCTGTACCCTATGCCTGGAGTGCACTCTCTCTTCATCTCTGCCCTAAGAACTCTTGGTTGTTTTTTTTCAAAGCTCAGCCCAAGTGCCGCCTTTCACTAGAGGCCTTTCTTGATTTCCCTAGGCTCCAGGGCTCCTCCCTCTTTCACTGAATTACTCTCTCTAGATATTTTTATTGGCTTATCCCACCAGTACAATATAAGGTCCATGAAGGGAGTTGCATTTTTATCATATTGCTATCATCTAGAAGAAAGCTTTACACATAGTAGGTACTTAATAAATGCTTATTGAATTAATGTGCAAAGCCACTAGCTCTTTGAGATTACTGCTTTCTTTTCTAGAGGATTACCTCTTCCTTTACTTCCTTTCACTAATTCTGTAAAAATATAATATGTTCACTAACAATATGGTCTTGAATTTTGCCAGCAATCTGTTAAGTTCTCTTTCCTGATGTTGTCAGTTCATTTCCCCATTCCCCTTCAATATCCTTTTTTTTTTTTAAATTAGAATTGCATTTTGCCTTTTTCTAGTCAACAGTATGTCTCATGTTCATACAGTCCATCAAAGATCACTGATAGTAGTTCGGTTATCATTTCTGTCCATTTCTTTAGTACATGAGAAAGACGTTCCTGTGGCCTTAAACATTTGAACTCATCATAAACAGCTTCTGTACCCCTTTGTTGAATGGATGGATTCATGAGTGTGATATTTGAGCAGAGAAAATGAGGAAAGTAGGTAAAATATGAAAACTATCAGTGAAGAAAAAGAAACTGTAAGTAGGATGGAAGCAAGGTGAGAGGGGAGAAGACCTAAATAAAATCTGAGAAAAAGTAGCCCAAGAAAGCATTCTAGTGTTAGCGGAGAGAACCCTGGCCTAGCAGATAGAAGACCAGAAGATGCAGGCTCTGTCCCGGCTCTTTGACTAACGGTGACTAACGAACCCAGTGTCTTTGGGCAAGTCAATGGACTTTTCCGGGCTTCTTTAATGGTACAGGCAGAGGATTAGAATAGAACACCTTTAAGGCCCCTTCCAGCTATAAACTCTAGTCATCTACATAAGGGAAGATCCTTTTGAGAGCATAATTCTGGACTGAAGGTCAATTTCATTAGCCCACGTTGGAACTTGAAAGATCATGGCCAAGAAATGAAACTGCAGCAAAAAAAGGAAATTGAGCACATCAGAGACATGTGAGCTTCCAATGTAGGGCCTCTCATTATACATTTAAACCTTGTTCTGTGAGAGCAGTCTTGAATAACAGGCGACATCAAAAGGCAGCTGTGCCTCTCTCAGAACAAAACAGCTGAGCTCAACAGCCCAAATACAACAGCTGTACTGCCTTTGGATTTAGTGTTAAATTAAAATTAGACATTTCTTTCCCTCACTTCTTCGGCAGGAAAAAAAAAAACCCAATGAGAAGGCTTAATTTCAGAAGTGAATGTCATGTCCTAGCAATTTTGTACACAGCACCCAGTAAAATGTTGCTGTGATTGTGGCAATCTGACAGATAATGTTGCCGCTGGTAAGTAGAGTGGCTGTCTCTCCCCTTTTCATTATTCAACATTGCTTAGCTAATGAAAATTTGTCTACATGCTTTTAACACCCATTTATTTGTAGTCCAGGGGTAACGAATTGGTGGCAGCTTTAATATTTATCATTGGATTATAGATTTAGAACTGGGAGGGACCTTAGAGGGCCAGTATTACTTCCTCGCTTTACAGATGGGGAAATTGAGGACCAGAGAGGTTACTGTCCAGGTCACCCCAATGCCGTGCTTCCTACTAGAACAGGCTGCCTCGTATTATGCAAACATTGCATTGATTGTCCTTCCAAATTCTGTCAATCCTCATTAAAATGATTCTACCTTGATTTGTAAATAATTTTTATTTGAAAGGTAATTGTTACACCTTCTATTTAAATCTGTAATTTGTAATTTAATTATGTAATGTAGAAAATGGAAAAAATGGGGAAGGAGCTCTAGATATGGAGAGGACCTGGTTCTAATCCTGGGCTTGATCATTTATTACTTGGCAAGTAACTTCACCAAACTGGGTCTTAATTTCTCAATCCTTAAAATGAAGGGGTTAGACTAGGTCACCTATGTATTGCCTCCTGGGGCTAAACCTACAATCCTGTAGATTTCTCATTGTAAAGCTAATGTCATGGAACTGGATCCAGGGATTCTACCAATCATTCCTTATTAATATGCAGGCCGCGAGATTGAGTTTGAAGGAATCATGGGATTGGGCCTGAAGAAACATATGGGTGTGGCGTTAGGTATTAGTATAGTAGTATAGTATAAAGTATAGCAGCTTTGGATCCTCAAAGCAATTAATAAAGGATATCTACTGGGACAGACAGACAAGGATAGACAGACTGGATGTATTCAAGGCTTTTTACATCAACTTTCAGTTTCTTCTCTCCTCTCCTCTCCTCTCCTCTCCTCTCCTCTCCTCTCCTCTCCTCTCCTCTCCTCTCCTCTCCTCTCCTCTCCTGTCCTCTTCTCTTGTCTTAAATGGCCCAGAAGAGGCCTTGGACAGGGTTGAGCAAATGTACATAAATATATAACTCTTTTGGACTGTACCCAGAAACGTGCTCAGACCAGCCTTTGTAAATGAGGATGCAGAATTACTATCAAGCCAGAGTCCAAGTTCATTCATGGTAGGCTACTTCTTTCTTCTAACAGCATCCAATAGATTTGTTAGCTCTGTAAGGGGTGTGGGGGCAGAGACTGTTTGCTTTTTGTCTTCATATCCTTATTAAATATCTCATAGTAAGCACTTACATATATTTTTTGAAATCTCCACCTCTTTCCTCCTCTCCTATAGACAAGTGTGCAAAATAGTGGGACTGTCCAATTGACAAATAGATCACTCTTTATAGATGGGAAAAACTTAGGTTTAAGAAGCTAAGTGGTTTTACCACAATTGCAAGGATAGTAGGTGTCAGAACCAGGACTGACTGAAACTCATGTCAACAGACTCTAAAACCAGGGTTGGTTAGTTTGTTTTTAGCCCTATGCTAAATTGAAAAATTTGTCCTCTTATAAGTTCATTCCTTGCATCCCAAATGCTTGGCATACTTCAGGACACATAATTAGGTACTTAATAAATGTCTTTGCATTAATTCAACCATCTACTTCATCTGTTCTGTGTTTGGTGGAAAAAGTCATCAATGGTCCAAGTTGGTTACATAGCATCTGATAGAAGTCCCAGGTACTGAATACATAATCAAGACACTCTTCATATTCCTTCCCTCCATTAATATGAGGGTCCCACTCATCAACACGTACCAAGTAGAAGAAGCATAACAGTTGACTTTTGCTGTAGAGAGCACACACAGAGATTCTATTGTCATACAACCAAAGGCTGAAACCCCAACCCTGATCAGCTGTCTTGCTGACCACAGGAGATTAGTGAATGGAGTGTGAATGATTTGAATGTAGAGAGAGGTCTGATGTTGAAAGATGTAATGTAGAAATTATGGAGGAACTGGCCCAAATATCCCTGGCCTTTGGTTTATGTAATGGATTGTGTTTACCCAAGAAGCTATCTGAGCCAACAACTAAGCTTATTCAAAAGGACTGTATTTCTAATCTATCCTGAAACACAGAAATAAGGTGAGGAGACCTCCTGAAGGACTCCACGAACATTCATTTCCCTTGAAATGAACTAGCGACTACTCATTTGACAACCTGTATAAGAGAGTAAACAGACAGGAAAAGCTTTTAGTAAATTGTCCTGAGCCTGTCATGGGGGTGAAAATAACTGTACATAAATGAGCAGATATCCATGCGCTCACCCTGTTCTTAGGTTTGTAAGGGTAGGGGTTGATTGAATTAATCAATTACCCAATCCCACTTAAGGAAACTACCTTAATCAATTGAGAACATCTTTATTAAACCAACCAATCCATCAAAGGTACCTAATTAGGTGTGAAAAATTCTTAATTTGGAAGGAGTGAAAGCTGCAGATGAAATTAAATGGTGTTACACAGAAGTATATTGAGATTGGTTGAAGAAACTCAGTCATGCCCTGTGGGGCTTGTATAAAATAGCAGAATAGTTTAGAACTTCAGTATTTGAGTGGCCAGCCAATCTAAAGGAGAGAGAAGTGCCAGTCAAGCCTCTGAGAGGGAATTGCTTGTGGAAGAAGAACTTCTGTCTCTTTCGCAGAGGATGACAAAACAGACCTTAAAAGGCCATAAGATTTTGGACTTTCATTGGGTGTCTTAGTAATGTCTCTAGAGTAATAGATGACGATGTGTACATCAGGAATGGATGAGAAACTAAATGCATTGAGGATAGGCAATTTTAGGACTCTTTGGGGAATCCTGTAGAAAACTACCCTGTGCCTAAGGAAAACATAATGAAGGCCTCGAGAAGGAATGAAAAGTTCTTCTATCAGAAAGGACTTCTAGGACCTGTGAGCTCCTTCCTTCGACACATTAGTTATGTGTTCTACACTTGAGCCAACTTTTCCCCTGACTTTATGTGTACTTATAATAGAATTTGCCTCCAGTTAGGGGTGGGAATGATAGTTTATGCTGTCTTTGTTAACTCATCTTAGTAGATACTTATTTCTAGAGAGTAATTAGGTCTAGCTAGCTAATTAATCAATGATTCCTAAATTGTTTCTATGCAGCTTATCTTTGGGATCAATATGCTTTGCTTGTATAGTGATCTTCTGTACTTTAAATATCATTACTTTTTTGCTTTTATTCTTTCAGATTGTCTTTTACTTTGGTATATTTGTATTCTGAATCAGTTATTTGCTCTTTTGTTTGTCTTTTCTTTTTAGAGAGATTTACCACTATGATTCAATTTTTCCTATTCTATTATTTATTTCTGCTGGATAGGTCATAAATTCTGCTTTCATGGTTCATATTTCTCTCTTGTACATTGTACACTGAGTACCTTTCTAATCCCTTTTGGGAAAACCTTAGACATGAGGCAAACCTAAGCTTTAAATGATTCTTCCTAAGGCTCTGGGGCATGCAGGTATAGTCAGAGAGTTGAAGAAAAAGACCCTTACCCTCCTCTGGAGAGGCCAGGTTCTCCTCCATCTGAACTTTAGGAAGATTAATTTTACAGCTGAGTGGAGCGGGGGTGGGGGTGGGGGACGGACGGACAGACACACAAGAATGGGAATAGACTTGATGCAGGGAAATGGACCTCATAGTTGTCTTAATTTACATTCTCTCATTATTTGTTATTTGGAACATTTTTTAATATGGTTATTGATAGCTTAGATGTTTGCTTTTGAGAATTGCCCGTTCATATCCTTTGACCATTTATCTATTGGGGAATGACTCTTTTGAAAAACATATGTAAATTCGAATTCCTTATATATCTAAGAAATGAGGCCTTTATCAGATGAACTTGCTACAAAGATTTTTCCCCAGTCACTTGCTTCCTTTATAATTGATTTTGTTTCTGCAGAAGCTTTTCAGTTTTAAGTAATCATAATTATCCTTTTTATCTTCCATGATAATCTCTTTCCTTTCTTTGGTAATGAACTCTTCCCCTAACCATAGCTGACTTTTTATACTTGCGTCGTGTGTCCATTCGCAGCTTATCTCGGTGTCTAGTGTGAGATATTAGTCTTTACCTAATTTCTTCACTGGTTAACCTCTTCCCCAAGCCTACTTTGCGCTCAGCGATATCACAGCTTGTGTACCATGTTTTTCATTCTGTGGAACGCTGTTATAATAAGGAAGCGATGCACGCTCATTGTGCCTCTGATGATGTTTCCGATGTTGTCTCAGCATTTATTCTTCATTTAAGTAGTGGAGAAAAGCTTCAAACTTGGGAGCTTTAAAAGGTCAGGAGAGCTAGGCCCCAACTGCTTGGGAGTTGAGTTCACACTGAGTTTTTGTAGATAGTCCAGCATCTGTGTCCTAAGGAGAGAGGAACGTACTTCAGGATCCAACCCAGTAGTTGCTGAAGCCGAGACTCATCTGATAGTGATGCCGAACTTGGGTGCGAACTTGGTGGGACTGATGCTGTGAGTGACCTCAGTAATGCTAAGCGTGAGTCCACTTTCCTAAGAGAACATGGTGGTATAGGAGAGTGTATATTCTTGAAGTGTTGGGAGAAAACATTTGTACTTTTTTTTTCTGCTATGTCTTTGAAGTAAATTTCTCTTTGTAAGAGTTGATTGGTTGACTAGAACTGGAGTCGGGTGGAGGGGATACACAACTAATGGAGGCCCAAGGTGGTAGCATTGGAGAAAAATCTCTGAGGTAGAGGCGTAGCGGTCTTGCTTCGGCATACCGGACTACCTTAGTCTTTACTAGCTTCATGAAAGAATCGGATAAGCTCATTTACACTAAAGTATTAAGAGTTGTTAAATCTTAATGGATTACAACTCCCAGGTTATATGTACTTTAGTCCAGGGCCAATTTAAAAGGAATGAAATCTCTAATAAAAGAATTTCAGACATTGGAAATAGGTAAGTGGAAGAATTATATACAGTATTTCATATCTGCTTTTAGAATTTTCTCTCTAAGTCGTCTTTCACGTGGCTGCCAAAATGATCTGGCAGAGGGCTGACTGTGTCACTTTTCTGTTAAAAAATCATCAATGGTTCCCTGTTGCCTGTAGAATAAAATGTAAAATCTGAGCTTAGTATTTAAGGTTCTCCCCAACTTGCCTCCAATCTACCTTTCTAGTGTTGTTTTACTTTATTCCCCCTTTTGTACTCTGTATTCTTACTAAACTGGACTACTGTTTCCTGTACTCAGAATTTCATTTCTCACCTCTCTATATTAGCATTAGTGGCTTCCCAAGGCTAGAATGCGTCTCAAAAGTTTCAAGAGTCAGTTTTGTGGCTATCTTCTAGCATGATGCCTTCTTCGATTCACCAAGTTTCTAGAGTTCTCTTTTCCTCCAATTCCACTATCTATTTATTTGTGTACATGTATCTCCTCAGTAGATCATAAGTTCCTTGAAGGCAGAAATTGTTTCATTTGTTGCTTTTATATCCCCAGTGTTTGACACATAATAGGCTTAATGTGTGTTAAATTTTACCCAGTGGTCAAAAAACAGTCATCAAAAGCTCTCCTCCGTATTGAATACCCAGCAAGAAGCATATCATAGACTGGAGATTTTACTAATTTTTTTAATTCATGGAATTATGCCCAAAGAGTTCTTAAACTGCCTATACCTTTGACCCAGCAATACTACTACTAGGTCTATTTCCAAAGATGATTAGGGAAAAAAGAAAAGAAACTATATGTTCTAAAATGCTTATAGCAGCTCTCTGTGGTAGCAAAGACCTGGGAATTGCAGGGATGGCCATCAGTGGGGGAATGACTGAACAAGTTGTGGTATATGATGGTGATGGAATACTACTGTCTATAAGAAATGATGAACTCAGTGATCTTAGAAAAACATGAGAAGACTTGCATGAAATAATGAAGAGTGAAATGAGCAGAACGTTGTATACAATAATAGCAATTTTGTTTTAAGAACAACCTTTGAGCGAATAAGTCATTTTGACTATTATAAATGCCCAAATTAGCTATAAAAATTTTGTTACTGTGAGTGGATTTTTAAGGTTAGCTGGTTAGGAAGAGGAAGATCCTCAGATTCCAATTCATATCATCTTGTCTATTGCCTAGTATAGGAAAAGAAACCATTTTCTTAATTTTTTCTATGAGTAATACATTTTACTTAATTGGATCTTGTAATATTTTCTTTAAAAAGTAAACAGAGGCCTATGAGTTCATACTTTGCTTAGACTGCATTGGTGCCTTAGGGCATAGCTGCCCTTAATGTGTACCTGTAACTCCTAAGCCTGATAAGCATCCATAAGGCAGGCTTACCCCAGGAAGGAGCCAGCAGGTACAAGCCCACTAGTCATTTCCCTGGGGCTGAGTCTTCTTTACTGATAAACTAGACCAGTCATTATAGGCAGAAAGTTAGGGGGAATCATGTGTAGGAAAGGAAGGTAGGGGATAATTAGAGGGAGGATTGTAGGATTTAGAGCTAGAAAGAACCTTGAATATTGTTTATTTTTTTGTTATACAATTGTTTCAGTGGTGGTTTTCTTGGCAAAGATGCAAGAGTGTTTTGCCATTTCCTTCTCTGGCTCATTTTTCAGATGAGGAAACTAAGGCAAACAGGGTTAAGTGACCTGCCCAGGGTCATAGAGTTAGGACGTGCCTAAAGCTGGATTTGAACTCAGGTCCTCCTGACTTCAGGCCTAGCACTCAACTGTGCCACCTACCTGCCTCTGGTCCTTTATTTTAAGGATGAAGAAAGTGAAAACTTAGAGAAGATAAGTGATTTAATGAAGGTCGCACAAGTCATTAGTGGTATAACCAAGATGCTAGTTGATTCTTGGATGTCTAGCTCCAAGCTCTTTCTAGCTACCTAATACTGTTTTGGGGATAATTTGAGGAGCAAGAGTGGGGTATGTGTATGTGTGTGTGTCAGTATTACTATGCATGTGGGTCTTCAGTGAACAGAATATACTTTATATGCCAGCATAAGAATGAATACATTAGCACCCATATCTATGTATAGTTACTCGAGGCCTTGTGAACTCATAATAGTACTGAAGTATAGGAGAGCAAATAGAAAATCTATACTTATTTCTAGATAAATGGAAAGATAATTATAGTAAGTTATTTTTAGAGCCATTTGAACTCCATATTTAAAGGCAGAATAAAGCTATTAAAAGTAGAAAAAAATGTTATGGTCCTTCTGGAAATATATAGATCAGAAACTGGATTTGTAGGCGAAGCTGCTCTCAAATCTAGTAAAGAAATGGAATTTTTATAATGGTTTAGGAAAAATAATCTTCATCTACTTTATAAGAAATACTTAAATATGGAAGAGTGCAGGGACAAATAAATTCTTTAAGTTGCCTCAAGCCATAACAGAATTTTTCCAAATCTGTGCTTTACCTTCTGTCTTAAAGAATACTTTTAATGATGAATTGATAGCAGTCATCTGTCTCTTTGTCAGTGTCATAATAACATTAGCTGAAAATGTATACCTGAATGTTTGTGTGCATGTGTGTTGACTCCCAATTTTTTTATTCTAAAAGAGCTGTAACACTTTGAGTAAGAGATAGTGGCACGGGAGGGCAGCTACAATATCAGCATTGAGAAACAGATGGTAGTGATGGGAGTGGGTGCAACAGAAGCAGGGAATAGATGCAACGATAGTTACAGTAAGAGCAATGGAACTTCCAAGCAAGATATTGGGTGATGCTGAACTCCAGATAGGGGAAAGGTGAATAGCCCATCTAAACCCGTTCAGCTGCTCTCAACCGATGGGCACCCCCTTAAATATCTAGTTCTTTGCTACGACAAAAAGAGCTGTCATAAATATTTTTGTACATATAGGCCCTTTCGCTCTTTCTTTGATCTCCTTGGGGGAGCGTATGCTTAGTAGTGGTATTATTGAGTCAAAAGTACATGCAGGTTGCTAGGTTTTTTTGAGGGGGGAGCCATAGTTCCAAATTGTTTTCTAGAATAGAAGTCATAGCTCCACCAAGAGTGTACCAATACAGGCACAAGAACTTTTCATTATGGTTCTGCTGAGCTGCGAGTAAGCTGAAGAAAATGGAATCCCCGGAGGCAGGCTATCAAGAGCAGTGGTTCATCAGAGGGAGAGTAATCAGTATGACAGGGAAACAATGACCAGAGGAGGGGCTGAAACCACCAAAGCAATGGAGCATAGAACTATGACCAAGATTGAACACGATCCTTGCCCTTAACTGATACCGTGAGCCTTACAGATTATGTAGAACAGAGGGAAAGATGATACTTTTCTAGGCATGCCAAGTTCTTTCCATGCTTAGGGATATCACAGAACCAGGGTAGTGATATAAGTCTGGAGCACAGAATGAAAAAGTGGTGTTTATCATATTGATGGGTTTCTTGACTCATTAATAATCTTAAGTGATTTATCCCTTTGGGTCAATGACCACATACTAGCATTCAGAGCTGGAAAGACTGTGAAAGGAGGGGCTACTAGAGGGGAATTTTCTTGACTGTCTCTGGGCTAAGAAATAAGTCCTTACTATTATTTTTTATTGTGTAAAATAAACTTGTTCTATGTTCCATGCTTTGTTAATTTGGTGCTTTCAAGGGAACTGAAGACATGGAGAAAGCTATAAATGAACCAACTTTAGATTTTCTCAGAGAAGGGTGGGGAGAGATTATTAATTATTGAAAAGCCTCTAATTTATAAAGTTTATGGATGGGCAACAGGTTACATGCATGACTTGCTTAGTCAGGCAACTAGCTAGTGGCTGGGCAGGGATTTGAACTGAGGTGTCTTAATTCCTAAAGCCCAGGCTTTCCACTATACTACTACCTTTTCCTCACTTCCCCAATCATGCTTTATAAATGTATCAACTAATTGCAATTGTCAAAGTTATTTTATGCATGTGATATAAATTTATATGTGAATTATTTATGAGAATGTTTTACATATGTGCGTATATACACATATATAGATACATATTATACATGTATATATGTGCATATATATATATACATACACACATATATCTATATCTATGTCTATGTCTATGTCTATGTCTATATTTATATCTGTATCTATATACACACACAGCAGCTAGGGCACAGTGAATAGCATATTGGGCCTAGAGTCAGGAAGATCTGAGTTCAAATCTAGTCTCAAATACTTATTAGCTATATGACCCTGGACAAGTCACTTAACCTTGTTTCCCTCAGCTTCCTCATCTGTAAAATGAGATAGAGAAGGAAATGGTGAACCACTCCAGTATCTCTGCCATGAAAACCCTCCAAAAGGAGTCATGGAGAGTTAGACACAACTAAAAAATGATTAAACAACAACATATATGTACATATATGTGTATATACACGTACATATATACACCATGTGTACACATATACATACGTATGTGTATGTGTGTATATACATACACACACATACATGTACACACATAGTGACTGTTAGTTTAATGATGATCCAGGGATGGACAGGGTAGAAATAGAACACAAAGATAGATGAAAGGAGCCCTAGTCATGTGGGGACAGGAATGAAGAAGGAAAAAAAAAAGATAAGTTTAAGGAAAGAAAAGATGCACTGAATTGCATTTAGAATACATAAATATCATGGTTGACAGAAACTACTGGAGGCATAGAGAGAAAAGACTGGTTTACAACTGTAGTGAGAAAAGATGTTTCATGTGGAAGCTGAACAGGGGAGAGAAATCCTAGGAAAAAGATTTGAAAAGTTACCAGTTGAAGATTCCAGAGGATTGGGACCAGTTTGGGTACCAAACAAGTGTAATTATGATTTGGATTAGGGGAATGTATTTGGAACTGGGCCATAAAAGACTTAGTTTCATTAGGACCAAGACTAAGACATATAGTCAACCTGCCTGGGAATCAATTTGGAACGAAAAGGGTCCATTTTACATGTTAAGTTGTGTCAAGCAGATGCTCTGACTAATTTGAGGACCTATACTTTGCCTAAAGCTTATACCCTAAAATCTCTCATTCATATTCAAATCTGTGATCTTATAAATTCAGGTGTTCACCGTAATGATGCAGGTCACAACTATTCTGTGTCTACCTCACCTAAGTAACTCATCCACATTCTCCCTCAAGTTCACCATTGGAGTCTATCCAACATGCTGGAGGCCTTTCTTCCTTTTTGCCTTTCCATTGCCTTCAGTATGATGCCCATCTCTAGTTCTTCAGAGGCCATGGTGCTCCAGTTTTTACTGCCATACAGCAATGCTAGTAAAATATTTCTGTTGAAAAGATGAGCCAATGGTGTTGTAATGGGATTTTGGAGTTATTCTCCCCACCCACAAGCACACTAACATGTTGGGTTCCCAGGTTACCACCAACTGCATCTCCACCTTAGGTATCAAAGGGTACCTTGATTGTATTTTTCTTTGATACTGTCAGTTTAAATCTCCATTTCAGCATATTTTTTCCAATATCATTCGCCAGTACCAGTTAATAGCTCCTTAGAATAACTGATTCTAGTGATAAACACCTTGTTTTCAACTTAGTAGTTGGTTTCTCTTCAATATCAATTCACTAATTAACATTAATTAGCTTTTACAAAGAGATATTTATCTAGAAGACCTAGTGAGATCAGAGAACAGAAGTACAAATATATCCCTTTTCCCTAACCTCCAACCAGAGCACCCTCCTCCCCTCTACAACCTTGATCCTTGGGAAGAGTGGGTACCAACATAAAGTCATGGTTACCAACATTTCCACCACTGAGTTTACTTCCAGGAGTGGGATAGCTGATGGCAAGTTGCTCCCTTGCTTGCAGTTAGTTAGCTGTCTGTTCTATCTATCTATCTATCTATCTATCTATCTATCTATCTATCTATCTATCTATCTATCTGAGCCAGGTCATTCAGGTTGCTCCTTAGGTCTGGCTTCTTCCTGGGCTCAGACAATCAACCTCTTGTGGCTCTCCTGACCTTTGGAGACAAGGCATTATATCAAAGGAAAGATGACACAAACAAGAGGGGGCCCCCATCCAAGGCACAGGCTTGCCATTTACTCATGGACTATGCCAATTAGATGAAGGACATTAGTAAGTAGGATACCTTCCCTTCCTCCCACCCTAATAATCCACAAGAGCTCACAGAGTCATTTTACACTTCACTACCAACAGGAAAGAGACAGCCTTCTCCCTTGAAGCCTTCTGTATGCATATTCAGTTCAAACTCTGCAGCCAGTTAAGAGGCTTTCCATCATCACTCAGTGAGCAAACAGAAAGTGGTGACAATCCTTGCAAGTACACTAAAGTAAAGTATACATTCCCAAAAAACTTCTCAAGTGTTCATGCTGGTATATGTTCTCAAAGGCCTGGACCCCTTTTGGCCAATTCCCCTTTCTTCATTTATGGCAAGCCCAAGGTCAGTAAAAGTGCTTTGCAATTTCTTAAAAGCAATGTAGCCTGACCTCTTCCTTTTTTAAAACTCTGTGCCTAGCTCATTGTCCATCTGTACTGTTGGATAAGCTCGCTAGGGGCTATTCATTCAAACGGATCTTGAAATCTGGGCAACAGACATCTCAACCATGTAGTTTTCCCTGTGTAGATGGACAGGCCAAACTCCTTTGCGTGATTACAGATCTCTGCACGGAGGCTCTGCAATATCTTGGGGTCTGATGCAACCAACACAACATCATTTGAAAACAGGAACATTTGGAGAACCTCACCATCCACAGAAAGTTCCTCCTCACCAGGGACTCTGTGCTAAAGCCCTTGCATTACAGTGGTGAATACTTTTAGCCAGCATACACCATCCTGCTTAGTGCCTTCCAAGATGTTTATTATCGGAGGGTCATCAAACAGTTATTTCTATTGTTATATCTTCCAAAAAAAACCTAAAATGATCTTGATAAATGGATGAGAAACAACTTATAAAAGAGCCTATAAGGCAACATTTTGTTTTACCAAGTTGAATGCACGTTGGGATTGATAAATACAACGAAATCTTTCATTTATTTTGGGAGGAGTTAAGCTGCATGTGTTACGGGAAGACAAAGCCTTTGGTGGAATTGACCATTTTGCAAGTCCCTGAGCATGAAGAGATTTTAGTTTGCTCATGGGTGTGCACTATTCTATCAACAGTGACCAGAGCTGGCCTCTTCCCCTTACCATTGACTTCTGTTCATTTTCCTGTAGCCTGTGAATATTCAACTATAAACTCTCTGAGGATATATACACCTCTTCATCCTCTACAGCCTCCCACTAAGCAGGCACTCAGTGAATATTTGTTGAAGGAAGGAAAATAAATATAAAAATAATATTGGAGTAAAGAGCAAAAGGACCAGATTATATATGCATGTAAAATAAACAAATCAATAAATTTATTTTTTTAAATGAAGAAAACTAAAAAGGGGCTGGAAGAATCTGACAAGTAGGATAGAGGACATCTTTAAAATGTACATGTATAATTTATTATTTAGTCTATTTATTTATTCATTCACTCATTTAGTTGATAAATTTTTATTGATATCTTTTGTTTGTTACATCTCCAGATTTTCTCCCAGCATCTTTCCCTTTTGTCCCCTTCCAGAGAGCTATCCCATATGACAAATAATATTTTTAAAGGAAGAAAAAATAGGCAGAAGAGACTTTATGATATATTTCAAAATAAAAGCAAGCTCTATACAATATTTACAGTTTCATCCGCAATTGTATTTTTCTGTTTTACTGTGTATGTGGGAATGCCCACTTTGCTGTTGTTTGTTAAGTTCAGAATAAACGAATTTACATTGGTTTAGTTTCTGGATGAAGTTATTATAGATGGTGTCTATGTAATTTCTATTGACTATTTCCCACTTTTCATTTTCAATAATTTGTTTGAATAATTCAGGGTTAAGTCTTCTTAACCATATGCCATATCTTTTTCTCACTTCTTTTTCCTTATTATAAATCATGATATTAATTCTGATAGGGCAGCAGACATACAGTGAACAGACAATTGACTTAAGGAAAATTCTAGTGTTCATAAGTTTCTTCCTGCCTGATGACACGTTGTAAATTTCATTCTTTGTGACATCGTTTGTTTTTTGCTATGTCCTCTACCTCCCAATTTTTGAGAAAGGATTCACATTAGAGAGGTATGAGGCTTCTGTATAATCTGTTTTCCACCTCTCAAATTATCTCATATGCGTTTAGATTTTGCATTGTAAACAGCAGGCTAAGCATGTGATGTTTTGATGACTCATTGCGGGTACATATAGAATAAGAGAGTGGAACTAAACCACAATCTAAAAGTCTACAGAGGAGAATCCTTCTTAATCCCTTGAGTGGTGGCATCAGAAGTAATCAGTGCCCAGATGTTTGAATGGAGTCCTGCCTGGAGGCTGGGGAAGGGCAGAATCTGTTCTTGAGATCATTATCTTGCCACCACTCTTTGAGCTCATTATAAACACCCTGGGGTGTTTCAAAGTTGGGGCTAGGAATCTGCCTTTACCTTAGTGTCTACTCTGAAGGCACTATTTCAGGATACCTGTTATATAACCAGGAGATCACAGGATCATAGATTCAGATCTGAAAAGTGCCTTCTAAATCAACCAGTTCAAGCCTTTCATTCAAGGAAAGTGAAAGGGGAAGTGTTCCAGATTCCCATCTTGCCAATAGATATCTAATTGGCTAATATCGTGTTAATCTAAGGATTAAAAAAAAAAAGTAATCTAGTGATTTACGTGGTCACCTGTCTCCTAAAACCTCAAATTATAAACCACATTGCATAATTGTTTATCGTATACTGAAAAAAGGTGGAGTGAGGACAAATAGATGAAAATGCTTTCAGGTTTTACCACCCCTGAATCAACATCAGATGGTTTCCTTAAATGCATGAATTGCTTTGTGCTGGCTACTTGCAGCACCAGTTAAGCTAAGACACAGTTTGTACTCTCTAGAAGCCTATACCCTAAATTTCTCCATACT
Organism: Phalanger gymnotis; assembly: GCA_028646595.1. Classification (NCBI taxonomy): domain Eukaryota; kingdom Metazoa; phylum Chordata; class Mammalia; order Diprotodontia; family Phalangeridae; genus Phalanger; species Phalanger gymnotis. The sequence goes on from CM053626.1 coordinate 90,841,775, forward strand.
CCAAACGGGGCAATGTTAAATATACAAACCAGTAATCATATGGACAATCGTAGTGTTCTTCACACACACAATGTTTCAGTCAAACTGGATCACTCATGGTTTTTATTTTGTATCTTGGCATGCCATTTCCTCATAACTTCCTTCAATCTTTATCTCCCTGTATTGAAATACTTCTTGTTCTGTTTGAATCCTTCTCTTCTTTCAAGGTCAAACTCAGATGATCCACCTTACACTTATCAGATTGGCAAAGATAAGAGAGGAAAATGACAAATTTTGAAGGGGTGATGGGGAAACAGGTACTCTAGCACAATGTTGGTACAGTTAAGAATTGGTCCAACCGTTCTGGAAAGCGTTTGGGAACTATGATCCCAAAAGTTACAAAAAAAAATTATAAAAATGTGCTTTGATTCAGAAATACCACTACCAAGTCTATACTTACAAAGAAATCGAAGAAAAAGGGAAAAGATCTATATGTACAAACTGGTAGGCCCAAACTGAAAACTAAGGGGTGTCCTATTGAGGAATCGCTAAGCAAACTGCAGCATATGAATGTAATGGAATCTTATTGTGCAATGAGAAATGATGGAATGGACATTTTTAGAGGAAGACCTCTATGAACTGATTCAAAGTGAGCAGACCTACAGCAGTTTATAGAATCATAACATTACAGGGAGAAACAGTTTTGAAAGACTTCAGCATTCTGATCAACCCAGTGAGAAACTATGAATCCAAAAGAATGAAGATGAAACACACCATTTATCTTGTCAGAGAGGTAATGAATTTAAAATTCAGAAACAGACGCGTCTCTTTCAGACATGGTCAATGTGGGAATTTGTTTTGTCTGACTATATGACTGTGTCGAGGGCTTTAGTTTTGGATTTGTTTATTTTTAAAATTTGCTCAAGTTGGAGGAGGAGTAGTGTGAGGGACAGTTAATTTTAAGAAATGAAAACATTAAAAAAAAAAAGATCAAATTCAGATGTTCACTCCTACATCGATGCTTTCCTCTCTGGTCTATACAAATGGAAGTAATGTCTCCCTCTGGTCTTTGATAGCACTCTGTTTAGATCTTTGTACTTATAATTTATATTGTAACTATCTGTGCACAAGCTGTGTTTGTCCTTTGTTTTTGAAGAGGATCTGGGATCAGGACAATGATTACATGACCTGCAGTTGACCTTGATTTGAGTGAGGGAGAGCTGGGCAAGGTCACCAGCCTTACTTTCTCCTCCAGAGCCATGTGGGTCCTATGGCCTGATATTCATCAGGATGACTGGAGATGGCCCAGGATGCAATGGGAGACCCTGGCCCTTTCAGGCTAAGGACATTTCAGGTTCTCATTTTGAGTGAGGTAATGCCCATTCAGTGAATAGTCCTCTTTAAGAAGTGAGTCAAGGAGTGGCCCTTTTAATTAAAAAAAGAGAAGAAAAATCAAACTGGGAGAGGAAGACCCTCAGGGTTGCTAGTCAAAAGAGAAACAGTTACCATAGACATTCACTCTGAGCCAAGAAGGCCTGAGTAATAGCCATTAAGTGGAGCTTGGGCAGGGATTGTGGTCCAGTCTATGAACTTCAGTGTGAAATGGGGAAGGAAGGGAAGAAGGGAGGAAGGGGGGAATCTAGCCAGTAAACCCTAAGTTAACTGGGGAGCTTCTGGCCATCAAAATTTACCTCCCTTTGGAGAGAGGGAGAGGGAGAGGGAGAGGGAGAGGTCGAGCTGAGTTACCCAACTGACTGGGTCTCCATTCAGGCAGCTTGGGACTGGCTCCCTCACTCAAGTCAAAATCAACAGTAAGTCACAATTTCAGGGTCCTTCTCCTGGAAAAAAAAAAACAAAAACCAAACCTAAGGAAGAACGCAAGTAGAATTTCCCCTAGTAGATCCTGCCCACAGTGAATTTATAATCTCCAAATTTTTATCTTCGCATTCCTAATGCCCTACCCTAGAGCTTTGCATGTACTCAAAAACTCAAATAAATGTATCTTCTCATTGATTTGGGAGTTCCTTCTAGCAAATTGCAGCCCACTGGTACCTGCTTTTCTTATGGGATTCTCATTCTTGTCCCCTGGAATAATCAACAAAGGACATCCACTGAATATGATAGAAGTATGCCTCACTCTCCCTGACACTGTGAAGGTGCCATCGAACTACTAAAACTTCCTACCTGTCATCCCACCATCTTGCCAGATGACCAGACCATCATCTCTCTTTCTTGCTATTCCTTAATGGAATCCTTTATTCCTTTTCTTCTGTGTTCTTTAGTTATACATTACAACCTGCTCCTTTGAAGAGTTCTTCATTGCTTTTTAGGGATGTTCATCTTTAGCTCTTACAAAGCAGTAATATTCCAAGTCTCGATGTTGTAATGCAACACTAATACAATGTTTGTATTGAAAAGTGGGGCCTTCACTGTTATGGGAAGCTTTGGATTAGTAAAAGAACTTTGTAATTTTCTGAAAGCAATTTGGACATGATTTTCAACCCTAGGCTTTGCATATACTATATTTCTAATGTTTTTGAATGGAAGTGAAAAACTTTGTAAAGTGAAAGTAAAATTAATTTCATTTTCATCTTTAAATAGGATGGAAGTGGGGTTATGAGGTACCTACCAGTATGTTAAACTGAACTGAATATAATCTCCTTCCTTCATCTTCTATTTTAGAGTTTGCTAGATGGTATAGTATATAGAGTCTGGACTTGAACTTAGTAATACCTGAGTTTAAATCCTCTCTCATAATCTTACTAAGTATGTGACCCTGGGCAAGTAACTTAACTGCTTTCAATCTCAGTTTCCACTTCTGTAAAATGGGATAATAACAGCACTTCTCTTCCAGGGCTGTTGTGAAGGCCACACAAGACAGTGTCTGTAAAGAACTTTGCAAACCTAAAACACTATATAAATAGCATCATCGTTATTATCTTCTTCCAAATAGTTTTCTTCTCCAAGATCTCAATTTTTGTTGATGGCGTGTTCATTTTCTGAGCCATCCAGTTTTGAAAAGCAGGAGTCATTTTTGATTCTTCCTTCTCCTTCTCCCTCCTTTGACTCCTCCCCACATCTAATAAGCTGTTAAGTGTTGTCAATTTCATCTTGGCAATTTCTCTTGCATACATTCCTTTCTCTCCACTCAAATTGCCATCATACTAATTCAGAGTCTTACCCTCTCTTGTTCAGACTATCGTTATAGCTTCATAATGGGTCTCTTTGCCTTCTGTCTTTTAATTTTCTAATACCTCTTTCAGGTAGCTGTCAAAATAATCTTCCTAAGGCACAGGTCTTTTCCTCAAAGACTTTCTGTCATTATCTATCATCTCCAGGATACACATACTCCTTAGCCTAGAATTTAAGGCTCTCCAAAATATGGCCCCAATCTAACTTCCTATTCTTATTTCACATGACTTTTCTTCATGTATTCCATGTTCCAGCCCAGTTGGATTACCAGCTGTTCCCCAAACCTGACATGCCATTTCCATTTTCCATGAAATTTCCCCATGGATGTGATTCATTTCCTCCTTGTTTTTGCCTTTCTAACTACTCATCTTCCTTCAAGGTATTTAAGTCATATGACATACCTTGTGAATCCTTCCCAGATCACCCCAAGTTAAAAAACAAAAACAAAAATGTTATCTCCTTCCTTAATGTAATTGGGTTGTACCTCCCGAATTTCTGAGGAGGAAGAGGGGCCTGCAGGGTCAGTTCAAGGAGCACGATCTGTGGGCTGCAACTGTCATTGCATCAGCTAGTATTAAACTGTCTAATCTAATCAAATCCAATAAAATTTATGAAGTGGCTCTGCAAGGCACTGTAGGTGAAAATGTCTTTAGGGAGCTCATGTTAAACTGAGGTCATATAGCATGTAAAGTAACCTATGGGAATTTACTCATAAAAAGGTATACACAACATATATAAAAATAAATACAAGGTAATTTTGGGGAGGGGAGAGGACTTAGAAGCTGGGGGAATAGGGAAAGGTTTCATATTGAAAATGGCTTGAGCTTTTTTTTAAAAGGAAATTAGAGATTCTGAGAAGTGAAGGTGAAGAGGGAATGTATTTCAAGCAGGGACAGCAAATGCAAAAATGTATAGATATATACACATATAGCTATATCTATATCTATATATACATATATACATACATACACACATAGAGGAGGTAGAGTCCTATACATGAGGAATAGTAAGAGGATCACTTTCTCTAGATTGTAGAGTAGCTGAAGGGGAGTGATCATGTAATAAGGCTAGAAAGGTTGGGATTAGGTTGTGAAGGACCTTAAACGCCAAATATAGAAGTATATATTGAACCCTAGAGGTAATAAGGGGTCCACTGGAGTTTACTGAGTAAAGAAGTGTCTGATCTATGCTTTAGGAAAATAACTTTGCTAGCTGTATGGAGGCTGGATTGGAATTGGGAGAGAACTTGAGGCTGAGAGCTCAATTAGGAAGCTAATGCTTATTTAGCTAGTAAGTTCCAAGTGTAAAGTCTAAAATAAGTCCTTGCTTGTTCCCTGGGACAGTCTGTGCTTCAGTCTTCTCTGATTTTATGTAGGTTTTCCTTTCTGATAACTGTCTCATGAACTGAGGTACAAATAGATTTTGTTATTATGATTTCTGCCACCGAAAAACTCTAATTCAGAGGGGAAAAAGTAGTAGGATTATCTAATGGTTTTTTAGATTAGAACCTGACAAGTCACTGGTCCTATTCTAGATGATCAATAAGTCTTTTTGTTTGTTACCTGTTTGAGAATAACAATCTTTGATAAATATATGTCCATTCAAGGAGAGAGGAGAGTGGTGTAGTAGAGTACTAATCCGGAGTCAGGAGCTCCCATAGCTTTACTCTCACCTCTGACACATACTACCTGCTCAATCACTGACTGCTCCATGTTGCCAACCTTCAGTTTCCTCTTCTATAAAATGAAGATGAGAGGGGTCGTTGTGAGAACCAAATGGGATAAAGTATGTAACTTCTCTATTTTGGCTGACAGTACCACCAAGCTTTCAGTTACGCAGGTTGGCAACCTGGGAGTAATCCTTGATTCTTCCCTCTCCCTCAAACCCTATATCCAATCAATTGCCAAGATACCTTCCTTTTCTCTCCACTCTCACCTTTACCTATTTCCTCTCACTTGATCTATGGTAGCAGCCTCCTGATCAGTTTCCTTGCCTCCAGTTTGCCCTCTCTCCAATCTCTGCCAAATCAATATTCCTAAAACACAGATCTGACCTTGCCACTAATACTCAAAACTCTTCAGTGTTTCTCTATCATCTATTCAATGCTTCTTAAATTCACAGTTTAAGAAGTATTGAAAGGGTTGAAAGTGGAAAAATGTTTGAGAAGCTCTGATCTATAAGATAAAATGTTAACTCTTCAGCTGGGCATTTAAAGCTCTCAACAATCTGGCTTCTTTCTATCTTTCCAGTCTCATTTTATGTTACATTGCTTCACTTACATTCTATTGGATCAAACTGACCTAGTAGCTTTCCCTCATTCCATTCCCTGGATTTCCCATTTGGGGAGTGCTCTCTCTCATCTCTACTGTATAGAATCCCTTGCTTCCACCCTTCTACAACCTTCTACAAGAAGCCTTTCCAAATCTTCTTTCCTTGAAATTACTTCCTTGCTTGGATACATGTGGGATTCTCCCAGTATAGGGTAAATGGCTTGAAGGCAGGGACTGTGTCCTGATTTTGTTTAGTGGGTGCTCTTAGTGCCTTGTGCATAGTAGGTTCTCAATAAATATTTATTAAAATGAATTTAATTATGTAAAGTGTAAATACCACCTATTATTAAGGAGACTCTAGAAACTTGATTAAATTGTAACTGTAAAAAAGAAAAAAAAGTTGTAACTGTGTGACCTTAAAGAGTTCTATCCAGTGTTGTGTGGTGACTTTACTGTGCAAATCATGTTCCTAAAAACAGGAGAACACTTTGCATATTCTGAACGCATTGTCACCAAATGAAATAGAAGCCTAAGGAATTCTGGGGTATGAATTGTTCAGGTCCTGAACTTTTTTTTATATAATATTTATATGAGCAGGACACATCGCAGGTATGTTTGGGGAATGAACAATGTGGATAATTGCCTCAATTATCTGACTTGTTTCCATAGTGGAGATCTGGCCTAGGAAATCACCTGTGCTCAGAAACACAGCTGGTTGCCATGGACTGACTTATTAACTCAGACTCTTTTGCATACAAAGGGTAGCACCTGTGACTATTACAGACTGAAATTCAATTGCAGGTGCATGTGCAAATTGAGTTTTGAGGTGGAAGTTCAAGCAAATCCTTTTGAAAATGAATCCCTCTATATGGACTATGTAATGAAGAGGTAAGAGGAAAAGTGACAATCAAAGTCTAGTTCATCCAGAAATACCTGATCGTCTGATGACATTTATGATCTGATTACTAGGCTTCTCTTAGTCATTTTGTGTCACTCTGCTTCCTTTGAAAATACAATTTGAAATATTTCTCAGACCTCTGTATTTCTGAGGGCCTGGTTGCCACCAAGTTTATCTCAAGCATCTAAGTTTAGATACTGGAGATAATAGGTTGTAAAGCCCCCAAGGGAAGGTTCTCTGTCTGTCTAGATCTCTCCGAACTACACTATACACAAATAGGTGCTTAATGAATGCTCCCCTAGGAGACTAGACTCAAGCACCAAAGTGAGAGAAATAATTTCCATTCCTCCAGGTTAAGTGATGAGGGCCCTGGGATAGGCAATTTGCTTAATCAGGCTGCTGTTATGAAGACTGGGACTTCGGGGCCATCCCATATACTGCAATGTGGAGATCAAGAGGCAAGCTGTGTCAAATGGGGAGAATGGCCTTCCTCTGAGCCACCATCAATCTTCTTCTACCTGCATTCCTGTAGGCATGGAATGAATGTTGTCCTTCTGCCAGCAACATGTAACACTGTGCAAACACGCCTCCCCACCCCCCAACTTATAGCTTACCTGTGCTAATGACATTTCACATTTGTACTTACTGCCTCTGCCCTCCCTCTCGGTATTAAACAAAAGCTTCTACGTGTGTAATAATTGTTGTTAGGAGCCAAGACTTACATACATCTAGATTGTAGGTTTTCTTTAGATTGTGACTTCTGTTTTTAAGAGTTGCATAGGATGAGAAGGAATAGATTACGATTAGTCCTCTAGAACATTCAGAGTTGGTGCACTCAAGTTTCAAATGCCCCTTTCTCCTTAAAAAATTCTTTTCCTCCCTATTTTTCACTTGAAGAACAAAACTTTGTTAGGAAAACAAGTGGAATCGATCAGTAATATTATGGTTGGTTTGTAAGGGTGGTATTGGACCAGGGCTTAATATTTTTTTTAACAAATGGACCTTTTCTGGGCTTTGCTGACACTTCTATCTGCCCTGAGGATACCAAAGAGAAAAGCCTTAGGAGAGCGAAACCCTTGATGTTTACAAGACACCCAGGTTCCTAGTTCTCTGAATTCGAGTGTATATATGCACACCGATCCAATGCAAATACATACATTCTGAATTTGTTTTACTGCTTTAAGAAGCTCTTAACAACCTATGACAAGTGAAACATTTGTTAATCAAAAAACCCCTACAACCTATTCATGGGCATTGTTTGATGGTTTCTGCTCTGACCTCCAAGATCTCTTGTGGCTGGAATCGGTTATAGTAACTTGTATTTATTTTTACAACTAGCTATTATGAATGCAAACTCCCCTTATCGCCAAGTGATTGATAGGCACATTAAGAAGTTGTTCAACAGGTTGCTAGGTTTGAAGAAATGCTTAAATCCTGATAGGTTACTTTTTATCAGCAAAGACTAGGAATTAACACAGATAAGCCCAGGGGTGACCAGAATTTTATTTTCAGAGCTGAGGGCTTGCCGTCAGGGTTTTATATTTGAGTGTGTTAAGCAGTAGGTTCTGTCAGTTCCTTTTTATAGATTTCAGTTTATTTTCGTAGGTGGAGAAGAGTTCTGATGAAACTCATGCAGTGGGAGGGTCACAGAAAGCTACTGAAAGCAGTGGAATATCTGATAGTATTAATTATCCTTTTTTGAAGCGCTTGTTGCTTAACTCTTACAACCATTGGAAAGTTAACTTCCCCTTGCCCTCTACTTCTTTCCTCCCCCCACCCCGCCAAAAGGTTTTGTTCTTTTATTAGATGCCATTGAGTATTTTCCTCCTTTTCTTCCTCCCTCTCTCCTCTTGAAAACACAACTAAAGGAGAGGAGAGTTAGGTCACTGCAGGTGGTTATCTACAAGGTCAGTGACACTTAGAATTCAGAGAACTGAACTCTTAATCCTGTATCGAGTCCATCTGAACCAACAGGACCTCTCCATCTGATGCAGAATCTCATTCTGTTTCATTGGAATAGCTTCCAGAGCCCCACAAGCATTATGGGTAATAGGTACCACTGAAAAACCTTGAATAGGTACATATTTATTGGATAGGTGTTAAAAAAATTAAAAAGCACTGTTCAGAATCCTCTTTCCCTCCTCTGAATGTCAGCTAATTAACTATGCTAGAAAATTCTATGGGTTTTAATTAATATAATTCATAAGATCTTAGATTTAGATCTGGAAAGAACCTTAAAGGTCATTTAATTCAAGCAAGTCATTTTATAGATGTGGGATCTGAGACTTAAAGAGCTTAAGCCCACAGCCACATAGCTAGTCAGTTAAAGGCAATATTTGAACCCAGGTCTTTCAAACTCTTAAGTTCTTCAGAGGGTCAAGTCTTTTCATTCTTAATGATATTCTTTCATACATTCAAGAGATAAAATTTTGTGATTCTGTATTTTTTAAAGAAGAATTTAGGAGGTAGAATAAAAGAGTTAAATTATATGAATATATAAAATGTTTTCTTAAACCATTCTATTAACAAATCATAGCATCAATTTTTGTCTCTCTTACATAAGCACATGTAGCTTGACATAATAGAGAGCCTGAGAGTCAGAAAGACCTGAGTTATGTTGTACCTTTGACAGCATTTATGTTATATATATTAGAAATAAATATCTGTCCCATACCTGATTTCTATCTATATGGAGTACTTTCCTATGCTCCCCACTTTCCCACCTTTGGAAGACCATAAGCATGAGCCAACTTAAGTTTGCTTCATAGTGCACCGGGTAGAGATGTAAAGAGTGAAAATATGAGAAAAGGAATGAGACACTTTTTAAAAAATGGTCAGGCTCCCTCAGGACTGAGCTTTATCAAAGAGCCTACATGGGTTCAGACCTGAGAGGCCCATAGTAGAGAGGAAGAGGTTACAGCACCCTAGCTCTCTGAGCCCAGTCGTATTTTCTTATTAGAGATTCTTAGTCCCCTTTTCTACTAGTTGGCCACTGCCACTATATGAGCTGAAGGGACCCCCTGAACAGGACCACAGGCCATTTCGAATGTTTTTTTTTTTTTGGTTCGGTTTGTGGGCCGCTACTGCCCATGACAAATGGTCAACTTACTGGAGAGGAGCCTCCTTATACTTAGCCAGATGTGCTCAAAAGCAAACACAGTTTGTTCCAGGATTCTGCTCAAAGATAGAACCCAGCAGCCCTTGTGCCTCACTGGCATAGCCTTTAGAACCCAAAGTCATCCCCATGCCAGGATGAAGCATTGGAGTTGGACTTTTGTGAAGACTTGACAGATAAATACTCTTGAGAAAATCAGGATCTGAAAATTTAGGGGAAGCTTTAAAGATGACAAATGGTATTGTTCTATATAGTCATTCCTAGAAGAAGCAATGTATTCCTCTCCTTTAAACAAAGGTTCTTAATCTGGGGTCCACAGATTCATGGATAAGTTTCAATGAATCTGTGAACTCACATGGAAAAAAAATCACATTTTTAGTTTCTCTAAACTTTTACTGAAATATGCATTGTCTTTGATTATGAATATAGATAACAAACATTATTCTGAGAAAAGACTGCCTGATTGTTAAAGGGGTCCATGACACAACCAAGGTTAAGAATTCCTGTTTTAAATTTATCTTACACAGGCTTTTTGATTAAATTCAGTAAATAAAAATTCCACATAATTACAAAAATTGTACTTTTAGTTTTTGTTGCTGGGTATTAAATTCAGTAGCTGAGGAGATGGGGGATTGGAGAGGAGATTTGCCCTTTTTCTTGCAAAAAAAAAGAAGCAAAGAAAGAAATAGAGGTCATCAGAGCAATTTTTTGAATGCATAGAAGACAACTAATAGAAATTCAGAATGAAACAGAAAAGCAGGACAATTGCAAATAACATGTTGAATTTATTATACACTTAAAAGCAAATTGTACATATTAGGCATTTGCATTTTCATATAACTTCTTTTTCTATTCTACTTATATGTGGAATTTTTGGGGGTATTTATTAAATTCAGAATTTCATGTACAGTCGTTTTTCATTATATTATGTTATGGAAATGCTTGTTTCATTCCATAAAATAAAAATAAAATAAATTTTACAGAGAATTTTAAAAAATTCTACACAAGAGAATTACTTCTGTTTGTTGATTTAGTATGTACTGGAGTATATTTCCAAACTCTTGCTGGTGTCCAGCAGGCTGAGGGCACTCATCCTTGCAAGGAAGCAGATGATATTCGTGTAACATTGTTAAAATGGAGTTGTCGATTAAATCGATCACCCCAAATCAGGGCCCTATTCTCAACAGGTGAATTTAACACTTCTAGGAGATATGGATGCATGGTGACACTCGGTTTGTTGTCAGAGAAACTAGATTTAAATTTCGACTTTGCTGCTTTCTACCTGTGTGACTTTGGGTAAGTTTCTGGGCCTCTGTTCTCTCTTCTATAAAATGATGAGATTGCAGTAGGTCATCTCTAAGGCCTCTTTAGTTCTACATCTATGACCCTTTGTCAATCTCTTAAGCTACATCAAGGGTAAAATTTTACTCCCTTGAATTTGACTGAAGACTAGTTATTTGGAGAGCAGTACTCTCATCAGCCATGTGACAGAAGCATCACATGGACAAAAGTTTAAAAATGTTCTTGTGATCCCTGAAAAATAAGGAAATAAAGTTCAAAAATGAGGTATGGAACTTGTTTGACTAGTTTCTGTTTTAAACTTGGTGGATTACACTTCTTTGTTTTAAACCATTAGAACAGCAATGATTAAATATCAAATTCCTTCAACAGTCACTATTTCCTTTTGGAAAGTTTTGATAAAAAATATTGCATTTATTAAAACATTCTGCCCACGTGTACCACCTGTAAGATGTCTTTCCAACGTCTGGTCTTTTATTATATGACATACCACTGAGGTGCTTGAATTTGTTTTTAAATTCCTCTGTGGTTTATTTTTTTTATCATATATATGTATATATACATATATATTACATATATATATATATATTACACACCACGAAAAGCAATGGCATTTAATGGGCAAATGGCATCAAGAGACCTTGGTTCTGTTTCAACATCTCTGGCTAACTTTCCTGTGTGACCTTGGGCAAGTCATTGGATCTGAATGTATCCCAGTTTCATCACCAGTATAATGGGGATAATAATATCTCCCTTCTACCTACTTCACAAGGGTTTTGTGAGGATTAATGAGTTAATGTTTGCAAACTACTTTGAGCTCCTTTGATAAAATATAAAGCATCATTATTTATGACAATAATAATAGTCTTGAGAGTACTTTCCTTTCATCCAAGGATCTCAAAGTAATTTAACATTGTGTTTGCAACTTCACAGTAGGTTGCTATGTGTCATGGCTGGCTCCTTCTGGAAGAAACAGCCTGTAACAAGTAGTCTGTTTTTATCCTGGAGAATAATTGAATCTCTCATCGACTCTTTACATCAGTTGCATAACCTTCTTAAGACAGACGAGTAGTCTCCTTGGACCTTCTTTTTCCTTGATGTGAATTAGTGTTATGATGAAGTCTAGATACTATTTGGCAAATTCTTTAGAACTATTATCGATCAAGTAATAGAGGTATGAGAACTTGAGATTTTAAAAAAATGGTCTCTCTGTGAATACGTACTTAGGCTCAGAAACAATAATTTAGAAGAGTGATTTTTAATGGACAGATTTCAGGGAGTGTGTGAACTTGGATTGGGAAAAAATCGCATCTTTATTTTCATTAACTTCTCACTGAAATTTAATATTTCCTTCAATTATTTAAAAATACTCCGAGAAGGGGGCCAGAGGCTTCACAAGCCTGCCAAAGGGGTCTGTGACACACAAAAAGGGTTACAAACTCCTGTTTTAGAGAGGTCTGTGACTGGGGCTCATCTAGTTCTAAGGTTTTCTCAAGGAAAAATATGTATATATATATTATATATATATGTATAACAAAATAATTTTGTAACAAAAATGGTTGCATTAAAATCCTTTGGGTTACCTGGACCAATTATAGGAACATTTTAATGGTCTTTCTTAAGGGGCCTTTGGGTCAGATTGACCTTCAAGCAATGTAACATTTTTATGGAATGCCATAATGTATTAGGAAAAAAACCCTTTCAATATAGTACAGTAGAAAATAAATTGACATATAGAACCCATTTAATGAATTTAAAGCAACTAAAATATAATTAAAACTAAATTAGATGGAACAGATTAGGTTCACAAAAAAGACACATCCTAACATTAGTTAGGGAAGCCCTCGTGTCTTAAAGAATGGATAGCATCTAGATAGATGGTAGGAAGACTGGAGGATGCTTTAGACCCGGGGAGTAACATGATCAAAGCCAAGCAGGCAGAAAGCTTGTCCAAGAAACAGACCAGAATGACTGGAGTAGAATGATAGAATTTAAAGTTCAAAGGGACCTTAATCTTCATTCAATTCAACTCCCTCATTTTACAGATGCAGAGTCTGAAGCCCAGTTGGGTGATGTGAGTTTCCCAAAGTCACACTGGTAGCAAGGAGCAATTTCTTCACATTAGTGTTCTTTCTGCTAGATTTGTGGCCAGGAGGTAAAATTGGATAGGTGAGGTGTTACTGAGACTGCAGAGGGCTTTGGTAGCTGGGCAAAAGATTTTTAGTTAAATATGGTAGCAAATAGGAAGCTATTAATGTTTCTGAGCAGTCGATAAGATGACAAAAGCAATGTTTCAAGATGTCTGGAACTCATAATGATGATGATAATGATAGCTGACATTTACATAATGCTTCCTGTGTGCCAGGCACCGTACCAAGCACTTTACAATCCTTCTCTTAGTTAATCCTCCCAAGAACCCCGCAAAGTAGGTTCTATTATTATCACCCTTATTTTACAGTTGAGGAAACAGGCACAGTGAGGTCAAGTGAGTTGCTCAGGGACACACAGCCAGTGTTTGAACTCAGGTCTTCCTGACTCTAGGCACAGTGCTCTATCTGTTAAAAGCACTAAGCTGCCTCTTAGTGTGCAGGAGCCCTCAGGAGAGGACAGTTACTGAAATAATCCAGAGCACAAGGTATTAAAAGCCTGCCCCAGATCACGGGGCGACAAGGAAGGGAGAGGAAAGGATGGATCGGGGCAGCAAATCTTTTTGGACTTATTTTTATAGAAATACTGAGTTTCAATATATCAGATTAAACTCACGACTGATTCCCCAACAACAATTAATACCAGAGAGCAGTTAAATAAAACATTTTTAAAAATGATTGCTGTTAGTAATAGCATTAACTTGACAATTTCAGTTAACTTTCCCTTTGTTAGAAGAAAGGACAGATATAATGCTTTATAACTTCGTAATAACTGTGTCCCTTAATTGTAGTCTGAATTTTGTTGGCATTTAAAGTTGTTTTCATGTATGTAGCTATGGTAATTGTGTATTGGCATTTTTCTTCAGCTTTGTTTGTTACTCTGTAACACTTCATACTGATTGTCCCTTATTTGTTTGAAGCCTTCTTATTCCTGGTGCTGTATGAGGCAATAATATTCCATTACTTTCCGTACCACAATTTGTTCAACCATTCATTTATTACCCCACTCAATGGGCACATACTTTGTTTCTAACTTTTGAGTATTCAAATAATGCTGCGATGACTGTTTCTTTTCTTACAGAGAGATCTTGTTGTCAATAACATCCTTGAGGTATAAATGTAATAGTGGGGTCATTGAGTCAAAGGGTACAAAATTTTTTGTAACTTTACATGTATGATTACAAATTGTTTTCCAAAACAAAAGGGCCATTTCACAGCTCCCCCAGTGGTGAATTAATGTATGTGTTTTTCTGTGCCCCCATCAACAATGAATTATTTCATCTTTTACTATTTTGATAGATGTGAAGAGATACTTCAGATCTGCTTTAATTTGTGTTCTATGATTATTTGTAATTTTGAATTAAAATTATTTGTAAATTTGAAGACGATTTTTGAAAGCTCGTGTTTCTTTTTTTAAGATGTTCATTCATATCCTTTGACCACTTGACTGTTTTTGCTCTTATATGTTTATGTCTATTCTATAGATTTTAAATAACAGACTTATCTGAAGTGCTTTATGCAAAGTTTTTTTCCTCAAGACCATCTTTTCTTCTTTTAGTTGCACCCTATTTGTGTAAAAATTTTGTTTTTATATATTCAAACCAGTCTATTTTGAATTTTATAATATTTTCTTTGTTGTGGTTTACTCTAAACATATCTTTATTAATAGCTCAGAAAGATATAACTTTCCATTTATTTAAACTTTTTAAATGGTGTGGCTTTTAAATATATAACATATTTATGTGTGTATACATATAGATATTTGTGCATGTGCATATGCACATACACATATGTATTTGTATATATTTGCTAAAAAATAACCCAGAAATTTTGGTTGAATAAAGAATACTCTTCCCAATACTTTGTGTACTTGGGCCCATTGAAGTGGACATCCTTGTCCCATTTCTGATCTTATTTGGAAAGCTTCTAGTGTTTATTATAAATAATGCTAGCTTTGGGTTTTAGATTCATGCTTTTGGTCATATTAAGAAAAAGTATTTTTATTCACGTTACTATAAATGAGCGCTGTATTTTATCACAGGATTTTCCTGCATCTATTGTTATAATTTTGTGGTTTCTGTTGTTGTTATTGTTGTTTTGTTGTTTGGGCCTGTGATTTCCTTGCTATAGAGAATACCTCTCGGTAAGAAAACTTTCTTTATTGCTGTAGATCAGCAAATGTTTTACAATTTAGCACTTGGCCGAGTGATGGGAACAGAGTAGATGCTTAAAAAATGTTCATTGATTGACTAATTGAATTTATAATCTTAGTGTATTGCTTGAGAGGTTCAATGATTTGCCTATGGTCAGTATATGTCTGAGGTGTGGTGCTGCTTTTTTGCTTATTAATACGATCTATTATAATAATTATATTTTAGAGTTGACCCATCTCTAATTTATTTAATGTCATATTATCTTTGAATTCCAACTTGCTTTCAATGAATAATTTACTTGAAATATTCTTGTACCCTGACAATACCTGAATTTTTTTTGCATCAAAATTCATCAGTGATATTAGTCTATAGTTCTCTTTTTCTGTTTTTCCTTCCCTAGTTTGGGAAACAAGATGATGTTTTCTCATATACAGAGTTTTGATGACTTGTCTAGACTCATTATCTCTACTTTCTTTAAGTCTTCTTCCAATTTTGCCATTAATTTTTTTTTTGTTAATTATTTGTCAATCCATTGCTGTTTTTTTTTTTTTTAATTCTACCTGAGTCAGAGTTCTATTGCTTTGGTGAGATTTTCCATTATATTTTCTAAGTTTCTGAGTCTCATGGTTGTATTCTTGAATTCTTCCTAACCTAGTAGATAAAAGATCTTACTTCATTTCTCTTTCTATGCCTATAAACCACTCTGGAGGTCCTTATCTCCATTTTCTTTGTTTAGGGGTGCAGCTGTTTTTTGCAGCCTTATTCTTTCCTCCTAGAGATTGCTCATCTCTTCATTGCAGTGAGGTCTGGTTTTTTTTATTGTTGTTGTTATTTATCCATTTCTTCTGTCTTTCTGCTAGTTTTCCAAAATTTTTCATAGGAGAGTTTCTTTACTTTTATTCTTTTATTTTTATTTGGTATATTTGACACTTTTTGTAGAAAGGCAAGCAAACTGGACTTAGGCACAACTACTCATTGTTTCATCTTTCTGGAATTCTAGTATGAGAAACACTTTGAAAGAAGAGTAGGTGAGATTTAGGAGGTGTGTGTGTGTGTGTGTGTGTGTGTGTGTGTGTGTGTGCGTGTGCGCACATACTCATGATTCTATGAAGTGGTGGACTAATTTTTTTCTCCTCCTGAGTCAAGTAAAGTCAAGTGATCAGGTATTTATTGAGCACAAGCATTGTGCTAAGCACTGAAAATAAAGATATAAACAAAAAACTAGACAGTTTCTGCCCTTAAGGAGCTTATATCCTAATAGAGGAATATAAAAAGGAATACATAAAAAGGAAGCCAAAAAAGTGGAGGGGGGAAGGGAGAGGTAAAAGATATTCATATCGGAGCATGGCGTCTAGAGAATCAGAAGTGGAACCTGGAGAGGAATAAAGTGGCGACCATGTTGGACCTGAACCTTTTCCTTAAAATGGAGACTCTAGAAGGTAGAGGATTATGACTCCACAAGAGCATTTTCAGGACTGTAATTTTCCCATGTTAAATAGGACAAGGAATATTCAGGAATGTAATTTTCCTGAAGGAAGCAGGACTCTAATGTACTATTCTGACACATCCTGACGTCATGGAAGTGACCTTGGCTTCTTAAAAGCTATCCTAGCAGAATGCAAGCTCTGGCAGGTTCCTCAAGGCTCTAAAAGCTTCAAGTACAATAGAGGCCCAGTGACGGAGAGTTTATCATCCGACAGCTCGGCTTAGGTGTAGCCTAGCTAAGTCGGGGGAGGCTCATCTCCAGATTGTCTTAAGTGTGATTAGTTTTTTGGACATAGCAACCCCTCAAGCCTATTTCGTGAGGCAACATGATCTGTCCTACCTCAGGAGGACCCGCATCAATGAAGTCACAGATCTATTAAAAATTTAGTTTTCCTTTGGCATTAGCTAAGTTATTTTATTTCAATGAAAAAAAATTGGAGTATTTGCTTTCACTTTCCCAAGGAAGTCAATAAGACAAAATGTCTTCATGCAGTTCTCAGATAAGTCTTTGGATGGATGAATCAGTTGAACAAAACAAGAGGTCTGATAATTTGGTGTGGTGTAGAAGTAGCCACTGTCCTGGTTTATCAATCACGTTGTGGTACATGACAATGTTCTTAAACAAGCATTCGTATTGATAGGCCTTCTGTACATGCTTATACATTTTGAAAAGTTCCCTGTCAGCTCCAATATTTGATTCATGAAGTCTAACCATTAGATTGGGAGCAATATGTCGAGGAAAGTTGAATGTTTATCTAGAGCACTAGGAATAATAGAATGCAGAAATGTTATAGCAAACTGGGGGTGGGGACTAATCAGAGGCCACAGGATCATAGGATTTTTGGTTTAGAACTGGAAGGGGCATTTGCAGTCATCTAATCTAAACTTCCCATTTTTATTATAATTTTTTACAAATGAAGACAAAATCTCTTTAAGGCTTCTTTTACGTCGGATAACATACCCCATTCTACCTCTCTCTTTCTCCTTCTCCCTGTGCATTCTTCATTTTCATCTCTTAATTTTATTTTTTTAGATAATCATACCACCACATTCAACTCATAACTATGTTTTCTGTCTATGTATACTCCTAACTGCCCTAATAATGAAAAAGTTTTTAGGAATTACAAGTATCATTTTCTCATCTAAGAATGTAAACAGTTAGACCTTATTGAATATCTTACAATTTCTCTTTTCCTGTTTACCTTTTTTTGCTTCTTTTTTTATTTAGTATTTTATTTTTCCTCTGTTACATGTAAAAACAATTTTTTAACATTTGTTTTTAAATCTTTGAGTTCCAAATTCTCTCCCTTCTTCCTTTCCTATGCCCCTTCCCCGCACTGAGAAGGCAAATAATTCAATATAGGTTATACATGTATAGTCAAGTAAAGCATATCCATAATAGTCATGTTGTGAAAGAAACCATAGACAAAAAAAAAAACCTCAAGAAAAAGTAAAGTAAAAAAAGTGTGCTTCAATCTGTATTCAGACACCATCAGTTCTTTCTCTGGGGTTGAATAGCATTTTTCATCATAAGTCCTTCAGAGTTGTCTTGCATCGTTGTATTGCTGAGAATAGCTAAGTCATTCACAGCTGATAGTCTTAAAATATTGCTGTTAGTTTGTACTCACTACATTTCACTTCGTACCAGCCCATACAAGTCTTTCTAGGTTTTTCTGAGAGTATTCTGTTCGTTATTTCTTATAGTACAATAGTATTTCATCATAATCACATACCACAACTTATTCAGTTATTCCCCAATTGATGGGCATCCCCTCAAATTCTAATTTCTTTACCTCCAGAAAAGAGCTGCTATAAATATTTTTGTACATATGCATCCTTTTCCTTTTTGTTTTTTATCTGTTTTGGGATATAGACCTATTGGTGGTATTGCTACATCAAAGGGTTATATAGGCCTGGTTTTATAGGCCTTTGGGTATAGTTCCAAATTGCTCTGCAGAATGGTTGAATCAGCTCACCACTCCACTAACATTAATTCTCGTTTTTCCCACATCCCCTCCAACATTTGTCATTTTCCTTTTCTGTCCTATTAGCCAATCTAATAGGTATGTAGTAGTACCTCAAAATTGTTTTAATTTGCATTTTTCCAATCAATAGTGAGTTAGAATATTTTTTATATGGTTATAGGTAGCTTTGATTACTTCATCTGAAAACTGATTATGTCTTTTGATTTTTCACCTACCCTTTGTAACACATTCTTCTGTTGCAATCCTAGCTCCTTTGCCCTCTAGAATATCATATTCCAAGCCCTCCAATCCCTTTATGAAAAAGCTGCTAAATCTTGCGGTATCCTGACTGTGGTTCTATGATACTTGAATTGTTTCTTTTTGGCTACTTGCAAAATTTTCTCCTTGAAAAGCTCTGGAATTTGGGTATAATGTTCTTGGGAGTTTTCATTTTGGGATCTCTTTCAGGAGGTGATCAGTAGATTCTTTCAATTTCATTTTATCCTCTGATTATAGAATATAAGAGCAATTTTCCTTAATAATTTCTTGAAAGATGATACCCATGCTCTTTTTTATGATCATGGTTTTCAGGTAGTTCAATAATTCTTAAATTCTCTCTCTTGGATATATTTTCCCAGTCAGTTGTTTTTCCAGTGACATAGTTCACATTTTCTTCTGTTTTTTCATTCTTTTGATTTTGTTTGATTGTTTCTTGATGTCTTGTAAAGTCATTAGCTTCCATTTGCTCCACTCAAATTTTTAAGGGATTATTTTCTTCCGTGAGCTTTTGTACTTCCTTTTCTATTTGGCCAATTCTGCACTTTAAGGAGTTCTTCTCTTCAGTGAATTTTTTATATCTTTTTCCATTTAGCCAACTCTGCTTTTCAAGGCATTCTTCTCTTCATTGGATTTTTGTGCCTCTTTTACCATTTGGCCCATTCTGGTTTTTACACTGTTATGTTATTCAGTATATTTTTGTGCCTCTTTTACCAAGCTTTGACTCTTTTCTTAATGACATTTATTGCATCACTTTTATTTCTCTTCCCAATTTTCTTTCTACCTCTCTTATTTGATTTTTGAAATCTTTTTTCAGCTTTTCCATGCCTGGGCCCAGCTTATATTTTTCTTTGAGGCTTTGGATGTAGGAGTTTTGACTTTATTGTCTTCTTCTGGGTTTGTGTTTTGATCTTCCCTGTCACCATAGTAACTTTTTATGGTCTCTTTCTGCTGTTTGCTCTTTTTCAAGCCTATTTCTTGACCTTTAACTGTATGGTAAAGTAGGGCTTTGCTTCTGGAATGGACAGGGCACTGTATCAAGCTTCAGGTTTTTTGCGCAGCTCTGAACCTTTAAGTTTTTGGTTCTTCCAAGGTGTTTGCTTCTTCCAAGATCTAGGGAGAGGTGTGTTTACTTGTGTTGTTGTGTTTGTCCTTTGTTCTCAGAGGGGACCATGATGTCAGGGAAATGATGACATGACTTGCAGTGGACTTTGATTTGAGTGAGGGAGGACTGTGCAAGGTTACCAGCCTAACTTTTTCCTTTAGAGCCATCTTGGTCCAGAGACCTGATATTTATCAGGATGACTAGAGATGGCCCAGGACGCATTGTGAGAGCCTGACCCTTTCAGGCTAAGGTCTTTTCAGGTTCTCACTCTGAGTGAGGTAATGCCCATTCAGTGAATAGTCCTCTTGAAGAAGTTCATCAAGGGATGGCCCCTTTAATCAAAACTGGTGTATTGGTGTTTCAACAATCCGGCTAGCAGCTGCTGTAGGTGTGTAAAACCAACACCAACCAGCGCACAGAACGCTGCAAGCCCAGGTTCTTTTGATCTGCTTTACTAAGGAAAGCAGCATTAAGGGGTTAACAATCTTAATTGTTTTAATCCAGTATGCCAATCTCATTGACTTAGTTCAGGGGAAAAAGCCAGCACCCTGAACTTCAGTGGGAATACAAACATACATTTATAAACGGACCAAATACAATTCATAGTTACCAAGGAACCATCAAAATCTGAGTTCAGCCGGGATCTTGACAAAGGCTGGCCCAGAGTCATGCGAACCACTCCTGCTGTGGCTCAGAGCTCCGAAAAAAGAAAGCCAACTTCTGGTCTTATATATCTTGTTTAGGGTCAAAGGTGAGTCATACATGCAACTTACCCACATGACCTAAAATCATCACAGAAATGCAGCTTAAACCCATGCAGTCTAAAAGCCTCTGATATCACAAACATGTCACTCAAACCCATGTAAACTAGGCTTTCCCTTGAGGCAAGGAAGTCATCAAGGACTCCTAATTTAATCAAGGAAATAAAAGCCAAACTCTTCAAGGGTACTTGGTTGAATAAGTGCTAACAGCCCATCTTGATTACCAATACAACTGGTCTGTAACTGCAAGTACTCTTTTTCATTCTGGCACTATGAGGAGGGTCACGTTCCCCTGTGGTCTCAAGCTCTGGTGTGCTAGTGCTCCTTCTTGACCTGGGACTGAGACCCAGGACTCTGATCCATCTCTACATATAGGCAACACAGAATCCTGCACTTGGTGACAGAAAAGCGACCCCTGTAAATCTCTTCCTGACCATCTATCTGACTCCCTTGCCATCTTTGGGCTGTGAGGTCCAGAAGCCACCACTGCTGCCACTGATTCAGTCACTCCCGAGGCCTACTCCTGGTTTGCTGGGGCTTATCTACACTGATAAAGCCTGTGCTGGACTTTGCTCTACTCTCATCCTGGTGCAATAGACCTTTCCTGCTCACCTTCTAAATTGTTTTGGGCAAGAAAATTGTTTCACTCCATCTTTTGGGGGTTCTGATGCTCTAGAATTTGTTTAGAGTCATTATTTAAAGATATTTGGAGGGTTTGGGAGAGAGCTCAGATGAGTCTCTGCTTTTACTTGGCCATCTTGGCTCCGCTCCCCTGAAGGTGGGATTTTAGCTGGAATTTAAAAGAATCCAGGGAGGTCAGTAGTCTGAGTAGAGAAGTTCAAGTGATCTAGGCATGGAGGATAGTCAGAGAAAATGCTCATAGCAGAGAGATGGAGTCATGGTCTTGTTTGTGGATCAGCCATGAGGCCAGTGTCACTGTATCAAATTGTGTTAGAAAGATCTTCCTTTCTCTCCTTTCACTTCCAGTGCAATGCTGAGCTCCCATGGCAAAGTTGGAACCCTGTCCATGAAGAAAGGCTTCTTGGTCAGCTCTAAATTACACTTGCTTTTCTTCATACCCTTGGCCAAATATACCCCCTTCCCGACTCTAGCACACCTATAGATTGTCTTCCCTAATATAATATAAACTCTTTGAGAATAAGGGATTATTTTGATCACTTATAAAACTTGGGCCTGTTTGGGCATATCCAGTTTCCCAAGTATGGAGGCACCCTTGAGGGGTCTTTAGGGTTACCCTTTCTACTGCTCTCTTGGGTGCCACAAACTGAACCAGCATGAAGGGAAGGACTTCCCTTGTTTTCTCTCTCTCTCTCTCTCTCTCTCTCTCTCTCTCTCTCTCTCTCTCTTTCTCTCTCTGTCACCAGCACTCTAAGAAATGGATCTGGAGGTGGAGGTGTTTGTTTTGTTTTATGTTTGTCCTCTCAAGTCAGATGCTCGAGGCGATCCTGGGAGTTTGTGCCATGATGGTTTTGGAGCCAGAATTATAGGCAGCATGACGTAGCCAGCCAGCCTGGGTTTGAAAGTTCTGAAGAAGCTAGGGTGCCTGGGACCCATGCCCAAGGAGGATTTTAGATTTGGAACTGGGACTGTACCCTGTGGGAACCCAGAAAAATTATGAACCTAATCTCCTTCCCCTCCCCAGAGAATGTGGTGGTACAAAAGAGGGGGAGAAGTTTTATGCCTCCTGTGAGTTGGGAGAATAAGTTAGTATATTTGTGACTATACCTTTTGAATCAAATATTTCTTTGTCAAAGCAAGTGCAACTATTTGTAGTTAAATGGAACTAGGGTTCAGGGAACCACCCCCTACAATTGAAAGAATAACATTGGCAAGGGCTGAACCATTTGCAGAAAGTCTAGACACCCTCAGCCCCCTTAAAGGTACCTGAGAACCCTGGGGGTAGGAAGGGTAAAATCTAACTTACCTCACCTTCCAGATAGGAGGGGTCAGGGTGGTCTGTGTTACATTTGTATTATGTCCTAAGTGCTTAGCAGGGTGCCTGGTACATAGCAAACATTTGCCAAATGCTTTTTAATTCGTTCATTTATTCCTCCAGAAATAAAATCAGTCATGGTTGAGTTCAGGTAATGTTTAAGTATTGTTTTCATTAATATTATTGTTATAATTTTGTTCATGGCTCTGTAGAGTCTACTCTCTTTTCTCTGTATCAATTTGCATCAGTCTTCTCATGTCTTTTGGGTTTTTTTGAATCATTTTTTTAGGGAGAAATAGTATCCCATTATGTTCCCCTGCCATATTTTGTGCAGTTATTCCCCAGCTGAGGGACATCCATCCACCTTGTTTCTAGTTTTTTACCACAAAAAAGCCCTGCTATGAATATTTAGGTGTGCACAGGACATTTTTCTTGTCTTTGACCTCTTTGGAGTAGAGGAAGGAGTGAATCGGGTGATGAACAATTCTGTGATTTTTCTTGCTCTTAGCTTGCTTTCTATAACAACTGAATTGTTCAATAGCTCTACCAACAACATACATGTGCCTGTTTTCTCCAGCCTTGAGTATTTCTATTCTTACCAGCTTTGCCAACTTAATGATGCTTCCATCGTTTCTGCCCCTTCTGAGCAGCGCAGGATCTTCTCTGGAGCACTCCTTCTGAGCCAGAACCAAATTCATGACATTCAGAGACACCACAGCTGAGAAGTGTAATTTAGGGAACTGGCAGCTTGAATTTGAGGGTGAGGTATGAGAAGCATTAATTCTAGGAATAGATGGAAAATCTGTTGGAGGGGAGGTCTTGTCACTTCCTTATGTCTAGGGATAGGCAGGTGTATGTGGGTTTCTGCTTGGTTGGAACTTTGTGACAAGGTTCCAATGGTTATCTAGGTGTAGTAATCCCTTCCTGGCACTAGTTATCCTGAGTTCTGTAAGTCTATTCCATCAAATTATTGGGAGAGCGCTGGAGGTTCTGACAGTATTTTGATCATGACTAAAGGTGAGACTCGTGTGCATATTGCTAGATAAGCATGGAAGATTAAGAACCATCACTGTAGATAGATGTAGTTAAATCTTCCAAAATTCAATTCACTGGAGGAGGATATTTCATGCCAAATCTTGACTCTGGGACTGGAAAGACCTGGTGCTGTGTCTCAACCCTGCTGGAGCCAATAAATAAGCTAGATAGTAACCTTAGCTCTAGAGTATTTGT
This sequence comes from Phalanger gymnotis, assembly GCA_028646595.1. NCBI lineage: Eukaryota > Metazoa > Chordata > Mammalia > Diprotodontia > Phalangeridae > Phalanger > Phalanger gymnotis. Next base: position 90,865,603 of record CM053626.1, read on the forward strand.
ACTAGACATTTGGTATAGGGACTGCATCATTAAGCAACTTTCTCTACCAATGTCAATCTCCAACTGCTAGGGGAACCTTCTTTAGTTCCTGAAGGAACGTTGTCCAATTTGTACAATAAAGGACCATTTTCCACAAGATAGAGGGCAGGTTATCCAGGCAGGATACTTACTGTTTTTTGGACATTTCGAACTAGATGTCCCATAGACATCTCACACTCAATATATTCAAAAAAGAAGTCATCGTCTTTCCCCTCAAAAATCAATCCTCTTTATTTTTCCCCTCATTTTAATTTAATTTAATTTCATAATCATTTATTTTCCATTCTCTCCCTCCCATTTTAAAATAAAAACCAAATCCTTATAATAAACTTGTATAGTCAAGTATCCTTATCTAGAAAGGTATGTATAATTCTGTATCTTGAACCTATTATCTATCTCTTAGGAGGTGATATCCTTCTATCTAACTTCCTGACTCCTGTTGAGGGTGCCATCTTCTTTTTTCCTGGTTGCCAAGTTTCATAACCTTAGAGTCATCTTTGGCTCCACTCTCTCTCACTTCCCATATCCCATCAGTTGCCAAGATTTTTATCCTTCCTCTACCATGTTTCTTTTTTCCATCACTTTTCCACTCATCTAGATATCACTCAAGGTCAGGCCCTCATTGCTTCTTCCAATTGTGACAGCCTCTTAATTGATCTGCCTCCTTAAGTATCTCCCCACTCCAATATGTCATCCATAGAAGTGCCAAGACGACATTGCTAATGCACAAATCTGGGCATGTTCATCTTCTGTTTAAGGCATTTTGGTAGCTTCCTACCATCTTTGAGATAAAATACAAACTCCTCTGGCATTTAACCTTTTCAGTCTGTCCCCAGCCTCTCTTCCCAGACTTATTACACATTACTCACCTACATGCATTCTCTGGTATGGCCAAATTGACCTACTTGGTGTTTCTTTACATAGGAAGAAATTCCATTTCATGTCTCTGAGTTTTTACAATGTGGGCCTCTGCTTCTTTCCCTACTCCCTCTGGAGGGTACTCCTTTCTTAAGTACTTAGCACAATGACTGGCTTCTTTACTGACCTCCCCCTGTAGAATCCCTAACCAAATAACCTTCGAATCTCAGTTCAAGTACCACCTCCTCCTCCTCCAGGCCTTTTCTGATCCTCCTCACTACTTTGTACATATTTTGCAGCTTCTTATATTTTTCTGTGTGGTTTCCCTTAATAAAGCATAAGCTGCTTGAAGACAGGGACTGCTTTGGCTTTGTATCCCCAGTGTCTGGTACATAGTAGGTGTTTAATAAGTGATTGTTGATTGATTGACACTAGGATGGCCATCTTAGCAGTGGCTGTGGCGAAGTCCTGGTGGTCCATGAACAGTTTGTACTGGGCCACAAATCCTGGGAAACCCTTTTTGTGCTTAGAGCTGGGGGTTTCCCTAGGTCTGCTGTCTTTAGTTGCTGCTTGAGCTCACAGTTTGCTTACTGCAGGATGTCAAATGTGCTTCACATGGCAGTCGGTTCCTTAGAAGACTGCTAATTCTTGCTACAGACCCACAGCTCCTTTAGCATTCCTGCTGGGAGAGCTTATGATAGGCAAATAGTTCTACTATAATCAGATGTAGTCAAGTCTGTTTGAAGGTGGCAACCAATGAGATTAGAAAAGGACTTGATGCTCCTGGAGAGCAATGCAAGTGTCATTTAGGATCAAAGCAAACATATGCCACAAAGTCAGACCTCAGGTTGGTACTGGGGCTTATTTGGAATGCTAGATTCCAATGTATTGAGAAGAAAGCAGGAAATTGGTTCCTAGAAAGGTTAAAGATTCAGGCCAAGAGATTAGGAAGTTGCTGACAATTTGTATGATTCAACCTGTCTCTCCCAAGCTTTGGTTCTTTTTTTTTTTTCTGGATATGCCCCATGCTGGTACACTAGTGTGGTCACAGAATAGGTCCATATCATCCCCTTCTTACTTAGTCATTCCATAAAGATTATAAGCACAGACAGATTCAATGTCTTGGATCACATGATATTAGTTTGGGAAAGCTGGCTGGAGGGGGAAAATCTTAGATTGTGTTCTGAAAAAGAAAAAGAGAGGAAGACAGAGTTTTTGTGAAAAGAATGGGAATATCCCTTTAGCAGAAAGCAATGGTGGTATGTTTCAAGGGAAGTGGCTTAGGCAGTTCATTCTGAATGGCTACGGCAGAGTGGTCTGAGTCCAGCATAGGTCAAAGCAAAGAATCCTAGAGCTAAACTATGGAGCAAAGAGACCAGTTATGAACTGGCATCAGGCCAATGGGCCAAGATCTGAGAGAGAGAAAAAAGTTCTGGGCTGAATGGCAAAACACAGGAATGGCAAAAAACAGGAAGTGATGTCAGGAACACAGGAGAGATGAATCAGGTTGCCAAACCAAGATCAGGAGCAACGGCAGTTCAGGCAGTAGGGGAAGTTACACAGTGTAAGCCTAATGGGTAGGTAGGACAAACAGACAGATCATTAGTAGACAATCAATCAACACATATTTATTTATTTATTTATTTATTTATTTATTTATTTATTTATTTATTTATTTATTTATTTATGGGAACCCTTAGCAATATTTTATTTTTCCCCCAGTCAAAGGCAATTTTAAATATTCATTTAAAAAAATCTTTTAGTTCCCAATTTTCTCTCTCCCTCCTTTACCTTCCCCCTCCCTGAGACAGTGATTTGATAATACGTTATATATCAACATGTGTTTATTAAGGGCTTCTCATGACAAGTACTGTACTTGGCTTTGGAGATACAAAGACAAAATGGTTTTTGTCCTCAAGTGACATTTTAAAAGGGAAGACAACATGTACATATATGAATTTGTATCAAATATATACAAAATTAATGCATAAATAGAAGATAATTTTATTTTTAGAGGAAGGCGCTGACACTTGGGGAGATCAAGAAAGATCTGCACAAGTTGACCTTAAGCCAAGCTTTGAAGGAAACTTGGGGTTCTAATAGGCAGAGGAGAAGAAGGATCATGTCCTGGGCACATAGTAGTCATGGAAACAAGAGATAAGAGTGTTGCAGATGAGGAGCAGCAAAATCAATCAATCCACAAACATTTATTTAGAGGTAGCTGTGTGCCAGATACTGAGCTTGGCACTCAGGATACAAAAAGAGACAAATAAAAAGCTCAAGGAGCTTATAATCTAATGGGAGAGACAACAAAAGGCTAGCTTGGCTGAACCATAGTGTATGAATGGAAGCAATGTGGAAAAAGAATAAAATGTGACTAGGGTTTGGACTTGGAAATGTTTCCTGTTTCACCTGACCGTGCATCTCAATTTAGCTCCTTCATATATAGTTTACTTATTTCCCAATGGGGTCCTCATGGTAGAGAAGCATAGAAACAGAAGCAGGTAAATCAATGAACTGCAATAATATAAAAGAAAACATCACTAAAAAGGTGGCTGGACTCAGATAAAATGCAATAATCAATTTTATTGCCAGATATGAGATGATAAAACATATTTCTCTCCTCTTAGTAAAAAGGTGAGGCACTACTGGCCAGGGATGTTGCATGTGCTATGAGGCATGATTCCTGGGCTCTCCACTTTAGTTTAACCTTTTGTTTGTTACAGTTGAGGGGTGTGTGTGTGTATGTGTGTGTGTGTGTGTGTGTGTGTATCAGGAAATTACTGTGGTATAAGAAAAGGAATCAATAGTTGTATTTTTTTTAAAGGCAGGTGAATTAAGTGAAAGGAATGATTGAGAGGGTGGTAGCTTAAGAGATGGCAGGACAAATAGGTTTTTTTTTAAAGACAAAAGAGATTTGGGCATGTTTATGGGCAATAGGGAAGGAGCCAGTAGTTAAAGAGAGATCAGAGATTGGAGAGGAGATGATCAAAAGAACTGACTCCTGGAAGAAACAAGAAAGGATGGGATCGAGAGCATAGGAAGAAGGGTCAGCATTGTCAAGGAGGATAGTCAGCTCTTCCTTAGAGAGTGGGATAAAGTAGAAGAGAGTAGGTGATGATGGTGAGGAGATTTGTGGTCTACAGTTCAGAAGAAAAAGTAACTCATCCAATGAGCTCCATTTTATTAAGTGAGAGCTAAGTTTCTCTTGGAAGTGAGGAGTGAGGGGTGAGGAAGTCATTTAAGTGGCTTGAGGAGAGAAAAAGTTTATGTTATGATATAGAGTCAAACAGGGACCAGCAGGACTGTAGTGTAAGAGGAGTGACCTAGTTGAGATTAGAGAATTTACATTTGTAGCAGACCCAGTCATGATCTAGTTTCTCAAGTTCTATTTAGCAGTACAATAAGGGCAGAGAAGGTGTAACTCAGGGATGAGGTTTCAAAAAGGATGAAGACATGATAAAGGGACAAGGGATTTCAGGATGGAAGGTGGTGTTCAGTCAAACTGGTTAACTATAGAACCAAATAGCAAAGAGGATGAAAGTGAGGCCAGAGCAGGAGTTGGACTAGAAAAACAGGAGGATTGGGGGCAGCTAGGTGGTGCAGTGAGTAGAGCACCTGCCCTGGAGTCAGGAGGACCTGAGTTAAGATCTGGCCTCAGACACTTGACCTTGGGCAAGTCACTTAACCCCAATTGCCCTGCCCCTCCCC
>CM053626.1:90870710-90908752 GCA_028646595.1 Phalanger gymnotis
TTTGAACTCAAGTCTTTTTGGTTCCGGTTCTAGCATTCTATCCAATGCCCACCAGCTGCCTCTTTCCTTGAGGGTAAGAACTGTTTGACTTTTGTCTTTGAATCCTCAGTGCCTAGCACAATGCCTGGCATATAATAACCATTTGTAAAAGTAAATAAGGTAGGACTTTTTGCTGTTGACCTTTAATGACTCTGGCCTTTGTTTGAATGGGGCAGATAAAGTGGGATGTTTTTGTATTTCTCAGCACTGAGACAATTGGGAGTCATTGATTTGTATCTGATGTGATACTGGGGGTGGGGAACTTTTCCACAGCCCAGCCTGTGTGAGGTTGGGGCCCTTGGGGCCCTGAACAGGATATATAAGCACAGAGGTTGGTGTTCTTTCTCGGAGCTCTGAGCCACAGCAGGAGTGGCACATGACTTGGGGCCAGCTGTTGTGTGAGCTCCCTGGCTGAAACTCAGATGTTGATAACTATGAATTGTATTTGGTCTGTAATTCAGGGTGCTGGTTTTTTCCCATGAACTAAGTAAATGATATTTGTATGCTGGATTAAAGTAAGATTGTTAACTCTTTAAAGTTGCTTTCCTTAATAAAGCAGATCAAAAGGACCTGGGCTTTTGCAGCATTCTGTGTGCTGGTTGTTGGTTTTGCACCCTCACAGCAGCTGCTAGCTGGATTCTTGAAATACCATTTAATAAATGTTATTTGATTGATTAGCAGCAGACCTACTACAGCAGAAAAAGGAATTGCATATAATTCAGAGCTATGGAAAATACAGGTTTGGATAATTGTTTTTTTTTAAATTAAGATTTTTATTTTTAGTTTACAACACTCAGTTCCACATGATTTTGAGTTCCAGATTTTCTTCCCCCCCCCCCCACATCCCCAAGATGGCATGGAATCCAAAGTATCTTCTACATGTAACTTCACATTGAACTTATTTACACAATAGTCAAGTTGTAAAGAAGAATTATGACCAATGGAATGAATCATCCTGAGAAAGAAGAAACAAAAAAAAAAAACAAAATTAAAAAAAAGGAGAGCAAACAGTTTGCCTCAATCTGCATTGACTCCATAGTTCTTTCCCTGGATGTTGATAGCTCTCTCCCTCATGAGTCCTTTGGAGTTGTCTTTGAACTTTGTATTGCTGAAAAAAGTGAGGTCTATTGAGGTTAGTTGTCACAGAATCCATATATCTGTGGTTGTGTATAATGTTCTCCTAGTTCTGCTCTGCTCACTCAGCATTATATCATGTAGGTTTTCCAGGTTATTACGAAGTCCATATCATCCCCATTTCTTATAGCACAATAGTATTCCATTACCTTCACATACCACAACATGTTCAGCCATTCCCCAATTGATGGGCATCCCCTTGATTTCCAATTCTTTGCTACTACCAAAAGAGCCTGTATAAATATTTTTGTACACATGGGTCCTTTTGCCACTTGCGTGATCTTTTTGGGATACACGCATAGAAGTGGTATTGCTGGGTTAGAGAGTAGGTTTGGATAATTATGGAATCATCCAGATTGTTGTAAAAAACATGAATTTACGTGTCAGACCTGGAGGACAAAATCACTATGCGGAGGTCTCAAAATAATTGACATCCCAGGAAATAAAGAAACAACAACAGCAACAAACTGAACACTATTTTACAGAATCACACAATTTGAGTTGGAAGGGACTTCTGTGGCCATCTAGTCCAAACCACACACATATTCCAGGAAGTAATTAAAGTTCCCAGAACTGGTAAAAACAATGGGAAAAATACAAATGTACAAGATATAAGACTTAACATGCCTAGATACATCATAATAAATGTTTGTTAAATTGAATTGAATCATAGTTCAATGGACGAAAAAAATACTTCAAACTGTTGGAAGAGGTATGGAAACCACTTGCCAAGGAACAATAAAATGCAGGACAGTGGACTTTTTAAGGTGAACAGGGAAGGATTGGAAAACCTGAAATACAACACTTAAAAATTAAAATGCATGAGCTATGAACCCTGAATTATCTATGTAGCAAAACTCAGTATTGTTAGATAGGCGGGAGACAGATATATAAGAAGCAAACACTTGGAAAAGTTTACAGAGAGTTATATCAATTTCTAGGAAATCTTTGAACAACAGATAAGCCTCTCAGATGAAAAGAAAAATGCTTAAAATAATTCATACTTCTCAATCATAGATAAATCAGTTGCTTTTAAAATGTGAGAATACTTAGAGTAATTGTACTTGCTAAATTATAGAAGTCTTCAAAAGGTTTATTTCAGAGATACATATTCATGTATGTATGGGGAGGGAGCAGAAGAAAACTGAAGATGAGGAAGAGAAGGTCAATTCTTTGATAAAGGAGAAAACTAAGTTAAATAAACCTACTTATTGATATGTTAGAAGAACTATTTTTAGAGTGCTTTTATAAAGCTTAGATTAATAGTACAAATAAAAATAATAAGAAAGTATTTATCATCTTCTGACAGTATGACTGAGGAAAAGAAACCTGAGAATTTTAATGCTAAGTATAAGTGGACTAAACCTTCCAATAAACCAAAGAGAATCCCAGAATAGATTGCGACAAATCCAACAATATCACGTTTACCTCAGAAAAGTGAAAAATTGTTGAAAAGTGAAAGAGTGGATTAAAATTTGCCATATTAATGCCCAATCATAAAAAGTTGGAGTAGCACTATTAGACAAAGTTGAATTCAGATCATGACACGTAAACAAGGACATTTTATTAGGTTAAATGCCTCTATGCAAAATGAGAGTATATAAATTTTAAATTATATATGTATACATATATATTACATCTAATAATTCTGCAGCAAAATTTATAAAGGAATACCTCATAGTCTTGAAACATGAAGTAGATAAAAATATTTTTGTTGATTTTAACATCAACATTAACATCTCATGTTTATGAAAGGGATAAATCCTACAAAAAGATCAACAAGAAAGAAATCACATCGCTAAACAGAATGTTAAAGAAACTATGCCTAATAGCTATATGGAGAGATCTCAAGGTAAAAAACAGAGATTAACTTTTCATCCTCAACATTCATGCAACTCATAAAAAATCTGATCATGGATCATCTGCTGAGCTAGAAGGAGAATATAGACAGATACAGAAAAGGAGAGGTTAAGTACACCACATTTACAGTGATGTAATACATTTAATAAAAGTAGTAATAAAATTAGTGGTAAATAATGCAACAAATAAGTGTAGTCTTGCTGGAAAATTTTTAAAGTATTAAAGAGTAAAGAGAGAAAAGAAGAAATTATAAAAACAGTAACAATTTACTTCAAAGATAATGACAATACAGATAGAGTATATATATGAAAATCTGTGGGGTGCAGCCAAAGTAGTACTCAGGAAAATCTATAGTGTTCAGTGGCTATGCGGAGAGAAAGAAAGGGAGGGAGGGAGGGAGGGAAGGAGGGAGAGAGAGAGAAAGAGAGAGAGAGAGGAAGAAATAAGAAATTAGTTAATTAAATCAACACACACACACACACACACACACACACACACACACACACACACAAAACTTCGAATAGGAACCAAGCAGCACACCAACAACAAAAAAAAGAAATATTCTAGATTAAAGATCAATATAATTGAAAATAAGAAAACAGTCAATCACTATTTATTTATTAAGTACTTATTCACTGTTCTAAGCTCTGGGGTTATAAAGACTGGCAAAAACATGGTCCCTGCCCTCAAAAATCTCCCTTTGTAATGGGACAGACCACATGCAAACAACTATGTGCATACAAGATATATACAATGTAAATGAAAGGCAATCTCAGAAGGAAGGCAATTGGGAGATGGGGTTTGGAGATGGGAGGAAACCAGGAAAGGCTTCTTGCAGAAGGTAGGATTTGAGCTGACTCTCGAAGGAAACCAAGTCTATTTTTTGAAGACTAATAACAAGTTTAACTACCTAAATTAGAAATGAAGGTAAGATCATAATGAAAGTAAAAGAAAATAATGATGATAGTAATATTAGATAGCATTTATAAATCACTTTAAGGTTTGCAAAGTACTTTATAAATATTATTTCAATTATTCTCATAACAACCTTGGGAGGTAAGTAGGATTATTATCCCCCAATTTACTATTAGGAAACTGAGGCAGACAGTGGTTAAGTGCTTGCCTAAGGTCACACAGCTAGTAAATGCCTGAGGTAGAATTTTAATTCAGTCCCTGTGACTGAGTATTCTCTGGCATTCTCCCACGGAGAATACGCAAAATGAATGCAGATACTTTTGGGAAGGAAGACAGTAAGAGCTAGGGGATTAGTAAAGGTTTTATGTAGTAAATGTCTTCTTCATTGGAACTTGAAAGAAACCAGGGATTCCAAGAGAGACTAAGGAGAGGAAGGTTCATTTTTATGCGTCTAGATATGGCGGACAGCAGTGTAAAGGCACCGTGATGGAATATGGAGGGCAGTAAGGCTAGATCACAGAATATTTGGAGGAGACTAATAAGGGCCAGGATATGAAGACATTTAAATGTCAAATAACAGTCTATATGTTACTCAGAGTCATTAGGAAGCCACTGGAATTTACTGAGTAGTACGCAGATCTACATTTTTGGAAAAGTCACTTTTGTGGTTTGTGGAAGATGGTTCCGAATGGGGAGAGATCAAATAGGAGACTGCTACAATAGTCTAGGCAAGAGGGGATGAGGGCCTAAACAAAGGTGATGCTTGAGCGAAGAGAAGGGCTGTAACTGAGACACGGGGATAAAGATGACGAGATTTTCCAGTTGATTGGATATGAAGGGAGGTGAATGAGAGTGAGAAGTCTGAATGAAGAGTGGATTTTTTTTGGAGAAAGATTCAGAGATCTCTTTGGATATTTTGAACTTAAGATAACTATCCAACATTTTGTTCAAAATGTCCAATAAGTGGTTGATAATATGAGACTGGAGTTTAGGATAGAAACTAGAACTGAAAATGTGGGAGTCATCTGCATAAGATGATAATTGAACCCATGGGAGCTGATCATCAAGGAGGAGAGTCATTTAAAGAATTATACCATTTCCCAAAGGCAGTTCCTCGTGTTCTCCATCCCTCCCCCCTTTTGATTGGGCCAAATTGTAGCTCATTTATAGTGTTTATTCAAAATGTATGACATCTATATGTTGTTTATCCACTTTCTTATCATCGTTTATACAATAGGCATTCTTCATCCATTTGGTTTTTCTTGTGTGGATGGATAGGTTTTCTTTTGAGTGATTATAAATCTCATTTAGGATGCTTTGCAGTTTCTTGGGCTTAATGTAATTGGCACAATGTTATTCATTAATTGGAGCAGCTAGAGAATATATAAAGAATCTCTCTTCAATTTGGACCCTGCGCAGGACCTCCTCCATTACAGTGCCATTCCCTATTATTTAATGTCTCAAATGATATTAATAATCAGAATGTCATTAAACAAAATTTTCTGTTACATCTTTCAGTAAATCCTGAATGGTTTTGATTTGTGAATGAGAGACACCTTTTATGATAAAAGGCACATATTTAAAACTATGGCTTAACATTACACATAATAGAGAAACACAAGAAGGTGACAAACATAGATGTTTATTCTCACTAATCCTATTTAACATGGTTTTAGAAATCTTTACCATAGCAATAAGGCATGGCAAAGAAATAAATATTTTCAATGAAGAAATTAAAATACTTATTTGTGTGTGTCATGATTATATAACTAGTAAACCCAAGACAGCCAACAGTAAATTAAAAGTTATATGCTATCTCAGAGGACTGATAAGGAAAGAATGCTATTCACCACCTGACAGAGGCAGAATCAATGTACAGAAGGAGATGTATGTTGTTGGATATGATTGCTATGTGAATTTGTTTTGTTAGGCTATGTATATAGGCCTTTATTTCCCTTCCCTCCTTTCCTCCTTCCTTCTGTTCTTTCCTTCCTTCCTTCTTCCCTTCCTCCCTTCTTTCCTTTTTCATTTTGAGGATGATTAGGAGAAATAAGAGGCCTAAGGAAGGGTAGCAAAAGTCAGAAAGGAGGAAAGAAAGATAGATATAAACAATGGATAGAAGGCCATTGAAACATTTGTTAAAATGCATGAAAGAGAACAGAAGGAAGGCCAGAAAGAAACATAGACAATCAGAACAGCATTTGAAGGTAAGAAAGATACGTTGTAAATGGTTGATATTCACAGTTTCACATGCAATCAATCCTCATGGGAAAATAGCCATTTAGTTTGGTGCTAATTAAGTTCAGGATATTTTTTTTTTTAAATAGTTTACCAAAATAGTTTACCAAAAAAGAATTAATAAGAATAATAAATTATTTTAGAAAGTAGTGATATATAAGATAAACCCACAAAATTATTTGAATTGCTGGTGGGACCCCCTGTGTTGTATTTATTGGAGAGCATGGACAAAGAGTTACACAGGCAGAGAGAATGAAAGGACATGGCTGTGTTATGGTTTGTACTGTGAGGGGTAGGGCAATTTCTCATGTCATTGAGATCTAAGATCCATTTTCTTATTCTTCCAACAGACTAAAGGAAAAGAAAATGAAAGAGAACTACCCTTTACAGTAATGATAAAATGTAAACAAATATTGACAGTAATTTAACCAGACATACAAATACCCTTACCAAGGAAACTTCAGAAGGTTTTTGACAGAAGTCATGCAAGAACTCAACAGATGAAGGCACGCTCATGGTTAGGTTGAGCAAATATGGTAAAATGTCAATACATTCCAGATTAATTTATTTAGTGCAACACCAATCAAAATATCAGAAGCTTATTTCATAAAATTGTCTACTCTCATAAAACAATTTATATAGAAATAACACCTGGATAAGAATATATGCAGGACTATGAAAAAGGAAACCAGAGAAGGAAGACTAGCGCTACCAGACTTCAAAGTGTGCTATAACACAATAATTATAAAGGCTGTCTGGTGCTGGAAAAAGAATAAAGAAATAGATCAGTGGAATAGAATTTTTAAAAGCCTATAAATAGAATCCAGTGTCTATAAATGGTTTGTATTTGATAAATCTATGCTTAAAAAGCACCAGGAAATGGAATTACTATTCAATAAAAACTACTGGGAAAGGTAGAGAGTTGTATGGCCAAAAATGACTTTGTATCCACATACTGTGATAAATAGTAACTAAATCAGTGCTTTTAACACACACACACACACACACACACGCACACGCACATGCACATGTGTATATATAAACACAAGAAAAAATAGAAAAGGGGATAAAATAGTTGTCTCAATAATGACGAGCAACGACATTTGTATTAATTGTAAATGGGTGATATTGGAGACAGAATTGGTATGTTTGATTTTACATTATTGTAGTCATTATGTATGTTAATCTTTTGCTTCCCTTTATTTACTTCTGCATCAATCAATACAAATCTTTCCATGTATCTGTGGGTGAATAATTTTCGAAGGAGGAAATGCAACTTATTGGTAACTTTAATATCACTTTACTACCACTAGATGCTTTTGCCATTTCCCTCATCTGCTGAAAAATCTTAAATTGTTCTTTGTTCCCTGATACATTGTTTAAGCTTCTTTGTCGGACTGTTAAGGCCCTCTATGAATCCATCCCAGCCTACCTTTTCTATATGATTTCCTACCATTCCTCAACGATACTTCCAAGAGTCATCGTTTTATCTAGTCAGATTGGCTCATTGTTTTATGAATGTGCCATGCTCATTTCTGCCTCTAAGACTTATTTCGCGTTGTTCTTATTACGTAGAATAATTGCCTTTCTCCGTTTCACTCCCATAAGCCCCATCTTTTCTAAGGATGCCACCTTTTCCATCGTCTTGATTTCTGTAGAACTCCTGGATCTTCCTTTCCTGTGAACTCCTACAGAACTTATTGTTTGTAACACAGAATTTAGCATTTCTTATATACTATCTTATATAATCAAATGCTGTCTCATGTATTACATTCCCTACTGAGTTGTGAACTTTTCGAAAGTATGACCTATGTGTCATACTTCTTGTACACTGTCTGCTATACTTAGTACAGCACAATGGATTCAATAAATTCTTGTTGGCTTATTTGGATGGGGATTTGGGCTGGAGAAATACCAAATTAAAAAGAAAATGCTGACTTCTTAGAGAGCCAAAGACAAACCTAGCTGGGAATAGATTAGATTCAAGTGATTGACCAGAAATTGAGAAACCTGTCAGTTAAACTCATGTCTTAAGTTGGATAGCTTTGGATTTAGTCATCAAATGAGATATAGTTTGCACTCTTCACTAAACTTTATTACTACGTAAAGTAGTTTTATTGTATCTGAGATCAGAGTAAATCCTTCCTGAGGAAGAGGAGTATGACACAGAAGCAAGGGCTATAGCTGAGGTCATAGCTTCTAAGAAACAGGCACCACTATTACAGGAAATGACAGTGAAAATAGACAACCTAAGCCCCATATTTCATCATAGGAGATGAGCTAAAGCAACCCATCTTTCAAAGAAAGCTGCCCTCCAACAAGCCTTACATATTGGCAACCTTAATGTGTATTCTCTGTATTCTGTAGTCTCAGTCATTTGATGAAAATGTCAGTAATATTGGTTGGTCAGTAATATAGGCTGGTTCTTGGAGAAAACTATTAAGTGTTCTTGAAGTTGAAATTGACAGCTTGAGGATACAGTTAAGCAACTCTCATATCCATGTTTTCTGGTTTTCCGATGGGTATGGGCATAGAGAGAGAGAAGCAATGTGGTACTTGGAGTCAGAAATATTTGGGTTGAAGTATTGTTTCGGACACATACTGATTCTGTGTCAATGGGCAGGTTACTTAACCCTTCAGTATTTCCTTAGACAATGCTCTATTTGTTTCCAACAAGTCGTAGACCTGTACTAGTGAAGCAAGTTTTCATGCTGGGAATTCTGTATACTGACATAATCCCAGGTGTTGATATCCTCTTTAAAATAGCATAAGGTGACTAATGGCGAAATATATGTGATTGCACATATATAACCTGTATCAAATTGCTTACCATTTTAGGGAGGAGGAGGGGGGAAAGGGAGGGAGAAAAACTTGGAACTAAAATTTTTTTTAAATGAATGTTAAAAATTGTCTTTACATGTAATTGGAAAAAATAAAATAGCATTAAAAATAGCATAAGGAATAGTAACCAAAGGCATGAATCACTTTCTTTTGATCTAGGAAATTTGCCATTATGATAAAATTATGACAAAAATTAGATAAAATTATCATAAAAATTGTGACAAAGTTAGATAAACTTGACAGCATTGCATTATCAGAAGTTAATGCTATCTGCTAGTTAGTACCCTCTTCTCTTCAGAGTGTAAATTGATCCAGCGTTAATTTTCCCCTTTATCATTTTATTTTATTTTTTTGGGAGGCAATCGGGGTTACATAGCTAAGCAGTCTCTGAGGCTGGATTTGAACTCAGGTACTCATGACTCCAGGGCTGGTGCTATATCCACTATGCCACATAGCTGTCCCTTATCTATCTATCTATCTATTTATCTATCTATCTATCTATCTATCTATCTATCTATCTATCTATCTATCTATCTACCTACCTACCTATCCATTTACTTACTTATTTTTAGGATGTGGCATAAGAGAGATAGCCTGGAGTCAGGAAGATATAGATTCAAATCTTACCTTTGCCACATATTACCTCTGTGACCATGGGCAAGTGAACATTTCAGTGCTCCAGACAAATATCTGATATTCTGAGAAAGAGAGGTAGTTGATCTGCATTGGTAGAGGGTATTCACTCTATGGGTTCCCCATGTTGATTCAATCATAAATCTGGGGAAAAAATAGAAATAAAGTTCATGGTAGATAATTTTCCTGGGACATTTCCCCCTTTTTAATTTAAAATAAACATTGTGTTGGTTCTTTCTAATATATAGACATATAGTTATCAAATCATAATATTAAGGGTTCTGCAATGACCATAATTAATTTCTCCTAATGTAAAGACTTAGTTAAAAAAAGTGATTTAACTAAGCTACCTGGATTCAAACTGGAAGGTCCTGATGTGCCATATCCCAGAATTTTTCCATTTGGATCCAGATAGCTTGTTTAATTACTCTTTTAATAGATGTTTTATTATGCCACCTTTGTGCTAAACCATCATGCTCTAGGTATTGTTTATATCTGGACTTAGTCCTGCAGTCTGTTGAAATACACCATATTTTCTGACCCAGCTATACTAGACCTCAAACTGCACTACAAAGTGATAATGGCTAATAAATAGAGTGGTAGATCAGTGGAATAGGTATACAATACACAACAGTAAATGACCATAATAATTTAATGTTTGATAAACTCAAAGATCCAAGATTTTGGGACAAGAACTCACTATTTGACAAAAACTGCAAGGATAATTGGAAAACAGTTTGGCAGAAACTAGGTACAGTTCAACATCTCATACCATATACTAAGATCAGGTCAAAATGGGTACACGATTTAGACATAAAGAGTGATACCACAAGCAAATTAGGGGAGCATGGAATAATCTACCTGTTAGACCTATGGGGATTTAGTGGAAGAATTTATGACTAAATAAGAGATAGAAAGCATTACAAGATGTGGATAATTTTGATTTCATTAAATTAAAAATGTTTTGCACAAACAAAACTAATACAGCCAAGATCAGAAGGAAAGAAAGAAACTGGAAAAAAATTTTATAGCCAGGTTTTCTGATAAAAGACTTCCCAAATACACAGAGAACTGAGTTGAATTTATGCAAATACAAGTCATTTGCCAAATGATAAATGGTCAAAGGGTATGAACAGGCACTTTTCAGATGAAGAAACCAAAACTATAGTCATATGAAAAAGTACTCAAAATCATTATTGATTAGAGAAATGCAAATTAAAATAACTCTGAGGTACCACCTTCTACCTATCAGATTGGCTAATATGACAGAAAAAGAAAATGACATATGTTGGAGGGGATGTGGGAGAATTGAGACACTAATGCACTGTTGCTAGAACTGTGAACTGATCCAACCATTATGGAGAACATTTTGGAACTATGCCCAAAAGGCTATAAAACTGTACTCCCTTTGACCCAGCAATATAACTATTAATTTTATATCCCAAAAAGATTTTTTTTAAAAAAGAAAAGAACCTTAATGTACAAAAATATTTGTAGCAGCTTTTTGTGATAGCAAAAAATTGGAAATTGAGAGGATACCCATCAATTGGGGAATGGCTGAACAAGTTGTGATATATGATTGTGATGGAATACTATTGTTGCTATGAGAAACGACAAGCAGGATGTTCTCAGTAAAACTTGGAAAGACTTACGTTAAATGATGCAAAGTGAAGTGAACAGAATGAGAAGAACATTGTACAAAGTCACAATATTGCACGATGATCAACTATGAATGACAGCTATACTCAGAAATACAGTGATCTAAGACAGTTCTGAAGGACTCATGATGAAAAATGCTGTCCACTTCCAGAGAAACAGTGGATGGAGTCTGAATGCAGATCAAAGCACACTTTTTTTTTTTTTACTTTATTTTTCTTTTGTTTTTATAGAGGTTTTCTTTTACAACATGATTAAAATGGAAATATGTTTTGAATGACTGCACATGTATAACATATATCAAATTGTTTGCCTTCTCAATGAGGGCGGGTGAGAGGGAGGATGGGAGAGAATTTGGAATTCAAAATTTTAAAAACTGAATGTCAAAAATTGTTTTTACATGTAATTGAAAAAAAGATTAAAAAAGAAATATGCCATTTTTCTCTCCTCCCATTTCTTGAAGTTTTGACTTTTCTCAATTTATGATGATTTCCTCCAGCACTACCTGGGATCTAAAGCTCTTTTGCTAACTCCTCCCTAATTCTAAGTATACAAGAAGTTTCATATATTTTAGAACATTTGAGCTGGAAGTGACATTAAAGGTCATATAGTTTACCCCTCACCCCCCCTTTTTGCCATTTGAGGAAGATGAGACATAGAGTAGTAAAGTGACTTAGTCAATGTCAGTTATTGAGTTTCAGTGGCAGAATCAGGATTAGATCTTCCAACTCCCACCACAGTGCTGTGAGGTCACCTACCTTAATGAGTTTTTTGGTTTTTGCATCTGACATAACCTGAGATATTAGATTTTCTACAGAAGTTTAGTTTGTTGACAATAACCAAATGTAATGTCCTATAAGTTTTCAATGACCCCTCCACCCTCTCTCTTACACTAGAATGTAAACTCCTTAAAAGTAGAGAGTTTGTGCATATATTCACATATATGTATATAGCTTCCTATAACCTAACATAGTACAGTAGATGTAGCAAGTGCTAAATGAATGTTGGATGGATTTGTTGAATATAAGCTTGCAGTTCTAGTATGAAAATTAGATACCATATGTTCCATATATTTGTATTTAATAGGTGTTTTAATAATTTAATAAAAATTATTCTAAATTAATTTCTTCCTCAATCATGCATTCTCATGGTATTATAGGACAGATATGAGGTCAGAATTTCTGACAAAATTTCTAAGAAAAACAAAGGAGCTGTTTTTGTGAAATAGCTTCATGACAAAGTAGAAAAGAGAAGTTCCTGGTTTTATATGAGAAGTTTACTTATCTATGCATATTTTTCCTTTTCCAAGATAAAGCTACATTGTATAGCAAACAACTCTCAAATATCTAATTGCTAGATTGTCTGTGACAAGTAGGGCTGAGCCAAGAGGAAGTCAGGATGAGGTAAGTGGAGATTACTTAGAGCTAGAAAGGACTTTAGAGTCTAGCTAACCCAACTTCCTCATTTTACTAATGAGAAAACTGAGGATGACAGTTAAGTGGATTGCCCAAGGTCACACAGGTAATGAATGACAGGGGTTGGATTTGAACCCAGGATGTTTTTCATCAAAGCTATTGGTCTTACCATTGTATCACACTGAGCAGAGGAAGTATTTGTACTTTTGTGTATATATCTGAATATATTTCCCCAAAGACATTCACAGATTAGCAGTATTCAACAGTGCAAAGAATATTGTCGCTAGGGTCAGAAAACCTGTTCCAAATCTGTCTCTGACTCTTACTACTTTTGTGACCTGGATCAAATCAATTACCCTTCCTGAATGTCAAGTTTTTCTTTTTTAAAATGAAAGGTTTGGATTCTGAGGTCCCTTATGACTCTATACATATGATCCTACAGGAATATCTACACTTCTTTTTTTCTGCATTTGTATGGAAGATTCAGAATTAACTGCATGTATGTGAATATTTTAAATCCAGTGACACCTGAATATCCAAGTATTTTCATAAATTCATTTGTTATTATGCAGTTTCAGAATTTTTCCCCTCTATAAATCAGTAGACCTTTAAGCCACACTTGAATTATATTTGGCAGCACTCAAGTGGTTAAGTTACAACACAGACCTGATATAATCTTTGAAAGATAAAATTCTTCCTCTTTGGGCTTTCCCCCCCCCATCTTAAAACAAAGAAACATGTTTCAAAACCCCCTAAGTCACTCTTGACACAGAAAATGAAGGTCTTTCAGAAAAAGGCGTATAGTTAGGGGGTTTTTGAGCATAAAATCTTGGCACAAGTTACTGTGTATACAATCTCTGACGGGCAATCTTATTGTATTGTTCATCAGGGTACCTTTCGTATTTGAGCTGTTATTAACCTTTTCTGGTATACTTATCTATATGAATCACTACATGATAAAGCATAGAACAGATGCTAGAATGACTATAAATAATATCATTTGACTTTTTTCCTCTCTTTTTCTTCAAAACAGAAAAAAAATTAGTATATTGTATAAAAGGTGCATTTTTGTGACAGGTCAAGATGCCATGTTTTCTTTATTAAGCTATATTCCTAGAAGCCCATATGGCAGCTCCAACTTATGCCATCGACCACCCAGATAAGACAGAATCGTGAATGAGAGTGGGAGTGTGTTGCTCATAATTGGGTGGCAGAGTCAGGGAGACAAATGGGGAATAAATGACAGTTGTGACCTGACCCTAATGTCCTGTTTGCCCAGGTGCTTTGCCAGGAAATGCTCCCTGGTTTCCATGATGAGGGGAAACAACATTGATCCCTGGTTCCTGTGCTGACTCTCTGCCATGATTGCACTTCGCTTGCAGTGCTATGAAAGCAAATAGGATAAGCCCAAAATACCGAAAGAGGAGATGAGAAGTGGTAATCTTAGAATCCCTCTATATTACATGAGAAACTCCTACATGTTGACTGTTTACTGACTGCTTCCGATGCTGATTTTTAACAACCCCCACCCACGGCACGAGTGAAACTGCCTGGTTATGTTCAGTTTTATGAAGATACAGAGGAGAGTACAGAAGAAGTGGGCTTGTAGTTACTAGTCCCAGGTGGTCTTGGGAACTGGTGGTGAGAGTGTCAGTCATGGTATTCTTTGTCATTTGCCCTGTGTTCTAAGTAAATGCACTATTGCTATGTCACATGATTTATTATGGCTTAGTTATGGAAGATTCAGTGGAAATGGTGGTTGATGTCTGAGCCTTGAGACAGATGATTATGTCTGAGTACCATGGACCTGGGAGTAGCTTATAGGGCCTAGGCTATTACACTTGTTATATATTGAATACTTGCAAAGGGAAACATTGATTGTAATGGACCAGTATTCGTTCAGAAAATCTTACCAAATTAACCTCATTTCTTTTTTTTTTTTTTTGACAGAAATTACCAGAGCAGTAGATTAGAGGTATGTCACAGGTATAAAACACTCGGCATTCAGCAAGGCATTTGGCAGAGTTCCTTACAGTATCTTGTATAAGATGGAGTGACATGTGTCAGGTAAAAATATAGTTAAATGGGCTTGGAACAGGTTGAATGATAGAAACCATAAAGTAGTGATTAATAAACAATTTTGTTGGTCCTATTCTGGCCAAGATTTTGATCAATAATTCAGAAGAACAAATCTATGACACACCAAATATATGGATGACATGGGCTGGGTGGGACAGTTAACATCCTAGATGACAATTGAGTTTTGGAAAAATTCCAACATGCTGAAACAATGGACTAAATCTAATAAGATGAATTTTAATGCAGATTAATATTGAGTCCTCCACCTGGGTTAAAAAACAAACCAACAATTGTACATGTAGATGGTGGGGGATAGTAGTTCACTCAAAAAAGGCATGTGAGACAAGAGCCTAAAAACCTAATGAAACCTTAAGTCTGCACTAATATAAACACTAGGGCTAGGACAAGGACATTTAGGCCTGCTATATTTTATCATGGTCAGACACTATCTTAGGATGGACATTGATAAGGAAGAGAACTATAAAATATATCACATGAGGATCAGATCCAGCTCCAAATCTCTCATTTTATGATTCTCTATTGGTTGTCCCTTTGATGGTGCTATTTTAGATGAGATTCTTGCTTCGTCTATGATTGGAACTAGATGGCCTGGAAATTCTCTTCCTGTCTCGAGAATCTATAAGTATAATCTGTCCAATGCTCTGTTGTGTGTTCTAAAAATCCCTTTGTTTCCATTTTTGGGGGGCTTTCTATACAAGTATAGTTAAATTGCTCAGGAACTTGACATGTTTTATCTGGAGAAGTAGTTTAGGAGGCCATGATATCTGCCTTTAAGTATTCCAGGACTGCTATGTAGAGGTGTGATTGGATTGGTATAGTTCTGTTTGGCCCCACAGGGCAGAACTGGGAGCAATAGGGAGAAGTTTCAGGGAGGCAGATTTCAGCCTGATAGGAAAACTTCCTAACAATGAGAACTACCTAAGAGTAGAATAGGAAGCCTCAGTGGGTTGCCTACCAATGAAGGAAAGTCTGCCAGTGAAGTGAAATGACTCTCTGTTGGGGCTATTTTAGATGGGATTCTTGCTTTAGCTATAATTGGGACTAGATGGTCAGGAAATTCTTTTCTCGCTTTGAGAATCTATAAGTATGATCTGTCCACTGCTTTGCTGTGTGTTCAGTATCTTCCTTTGTTTCCATTTCTTTTGGGACTCTCTATACAAGTATAGCTAAATTGGTCAGTACTGAGAGATTTTCCTCAGTATTTCGTGGCTTACCCTTTATGGCTACACCAAGGCAATTCCAAAAGACTCATGATGGAAAATATTATCCACATTGGAGAAAGAACTATGGAGTTTGAATGCAGATTGAAGCATACATACTATTCTCACTTTTTTTCTTTCTCATGATTTTTCTTTTTGGTTATGATTCTTCTTTCACAACATGACTAATGTGAAAATATGTTTAACATGATTGTACATGTATAACCTGTATCATATTGCTTGCTATCTTGGGGAGATGAGAGGGGAGGGAGGAAGAAAAATTGGAATTCAAAATCTTATAAAAATGAATGTTGAAAACTGTCTTTACATGTAATTGGAAAAATGCTATTAAGTGGGAAAAAAGTAAGGTGGTATCAGATTGTGGACCTATTTGATATGGCAAACACAAGGTTTGAATTTGACATGTTCAGGAAGAAGAAGCCACTAGAGATTTTTGCTGTTGCTATTGTCATGTCTGACTCTTTGTGGCCCCATTCGGGGTTTTCTTGGCAAAAATACTAGAGTGGTTTGCCATTTCCTTCTCCAGCTTATTTTTACACATGAGGAAGCTGAGGCAGTCAGGGTTAAGTGACTTGCCCAGAGTCTCACAGCTATGTGGCATATATCCTTCCCCCTCACACATATTCTTTTTTTCTCTTCTTTCTTTTTTTTTTTTAGGATCAGGAGGGGTCATAGGAGGAGGATAGTAGCAAGCTTGAGTCTGAGGGTGTGTGTGTGTGTGTGTGTGTGTGTGTGTACAAGATGTTTTGCCTGGGGGGCAGCTCAGAAAAAAAAATCCACCAGAAATGTTTGAGCTGACCCTGAATTTCTCATTACATTGGTTTTGGATCAATCTTACACAAATCATACAATCTCCTGCAGGCTTAGTTCCAGGAAAGCTTGGAACTGAAGAAAAATGAAGATGAGTATTTTTTCCCCACTTATATATTTTATCACAGTTAGGCACCTTCTTTGTCAGAAGCTTGGAGGCCCCCAGGAATAGTTGTGGGGCACATAAAAATGAAGTAAACCGGGCTAGGAGGCTGATGGGGACAACCAGGCCCATTCATCAAAGCAAATGCTACAAAGTATTTTCTCTATGACTCTGGGGAGAAGGTGCCCTAGCAATAGGCATTCATGTATTCAAAACTAGGCTCTTTTAGAAACACCAAAGTCTATTCACTTAAAAAACCTTTAGGTCTAGGTCTTAGAGCTTTTCATCTTTTCTAAGCCTGGAATATCACAGTGTTCTACTTGGGGAATTTTGCTGTTTTAATCTGTAGTTGTCATCCTGTTCAAGTGCCTACTATGTACGGGACTATGCTGCCAAAATAGACTTTGTCTTCATGAAACTTTGCTTCCGTTGGGGGATTCGACATGAATAAAGATGGGTAAAAAGAAAAATAATTTCAGGAGAGATAGAACGCTAACATTTGGAGTGATCATGAAAGCTTTGCCTAGGAGATATCCCTTGAAGTAAGCCTCAAAAGAAGCTCAGCATTCTAAGAGGTGGAGATGAGGAAGGTGAACATTCCACAGAGAGGGGACAGCCTGTGTGGTAGAATGCCAAATTCATCAAACACCAAGTAGGCCATTTGGCAGGAATGCAGAGTGCCTCCAGGAGCTTCTATTTTTGTTATAGATATTTATGTATTTCAACATGTCACCTGTGGGAACTTTATTTCTCTGGCTCTCAGTTTCTTCATTTGTAAAATGATGGGGTTGGACCAACCTCTAAAAATCCGTTCTGGTTCTATGTCAATCTATGATCCTTTCATCCCCATTGTTTAAGTTCCCACAAAACTTCTTTCTGATTGTTTCCTAAACCCTTGGAGAACTAGGAACTGCACATGTTTTTAGTCAGTTATCAATCAGTGTGTTTGAAATCAGCTAGCTATTTCATCTTCTGCAATGTAATCCCATGACTTCATGAGCAACTCAGCACTCTCATTTTGGGATGTGATGCCAGCCTCTGGTCATTGTCTACCTCTTCTCCTATTCCTCCTCTTCTTCTTTCTTTTTCTCCTCCTCCTTCTATTTTTCCTTCTCTTGTCTCTACAAACAGAGCTCCCCTATGACTTCAAAGGGAACCCTGAATGTAGATGAGAGCTGGGGGACACAAGAACCGCAATCCTAACCCTTTCTGTTTAGCATTTCAAATTTAAATTCTGGGCCCACTGTGTCAGGACCCTGTTTTATTTCATGTTTTCCTCAGCATGCTGCCTATTGCTGTGACACAATAAATGTAAAGTAGCAATAAGAAGAATAAAACGGGGAAAAAAACTTATTTGATGCTCTGTTTGAAAACCCTCGGGAGAGGTTTTGTTTCTGTTATAATATTTTTGGTCTTATAGAAAATTCGACTATTGTTTTAATGGTACTGCTTTGTTTTGATTTTTTCTTTTATACTGAAATATGTATATATTTATTGTGATTAAAAAAAACAACAGCTCTACAACCCCAAAGTCACTGGATTCAATTCAAATGAATAAAATGACTTTTAGCTTCATTATGAGTCATTGTTTAAAATTCACATTTTTGCCCTCTAAGAATTTACTCTTTAAGACCAAAACATTGCGACAAATGTTTTTAAGATGATCTCGTTTTTATTGATACCTTTTACCTCACATTCATGTCCTATATATCACTCCCCACTTATCGAGCTATTTCTTGTAACAAAGTGTGACAAACATGTTACAGTTGTAACAAGCGTGTGAAAGTAGGCCGGGGTGGGGGAGAAGCTTTTCTGTGAAAATAACCAATATACAAACTGTGTCTGATATTATAGGTAACATTTCACTTTCGTATATCTCACCTCTTCAGTGATGGTGCAGGTGGAAGTACGGTTTCTCACTTTTTCTTCAGGGCTAAACTTAGTCTTTATAATTAATTCTAGAGCATTTATTTGCTGTTGCTCTTTCTCATTATATTGCTGGATCTCTTGTATATATTGTTTTCTTGGTTCTGCTTATTTTCACTCTGTCATTGGTCAATTTAGGTTTTCTCATGTTTCTCTAAGTTCTTCGCATTAGTAGTATCTCATGGAACAGAAAAATTCCATTATGTTCATATGCCATAGTTTGTTTAGCCATTCCCCAATAAACAGGCCCTGTGTTTCCAGTTTTTGCTATCATAAAAAGTATTGCCATGGTGTATATGAGGTCTTTCTGTCTTGGTGTTTGTTAGACAAATACCTTAAGAACAATAGACAAACATTCAAGACAAATGTATTCGTGTTATATGCAAGCAGAGGGAGAATATCTGTTTTGCGTGTTGTCGAATCAAAGCCTTGAAGACTTCATGCTCTGGTAGGGCGTATTTACAGGAAGCCCATTTCCATTTGTTGAAAAGAGACTTACAGAGAAGTTGAGGTTTCAAGAGCTACTGGAGTATTGGAATAGAAGCATCATGGCTTGTTGGGAAGGAAGCAGATCTTAGCTGTAATAGCTTTAAGAGTAGCTTGGTGGTGTTGGGTAAGGAAGAATGATTGGTTGAAGGGATAAGGAGATTATTTGCCAGTGGGAACTCCATGGGGATGGGGGAAAAATCAATCAGCATATATTAAATGCCTCCTATGTGTCAGACATTGTGCTAGCTATCAGGGATACAAGTTCAAAGAGTGAAATAATCCCTATAAGGAACTTACACTCTATCACGGTGGTGGACATAGTTGAGTAGAAATGGATGCATAAGCTCTGTGTGGCTGCTAAATATCAAAGTTATCATTCTTTTATTAGTCCCAAAGGAGTTTTGACAATGGATACTTTTAGTAAGCCCCATATGGATCATGAAACTGGTTCCGATCAAGGTGTCACATCAAAAAAATTGTCATTTTTTTTGGAGGGAGAAGGAAGTTTTAGAGGATTTGTGAAAAAAAATGACTGAGGCATTACTCCCTACTCATATGTCAGTGTAGCAGTATGCCACTAGGGGAATTCAATTCAATTTACAGATTGGAAATCTGTAGACCTAGGTGCTAAAATCTGTCTCCTCTACTATATGACTTTGTACCCATCAATTAACTTCTCTTGGTCTTAGTTTCTTAATCTGTAAAATGAGGAAGTTGGATTAGATCAAGTCTAAAATCCCTTCCAACTGAAAAAAAATTGATTCTATCTCTTCATGAAAGAAGAGTTTCTCCATGTCAGGTTTCCCTATGTTGATCCTGAATCTTATGAAAAAAAATATATGCTGTAGCATTTATTTCTGCAAATGTTTTTGCTCCTCTTCTTGGCCCAAGGGTTGGTATCTTTGGAAATTGTTTCTGATTGTAATCCAAATTGTTATACATTCTTTGAGGAGAGAACAAAAAGCCACTTGGAGGCTCGAGCTATAGAGTTTAGATTTCAACATAGAATAAATATTCAGTTACTGCTGTCAAGCAGAATCACCCAAGTATAATGATTATAGTGGAAATATTTATATAGCAAAGCCATGTATCCCATGGGCTTTCAGTGAAAATTAATTGATGAAGATGATTACAGTAATTTTTATAGTGGTTATCACATAGACTGCAGACTGGAGTTGGCTGCTGCCAGGACTGCTGTTAAAGGGAGAAGAATTTATTCTCAAGTATTTGAACACATGGTGGTAGTGGTGGGAGGGGGAGTAAGGAGAGGGGCAGTGAGAAGGAAGAATTTGAATTCTCTCTTAATGGTGTTAGGTAAATATTTGTAAAAGACATACTTCACAAGTTCTAAATCAAGGATTTTAAAGAATTTCTCTTTTATTTGCCATAGGATACCAGAGCAATTTCCAAAGGATAGATTTGTTAAAATGCTATCCGACTTCTCCTAGTAAAAGCCCCTCAACACAAACTTCAATTTTTTTTTCCATGTTATATAGGGCTGTACTGTGTGCATTCTTGATTTGGTTTTGATTCCATGAGGCCTGATAGTCCAAGTAGATGGTAAATGTCTCTTAACTGTTGAACTGCAGCAGGTCTAGGAAACAGTTTGCTTATAGGCTGTCCCAAAAGTCTTAGTGCAGTTTTAAGCTATGAAAGCTTAAAACTGCTCTAAGACTATATTTTACTGAACATTTTTTTCTTTGGGTATAAAATAGTGTATAAAATAGTTAAGCCCCCCCCCCCAATTTTTTTTGATGTATTTAGAATTGGAAGAAAATGTTTTCTATCTGTAACAAAACAAAATTTAAATTAGAAGTTTTGCTCATTTCGTATTTTCTATTTGAGATCATAGGAAAAACTCTAAAAATTGGAAGACCAAAGTTATCGGTAGGACATGAGGCTTGAGTCTCCTGTATATTTCCCAATACTTGAGATTTGACTGTTCATTTTTCATAAGTAACAATCACTGTAGAAGAAAAAAATAATTAATGAGTGGTATTTTTGCTATTTCTCAGCAGCTTACTTCCTTTTGACTCATACCTTTACCCATGGGCCTAAGTCATAGTACATATAAGGTAACTCCACACACCCACGCCTTTACCCCTGGTCTCTTTCTAGCCTTCCTTTTTTGAATGACTCTAAAAGGTTTCCTTTTAGCAAGTTGTTTCAAGACATCTCTGACACACAATTATTACTGTGCTCCATTTTCTAAGGGATTTACAAATAATCTGGAATTTGAAATATGTTTGTTTATATTTAGTGTTTTAAATTTGCTTTTGGCCTTTCAAGGGAGTTTTTTTTTTTTAACCTCCTTCTCCTTATTGTTCATTACACAAGCGACAGAAAGAAAAGCCAGCAGGGAATGTGATGATTGACAACTTGCTATATTAGCTATGTTGGAAGAGAATGAAATATAGCCTTAGTAGACCACTCCTTAGCTTCATAAAATGATGGTTAATCGATGGACCAGGATTGCTAGTTTGGCAAACAATTGATAGCACCTGGCTCGCTGGCCTTGCATGGCTGACTCAATTAAAAAGCTTTTAGTCACGTTACTTTTAAAATAATGAAAACAATCTAGTATTTCAGGAGTAGGAAGAGCAATTTACTTTTAAATGGCAATATGTCTATTGAAAGAATGAATTATTTATGCTGAAAGGGCATAAATTCTTTACAGGGCTTAGCAGCAATAGCTGCAAGGTAGAGAAGAAAGATTCAGAATAATTCCGAATTATCTGGCTTCAGAAGAAGAGGACCTGCATTTGAGTCCCAGCACTGTTACTTCATACTTGTGTGACATTGTGCAAGTCCTTGCCATCTTTGGGTCTTAATTTCCTCATCTGTAAAATGAAAAGGGGACTTTGGAGAACTTTTCCATTTTTAAAATCTATGATCCTATGTTCACACTGCCGCACTTCAGACTAATGCAAGAGAGGCCCTGCATCTGAGTTGTTTAAGGGGCTTAGTGTTTGGATTGCTGTTGTTATTGGCTAATTTGGAACTGTCTTCCATGATACCGCTCTCAAAGAAATCAAAGAAAGTTACATTCATATCTGTATAACTTGCTATCTGACCTCCTGGTAAATTCCAGAGACTAGCTGTATTATGAGACAGTTTGACCAGACTTGACTCATAATAAATTTCACCTAGTTAGCCCAAGAAAGAGCTTCAGAATATTTACTTCATACACATAATACCTTTTGGTGATAATTCAGTTTCATTGGCACAGCCCTGCTGTTTGGAAGTTAAGAATAGCAGATTTAGTCAGTAGGATATTCTGTTTGAAGTTATCTTTTAAAAAAAACTTATTGATTTTTTTCCTTAAATTTCCTAAATTTTCTCCTGTTATTGCTCCCCAATCCTGCTGTGCCCCACCCCCCAGCAAGCTACTTTTTGAAAAAGAAAAAAGGAATAGAGAGAAAAGAGGAAAAATATTAGCAAACCTTACATATACATGTACATATACATATACATGTATACATATACATACACACACACATATATAAATCTAACTATATATGCAACGTTCCAACATGGGCCCTCATTCCATCTATACAAAGGATTGAGGTGTGGCATCTTTTCATATTTCTTCTTTGGGATCAAACTTGTTTGTAATTTTTGCAACATTCATTTTCAATTATTTTGTGGTTAATCTTTCCATTTACATCATTATATTCATTATGTATTTTATTTTCTTGGCTCTCCTTACTTCAGTTTTTCATCATTCGTGTAAGTCTTTCCATCCTTCTCTGTATTCATCATATTTGTTATTTTTTACCACATGATAATATTCCATCACATTCATGTGCCTCTATTTCCCAATCTATGGGAATTCCCAATCTTCCTCCTTGTGTTGGCAAGCAAAATGGGTTCTTAGCACTTAGTTCAACAAGTGCCCTTGAAGAGTTTGGCTTTTGTTTGCTTTGAGTAATTCAATGTATTTCATTGAGTCTTACTAAGTGCTAAGCCCCAGGCTCTAACCTCTATTAGGTGTTAACCTAACCTATGTGGATGTGAATCTCCCAGGATCCTAAGGGGGGGGGCTAACTCAAGAGCCAATCATAGCAGCCTAAGTTTTGGTCATTCAGATGACTTTTGAAGACATCTGAAGCCCTATAAGGAGAGAGGACAGAGCCATTTGTTCGAGGGCTCTCACTCGAGATGGTGTTGATGCAGAGATTCCAGGCAGCTGTAACTAAGCGCCCTCCAGCTTGTAACCCGGATGCTGAGACTTTGTTGAACTCTGGTAACTATGTATTGGGATTTGAATCAGACAAGGTCTGTCTGTTGATGTTTCTAATTTGTTTGTATTTTGTTCTGAAGTTCAGGGTGCTGGCTTTTTCCCCTGAACTAAGTGAATGGTATTTGTATGCTGAATTAAAGTAAGCTTGTCAACCCCTTCACCTTGCTTTCCTTAGTTAAGCAGATCAAAAGAACATGTGCTTTTGCAGCGTGCTGGTAGCGTTCTTGTTGTTGGCCTTTCACCTCCACAACAGCTGCTAGCCAGATTGTTGAAACGCTCCTTAGCTACCATAAAAAGTGCTGCTATAAATATTTGGTATATAGAATCTTTCTTTTAATTAATGACCTCCTTGGCATATATGTCTAGCAGTGGAATTTCTAGGTTAAAGCATGCAGATATTTCAAAAATTTTTTTTACTTTCAAGAATAGTCATAATAATTAATTCTCAGCCTCATCAACAAAGTATTAGTATGCCTATCTTTTTATAACCTTTCCAATATTGACCATTTTATCATAAGTCATTGTTGCCAATTTTTTGGGCGTAAGGGAAAACTTCAAGGTTGTTTTGATTTGTATATTTGTTGTCATCTTAGAGAAATATGTAAGCTGCTGCCACATCAGCATAGATCCTATAATTTATTTTTTTGTTTGTTTTTTTTGGGGGGGAGGGGCAAGGCAGTTGAGATTAAGTGACTTGCCCAAGGTCACGCAGCTAGTAATTGTCAAGTGTAGAAGGCTGGTTTTGAACTCAGGTCCTCCTGACTCCAGGGCTAGTGGTCTATTCACTGCACCACCTAGCTACCTACCCTAATCCTATAATTTATTAAAAAAACAAAAGCACAATTTGGCAGTTGTAACATGGGTTGGTCATGTTACTAATGATCATATCCACGATCTCTTGCTTGTCCTACTTATAGAGAAAAATACATATAAACTGGAACAAGGATTTTGGTTTCTTTTTCCCCAGTTTAGTCTTATAGAATCATTATAGAGTTGGAAGGAACTTGAGAGGCCATCTAATTCAATCTCTTCCTTTTACAGATGAAGAAAGAGAGGCCTAGGGAAGTAAATTGACTACCCTAAGGTCGCACAGGTAGACAGCTATTTTTAGAGGTAGAATTTGAACCCAGGTGCTCTGACTCTAGAGTCAATGCTTTCCCCACTGTAATGCGCCATTTTTATGACTTCATTCCCTTGTCACGTCTATGACACGAATGGAAATGATACCAGTGACCAGGTAAATGTAGGGCCAAAATCTTTATCTTCTTTCCAGGCTTAGCTTGGCTGTTACCTCTACTATGAAACTCTCTCTTTCCTCAAATTATCATTTGTTCATGTCATATCCTCCAGTAGAATATAAGCTCCTTGAGGGCAGAGACTCTTCCATTTTTGTATCTATCCTCCTTTTATGTTGTAAACTCTTAATTAATGTTTTGGAATAGAATCTTTTGAATTGAAGCTGGCTTAAAAGAAGGTCTATCAGGGTTGGGGACCTTCAGTCTAGTTCCCTTTCAATACATTATGGCTGCATGACTCAGGGCAAGCTACTTAACCTTTTAGTGTCCCAATCAATCAGTTGACATATATTAAGCACTACATGCTTAATAAAGCACTACTATGTGCCCACTGTGCTGAGGCCAGGGGATACAGAAGGAAGTGAGAACAGAAGGACAGACTCTGCCCTCAAGAAATTTACAATCTAATGGGGGAGGCAACATGCATGTACAAAGCAAGCTATATACAGGATAGACAGGAAATAATTAATAGCACTGGACCTGGAGTCAGGAAGACCTGAGTTCAAATGTTACCTCAGACACTAGCTGTGTGACCCTGGGCAAGTTATCTAACCTCTGTTTGCCTTAATCCACTGGAGAAGGAAATGGCAAACCACTCCAGTATCTTTGCCAAGAAAACCCCATGGACCATATGATCTATATTAGGTCACAAAGAGTCAAACAAGACTAAACAACAATTAACAGAGAGAAGGCACCAGAATCAAGAGGAGTTAGGTGAGATTTTAATGAAGACTTAAAGGAAGTCAGAAAGGTCAGTAGTCTGAGCAGAGGAGGGAGAGCATTTCTGGCATGGAATATAGCCAGAGAAAATGCCCAGAGTGGAGAGATGGAGTGTCTTGTTCATGGAATAACCAGGAGGCTGGTGTCACTGAATCAAAGAGTACACGTTTGGAAATAAATTACTGGAAAGGTATGAAGGGGCCAGATTGTGAAAAGCTTTATATGCCAAGTGTATTTGATCCTGAAGGCAATAGGGAGACATTGGAGTTTATTGAGTAAAAGTATAACACGATTGGACTTGTGTTTCAAGAATATCACTTTAGTGGCTAAATAGAAGATGAATTGGAGTGAGGAGAGACTTCAGACCCACCAACAGCTATTGTAATAGTCCAGGAGTGAGCTGGTGAGCCTGTGCTAGAGTGGTTGGTGGTGTCAGAGTCAGAGAAAGGGGCATATTAGAGAGATATCACAAAGGTGAACTCGACAGGCCTTGGCAACAGCTTGTCTCTCACCAGGGTGAGAGATAGTGAGGAATCCAAGATGACACCTAGATTGTGAACTTGAGGAATTGGGAGAAGGTGTTGTCCTCTATAGTAATATGGAAGGTAGGAAAGGGGTAAAGTTTAGGATGAAAGATAATGAGTTCAGTTTTGGACGTATTCAGTTTAAGATGTCTACTGGACATCTAGTTTAAGGTGGCTAAAAGGTGGTTGGAGATGTGAGATTGGAGGACAGCAGAGATACTGGGGCAGGAAAGGTAGATATGAGAATCATCAGCATGGAGATGGTAATTAAATCCATGTGAGCTGATGAGATCACCAAGTGAAGTAGTACAGAGAGAGAAGATAAGACTCAGGACAGAACCCCGAGGGACACCTACAGTTAGAGTCCCAAGCATCTAAAACTAAGCTGAATAACAGTTGCTGATCTATATTGACACAGAAAATCCCCTCCTAATACCAGTAAAACATTGTTTAGGTTCAGTGAGTCTACTGAATTCTTTTGATATAAAAACTTAAGTGAGAGTTAATGAACTGAGACATGGATGGAATGAATTTACTGCAAGGGAGCAGGCAGTCAGTCCATTAATTAGCTAGCATCTATTAAACACCTACTGTGTTCTACGCATAGTGTTAAGTGCCACACACACACACACACAGACACAGACACACACACACACACGCACTCTAGTCTCTGCTTGCAAGGGGATCATTGTCTAATGGGAGAGACAGTTTATAAGCAACTAGATACAAACAAGATACATATTGGAAAAATGGGAGTAGTCTCAGAAGGAAGCCCCTAAGATGAAGAAGAACTGGGAAGGATTTTTTGCAGAAGATAGGACCTTAGTTGAAACTTGAAGGAAGCCAGGAAAGCTACGAAGCAGAGATTAGGAAGGAGAGAGCATTCCAAGCATGGGGAACAGCAAGTGAAAACACTGGAACAGGGGATGGAATGTCACGTGCAAAGAATAGTAAGGAAGCTAGTGTCACTGCAACAGAGAATACCTGGAGGGGAGTGAGGTGTATGAAGACTGAAAAGGTCAGAATGGGTTGCATAGTCAAGGGCTTCAGAGAAGTCAAGAAAGACGAGGATTGAGAAAAGATCACAAAATTAGGCAATTAAGATATCATTGCTAACTTTGGAGAGAGCATTTCAGTTGAATGATGATGTTGGAAGCCATATGATGACGAGTTAAGAGAAGAATGAATGGAAAGGAAGTAGGAGCACTATGTACTATTGTAGATGACCTTTTTAGGGAGTTTAGCTGCAAAAGGGAGTTGAGATATAGGGCAAGAGCTAGTGGGGATAGACTGGAAGGACCAAGTAAGAATTCTCTGAGAATGCAAGAGACACCATAAGCAGTAGGGAAGTAGCCAGTAAAGAGTGAGCTATTAATATTAGTGAGAGAGTATGGCTGATAGAGAAGGCATTTTGCTGGAGATGATGGGATGCAATGAGATCCCTTGTGCAGGTAAAGGGTTTTTCCTTTGCAAGCAGAGACAGAAGAGGAGAGGAGAGGACTAAAGAAGAGAGGGAGGAGAAGAGAAGACTGAAGGAGGGAAAGAATGTACTATAGCTGTCATTAGGGATTTGAAGGGTTGTCATATGGAGGAAAGACTAGGCTTGTTCTGTTTGGCTCCAGAGGAAAGTACTAAGAGCAAGGGTAGAAATTCCAAAGAGAGAAATAGGCTTACTGTCAGAAAAACCTTCCTGAATATTCAAGCTGCCCTCAAGTGGATGGGGGCAACCTTGAGAGGTGGTGGGTTTCCTTTATTTATGGGCTGGATGACCATGTATCAGGATGTCATAGTAGGGATTCCTTTCAGGTATAGGTTGGACTAGGCCATCAATGATGTGATTCAAGGTGATTATATTCTGATAGGGAGAGGCCACACATGCAGGGGAGGGGTAGCAAGGGCACTGGCTTTGGTCTGGGAAGTCAGAGGAACGGTGAGTCGATCCACTGGGCAGCTCAATGTCATGCCCTTTCCAGAAGTCATGGTTGTATCAATTTGATTACTGTGCCCAGAGCAGGAAGTAATATAACTCAGATTGTCACGGGATTAGATTTAAAGCTGGGAGGGAATTCAGAGGTCTAGTCCAAGCCTCTTATTTTACAGGGGAGGAAAGGGGTGGAAGAACATGAAGTGACTTGCTCGTGGTCACACAGATCAAAGGACTCTAGATCGTAGAATCACGGACTTAGAGCTGGAGGAGGTTTTAGCGGTCACCTTATCCAGCTCCTTCATTTTACAGATGAGGATACCAAAGTCCAGAGACGTAGGTCATATGGTAAATACTACAGTCATGATATCAAGGCAGGCTCCGGTGCTCTTCATAGGATATCACAATGATTTTTATAGCCGGAAGTTCCATGCAATGACTGATGTTGGAGCTGTGATTTGTACATGACTCCAAAGACAGTGTCACAAAGAAATCCAAACACCTTTTCATTAAATTTTAGCAGATCCTATACGCAAACACGGACAGAGACAAACTCTAAAAACATACCACGTCAATATGAAGCATGGTATATATGGGTTATATGCTTAGTACGCATGTGTTATGTATGAAAGGCAGTATCATTTTAAACACTAGTTGGGTCCTTGTAGAGAGACAACAGCTGCCTGACTCAGAGCTGTACCAGGCTGCCCGGCCTTTTGTTTGGTCTTTAGTTCGGTTTATGAATCCAGTCCCAAGGTAAATAGAAACATGACCCTCCATTAACTTCTTAGGCTGACTACAATAAAACTTCCCCCTAATGGAACTGGGGGAAAATTGACTACTCCTGAAGGATATTTGCACATTGTTGGAGTTTCTTGACCTTAAGATATCGTTTTGGAGGCATTTGAAGAGGCAAAGAAAGAAAATGCCCTCTAAGGAGACCTTGTGACAAGAGTAGGTGGGAAAATAATTATACTGCATACCAAGCCTTACCTTTGCACAGGATCTCTCCATGACAAATGCTAAGGCAAACATGCTATAAACGCCATAATATTCATTCACCTCGCCTCTGATAAGAAAGGTTTATGCTTTTTTAAAATACATATACATATACAGAGAGATCTTGAATGTCTTTGTTTGATAGAGTTTGCATTAGCAAGATGTCCATTTGTCACAATGTCTGCACTGAATCATTTTTATTTAGTTATTCAAGGTGTAGCATTTATTGCATTTTGTACGAGAAGCCACAGGTACGACCTCTTTCTGTAAATCATTTATTTTCATGGATCTGTTCCTTTCATTGGCTTGACATTTGTTTAAGAGAGTCCTTTATCATTTTTTCCCCCCTGTTACCTTCCTCTGAGAGAGTTTTTTTTTCCCCTCTTTCCCTTCTTTTTCTTTTTAATAAATTTGAATTACTCACAATTACCACTGGTTCCTTTCCAGGCCAATTATTTCTTAGAGATTTATATATATTTATGCAATCAGGACACCATTTCATAAAACATTTTCCAGAGGTCCACCTGCAGGATACACTATAGCCAGAAAGCGACAAAAAGAGTGCAAGATGCCACCTTCTTTTTCATCTCTCCACCTACCTGGCTAACTTGCATTTAGGGATCTTAACGTGATTCATAAACATGAAATCCCAGATCCTTCTTAGTGAGATAAGTGTCATTTTATCCTTGGTCTCTAAGTGAGAGGGACAGTGTAGTCAGTGGGAAAAGACTTGGACCTGGAATTAAGAGACTAACATTAAGATTCTGATGCTAGTACTTAATAGCCATGTGGCCATAGACACATAGACAGGTCACTTAATTCTCTGAGCCTCAATTTACTCATCAATACAATGGGAATAATTTAAGTTGTACTATTTTACCCACAAGGTTGTTATGAACATACGTTTCTACAGATATGAATCATTTTAAAATAGAGATATGGCATGGTCTTTTTTGTAAAGCACGAGACAGAGATTCAAAAGACTGAAGTATGATACACACACACACATGCACACACCCCCTTTTTTCATTCTGCTGTGAGTTGCCATAAAGTAGTGTGAAGTCATTTATTCCTTTTGTAATGAATTGCCTCTTTCTACGAATCAGGGAATGTTGATGGCATTCTGAGAAGCATCTAATCTAAGGGTTCTTAAGCAGGGGTCAATGGACCCCTAAGGAATCTGTGGATGGATTTCAAAAGATCTTTGAACATGGTTGGGAAAAAAACCCTTATTTTTTATTTCAATATAATTGGTTTCCTTTATAATGTTATCTATTTTATTTTATTCATTTAAAAACATTATTCTGAAAAAGGGTCCAAAGGGGTCTGACAGAAAAAAAGTATAAGAACCCCTGATCTAATTGTCATTGTATAGAACTTTAAAAAGGAATAGTGCTTTTGTAAGTGAAAGATAAGGTATGAGGAGGCCAAAAGAGAGTGAGAGGATAAAAAAAACTTTCAAAGCTGCCTGGGATTCCTCAGCCTGGTGGCTGGACATTCTGATGTCCAGAACTTTGGAGCATCTATATAAACAGCACAGATGGCACAGGCTATTGAATCCTCAGGAGGCATTGGCCTGGGGCCTGGAGATAGTCCAGAGGTCTAGAAGGACTCAGAGGGCTATGGAATAGCTTAGGAACAGTCCTATTGGGAAAAAGCACTGACCAATCTTTCTGGTAACTTTCAGGGCTGTGCGCTAGGAAGGTTATAGATCCAATTTTTGGGCTTCTTCCTTATTTATGTCTTTCATACTGTTATTTAACAAAATGAATATTTGCCCACTAAAGGTACATTATGTCTCACTCCTGCCTCTGGGAAGGAGATTATTATTAATGAATAGGGGAGAACAGGAATAGAATTCCCCCTTTTTTGCATCATGGAAAAAGGAGGATGTACAGGAAACCTGTCTTTTCAACTGGCTTAATCCTTTCAAAGAGAATGCTTCAATGGTCTCTATTGTTTCTAGTCCCTATTAAAATGGGACAAAAATAGAATGCTTAGACTCTGCTGTTGAGGCACAGTGCAATTGTCCAGATAATCTAAGCAAAACAAACCAAAACAGAATGAAACAAACTGCGTTTGAGGAAAAGGCAACTTTAGGGCCTGAATTATCTCAGCTGGTTTTCTCTGTTCAGTTTCACAAACCCAACCCCTTGCATTCCCTTTTCTTTGCGAAGAGGGAAGTTTTCCCTAGTGTTAAAATTGTCAAATACTAATTGAAGTTGTTTTAGCTTTATTGTGTCTGCCTGTACTTCAGCCATTAGGGGGATTGGGCCAGCTGACTTCTAAGAAGTTTTCTAGTGGTAAGTCTATGAGTCTATCATCTCCTTTCCTACCTTTAGTAAAAAGCTAACATTTGGTCCAGACCTGTGTTTTCATTACTATCAACACAGATTGGCAATTACTGAGTAACTTATGTCTTAGAGAGGTGTGTGAGAAGTTAAACTCCCTGTATAGGTTCACAACACCAGTATGTGTCAAAAGTAAGGCTTGAGCCCAGGTCATTCTGACTCCCAAAGATGGTTTACTACTCAAAGAAAGTGACTATAATTTGCAAAAGGTTTAATACTTCTCTGGTAATTGGAATAGGTATAGGGATGAGATCAGGCTTGTGATTTCATTGGTGTAGGGGATTCATGGATGAGAAATTGCATCGATCAATGCAGATCTGCAACTTATAGTCTTTGGGTTGTCCCAAGCACTCAGTGGTTTGCCTGGGATTACACAGTCTGGATGTGTCACAGATTTAAACCTACACCTTTCTGGCCCCAGGGCCAGCTCTCTATTCCCTCTGCCACACACATCTATATTTCAAAGTGATATGTCTAGAGTAGGGTGGCCTCTGATTTGGAACTTGTCTTCCAATTAGTTCAAGTACTAGATTTTGGCCTTGTGAATTCCCATTTCTAGAGGCAGATAGCTAAGGTTTGGGAGATAGCTGATCTGTAATACTCTCATGTTTTAAACCTGTTGCTTTATGCTTGGCTAAGTGCCTGTCATGTGTGTTGGTTGCCAACACAACAGCTCGGCTCATTTAGAAAAGCAAGTAAGCTAACTTCCTCTAGAACAGCAGCCAGTAATATTCCACAGTATCGCAGTGAGAAAATGCTAAACTCTGAGACACGGCCTCCCTCGGGCAGAAGGTCCTGTCATGCACTGAAATGGCCTCTTGGATAAGCAACTAACTGTTGTCTTTTTTCCCATGTTACCCCTCTTCTTTCTATAACCAGGCTTAAAATCTCAGAGTCGTTTTTAATTTCTTCCTTGCCCCTCCACATCTAATCATTTAGCAAGTCCTAGTGATTATTTCTCTACCATATCTCTGACATCTACCATATTGTTTCTTTTCTGTTCCCAGTGTCACCATCAGCTCAGGCCACTGGTACTTCATGGGTGGACTAGAATATCCTAACTGGCCTCTCTATTCTTTACATTCCTTCAAATGGGGAATCTTGCTATCTAATCTACTTCAGGTAGTTACCAGCTTAATCTCCCAGACCCACTGCTTCCGCGGTGTCACGCTTCAGCTCAACCACCTTCAGTATTACCATAAAAATCCAAAAGATTTTCTGTAAATTCTTTAGCCTGAATTTTAAAACCCATCACATTTCTGTCCCAGATAACTTTTCTATCCTTATCTTCCTCACCTTCCATAGATGAATCTTCTACTCTAGTTAACTGGTCTGCAAATCTTTCCCCAAACAGACCTTTATAGTTTTTCATCTGCTTGCTGAGGTGACTCTGTGGACAGAGTTCTGGGCTTAGAATCAGGAAGACCTAAATTCAAATTTGATTTCAGACACTTACTAGCTGTGTGACTTTGGGCGAGTCACTTAACTGCTGTCTTCCTCAGTTTCCTCAACTGTAAAATGGGGATTAATAATAGTATCTACCTCCTAGGGTTGCTGTGAGGATCAATAAGATAACATTTGTAAAGCCCTTAACATACTGCCTGGCACAGAGCAGGTGCTTAATAAATGCTCATTCCTTCCCCCCTTTCCTCTTTCAGCAATTTCCCAGACTAGAATGTCTTTACTCCTATCCAAATTCTCAGGAATCTTTTCCTGACAGCTCTGGCTGGAAAGGATCTCTTCCTTTGCTAATCTTTTATAGTACTTATTGTCTATTCATTCTTTCATTGATTTATTTGGCAAACATTTATTAAGCAACAAGTGTATACAAAGTACCTTGTTAGATGTTAAGAGGAGATAATGGAGTTCAGATAAGATGATATAGTCCCTGCCCTTATGGAATTTATAATCTAGTAGGAGGATTAAAAAAGGAAAGGAAACAAATAAAATACTATTAAATAGGGGGGAAAAAAGCAAGGTGGTATCAGATTGTGGACCAATTTGATATAGCAAGCACAGGGTTTGTGCTGGACACATTGAGGAATAGGAAGCCACTAAAGTTTTTAGCTGCTGATATTATCGTGTCTGACTCCTTGTGGCCTCATTTGGGATTTTCTTGGCTGGAGTCGTTTGCCATTTCTTTCTCTAGCTCATTTTACAGATAAGGAAACAGAGGCAAACAAGGTTAAGTGATTTGCCTAGAATCACACAGTTGGTAAATGTCTGAGGCTAGATTTGAAATCAAGAAGGTGAATTTTTTTGACTCCAGGTCTGGCTCTCTATCCATTGTGCCATTTAGCTGCCCTAGAGGGCAGGTGGATAGAATGCCAGGCCTGGAGTTAGACTCATCTTCCTGAGTTCAAAATCTGGTGTCAGACACTTACTAGCTATGTGACCCTGGGCAAGTCACTTAACCCTGTTTGCCTCAGTAGCCTCATCTATACAAATGAACTGGAGAAGGAAATGGCAAACCACTCTAGTATCTTTGCCAAGAAAACCCCAAATGGGGTTATGAAGAGTCAGACACAATGAAACAACTAAACAACAACAAAGATTTTGAAGTGGTAATGACATGAGGAGATCTACACATAAAACACATTTATCCTGGCGATGTTATGAAGAATATGCTGGAGACATATGTTAGGACACTTGATAGGAGGTCACTGCATTTATCCAGGTGGGTGGTAAGAAGGGCCTTACCTTTAGTGGTGTCAGTGAGAGTAGAAAGGAAGTAATGTTTGAGGAGGAATCAAGGGACTTGGTAACTAACTGTTCATGAAAAGTTAAAAAAAAAAGGAAGAATCAAAGATAACCCCTACTTTATGTACTGTGATTTTGGGGTCATAGACAGAAATAGTAAGATCAGAGGGAGGAGTAGTTTTGGGTAGAAAGAGAACAAACTCGGTTGGAGGCCTTTGTGGAACATGAGGACAGAATTATCTTAAAGGCAGTTGGAAGTGTGAATCTGGAACTCAGAAGAAAGGTTAGTAGTACTGGAGGTAGTTTCATGATACATCTTTATAGAGATTGTAAGTTATGGGAGCAAATGAAATTGCCAATAGAGAGGGTAAAAAAGGAAAAAAAATGCTTGGGGAATATCCACAGGAAGAAAGTCAAGAGAAATCCAAAGAGTCAGCAGGAGGAATAAAGAGACAGGAGAATCAAGAGAAGGTGTTGCCTCTGAACCAAGGGAGGAAAGAATTAGGGAAAATGTTTAAAAAGTGTCACAGTCTTCAGAAAGATCAAGGATGGGTCATCAATGATCTTTGAGAAACTGCTCTTGGTAGAATGCTTCGGGCTGAAACTAAACTGTGAGGGAAAGTGGGGGACAAAGGACAGTGATCAAATGGAGATATTGGCTGTAGATAGCTTTTTCCAGAAGTTTACTAGTGGAGGCAAGGGGAGAAAGGGGAGAGATTGGACAGTAGCTGGATGAGATAGGAAGATTGAGATGATTGTTTGTTGTTGTTTTTAGGATTGGACATATATATGTATGATGGACATATGTATGTATATGTATATGTATAGACACATATAACTCAAATTTGGCTCATTTTATGCTAGTGGTGTTATTTTTTTGAAGTGTCTGTGCCTTATGTCTTCAACTAGGTTGTAAATCCCTAGGAGTCAGAGCCTATATCTTACATAGATATAACTTGGTGCCATGAAAAGAGTTCTGGCCTTGAGTTCAAGTCTCAGCTCTATCGTTTATTATCTGCGTCACCTGGGATGAGTCACCTATCTTTGGGGAGCCTAGGTTTTCTCATTTATGAAATATGAGGTCAACAATACTTGTAAAACATGGTTGTTGTGAGGAGGCACTATATAAACGTAAGCTGTTATTATTAGTACTATTACTAATGATAATTATAAGTATTTTCAAGATGATCCGGATTAGCTGGATTTCATGCCACGCTCTCTACGACGCATTTTTGTCCTCAGCTGCTTTTGGCTAGTTTGTGAGATGATACTGCTTATAATTTTCCATTACTCACCCCCTTGAAAATGAGGTTATTCTCTACATTGGCGCTGCCTTGCTCCTTTCAGCAACCTTTTTTTGTAAGGCAGACCTCTGATTTCATTTCCAGAAAGCGCTTCTTCCCTCTCTACAACATGTCTTAGAGAGTTGCCTAGGTCACCAAGAGGGTAAGTGACTTGTCCAGTCATAAAGACAAGTCAGATACAGAACTCAAGTCGAATCTTTCCGGCTCCCAAGCTAGCCCTCAATCCAGTCTACCTCATGGTGTCTCTTCTGTAGACTGGCATTGATTCATATGTCACTGTGGCACAGAAACTGTGCAGACACCTCACTGCTGTTTGTCCTTCGTATTTAAAGAGGACCAATGATATCGTGATGTTGGGGTCAAAGTACAGTGTGTTTGACCGTAGCTGATTAGTCAAACATGAACTCAAAAGGTTCTACCACAGGCTGGGCCCAAACAGTCCGTATGAACATTTGGAATGGAGAAGTCTGTGGACTTGTACGTCTAACCTTTCCTTTGTGCAACTGTGATTCTGCTTTGCTCATAGAGCCTAGTGCCTTCTTTGACGGAGGCAACTCCATGCTGGTTGGTCCTGTGTCAGAGTCTCCTGTGTCTCACAATCAATACTGATATTCTTCAGAAAAACCTTGAGAGCGTCCTCGTACTGTTTCTTCTGATCTCCATGTGAGTGTTTGCCTTGTGTGAGTTCTCCATAAAATGGTCTTTTAGGGAAATGTACATTTGGCCTTTGAGCTACATCACCAGCTCATGGGAGTTGTGCTGTCTGCAGGAGAGTTCAAAATGCTTGGCAATTCAGCTCAAGAGCGGACTTCAGTGTCTGGTACCTTATCTTGCCAGATAATCTTCAGAATCTCAGGATAATTCAAATAGAAGCACACCTTACTACTTCGCTACCCAGATTATGAGCTCATCAATGTGGATATACCTTCAGTGGTACAGACAACATCCTATCCAGGTCTTTTTCTGTGTGATTCTTATCCATGCCCTCCCTTAAATCCTCTAGAGAAGAGCTACCCAATGCCCCAGAGAACTTCCTCCAGGTCTTTTAACATTCTATGGGTCCAGTGCAGCTCTCAGACTTCCCATCTGTTATCCCTTGCTCTTGATAGATGATTCGCCTATGTCCTTTTTTGATTATACATTCCTTGGATGACATCTTTTGTACCACTTTTTATGTGAATATGTTTAATTGAGAGTGGGGATCGGCATTTACAAATTCAGGTAGCACAGGGACATTGACTTGGGAACAGAAAAAGAACCCCAGAGGAAACCCTGGGCCAGAGGCCACTAAAATACCATGAGGGTCAGGAGGCATCAAAAAGGGCTGTTCAAAAGGGACAGGACTAATAAATATAACTCTACTTACTTACCAACAGCCTAGGACTGGCCTTGACTCTAATGTAACCTTCCCATGTTCTCATGGGGTTCATACAGCAGCTACAAGGGTTTGTCCCTTATGCAAAAATGTTCTTTCAGAGAAATTTTGAAAAGTATTCAGTAAAATTACTAGTCTTAAGATTATTTCTGAGCTCTATATGCTTTTGATTAGGCTTTCTTGGCTCCTCCCTTTAGAGGAAAAGGAAAAATACTGGTTAACTAATTTGGGAACGTGTCTTGGCCTATGAAAAAAGGCAGTAGCAGAAATTGAATTAAAATTCAAAGCCCTTTCATCTACCCAGTTTATCAGGTCCTTTTGTTCCTCTGCTCCTTCTTTTCCAGCCATTAAGGTATTGTAATGCTTGGGAGGGCAGAAGAAAATCACCAGGCCTGAATATACCCATTTCCTGCGATGACTATTTATTGTACGTGTGCTCATGCTAGTGTGGTATTTTCTCAGCGATTCATAGAATATTAGACCTATAATAGACCTGGGAGATCATTTATAATAACTCCATAATTTTCCAATCAGAGAAACTAAGTTACAGGCTAATTCAAGATCACCCAGAAGAGGTTTATTACATCAATCATTCATCCTTCAATCTTCTGTTCAGAATCAGACAGATTCAGACTGTCCCTATGAAGACTAATCCAAAAAACCTTATCACAGAGGCTATTAAGTGAACAAGCTTTTAGTAAGCATCTCTTGCGTTCTGGCCAGTATACTCAATGTCATGGGCATAGCATGCATAAGAGCCTGTACCTAGTGTGCTGAGAAACTGTGACCTGAGGTCTTGTGCATGCCTGTGGTTTTAGAGTATATGAAAAGGTGAGGAGTCACTGTTTCTGCTCTTGAGACGCTTACCGCCTTATTGAAAATGAGAAACACACTCATAAGCACGTGTGTATATATGAACATATGTATATGCATGTATATATACATGTGCATAAACAGACATGTGTATGTATGTGTGTGTATATATATGTATACGTATAACAAAATTGATGAATGTCATACTTAATGTCTAAATTACATAGCATGAGTTACAAATGCTTTTGGACCTTGGTAAAGAGAAAGATCATTGAGGATTGAAGTAGTCAAGTATGGCTTCAAGTAGCTGATGGAACTTGAGTAAGAGAAGTATCTATTTGTTGGAGGAGAAGATTTGGGGAGGGACAGGAGAATGGCTTGAATGAAATAAGGTTTTTTTTAGATTTTTTTTTTT
>CM053626.1:90909252-90933917 GCA_028646595.1 Phalanger gymnotis
TGGGGAGGGACAGGAGAATGGCTTGAATGAAATAAGGTTTTTTTTAGATTTTTTTTTTTGGATGGGGAAAGCAGGGCAATTGGGGTTAAGTGACTTGCCCAAGGTCACACAGCTAATAAGTGTGTCAAGTGTCTGAAGTCAGATTTGAACTCAGGTCTTCCTGACTCCAGGGCCAGTGCTCTATTCACTGAGACACCTAACTGCCCCATAAGTTTTTTTTAAATGAGTATGTGTGTGTGAATATATCTGCAAAGTGAGGAGACTGGCTAGAATGGAGTATAGAATGTTTTGGTGAATAGTGAATGATACAGTAATTAAAAAAATGGTGGCCTTGAATTGTAGGCCCAGAATATTGAACTTGATCTGGCAGTCAACAAAGTGTCATTTGAGTTCTAGAGTCAGGGTGCAGTGGGTGAATGTGATATTTTGGAAGGACTAGTGCGTCAGTCTGGCAACTTTGCTAAGTTTAGAGAAGCTCGTCGACAGATTGGCTTCTGGGTGATGAATTTTTGAAAATCATCTAATAATTGTTCATGAGCTGCAATCCGTGTTGATGGAGGGTATATTCACACTGAGGTGATATCAAAAAAGATTCTACAGTGTTGTTTAGGATGTATTGGAAGTTGAGATGTAGGGGTGGGGTTAAGACTGATCTCAGGAAGACCAATGGTAAGAAATGTAATTTGTCTTTGTTTAGCTGCTCAGATAGTGGTACTGGGGTATAGATGCTAGAAGTGTTGGAGCTGTAGTGTAGACACAGTCTTCTTAGGAAAGAGAAAAATATACATACATATACCTATATGCATATGCATACATACATGTACACATATTTTTTTGTCCTTTCTTTACCACTCCAGGCCTCAGCTGTAAAATGGTTAAATGAACAGGTTTGGACAAGACAATCTTTAAGGCTCCTTCCAGTGTACTTTGATTCTAACATGATCTAGGAAACCAAGGGTAAATTTATAATCTGCAAATTTCATTTAAAAATTTTATTTTTAGCCTCTTTCCCTGAATCTTTCTGTTCATTAAACACTAGGCTTCTCAGTGTTTCACTTTTACTTTGTCTATAATAGGGATAATGAGATTTGCCTTAATGGTATCAGGAAGGATAAACTAATTAATGGTCACAGTGTCCCAGTGTTTCTGTGCCAGCTAAATGGCAAGCCTGTCTTCACGGAACTATGCTGCACGTTGCCCAAGTGTCAGACGTACCATTGTTAATATAATGTACTTTTAAAAATCAGATACTGGGAGGCTTAAGAAATATACTGAAACATGGACCAGGGCACTCATGGCCCTAGGGGGATGAAAGAGGAAGCACAGGGGGATAGCAGGAATGGTGGTAATAGGGACGTCAGTTTCTGGGATCTGTCACTGGTTGTCTGATTTAAGTGGTTTTAAAAGACAGTTGAAGTGTGGAAGAAGATACTCTGATTCTGCATCCTTTATAAGACCATTACTTAAATATATCTTATGCTTACCAGTTGAGTGAGAAGGTGAGAAATAACTTACATTTACA
The DNA here is from genome assembly GCA_028646595.1 of Phalanger gymnotis. NCBI lineage: Eukaryota > Metazoa > Chordata > Mammalia > Diprotodontia > Phalangeridae > Phalanger > Phalanger gymnotis. The sequence goes on from CM053626.1 coordinate 90,910,775, forward strand.
TAGTGTTTTAGTGTCTACAGAATAGTTTCCTTGCAACAATGCTGTGAGGCTGGTAGAATAAGTTATTAGTAATTTCATATTACATATGAGGAAACTCAGCTTCAGAGAGATTAAGTGACTAGACCATGGTCAGACAACTGTTAAGCACTGGGTTATTGTTGTTTAGTCATTTCAGTCATGTCTGAATCTCCATGATCCCATCGGGGGTTTTCTTTGCAGAGACACTGAAGTGTTTTGCCATTTCCTTCTCTGGCTCATTTTACAAATGAGGAAACTGAGGCAAAGAGGGTTAAGTGCCTGATGCTGGATTTGAACTCAGGTTTTCCTGACTCTAGGCCTAGTTCTCTATTTACTGCACCACCTAGTTGCCCTCTAACTCTTGGGACTGGGCTTCAAATCCAGGTACGTTGACAAGTCCAACACCTTTTCTGCTGTGGCACATTGGTAGGCAAGAAAGGATAGGTTAGGGAGTAGTGGTGGTGGTATATCTTACTTAAGAGTCTAGCTATGGCCAGGAAATGATATCATCAAATAAAAAGTGATATCATTATTTTATTTTTTTAATCTTAGTCCTGCCACTGATAATGTTAGATTTTGGAATAGAATATAAAGGAATTTTTTTCATTGTCCTTGTGTTTCATTGAGATTATAAATTCATTGAAGTCAAGGACCATTTCATTTTTGTGTTTGTAACTCCATTGCTAGCATAGTGCCAGGCACATTGTAGATCTTTGAATCACGCCTTTTATAATTGATTTGAAATCAAAATAGAAAATCAAGGTAACCGGATTACAAAATTCTTCATCTCTTTATATTTATTTTGTTCATCTTTGTACAAATGAGTATTTTTTCTTTTAAATTATTTCTTTGGAATATATTCCAAGTAATATTATTAGGTCAAAGGGAATGGTTAATTTCACGACTCTTGGCATGTATAGCCAGATAGACCTTGAAAAAGATTGAGCCAATTCTTTCTCTTCTTTGGGGGTTCCTTATTAATCGTGCAATCTTTCTTTCATTAATACATGAGCACTGGGTTAGTTTATTTGATTACTCAACTTTTGAATGCCAAGAGTAGGGTCCTGAACACAGAGAGCACAGGACAGATGATTTTTAAAGAAATATATTTAATGAATTTTATAATAAAAAATAAACCTATGCAAATAAAATTTTACTAAATTCCTACTAAGATGCCTTATCACGGTATAGAGATACATCTGTGTTTTTGCAATATATGCTAAGAGAGTGTTTGTTTATGATGCTCTACCAAGTTGGGAAGATTATGAGCAGGGGCCTAAAGATAGTCTCTTGTTTGAAGATCAGTCAACTAAATTCATTTGGTATCAAACTCAAATAAAAATGATCCTGGCTAACTGTATATTGACTTAGAAAACCACAGATTAATATCGTCTGTGTTATATAGCATTTTTATTTGTTTTGTTAAAATTTTTCCAATTACATTTTATTCTGGTTCTGGCAGTATTAGGGTAACTTGGGGTCTACATGCTGTAAGTTTGATACCTCTGGTGTGGAGAGTACCTACACCAATGGTTCTCAGAATTTTTACTTGTGACTCACAATAGGAGACTCACACATGCATATGATTACTAGTATAAGCTGCACACAGTTCATGGCACACGTATTGAGAACTCCACCCAGACATAGCCTTTGAGAATCACAGATCTACTTTGATGAAATTGTGTATTTTTATAGTACTGAAATATACACTCAGTTATTGATGTCAACTAAAACAAAATTAAGGCAAATGCAATCACTAGCTCTTATGATCTTTATAATTGCATTAATGTATTTTTGTACCTATGTGTTGAAATCATTGTGCATACTTTCTTCATTATTGTGTATTGACCTTTCTGTGTTTCTGCATAGTCCTCATATTTGTCATTCTTCATGGTACTTCCTTTCATTAATTTATCCCAGTCAATTTAGCCACTCCCCAGCTGTTGGGCATTTGGGTTGCTTTCTTTCTTTTTGCAGTTCTACATAGCACAGCTGTAAACATCTTGGTACAAATGGATTTTTTTTTCCTTTTAAATTATCTCTTTGGGATAAATTCCAAGTAACAGTTTTATTGGGCCAAAGGGTATGGCTAATTTTGTGGTTCTTGGCATGTATTGGCAGACTGATTTTCAAAATGATTTTTTATTAATTTATTTTTAGTTTTAGTTTACAATATTCAGTTCCACAAGTTTTTGAGCTCCAAATTTTCTCTCCCTCCCTTTCCTCCCTGCTCTCCACCCAAGATGGCGTGCAATCCGATATAGTTTCTATGTATGCCTTTACACTATCCATATTTTCACAATAGTCAAGTTGTAAAGAAGAACTATTAGCAATTGAATGAACCATAAGAAAGGAGAAACAAAACAGAAACAAACCAAAAGCAACAACAAAAAAAGAGAGCAAATAGTTTGCTTCAAACTTCATTCAGACTCCATAATTCTTTCTCTGGATGTGAATCGCTTCTTCCATCATGAGTCTTGCAGTTGTCTTAGAACGTTGTATAGCTGAGAAGAGCCAAGTCTATCAAAGTTAGTCATCAGAGATACCTTGAGTCTGTAATCATGTATAATGTTCTCCTGGTTCTGCTCCCCTCACTTAGCATCATGATCCTCTAAATGATTGAATCAACCTACATTGCCACCAATAGTGTGTATATATTTCTCTACAAAATCCTCCTCCTAGGGGCAGGTGGGTGGCACAGTGGATAAGAGCATTGATCTTGGAGTCAGGAGGCCCTGAGTTCAAATCCGGGCTCAGACACCTGACAGCTACTAGTAGTGAGACCCTGGGTAAGTCACTTAATCCCGATTGCCTCACAAAAACAAACAAAATCTTTTTCCTTGACACACCATATGAGCTAACATTTTAAAAAAAATTAATGGCTACTATTTTACTGATTGTAGGTGAGAGATATAGTTACTGACATTTTGAAAATTTTGAATTTATTTTTTTCATGAAGTAGTGTCATATGCTGGGAGGAACACTGATTTGGAGTCAAGAGATCTGCTGTTGACACTTTTACTGCGTGACTTTGGATACACTGCTTAAACTCTGTTTCTTCATCTATATTTGATGAGGGAACTGACCAAGGAGGGAGGATGTAGTCCTTAGAGTATTCTATTTCTTGTCAGCTTACTACATGATTAATAGATAAAAATAAAATAAAAAGACAAAAAATAGATAAAATTATATAAGGGGCCTGGTTAATAAGGGCCTACTGCTTTAAGCATTAGAATTATATACTTTTTTTTTTTTTGTACACTAATTACATGGTGAAGCAAAGGCTTTTAATCAGTTTCTGAGCCAGAACTGAGTGTGTGTACAAAACGTCGGGCAGGTGATCATTCTCAATTTCACCGGTGGAGTATGAGTGAGGAGAAACAAATGCTATAAGCCTCCAGGTGGGGAGGGTAGAGGTAATGAAAACAGTATCAGCAGATGCTTTTGTGACTACCTTATCTCCCCGCCCAGGCTACTATATAGCTATGAATGCACAGTAGTGTTCTTCTTTCTAAACTTAAATAAATGAGTATCAGAGATGGAATGGACTAGATTATGATCTTTCATGTTTTAAAAGGTCAGGAGAACCACCAGAGGAATAGGAATTGGAGTCCATCATAGAGTCTGTTGGTAGCCATAGCAACTAAATCTGGTGAGGAGGTAGCCCTGAGGAGTGACCTACTGGACCCCGCCTAGCAGTGAATGGACACGATAGCAGGACGGCTGGGTTCTAGAAGACAATGGAGCGGCTCATTCATCAATCATGCCACACCTATATGTGAATTTGGTGAAATGTTTGATAATGTTTGATGTGTAATGAAATGTTGGAATATGTGAAACATTTGATAGTGACCATATTAAGTTGGAGTCCACTTCCAGCAGTGACTGAGTGAGTTTGTAGAGGGGAGAATATGTCGTGGTTTGGGGATGTTTTGTAATTCTCTCCTTGCTATATTATTTTTTTTTGGTAAATATTGAAGAGAGATCCCTTGGTCAAATGATATTGGAATGATAATCACTGATAATCAGTAACGGGGAGAACATAGTGGATGGGGACTTCTAAGTTATAGTATTAGAAAGATACCCCAACCCCTTAGAGTTACCCCTAGAACCTTGAGAGGAGACAAAATAGTCTTGCAGTTAGTGTGAATGGAATTGGGAGGGCAAGCCCAGAGCATGTCCTATGTGGAAAATGTGCCCTCTAGGTCCTCAACGGTGGCCCTTTTTGGAGAGAGTGTTGACCATAGGAGAACATACAAAGTGTCAGGAGCACTGAAAGAAAGCTTCCATTACTTTGAATTTTACATACCGCCCTTGAAGAAGCAACACAAAATAGAAACGGAATTCTGGTTCTGGAATCAAGGGGCCAGGTTCAAGTCCTGGATCTAGCACTTACTAGTTATGTGACTGTGTTGTTGTTTTGTTTTTTAGTCATGTCCGACTTTTTGTGACCCCCATTTGGGGTTTTCTTGTCAAACATACTGGAGTCGTTTGCCATTTTCTTCTCCAGTTCATTTTACAGATGAGGAAATAGGCAAGCAGGGTTAAGTGACTTGCCCAGGGTCACACAACTTATATCTGTGGCTGGATTTGAATTTTACAAGAAGAGTCTTCCTAATTCTAAGCCCAGTACTCTATCCATTGTGCCACCTAGCTGCCCTCCATGTGACTATAAGCAAGTCATTTAAACTCTCTGAGCTTCAGTTTCATCTTCTGTGAAGAAGGAATAATAATGTTTGCACTACCTAACTCTTAGGGCTATGATTTGAAGTTCTACCCTACTCCTGGATGAGTACTTAGCTACAGAGATCCTATGGAAGAGGTCCATAATGTGACTTAACGTAACTCCTTAGCTACCCAATATTATTAAGAATCTCAAATACAATAAAACACTAATTTCCTATCATGATTGTTGATATAAGGTACTTAAACTTTGGACTTCTGCTGTATGTTGTCAGCAGAAACTTCTGAAGCAATTCTTTCCATACAGCTTATTAAGGCACATTAACCTTTGTCCTCAATATTGGCCCAGGGTACCTAGCTAATACAAATAGAGTGCTCTAAAGAAATAGTGTCTCACGCTCAAAAAGAAACATTGGCTACTAAACCATACATAAGGATCCCTGCTAGTCAAAACCACATATTAACATTATTTTTATTGTATTTTAATTAATTTTGTTAAATATTTCCCAATTATATTTTAATCGAATTCATGCTACACTCCTGTCAGCTGCATGTTTGACGCCTCTGCTTAAAGTCATGACTTCCCATTTGTAGGCAAAAGGGAAGTCGAAGGAAGCAAACTGTTGTGGCCTGAGATTAGTTCAAGCTGGTCTATCTAGTGCTTCAGATTTGGGATTGTAAATGAAGTAAGACATTTGCAGACTATTTGACAGGTAAAAAAAGAAAAGGCAGTTTATTTAGCCATAGCATGGAAAAGATACTTAACAAGGATGCAACAATGATTTGGTTGATCATAATTTTCCTGCCATCATTTTGACCATGCTAATACACCACTTTAGCCCATGCTGAGGTGGTTTTTGTACTTAGGGCACCAAATCTTAGTCCCAGGGACCAAGCAAGTCTCAAGGTTACTTTCAATACATATTGAGGAAAAGCTAGCCTAATGCTCCATGGCAGATATCACCTCTGCCCTATCAGCAGTTTCATTTTGATTTTTTTCTAATATTTTAACATTTTTTAATTATTATTTTAAAAATAAATTTATTTTTTATTTTTTATTTACAATCATTTTGAATTTTTACAATACTTATAGGATCAGACTCTAGAATTAGAGCTGGAAGGAAACATAGAGATCCCCTATTTGTTTTACATGACTCAACTGAGGGCATGCTTTGCTCTACTTACTCTGAGTGTCAGTTGTGACATTTGCCCAAGGATCGAAAATTCTTAGTTGTGACTCTGCAGGCCATACAGAGCTCCTGAAACATCTTTAGCAGGGGAGGGAGATGGTCAGACTTTTGCTTCAGGAACATTATTTTGTTACCTTATTCACAATGGATTATAGAGGTGAGAGACTGGAAACTGGAAGTCCAACTAGGAGATTGTCGAAGTGGTCTAGGCAATGGGCCAGAGGGTCCATGGTCCCCCAAGGGCTTCCTGGACAGATTGCAGTGCTTCTATGAACTATTAAGCTCATATTACATTGAAAAATATTATTTCAAGAAGGGGTCCATAGGCTTTACCAGAATGCCAGAAGAATTCATGACAAGAACAAAAGGTTAAGAACCTTTCTGATAGGTCATGAGGGTATGACACAGATACAAGCACAAAGAAAGAAAGTCCCTGTTCCCAGGGAGGGTACATTCTAATGGGGGAAGATAACATCTAAAAGGAAGCTGAAATGTGGGTTAAGCACTTAGGTGGAGAAATGGAAGCAAAGTCTGGAGAGTGACAAATAGCTGGTCTGTGTTCTTTTCCAAAATGGAAGTTCCTATAATAACTCACCAATGGGAAAAGATACAGAAGGAGGAGTCATCTAAGACATGGTTGTCAATAGTTCAATGGCAACTTGGCAATACCCTTAGTGGAGGACCTCAGAGATCTACGCTTGACTCTGTGCAATTAAATTTAAATACTCAAATATATCTGTGTTTTTTTTAAAATTATTTTTGATGTTCCTTCCAATGGGACAGATAGCAACCCATCTATGCCAGTACATCCTGTGTATCTTTTGCCCATATCTTCCCATAATTTTGCCACTGGGGATCCATAAAACATTCTGGGTCCCTTCCTGTTTTTCTCCAGAAATCTTGAGAACACTGTAAAAGCATGCAGGCTATTGACCTATTGCCACTTGCACTTGCTACGTAAGTACTCCATCTTTTCTTATCGTACATTTCACTGATGATATATTTTCTTCTTTGAAATTCGTCATTGGTTTAATATTATAATCTGTTCACATCCATCATATGTCTCTCCATAGCGCTCTGTGTGATACTAATTTTTCCCTTGAAAAAAGAAGGATGTATATTTATTGATAAAACAGGATTAAAATAACATTTATTTTGTATTCTATGGAGATTTTGGGATCCCTTCATGGCCGAGTAACAACACTAGTAAAATACTGGTATTAAAAATGGGTCTTCGTTTCTAAGAGGAGCTTAACGGAACTTTGTAATTTGCTGAAGGCAATCAAGTCTGCTTTTCTCCTATTCAGTTTTTGACTTAACTTGTGCATTGGTATCAATTAATCAACCAACTACAAAGCATTTATTAAACACATACTAAGTACCAAACACTACTGTAAACTCTGGGGAATATAAAGACAAAAAATAAAACAATCTCAGCTCTCAAGTACCCAAGGTATAAGTTTACATTCATTCATTTTCAATTAATGGAATAAATTTCAATTAATTAATTTTAATTAATTCTTCTCACCACAGAGAAAAAAAAGAAGAAAAACATAACCCTTGTAACAAGTATGCATAGTCAAACAAAACCAATTCCCACATTGGCCATGTTCAAAAATATATCTCATTCCATATCCTGAGTTCATAACCTCTTTGTCAGGAAATGGATAGTATACAACATCATTAGTCTCTTAGAATAGTGGTTAGGGATTGGATTGATCAGAGTTCTTAAGCCTTTTAGGGTTGTTTGCCTTTCCAGTATTGTTGTAATTGTAATAAAAATCTTCTCTTGGTTCTGCTCATTTCACTCTGTATTAGTTCATGCAAGTTTTTCTTAAGTTTCTTTGAGAATCCCTTTTGACATTTCTTATAGAACAATAGTAATTCATTATATTTATATACCGCTCTGCAAAGCCCATTTAATTTTTAGTTCTCTGCCACCCCAGAAAGAGCTGCTTTAAATATTTTGTACATATGGGTCCTTTTCCTATTTCATTGATCTCTTTGGATTATAGGCCTAATAGTGATATTGCTAGGTCAGAAGTTAGTAACTTTTGGTTACTAACTTAATTTTAGTAACTTTTAATTATTCAGTTTAGTAGCTTTTTGGGGATAATTACAAATTGCTTTCTAGAATACCTGGACTAATTTGCAGCCCTATTAACAGCATTAATGTGCCTATTTTCCCACAGCCCCTCCAATATTTGTCAATTTTGCCAATCTTATGGTCATGAGGTAGAACCTCAGAAATGTTTTAATTTTCATTTCTCTAATTACTACTAGTGATTTAGAACATTTTTAATGTGATTATTGATAGCTTATATTTCCTCTCTTGAGAACTGCCTATTCATGTCCTTTGGCCATTTATCAACTGGGGAATGGCTTTTGTTTTTGTAAATCTGAATTGGCTCCTTATATACCTCAGGAATGAGATCTGTCAGAGAAACTTGCTGCAAAGATATTTTCCCCAAGTATGTTTCCCTTCTAATATTAGTTATACTGGATTTCCTTGGGGAAAAATTAATTTTAGGTAAACAAAATTATACTTTTTAATATTCGATCCTTTGTATCTCTTGTTTGGTTATGATCCCCCATTCATAGATCTGAAAGATAATTTCTCATCATTTTAATTTGTTTACATCTAAGTCATGTGCCAATTTTTATTTTAGGGTCAGCAAGGTGGTTCAGCAGACAAAGCGCTGGTCCTGGAGTCAAAAAGACCTGAGTTCAGATCCAGCTTCAGACACTTACTAGCTGTGTGACCTCTAGGTAAGTCATTTAACCTCCACTTGCCTTAGTTTCCTCAACTGTAAAATTGCTAATTGCTAATAATTGTATCTACCTCCCAGGGTTGTTTGTAAGGATCAAATGAGATAATATTTGTAAAGTGTTGTTTAACACATAAGGAGTGCTATGTCAATGTTAGTTATTATTATTTTGGCATATTTTGTAATTTCCTGAAGGCAATTTGATCCACTCTTCCCCCTGATCAATTTTTGGTTCAAGCAGTGCATTTGTATCAATTAATCAAACTAACTAAAATAATTTATTAAGTATGTAACTATGGGCCAGACACTTTATGATAAACCATGCAGATATAAAGACAAAAAACCCCCCAGCAATCCTAGATATTGCAATATCATTTTCCATCAATTCTTGCAGCTTCTTGGCTTGTCTTTTATAATCTTTCTTGATGACAGTCATATCTATGCCAGATAAATTTAAATTTGAAACATCATTGTTTCAAGAAACCTTCTGGCTTTGAATTTACAAGCTGCAGAGTACAGAAAGGCAGGTATTGATCTCAATCTCATTTCTGCCAGACTGCTATCCAGTCTATTTTCCCAGCAGTTGTTGAATAGTGAGCTTGGGACCATGGGTTTATGTTAGCCCACCAGGTTGATTTGCTTCCATTATGTTTTATACCTAATGTGTCGCACTTAGTGACCTTTCTATTTTTAACCAGTATCAAATAACTTTGATGGTTACTACTTTGCTGTATGTATAGTTTGAGATTTGGTGCTGTTAGGCCTTCCCCATCCTCCCCCCATCCCTTTTCCTTCCTACTTTTTTTCTCATTATTTTCCTTAAGATTCTTTGCATTTTGGTCCTTCATTGAATTTTGTCATTAGGCAAGCAGGCAGAGAGCTGGCACAGCGGATAGAATGCTGGACTTGGAGTCAGGAAAACCTGAGCTCAAATCTAGCCTTAGACACTTAATAGCTGTGTGACCTTGGGCAAGTTGCTTAACTTCTGCCTGACTCAATGTCCTCGTCTATAAAGCAGGGATAATAATAGCACCTATATCTCAAGATTGTTGTAAGGGTCAAATGAAATAATATTTGGAAAGAACTTTTCATACCTTGAAGTGTATTATGAACAAAGTAAATTATGGCTCTTATTTTTTTCCTGGCTCTATAAAGAATTCCTTTGGTAGTTTAATTGGTATGGCATCAAATACATAAACTAATTTAGGTAGTATTGCCATTTTTATAATATTTGCTCAGCCTATCCATGAGGAATGAATGTTTCTCCAATTATTTAGATCTATCTTTATTTCTACAAAGAGTATTTTGTTATTATATTAATAAAGTTCTTTTGTATGTGTTGGTAGTAAGGAGTTTTACATTCCATTGGGGAAAACAACGTGTACATATGTAAGTATGGATAGAATAAATACAAGGTATATGGGGAGGGAAGGCAAAATTAAAGGGATGAGGAAAGACTTTGTGCAGAAGGTAATTGATGATGGTGATGATGATGATGATGGTAACTGATATTCTTATAACACTGAAAGGTTTGCAAAGTGGTTTACAAATATTATTTGAACTCAGGTCCTCCTAACTCCAGGTCCAGCGATCTACTCATTGACCACCTAGATGCCTTTAAGAGGGTGGTTACTGAGCTGTATGTTGAAGGAAGTGAGGGATTCTATGAAGTGGAAGTTAGAAGGGAATGCATTGGAGGTATGGAGTGGGGGGCAGCCTGTGCAAACACAGATACTGTCTGACCAGATACACATACATGGATGAGCACTATTGGTTGCTTACCCAGTGGCATTTTATAATCCGGACAATAGTCATTCTTTATCCAGACAGTCTTTCTTGTGTAGGTAGTGAGGCTGAACTCTTTTGAAAGGTTCTAGATATATTCTAGGAGGTTCTGAAATATGCCAGGGTCTGATGTAACTGTCATCATGTCTTCTGCAAACAAGAGCATCTGGGGGACTTCACCATCCAAAGGGAATTTCTTTCGACTTTCACCATGTGCTAGATCCCCTCTGTCCCAGTAGTGAGCTCCTTTATTTCATGCCTCACCCCATGTTTACGATAAGAGGGTCATTGAACAAGATAATTTCTGTTACTATTTCAAGGAATCATGATTTTGATATAGGAATAGTAGATACCTTTTCTGAAAAGAGATTTCAAAGTGGTGTTTTGTTATGCTGAATCAAATGCCTTTCCCAAATCAACAAATTATAGGTATAATGAGCTCTAATATTCTTCATATATGTTAGTTAGTCACGATGAGATTGCAGTTAACATTTTATCGGGGTGGGGAACCTGCAGCCTTGAGGCCACATATGGCCTTCGAGGCCCTCAAGTGCTGCCCTAGAGTCAAAGGTTGCCCACTTCTGGCCTTTTTCTTCCCTCATTCCCAGCAGACTCAGATCCAGCTCATTAGAAAATCTTGTGATTGCTGTATGTGCCCCTGGGGCAGTGACTGGTGAGCAAGGTTCTTCTCTTCATTTTTCCCTATATTTTTCATTTTGGGATGGAAAAGAGTGAGTAGGACACATGGACAAGAATGATTGGGTTGTCATATTCATCACAGTTCTTTTTACATTGTCTTCCCCCCTGCCCAAGTCTACTCCTCTTCTATACTTCCCTATCGCTACTGAGGGCATCATCCTTCTCCAATCGTCCTGGTGAATATCAGGCCACTGGACCCAGATGGCTCTGGAGGAGAAAGTGAGGCCGGTGACCTTGCACAGTCCTCCCTCACTCAAATCCAAGTCAACTGCAAGTCATGTTATCATTTCCCTGATGTCATGGTCCTCTTCCAGAATGAAGGACAAACACAACAACTGCTATTGAGGGTGTCATCCTTCCAGTTACCCAGTACTCTGGTCTGGGCCTCACTCAGGCCACTTCCCTTGGAGTTTCAATTTGATAGCGGAACAAATGAAAAACTGGTAGGTCATTCAACAGTTAACAAATAGAGACTTACTTAGCCAAAGCAGGAGTATATTTGACAAGAATAGGCACTGAGGGCTGAACAAATCTCCCATCAAGTGCAATCACCAACCAAATATCTGAGATACTCTCCAGTTCCTCCTGGTTATTTTGCACTCAGGCAATGAGGAAGTCACATCAACAGTCTTATGAAGCCAATTAAGTCTCAAGCAATGTCTCAATACCTTTTAAGGAAAAACTAACCTTAGCACCTCTTCTCCTTGCTTTTATCTAATCCACACATTCAATCCGTTGCTAAATCTTGTTTTTTTAATTCTAAAACATTACTCACATCTTTCCCCTTCTTTCTACTCACACAGCCACCACCCTAGTTCAGGCTCCCGACCCTTCTTACCTGTACTATTATAATACCTTTCTAATCAGTCTCCCTGCCTCAAGTCTTTCTTCTTTCTAATCATGGGTGCCAAAATGATTTTTCCTAAAGTTCAGATATAACCATGTTACTCTCTTACTCAATGTACTCTAGAGTGGGTCCTAATTGAACTTAGGATCAAATGTTGCTTCATCTACTTAATCATTCTTAATTTCTAAATTTTATGATGCACATACTTTACAGTAAAGTAATAATTTTATAAATTTGTAAATGAGCAAGCATACATATTTGGGGAATATGCTTAAATTTTTTTTTAATGATGGGAGTGCATGATCAGAAAAGTTTGGAGGTCACTGGACTAGAGCATTGTCCTAAATCTAGTAATATATAACTCAACAGGGATAAATGTAGAGTCTTATACATGGATTCAAAAAACTTCACAGATATAGGAGGGTTGGACACAAATATATCTAAAAAAATCTATAGAGGTTTTACAATTCACATAAATGAGAATTGTGATGTGATGATCATAAAAATGAATGCAGCTTTAGCTGCGTTAAGGTAGGCATAGCTTCCGTAGAATACAGAACTCACAGCTTTTGCACTCCACAGATATTCCACAGAGAGAATATTGTATTCATTTCTAGACACCACAACTTACGAAGGACAATGATAAGCTGTAGAACATCCATAGGAAGGTAACAAAGATGTTGAAGGGCTTACGTATTTTGTAAGGAACAGGTATGTTTCACCTGGAGATGACAAGTCATGGGGGATATGGTAACTATGTTCAAATGTTTGATGGATTGTCATGTGGAAGAGGGGTTAGGTTCATTCTGTTTGGTCCCACAGGACAGAATCAGAAGAAAGGGATAGAAATGCAAAGCGCTGAATGATCTTAGTATTAGGGAAAAACTATCTAACAGTTAGAGCTCACCAAAGGTGGAATGCACTGCTTTAGAGTTAGTAGTTTCTCTCTCGTTGGAGGACTTCAAGTAGTGACCAGGTGTAGGTTGGTTCTAGAATGCATTTTAGTGTGTGTTCTTTTTGCACTTGTGTTGGAGTAGATAGTTCTAAAATTTTCCTGTTCTGCTTGATAAATGTGAGAAATGTTGTTGAGGAAGAGTCAGTAAGATTTAGCAGCGATTTAGATGTGAGATTTGAAGGAGTAGGAAAAATCAAACAATCTTCAATTTTGGCAACCTGAGTGATGTAAGAATAGTGATGCCTTCACCAGAAGTAGGGAAATTTGAAGATGTGACTTTAGGGGAGGAGGTAATGTGTTTTGGTTTTGGACATTAAGTTTTAAATGCCTACATGACATCCATTTGGAGGTATCCAATTGGTAGTTAGTGATGTGGGACTGGAACTCCAGAGACAGAACTAAGTCTCAGTCTGGAAGTTATCTACATAGAAATGCTAATTTAAGCCATAGGGGATGATTAGATCACTAAAATATGGAGAATAGTGAAAGAAAAGAAGATCCAGGATGGAGTTTTGAGGATACCTAGAGTTATAGGATGGGAAGTAGACTATGCTCCAGCAAAGGAAATGGCTTAAGGGTGGTCAGATTGGCAGGAGGAAACAAATAGAGAGTAGGGTCAGGAAAATTAGTGGAGGAGTGAATGATTAGCAGAAGAGAACGGTCAATAGCATCAAATATTGCAAAGAAGTCAAGACAGAAAACAACAGAAAAAGAAGTCATCGAATTTGTATACAGACTTTATTCTGGTATATGACAATTTGTCTTTTGCCCTATGTGCTGACAATTGGGTCTGATTGTTTTAATCGTAGTTTTCCTGACTAGTAATGAAGAAATGTTTCCCACTTAATAAATGGGACAAAGAAGGCAGAAAAATTGTGTTTGGCTTAATGTGATAAAGTCACCAAGTAGGGAAAGTGGGACGAAGTACCCAGTTTTCTGACACTCATTTCACTTGATGAACCTGGCCTTTACTGAGAGTCTATTGGATGGGTAGTTATCAGAAATGAATGGAAACAAAGAAGAACCTCTTCCCTCCAGGAGGTAATAATATAAAAATTTTCTTTCTACTCAATCACCTCATCTTCCATTGTTTCCTTACTCTTTTTAACTGCCGAATTATACAGCTTGTATGTGTTGTGTATATGGATACATGCAGTATTATATAGGTAGTGGATACATTTATGATTTTAATTCTTTGCACTGTATCTATAGATATTAATAGTTTTTCTAGGCTTGTTAGTAATTAAAACAAACAAGCCCCTAGATTATCCTACATCTTTGCCAAATTGGATATTGCTCAACTAAAAGTTAAATGTACACACCCATTGAACTAGCCAAACTGGCTATGGCAGTTATAGAAAGCTCTCTGTGTTCATTAGGAGGGATGCCTTTCATGGGTTTATCCTGCTTGGCATATACATCAAAGTAACAGTCATAAAGAATGTTAAAAGAAACCTGTGCATGGAAAATTTTTGAAAAAAAAATTAGAGCTTATTGTTTCCAGCAGAATTGCCTCAAACTCTATAAAATTATTATTGTGATGTAAAGCTTAAGGCACAGAGCAAAGAAGATGAAGACTGTGGCAACTCTGGGGACTCTGAACTCAATCGGGAAAGAGGCACCCAGGAATAGCAGATGTGATCTGACCTAGGCATTCTGTCTTTTGAGTAGTGTGAGAACTCAAATGGGGATCTCTTCAGGGCATGAATCATATACTGACGTCAGGACTAATTTTAAAAGTCAGAAGTGCTTGTTGTTGAGGGCAGTTTATAAAGGAACAAACTTTGAGGCATAGTGGCATCATATATACATCTATTTTTTCAGATGGTTGTATATAGAGCTTCTGCTTATGATGGTTTTGTCCTTTTATTGATTGATTTGTTGAATCAACGGCATATACTTGATAGGATATCACTTGTATTTCCATTTCTTTTAGTAGTAATTTCTTATGATTGTCCATTAAAACATAAATAAATGTTTTATTGATCTTTTTTTTGGTCAATTTTATTTTAGGAAAAAAATAAATAGCTTTTAGTGAGTTGGAGGAAAATTTTCAGACTAGCTTTCTAGATGAGCTTTGTGGTAGCTTTGTCTTTTGAGCAAAGGGCCCTTAGCTTTGGGTTCTGAATGAGTTGCTTCTGCGTCTTTGTAGATGGAAAGAAGAAGACAAATTGTGTCAGGTTGGTAGATTAACAATCATTTACATCTTTACTTGATATTGGAAGTCCTTTTCTAATGGCTTAGTTACTCTACTCATTTTCTAGTAAAAATCTAAAAGTGACAGACTGGTATGGGCAGCAGAAACTTCCTGGGGCCATTTGGAAACTCATCAATGAGAGAGAAAAGCCAAACTGAAATAAATACAGGAATCAATTTCACATAAGCCATTGATGAAGTGAGTCTATTTCAGATACAGAGTAGAGATAGAACATATGGAAAGGAAAATCAAGAAGAGAGGAATAGATTTTTTCTTAAGCCTTCTTTTATTCTCTCAGCTTCCAAAGTGATGACTTCTAACCACCATCTCACTCAGACTCTTGCTATATACAGCACGTCGATGCAGGAGTGTGTGTGCACACTCACACATGGAAAGGTTTGGGCATGTCTGTGTACACTGAACCTCTTTTTCCTCCTCAGTGTGCTTTGGAAGCAAATGGGTGGAAAGTTTTCCCCATTTTTGGCTTCCATCACTTTTGTGTGTGGGTGTTAGATTGTGTGCCTGACTATACCAAGAGGAGACCAGATTTGCTTTCCCGTTGCTGGGTCTCAACAGGGTGAAACATGTGTCTGTGGTTGCAGGCCCGTCCTAGGAAAACTTGTCATACTGGATATGGAAATTACAAAAGCAAAGTGGGAGGCTAGGTTGACTTATTTGCATGCCGATACTTGGATTCCTTTCTTCCTGCAGAGCTGTATTATTACATTAAGGTAAGGAACACGTAAAGCTAAGATGGCTTTGGAAATTAAAAAACAACAACAACAACAAAAAAAACCCTAACCAAATCTAAAATAAAAGGGAGCCGTTTTAACAATTAAAGAAAAAAAGATAAAAATAATTTCCCCATAAAAACAAAGCTACCTATCCTACCAATCCTACTCCCTGTGTGACTTTGGAAAAGTCACATCACCACTGCAACATAGTTTCCACGAGTTGTATAATGAGAAGGCTTTCTTAGATGTTCTATGAAGTCCCTGTCCACTCAATGTGTGACCCTGATTCTATTGCCTTTGTAGGCCTGGGTGTCAAAATCATAATGAATTCTTCTGTCTATCTATTTCTTCCTAGATCATATTTATTCTCTCTAAGTTTTGAGTCTGCTCTGTCTATTTATTCCTCCTTAGGTTATATTTATTCTCTCTAAGTTTTGAGTCTAAGTCAAGTCTCCAAGAATATATTGGTTTTTGAAGAATGGCCCTGTAGCTTAACATAGGAATGCTATGGATCTGCTATAGGAAAAGTCAACTCACTTTCCTGAAGCCAGTATCAACAACAGCTATGGATGCAACATGTTGTTGACCTAATGCGATTATGTAAGAACTAATGATGGGTAAACATAAATGCTTAGAGATTTAATTTGGATAAACATCACAATCATGTCTGCTTAATCAGAGCTTATCTGATTCTTTCTGGTTGAGACTCTGGGCTGTAGATCTTTCAAGAACATGTCCTGGTGTGAAATCCTCTCAACTTCCTTGTACTAGGCAGGTCAGGAGCATAATGCAAATAGGGATTCTTGGGCTACTTTGATAACTTTGATTCTAGGGGAAACAAAGAAATACACAGATGCATGTGTACATAAAAAGAAAGCAAATAAGTAGGCAGTAGGACTGCCTTCCTCCCCACAAAGGTTCAAGTGACACTAGGATAAGACCCCACTTATTCTCTCTCTGCTGGTTTGCCATACCCCAATATAGAATGTTCTTACCAAATTAAAGGCTGAATCAAGGCATGATATTGCAAGTGTTTTTCCTTCTACAGAGCTTGAAATAGATGAATCTACTTGCACAGCACATCCCCACAAATTTCCTGCCTTTTCTGAACTTAAATTTGATTTTTGGTGAAATTTACATGGGGGAAAATGTTGAACTGCAAAAAATATTTTTTCATAAAAGGAGTTTTTATCCTAGGGTATGTGAACATTTAAAAAAATATTTTGGTAAGTGTATTTAAGTGTAATAGATTTCTTTTGCAACCCATATATTTTATTTCGTACATTGAAAAATATTATTCTAATAGAAATCTATTAGATTTCATTAGATTGGCAAAGGGGTTCCTGACACGAAATGGTTAAGAATCCCTTTACTAGAGTCTTCCTGGGATTGGACAATTTATCTTGTTATTCAGATTCTCCTATGTTTACTTATACATATTTCAAGCAAGGAAAGACTTGATAGCTTTTATTATGTGAATGGACCTAGGCAGAACTCTATAGATAGGTAGAGGAAATGAGTTTAGAGGAAGAAGGCGGTTTTATGGGCAGTTAAGGTGAATAATTCTTTAAAAAAAGTGTTTACTCTGATGAGACAGTCTGGGAAACCGGTGACATTTATTTCATAGTTTCTACCTGTTGGGACATTTTTGTGTGTGGAAAAACCATGCAACTTCAAACACTATAAATACATTTATTGTCACTGTTCAGTAGAACTTAATTCACTTTTAAAAGTATGGTTAAATATATTTTGCTTATTACATATATGTATACATATACATGTGTGTATATATACACATACATACATATACACACATACACATACATAGACACACATATACACATTTGGACAGATGCCGAACACAATCACTCTATTTTGAAAAATAATCTTTTCAAATAAGTTATCATCTCCAGAGAAGAATTAAGAAAATGCAATAGCCTCCTCTCTTTGATAAGATGGACAACTATGGGTGTAGAATATTGTGTATGATTTCAGGTACAACTAATATGTTGAACAATTTTCTACTACCACTCTCAACTTTCTTTTGAAAATCTTTGTTACAAGAGATGGGAATGGAGCAGCTAGATGGCACAGTGGATAGAGCACTGTCCCTGAAGTCAGGAAGACCTGAGTTTAAATCTGGCATCCAGACACTAGCTGTGTGACCCATGGCAAGTCACTTAACTCTAATTGTCTCAAAAAAAAAAAGTTAAGGGGCAGCTTAGCTTGGTGGGGTGGAGAGAGAGCCAGGAAGACATGAGATCCAGTTTTATCTCTAGTTCATACATGTTGTATGTCCCTAAGCAATTCACTCAACTTCTCAATGGTCTAGGCAAGTCTTTAAGACTCTAAGCTGGAGAGAAGGTGTAGACTTGCATTGGTGGAGAGAATTTCCTTGCCTGGGAGTTCTTTATACTAATGAAATCATAGTCCTAGTCCCCAGCCCCAGAAGAGATAGTTCACTGGGGATGGATGGGAGACAGATATATTCAAAATAAAAGTTGATATAAAAAGAAAAGATATCAATGAGATTAAAAAAATCACTTACTGAAAACCCCAAGCTAAGGATAAAGATAATTTTTGCTATTTCTGAGTGGGCTTCCATTTTCATGGTGTTATAGCCACAGTAAAACTCACTTTAAAATGATGTTATAAAACCATTTTTTTTTCAGTTGTAAAATGCATGCAGTAATGATAAAACCTTGCCCACCAGATGCACGAGTCAGTTTTCCTGTTTCAGAGCTCTTGCTAATTAAGATGATAACTTATGTCTTACTTTTTTATGTTATGTTATGTATATGTTACTTATGTCTTAACTTTTTTTAAAAAAAAGTATTTGAGTTAATGAACAGGTTGTCCCAGCTGCCTTTTACTTGTCTCCCCAAATGGATTAAAAATTGCTTGGGGAAAGGGAACCCCAAACATGTGTCTTTGAATTATCTTTGGTATTAGAGGTGAAGACTATTATAAGATTGGAATGAAGTTTATTTATAGAGATCTTAGAGTACACACATCAGGTTGTAAGAAGGAAGGAGCTTTGGGAGCATAAGAACATTCATAACCTGAAAAGAGTAATTCTCCATCTAGTCACAAATTCCTAAAAAACCACTCTGGGTGGACAGCATCTGTCTTAGTCCTCAGGGAGGTGTCTTGCAGTAAGGGCTTCCATTAGTGTTTTTACAATTTGGGGTCATTGGCATCCATGCTTGTTGGATGCCAACAATCCCTTCTCGGTGATAAGGAAATCTGTGGCTTGTCCCATTTGATGAAACTTTAAAAATTCTCGGCTTCCCGCAGTCAGATTGGAGGGCCTCTGTTCTTACTGTCCTGAAGATGGAAAGGAAATGGCAGATGACACATAGCCCTGTCTCATTTTTTCAAAGCATGAGCAATGATGACTCACTGCCTTTCATTAGCAGTAAAAACTGAAGGCAGAGCACAGCTGACCTTTTTCCCCCTATAGTGTGTCATGAATAGCTTAAGATTCTATTGTTTTCCATAGCCCACACCTACTTGTTTTGAGATACTTTCAAATGAATCGGTTAATCAGCCTATATTTTTTTGACAGCTTGTTTCATTTTTCTAAAATTTCTCAGGCAAGCCAATCTAGTAGCAAGGCTGCCTTTATTATCTCTCCAAACTTGCCAAAGGGTTGCACAATATCTCAGAACCAAATCTGTCAAATTTCTTCTTAATTATCTGTTTTAACTGTTTTGTGCTCGTTAATTTTACTAATGGTATGTAGTTGGGTGTTCTCTTCCACCTGTTGCTAGAAAGGTCCAAGGAGGGCCAGTACTTAAAGCAATGTTTAGACTGAGGTCATTTTACCATATCTATGATTGCCAAATGACATGGTTGCCCTATTTAGAAACGACACGCTTAGGGAGAAAAAAACTATTTCTAACATAGTGAGGGCCATCCTTGTGGAGCATGCTCAGAGTTGCCACTCCTGGATCTGGGCATCTGAACCCTCTAGGTCACTGAGCACTGAGAAAGGACTAGGAATCCTCCCCCTTTTATAAAACCTCTGAGTCATCAAATCTGTAGCCAATAAGAGGATTCCTTATCTCACAGTGCAATGAGTCACACACGGATGGAAGAGTGCTACCCCCAAACCTTTCCACATGGTCACCCAGATTTAGGAGAGGCAATACTGAGGCATACATGAATATGGCCTTAGCTGAGTTAAACACTATC
This sequence comes from Phalanger gymnotis, assembly GCA_028646595.1. Classification (NCBI taxonomy): domain Eukaryota; kingdom Metazoa; phylum Chordata; class Mammalia; order Diprotodontia; family Phalangeridae; genus Phalanger; species Phalanger gymnotis. The sequence goes on from CM053626.1 coordinate 90,930,848, forward strand.
TAACTAAACATAGCAAATATTTATTGAGGGCCTTTACGTGCCCAGCACTGTGCTAGGAAGACACTGTAGGCATGAAATGTATAAGACATGATCCTCCCCTAAAGGTGTTTATAGTCTAACTGGAGAGAGTAAACATGAACATCTGAATTCACTAGAGTACAATTAAGTGCTAAAGAGTGGCTTAAAGTATCATAGGGGTTCATGGAAGGAAGAGGTTGGTGTGCCTAGACTGGTCGAACGGTTCCATGGAGGTAGGAGATAAGCAATCTTTCCTTGGTTTTTCATTATTCATTCACTTCTTTTTAGTTGTAGGATAGGATTTGGATGGGTAAAAGAGAAAAGCAAATCCAGCATTCTAATCTGGAGTATGGGAGGTGTGGGAGTGGAGAGGCAGGGAGAACAAAATTTTAAAAGCCAAAAGGGAGGAATGAGCTTGTCAGCTTTTGGAGGAAGTGAAGAAATCAGACATATAGAGGGAATAGGAAGTAGTGGGAAGGAAGACACATGTATTAGAACTGTAATATATAATTTGTACCAGGTTCTACCCTTTCTTGTTTATAAATGACCTGTGCTGATACAAGAGAGAATGAGCACAATGACATCTCCATAAGGAAGATATATCTGTCCTGGTTTGCTGATTTTTTTTCTTTGTTCTGGAGCACGTTGGCCAGATAGGAAAATCTACACAGTTGAGAACATAGCCTTGACCGTGCTCCTTGTTGAAGTGATAGAATCTTCTAATTCATGTTGCTGTATTTCCTCTGTCTTCCCTTTCCTTCCTTTCTTCCTTCCTTCCTTCCCTCCCTCCCTCCCTGCCTCTTTTCCCTTTCCTTCCACAAACACATATAGCCCCCCTGCAAATTGACTCATCCCTTGATCCAAGCATAAAAAAGATAGAAAAGAAAAAGAAAAAAATTAAGCGAAGGTATTTCATACAGTGATAATATATGACTGCCATTATCTATGATATTCTGTCCTAATAGTCCCCTGAGTTTCTGTTGTAAGGGGATAGGTTTGTTTTGTTCTCTGCTCCCAAGACTTGCATTTACTCAGAACTGACTTCCTTTTAGTGATTTCACATTGTTGTAGTCACTGGGCATCTCGTTCTTTTGGTTAGGCTTATTTTTATCTACACCAGTTTGTATACATCTCTCCATGCTTCTTTGAATTCCTCTTATCTGTCATTTTGGTACCACATTAGTATCCCACTACATTCATATACTATCTTAAAAATCTTTCCAAATGAAAGCATTTGACTTTAATGTGCAAGATTACATGGTAATTTCTTCAGAGATACACAAAATATTCTGTGAGATTTGAGGGAGAAAGCAATTATTACCTATGGGAAATGTCAGATAAGGCTTCTTGGAGGAGGTGGCATTTGAGTTGGGCTCTTAAGGATGGGTAGGCTAGGAATTAATTAAATGAAAAGGACAGGGAGGATATTTCCAGCATAACATCAATCAACGGCACAGAGACAAGAGAGTAGCTTGTTCAGCGACAAAGAGAAGTTCAGCTTGATGAGAATATTAATTGTGGAATGTTAAGTAAAGAAGAGTGCTATGAAATAAGAATAGAAAGGTAGAGTGCTGCCAGATTTAGAGAGCCTTGAATTCCAGGTAAAGGAATTTGACCATGACTCAGCAGATAATAGGGAACCACCTGAAGTTTTAAACGTTCCATAGCTCTCTTAACCCTGACTGTTAAAATCCTAAAAAGAGAAATCTTCAATAATTTCATCATTTTTCTCACTACCCATTTCCTTGGTTACCCTTGCTCAATCCATCTTTTGACACCACTATTCTATCTGCTTTCTCCAAAGTCACTAATAACTTTTCACTTCTTCATTTTGGTCTCCTTTTCTGATTTACTATCTTCCTACTACTTCCCAAGAGAGTAGGTGTCCTCCACGATTTTGTCATGAGTCCTATTCTATCTTCTCACTCTCTTTCTTGGGAAGCTTATTTGCTCCTAAGCCTCAACTGTCAACCTCTTCCAAATCTCCATGTCCAGCCCCATTTGCCATCTTGAACTCTAGAACCAAGTTTCCAGTTGCCTGCTGGGCAAGTCCCCATCATCACCCCCAACCTCTTCTTGTATTCTGTTGTCCAGCTAAATTGACCTTTTTGTTCTTTCTCACGCACATTTCATCTTCTGTCTACATGTCTTTGCATAGGCTTTCCCCCAAGTTTGAAGCCTGACCTCTCCTTACCTATTAATATCCCTTTTTCTTCAAAGCTTAGGTAAAATATAGGGTGTGAGTATACATATATAAAAGGAGTCATCTGCTCCCTGGGTCCCTTTTTTGCTCCTTTTCCTTAATGGAGGCACACGAGTCAGAACTACCATGATCTGCTTGCATGAGTGGAGAATGCTGACCACCCAATCTCTTTACTTGGTCACCATGTTTCTTTGAGCACATAAATACATGGACTCTTTTGCATTTATTCTTTCCTGGTCTTAGATGAATGAATATTTCAATAAAGGAACACCCAGGTGATCAGGAAATCCATTAGCATCATCAAAGGTCTCACCTCCACAAGTCAGTAGCCGAAGCTGCCCGCATAGATGAGTATGTTGATTGGAGCAGTAGAAGCTAAGGAAAATAGCAGCAGGTTTGGAGATTCCTGCATTAAAATGCTGACTATGGATTCTAGAAGGGGACAGATTATTTGGAGCCTGGCAGTGAGGAGCACATGAGGGGAACCTCATGAGGACTCCAAGGGAAAAAAGGAGCCTGGAGGTAATCCTCAGCCCCTTGTGTCTGACTGGAGTCTTGTGGTTCCCCTCAGACTTACATGTGTCTAACTATCTGTGTATTTTAAGTATAAGCCCACTTTTCCTGGAGACCTCATGTATGTGAGGGGAGAATATATCCTCAGCTTAAGGGGGATTGTGTTTGCAACTACTGTTCTTCTTCTCCTTCCTTAGTAATACTCATTTCTGAAAGCCAATAGAGTCCTACTGGTTGATTGATAGTGGAGGGCTCATAAGCAATAGAACTAGAAATTCTAACCTTTCAGGATAATTTTCCCTCAGGGGAAAAGTTGTCAATCTGCCAGTGCTTATG
>CM053626.1:90934417-91008934 GCA_028646595.1 Phalanger gymnotis
CTCTACTTCTCTAACCTGCTTTTCCAAATCCTTTTTGAGCTCTTCCATGGACTGAGACCGGTTCATGTTTTTCTTGGAGGCTTTTGATATAGGCTCTTTGACTTTGTTGATTCCTTCTGGCTATATGTTTTGGTCTTCTTTGTCACCAAAGAAAGATTCCAAAGTGTGAGTCTGAGTCTGAATCCATTTTTGCTACCTGGCCATGTTCCTGGGCAACTACTTGACCCTTGAGTTTTTTGTCAGGGTATGACTGCTTGTAGAGTAGAGAGTACTGTGTCCCAAGCTTGAGGGGCTGTGCTGTTGTTTTCAGAACTTTTTCTACACAGCAAGCTCTGCCACACCATCATTCCTCCTTCCCCAAGAACCGCTAACCTGGACCATACTCAGATCCTAAGCAGGCTCTGTACTCCTGCTCTGATCTGCCACTTAATTCCTCCTACCAGGTGGGCCTGGGGCCTGAAGCAACTGAAACTGTAGTTCTGTAGCTGAACCTCATCTGCTGCCCCCGGGGGTGGTGGCTGAACCGCAAACTCCTTTCACTCTGTCCCCACAGCTTTTCCCACTAACCTTGTCTGTTGTCTTTGGCGTTTGTGGGTTGAGAAGTCTGGTAACTGCCACAGCTCACTGATTCAGGGTGCTAGGGCCTGTTCTGCCAGGCTCACAGTCTGGTTGCTCCAGGTATAGCCCACGCTGGGCTCTGCTCCTCTCCACTCCCAGCTCTGGGCGGTAGACCCTACCCAGCCACCATCCAGTCTGTCCTGGGCTGGATCCCTGCTCATCTCTGCTATTCTGTGGGTTCTGCAGTTCTAGAATTCATTCAGAGTCATTTTTTATTGGTGTTTGGAGGGTTCTGGGGGAGAGCCTTAGGCAAGTCCCTGCTTTCCAGCTGCCATCTTGACTCTGCCACACCGCCCCCCCCCAATCAATTATTAAATAGATATTGGTCTACTTTAAGCAGTTGTCTACTGGGAAGAAAATGTTGTTTATGCTTAAGGTATAGATGGAAGTATGAGTCGAGTTCAGAAGAGAGATTAAGACTGGAGATGGAGATTTGGAAGTCATCTGCATAGAGGAAGAAATAGAAGCCAAGGTATTGATTAAGATTTCCAAGACAGGGAGGGAGGAAGGAGGGAGGAAAAGAAGGACCAAAGAGAGACCCTTGGAGATGTCCTATGTTTAAAGGTTGGGACAGCAGACCGAAAAGCTAATTAAGAAGACAGATGAAAAGAGAAGGAGGTGAACCTTATGGTGTCTTTCCTTTTTCCCTATCCAAAAGGGAGAGAGAGTTTAATAAGGAAAGTATGGCCAACTGCCAAAAGTTGCAGAAAGATCAAGAAAGATGAAGACAGAAAAAAAGCCATTGAATGTTTTAATTAGGTGATCGCTAGTGACCATAAGTGGCACAATGGCTAGAGTGCTGGGCCTGGAGTCAGGAAGACTTATCTTTCTGAGTTCAAATCTGGACTCAGACACTAGCTATGTGATCTTGGGCAAGTCTCTTAAACCTATTTGCCTCAGTTTCTTCATCTGTAAAATGAGCTAGAGACGGAAATGTGATCTACCCCAAATGTGGTCACAAAGTGTCAGACATGACTGAAAACATCTGAGTGCTCACAGAGAATGCAATTTCAGTAGTGTAATATGAACAGAAACCCAATTGTATGGTACTGAAGAGGGAGTGCAAAGCGAGCAAATGTAGGCATCTAGTATAGACAATTTTTTTTCAAATCCTGATTAGGGTGAAGGGAAGGATAGTTTTCTTAACCTACAAAATCTGAATAAAGATACCCAAGCCATCTCTATTCTCTTAAATTGATTATTAATTAGGAACAAGAGAATTGGGCCAAATGGCTATTTATTTCTACCTGTAGTTATTTATGAATTTATTGTGTTCTATTTGAGGGTCTCTTGAATATCACAAAAGTTACCATGGATACCAGTGTCCTCCCCAATATGATCACATAAGGTGAACATCTGGGAGAGAAGGAAGAGCAGGAAGTGTTACAAAACATCTTTTAAAGAATTATTACCAGATGAATGTGTCTTTGGGAGTAGGAAATATAGCTACATGATTGTATAAATGCTTATATATATTATATGTTTGCACGTGTGTGAGGAGGAGTAGTAGTAGTCATAGTAGTCACAGTCATAGCAGTAATAGTAGTAAAAGTAGTAATAGAAATAGAGAGCACCATGGCGGCCAGGATATAGTTACCAAGAATCACAAAGATTTTTAGGGATTTTCATAGTTACATACTATAATCATTTCCCCCCTGTTTTTGGAGTGGGGAAGGCAGGGCAATTGGGATTAAGTGACTTGCTCAAGGTCACACAGCTAGTAAGTGTGTCAAGTGTCTGAGGCCGGATTTGAACTCAGGTTCTCCTCACTCCAGGACGGTGCTCAAACTATGACCGTGTTGACAATATTTTTTGCCCTTCACTTTTTTGGCTTGGTTATGACATCATGGAGCCAAATAACTGTGCAAGTTTCTCCTTCTGGATAGCCTTCATGACCATTAGCAAAGGTTAGTAAAAAACTTTCCTAAGAACTCTTCCTCTCACATTAAAAAACAAACTACTTTTTTTTATTCCCATGAACTTAACAAATATCACCAAATTTGAATATTTCTTTATACAAAGAAGAGAAAAATGACACCATGAAACTCTATTACATACAGCTTGCTTTAAAAAAGACTATATTTAATTTTTTAAAAATTATTTATTCATTTTTAAAAATATATGTACATTTTAAATTTAACATGGTACTTTAAACACTGCCTTGCTCATCTGTGTCCCCTTCTAAACTTTCCTCTCCTCTTTTCAACGTATCTTAATGTTTCCTTGAGGCTCTAAGAAATCTTTACATGAAAGAACTGCAGAGGAAATACTAGAATAATATAGTTGCCCTCATTTAACCTTTTTTTAACGTGTCTTTTTATATAAGTATCAACCAAAAAAGCTAAAGTGATAGAGTAATATTGAGCTGCATTAAGGGGAGCATAACTTCTGGGAACAAGTTCCTCTACACTTTGTTCTGGCAGTATGATTCAGGTTCCTTTTAGTTCAGACCCTCTTGCTTGCTTTGGAGAGGAACTTCTATCCCCACCCTGTCTGAGCCCTTGCGTGTTTCCTCTTGAAGCCATCCGAGTTGTCCTTCTTGTCTCCAGATGTGAGCATTCATGTTCAGTTTAGCACTGGAAGGGAGTGGGGCCCCTCTCTCTTTTCTATGGAGCATTCACTTTACTTTGGATCCTAATGTTGTCCTAATAATCTGAATAGTCATTGATTAAACTCCATTGTTGCAGGATTAAAATGTAGACTTTCCCCTTTGGGGTCATGAGGTTACAACATTTGCACAAAAATGTGTATGACATTGGCCCCAAAGTCAATAATTTACACCACTCATTCATTAAATAGACATTTATTGAGTACTTGCTATGTGTAAGATATGGTACTAATCACCAGGGGGAGGGGAGGCAACATAGATGAATAAGATATAATTTCCATGTTGTTGTTGAGTTTATAATGGAGTAAGGAACTTAAAATTTATTTACGGTATTTCTTCTCACGTGATTGAAGAAACTTAGAAGAGTTAAAAGAAAGGATGAAAGGATCTGGCCAAATCTAGCTGAAGACTAGATCTATTGATTTCCATAAATCAACTACCCCTCTCATCTCACCCCTGCCCTGCCAAAGCTAGATCTATGTGTGTTTCTGAGAGATGGGATTCAGGGAACCAGCAGGGCAGTGCTTCCATGCCCTCTACATCTGAGGACAGGTTAAGCCCATCTTTAGATTGTTGACCTGATGATCTGGAGTTTGCTTTTACAATTACTTCCTCATTTATGTGTGAACATGTGTAAGGGATTTTCACTCTTCTGTTGCCAAAAAAGGTATTTTAGAATATATTCTTCCTAGCTCCAACTATAACCAAAGTAAGAATATCTAACTGACCTTAACTTTCTGTACAATGTAAAAACTTCAGAATGAAAAGCCAAGCTGCTTCTTATCATCTCCAGGTCCAATTGAATCCAAATACATAGATGTTTGATATGGTGTAGAACAAATATCTGGAGGACTAAATTTCTTCATGCTCCGCCTAAATCATGTAGCTTTGCAGATAAAGAATCTTGGTCTACAATGTTGGGTCCAGACCTCCTTAAAATGAGATTTCCCCCTCTGGGTTCTAATTTCATCTCAGACTCTTGTAACACTGTAATAACATTCTTCTAAGTCAAGCTGCTATGGGGAAACCATTAATTCTTATGTCTTTTGTGAATCCTCTTCTATATTATCTTAAAATACTTGGCATTTTTAGATTTTTTTCTTTTAGCCTAATGCATAAAGATCTGTTTCATAATGTTTGCTCTTAAATCAGCAGGAAATAGACACAATGATAAGAGATAAATAGCCATGTGCAATTCACTAGTATGATTTTTCATATTTGCTATCAATCTACAAAATGCATTTCCTTCATTCTGTATTAACATTTTAATACCCATTCTTTCATCTTTCTGCTCTTTATGATTCTTTAACCTAAGAAGGCCAGGGGTAGTCAGGGACATTCTCAAACTTCAGAGTCTTCTACAGAATAGGGCATTGCTAGGGGCTGTGCTATTGTTAAACTACTCGGTTGATCCCTGAGTCACTCCAAATGTGTAAGTTAAGGCAGGTGAGCAAATGTAGATTAATGCCAGATAGAAAATTCATGATTCATATATGAGAATTCTTGATCAAAGCTTTTCTTTTTCTTTTTATTGTAAAGAGGTGGATGGGAACAAACATTTATTAAGCACCTACAATGTACTAGGCACTGTGCTAAGTGCATACAGATTTTATCTTATTTGATAATAATTTTTTAGCCATGTGTCTACTTTGTATGTTCCTATATGGGCAGGAGTAAGGACAGATCATACTGGCTTGTGAGAGCTGATTGTTAAATTTCTAGCGTGATCATTTACACCTTGGAAAAATGGAAATGCTACAAATAACAACTTGTTTAATTGTTTTGTTGATTGCCTAGACTTGAGAAAGTGATGGAGAAAAGTTAATTTTGTAGATTAAATTTAAAAGCATGTCATGCCTTTTCAGAGAGATGATCGTTAAATATTTTCCATCCCACAAGCATATTCTTTCCCCTGACAGAACCATAAGCTCCTTCAGGGAGAGGATGGTTTCGCTTTTTTTCTTCGTACCCTCATAATTGCCATCAATGGAGGGTGCTTTTGGTGAGGAATGTCTTCCATGACACCTTCTCTGCAACTGAAAATTTTGAAGGATTTGGTGGGGTGGGAGAACTGAGAAATTCAGTGATTCGCCCAGGGTTACACAGCCCGTTTTTATCAGAATCTGGGCTCGAACCTAGTTCTTTTTGACTCTGAGATCTAGTTCCCTACCCACAATGCCACATCACCTCTCCATTTTGCCAGCTTAAGTACAACTCTATCTTTATTACATGTCTCAGTATAAGTACATTTTAGAACTGAAGCAAGGTCCCTACCATGACTCTACAAGACTTCTGAAATAAAGGTATTATTTCGTAATAGGCATTAAGGGCCTCAACAAACCTCAGCCACGGTAGTTAAAACAAACTAAAGGGCTTTAGAAAGCAGTGCGGGGGAGGGGGTGGGTGGTGGGTGGGGAGGCTGGGGGGAGGTGAGGGTGGGGGGGTGATCAAAGGGGTACTGGTTTCTATGCCCGAATCTTGTAGTGACTCCTTCTGTGACCAGGGGCAAGTCACTTTTCCTCTCTTGGCCTGTTTTCTCCTTCATTCATGAAATGTTGGCCTGGAAGATAAGGCCTAGTTAAGACAGCCATAGCATTCTATGAGAATTAGAAAGAATATTCTAATTAATGAATTTGTGAATGATCCTTCCTTTACAGCATGGAGTCCTAGGAAGAGCAGAGACTTGGTTTTAAATTCCACTTCCAATAGTTACTTTGTGATCTTGGTCAAGTCACCTTCTCTGAGCTTCTGGTTTTCTCCTCTGTAATAAGGGATTACTAATATTTGTACTAATTTTCTTTGTGGGTTTATTGTGAGGAAAGCAAACTTTGCAAACTTTTAAGTGCTATAGAAATGTGAGTAATTATTGTTTGGGGACCAAAATGACATCACTATGCTAGAGTCAAGTTTTAGTGTGTCCGACCATGGTGGATCAGACCAATATGAACTTGGAATGCTCTACTGTAGATCGGCCACAAATAGTCCATGTGAACATTTGGAGTGGATTCTCTAAATTTGCACATCTTGGATTCCTTTTGAGCTACTTCAATTCTGCTTTGCTCATAGAGCACAGCACCTTCTCTGATGTGGCACGCCATGCTGAGCAGTCCTGTGCCAGTGTCTCCCATGTCACAAATCAATTTTAAAGTTCTTAAGAGAGACCTTGAGAGTGTCCTTGTATTGCTTCTTCTGACCTCCTTGTGAGTGCTTGCCCTGTGTGAGTTCTCCATAAGATAGTCTTTTAGGCAAGTGCACATTTGGCATTTGAACAGCATGGCCAGCCCAGTAGAGTTTGAATGCTTGGCAGTTTAGTTCTAATGAGGACCTCAGTGTCTGCTATCTAATCCTGTCAGGTAATCATCTTCCTAAGACAATTCAAATGGAAGCGATTCAGTCTCCTGGCATAATTATTATAGCCCAAGTGGGTAGAGTGCTAAGCCTGAAGTCAGGAAGACTCATCCTAATGAGTTCGAATCTGACCTCAGACATTTACTAGTTGTGTGACCCTGGGCAAGTCATTTAACCCTGTTTGCCTCAGTTTCATCATCTGTAAATAGAGCTGGAGAAGGAAATGGCAAATCATTCTGGTATCTTTGCCAAGAAAACCCCAAATGGGGTCATGAGGAGTCAGACACGACTGAAAAGACTGAACAGCAACAACAAAATTATTGCCCAAATGCTAGTGTACCCAAAGGCTCTTAGCTTTGACATTTATTCCAAGTTCCCTTCCATTCTGAAGAAAAATGAGAGGATCTGTATAGAGCCTGAAAATAAACCCAAGGAGTTAGCATAGCTCCATATTGCAACCTCCTGTTATTTCCTGTAAAACTTGTTGACCAATGTTACTGTCAAGCATCAAAATGATGAATTGATTCTCTTAAAGAGTTTTCTTAGACTTATGACGGCACTTATTATTTTTAGACTAGAAGTGATATAATAAAAACTCCAATGAGGGTATTCAAGAGAGTCAATAGCATTTGCTTCCCGAGGACAGCTATAATACTACTTTGTCAGCACATTCTATGGCGTGTGCATTTTTGTAGAGGTTCTGCTATTAAACTAAACCAACACGCGTCATGACTTGATTGAATTTTAGGCGAGCATGTGGTGACCCGGTGAACTGATTTAGTACTTGAGAGTGCTTCAAAAAAAAAAAAAAAAGAGACCAAGATATGTATTCCCAGTGGTTTTCTTTGGAAGGAATCTGTCCCTTGGATAGGACATCAAAAGTGTTACTAAAGTGAGTTAGTCATTCAATATATAAGCTTAGTTCAAAATCATTTTGATCCATAACTAGTTAGTTCAGTTGATTAGGGCAAGGGCAAAGCAGACCAAGTTCAGATGTGGGTCTGTTTTGTGGCCACAGATTTGGTTCCTTCCCCCTTGCAAATGTATGTAGCTGTTTGTGACAATGATAATAATAATGATGTCAGCATTTATAGAGCATCATACGATTTACAAAGCTCTTTGCACATGGTATTGCGTTTGATCCCCAGAACAACCCTGGGAGGCAGGTGATATTATTATCCACATTATAGAGATGAGGACATAAAGGGCTAAGAATGGTTAAGTGACTTGCCCAGGATCACATAGCTAGGGAGCATCTGAGGCAGGACGTGAAATGAGGTCTTTCTCACTTCAGGTCCATAGTCTAACCACTAAGCCACCTATATCTGCCTCATAAGAGATTAAAGAAAAGTGTGCCAGAATTGTCTGTTTGGCTGACTGTTTACCATTATTCAGGTAGGTGGCACAGAAGAAGTTTCAGTCTTACTTTAGACACTCCCTAGTTGTGTGCAAGTCACTCTTAACTACTTTCTGCCTCAGTTTCCCCATATGTAAAATGGAGTAATAGTAGCATCTAACTACCAAGGTTAGCTAGGACAGCTAGATGGTGCAGTGGATAGATCGCTGAGTCTGAATTGAGGAAGACTCCTCTTCTTAAGTTTAAATCTGGCCTCAGACATTTAGTAGCTATGTGACCCTGGGAAAGTCACTTAACCCCATTTGCCTTAGTTTCCTCACCTGTAAAATAAGCTGGAGAAGGAAATGGCAAATTACTCCAGTATCTCTGCCAAGAAAATCCTAAATGGGGTCATGAACAGTTGGACATGACTGAAAAGTGATTGGACAACAACAACCCCCACCATTGTTGTGAGGAACAAATGGGAAAACCTTATAGTGATGTACATGTGTGAACTATTACTCAATTCAACCTAGCAAGCATTTATTAAGTGCTTACTTGTTGCCAAGAAGTAACGGTCTAGGTCCTGTGCACAAAAGACAGAAATGAAATAGTTCCTACTCTCAAAGAGAAGAAGGCATTTTGTTGTTGGTGTTGGTTCTTGTTTTCTTGGTAGATCCTGGAGTGGTTTGCCATTTCCTTCTTCAGTTCATTTTGCAGATGAGGAAACTGAGGCAAAGAGGGTTAAACGACTTGCCCAGGGTCACACAACCACTAAGTGCCTGAGGGCAGATTTGAACTCAAGTCTTCTAGACTCCTGGACCAGAGCTCTATCCGGCTGTATCCCCTAGCTGGCCAAATGCAAAATACATGCAAAGTAAGTACAAAGTAAATTGACTAGTGGAGGTGGGGAGGGGTTGTGGTTCAGAAAGGGTCTTCTGTAGAAAGCAGTGTTTGAGGAGATCCTTGACAGGAGTTGGGGATTTTAAGAGGTGAAGGTGAAAAGGGAAAAACATCCCAGGCATGGGGAGCATTCTATGCAAAGGCTTGGGGTCAGGAGATGAAATTTCCTGTAGGGGCAACAGCAAGTAAGATGGTTAGGATGGCACGTAGTGTGCCTAATGAAAAGTAATTGGAAGTCCATCTGGGAATACAGATCAGAGCCTAATAGAATGCAAGGTTCAGAAGGGCTTTGAATGCCAAATTGAAGAAACTGGAGTGATTGTCTTTCTGAAAGTGTGAGGGATGTAATCTTTGCATATTGTGTAAGAAACTGATTTTCAAGTCGATAAACATTTACTAAGTGCCTCCCAAGCATATAATTGAAGGTTCTGATACCTAAGTGGTCTCTGAAAAAGAAGGGAAAAAACCTCCTCTCTTTTTGACATTTTTGAGTAGGTTTTTAGAGCATGGAGTTGCTAAGGCCCCTTGGATTGGTTTTGTTATTCTTTTGTCTTTTACTACAGTTATATGAATTATAATAAAATATTCTATTATCATCATTTTAAAACTCAAGCTTAGGGCTCCTTTTAGTCCTTTCAAGCCACGATATTGAACAATAAGAAAATAAAGTGAGTTGGCGTTTACTTGACGCTCCCCGAAATATTGTGGTATAAATACTGAGAGCAAATGATAACGGAGAGGAAATCCAGGCATAGTCTGACATGAGCCTTAGATGTTTGGAGAGAAGATTTCAGAGGATTTAGACAAAAAATAAGTTGCATCTATTGGACTAAGATACTACTTGGAAAGTCGGCCCAGCAGGAATGGGAGGCTTTCCGGAATGAAATTTTGGAAACGCAAAGTGAAGTTATTTGATAAGGAGGAAAGGGTGGAATTGACTAAAATAATGGTTAAAGATGCATAGTAAACTCTTTGAGCAATTTAGGATTTATTTTTTTAAATTTATTTTAAATTTATTTTATTTTTATTATTATTATTCATTTATTTTTTAGTTTTTGGAATTTAGGATTTAAAAAGACATATACCGAAGATGAAAGTAAGGGTGGGTGATAGAGAATGAAGGGAAAGACAGCAACAGCTTTATAGGGTCCTGTGAGAATGTCTGGACTGCTAAAGTTTTTTTTTTTTTCAATGAGTTGAGGTTAGAGAGGAAAGCTAAGTTCATCTATTCTAACCTTCTCATTCCAAAGATAAGGAAACAGAGCCAGAAAGGTTAAGCAATTTGCCCTAGGCCAGAGAAGTTGTAAATAACAGAGATAGGATTTGAACCCAGGTTCTCTGACAAGAGTCTAACACTTTTTACTTCTCCATATTGGATATTTTGCAATGTTCCAGCATGTGTTTCACAAAGACTAGGACAAAAAAGATTTCTCAACCTGGTTTTCTTTTCATTTTTTTTTAAAGAGGGAATGAAAAACATTCCTTTCAGAAACCTGAAAATAAAACAAAATTGTCCACCAACAGTGTCTTTTTTTTTTAAAGCTATTTCTTGCTCAGTAGTAGAATTTCTGGGTCAAAGGGTATGAATAGCTTCGTGACTTTTCTTGAGTAATTCAAAATTCTTTTCCAGGACAGTTTGACCAATTCATTGCTATAACTATCAGCCTCTAGCATCAACTATGTCCATTTTTTGCATCTACCAATTTTCTTGCTTCGTGGTGCAATGTAAGTATTGTTTTACTTTGCATTTCTTTTATTATTGAGAGAGAAGTTTTCATATGATTATTGGCATTTTGTAATTTTCATGTAAAAACTTTTTTCGTATCTTTTCACCAACTGATGAATGGCTCTTGGTTTTATACTTTTTGTTAGTTCCTCCCAGATCTTGAATATCTGACTTTATCAGCAATGTTTGATGCAAGGATTCCTCCCCTCCTCAAATCAGCTTCCTTTCTCATCCTAACTAGATTGATTTTGTTTTTGCAAAAATATTTTAATTTCATGCTATTGAAATTGACAAAAGAGCTATTAGGTGATAGAAAAAGATCGATCAGGGAGTTGGGGGGGGTGGGGTGTGTGTGTCATGGAAGCCCAGAGAGAAGAAAGATTCAGTAAGGATAGCAACCAAGGTAAATTATTCAGAGAATGTGGAAGAAGAAAAATCCATTCAATCGGACAATTACAAAGGTCATTGGGCACTTTTGAGAGAACAGTTTTTAATAGATTTGAGGGAGTAGAAGTCATATGACAGGGTATTAAGGTGAGAGTGGATGGGGAGGATGTAGAGGACTGGGTGCAGATTATCCACCAAGAAATTTAACTGACAAAAATTACATGGTGTCTGGAAGGGGCAGAAGGATCAAGAGAAGATTCTATTTTTTTTTTAAAGGGGAGATCTGTGCACATTCATAAACAGAGGAGAAAGAGCTAGTTGAGTAGAAAAGAGAGAGGGGATAATTAAAGGAGCAAGGTCCATTAAACTTTGAAACAAAGAAAGTTTTCATCCAAACAGACCTTAACATTTTCTCTCCATAGGCAAATACAGTAGGGGAAACTTTACCCTGGGCCTCTCAGTTCCCCTTACTGGAATGTTAAATTACACTGTAATTCCTTACAATATCAGAATTATTTAAAGTAAAGGAAGCTTCCCTCTCTAGTCTGTCCTCAACTGCCTGTAAAGTATTAATTGTGAGAGTGGTTTGCTTGGAAGTGACAGTTTATTTGTTCCTAGATTTTTGTTTTTTCTTTTAAAAAAATTTTTGGAGGGGGGTAGAGGACATAGGGAAGAAAAGTAAATGCTTGTGAATTGAAAATTTTAAAAAAAGCACAGAAGTAACAGTCACCTCTCACTATGAAAATTATACTTTCTTATGTTAAGTTTTCAATTACCTTCCATAATTCTCTCAGCTATTAAGGCTCTTTTATCTCATGAAACATATACCAGGAGGTCATATTTGCTCCTTTAGATGCATTTTGAAATACTTTGGTTTAAAATATACATGATTTTGTAACTTTACATGAAGTTGGGATTCAATACAATCAAATCCGACAAGCATTTGTAAAGTACCTACTATGTGCAGCATGCCATCGGAGGCACTAGGGTTACAAGACAAAAGGAAGATGTCATTGCTCCTTAAGGAGCATACATCATACTAGGGCAGGATGGGTTGGGGAGAATGTGCTATGTACACAGATGAAGACATATCAAGTAATTTTGGTCTGGGAAGATCGTTAATAACTGGATAGAATCAGGAGGTCTTATGCACAGAGTGTGGTACCTGAGTTTAGCTAGGGATCCTAAAAGGCAAAAGTGAATGTGGACAGAGAGGGCTCAGAAGCCCTTCCAATTACGTTATTCTATTTCCTTCAAATCTTAAGCCTATACTCATTAATAAAATCATGTGTGAAGACTAACCTTTGAGAAGTCCAGGTCAAATCTTAAACCACAAACGGCTCTCCCCCTGGTGTTAGGAGCTCCAACTGAAATCCAATAAATTCAAGGGAAGGTAGAATCTGGGATTTGGGGCAAACTTGTTGATAAGAGCATTACCCATAACGCACACAACATTTTCTTGGTTTTCCAGATGTTTGGAACAAGCAATGAAGGATGTTTTGGAATGATTTTATGAGGAGTCTGTGCCTAGTGGTGTTATCGTGTTTATAGAGTGTCCTCCTTTTTTTTCCTGAGTAGTTCAGTGTTTCTAAGATGTTATCTTATTGGTCTTCACAACATGCTAGGAAGAAGGAAGAACATGATGTTCTCATCTGACAGACAGTGAAACGGAGGTAAGCAGGAGCTTACTTTCACGAGGACAAAGTCAGGGGTGCAGCAGAGAAAAGGTTCTCAGACGGGTGTTCTAGCCACCAGTCCAGAGTGACCTTGCCACGGCTTGCTGCACTTCATTAACCTCGTTAACATGGCAGTTTTCATTTCTGCCTTTTCTCTGTACCTAATTTAATACTTTTAACTCCTCATCGTTTGTGTTGGGAGAGAGGAGCAAAGCGTAATCCCACCAGTGGAACAAAACGAATGTTTGTCTTTGTAAAATGTTT
This sequence comes from Phalanger gymnotis, assembly GCA_028646595.1. Lineage (NCBI taxonomy): Eukaryota > Metazoa > Chordata > Mammalia > Diprotodontia > Phalangeridae > Phalanger > Phalanger gymnotis. Next base: position 90,947,284 of record CM053626.1, read on the forward strand.
TCAATGCTTATATTTGAATATAGGTGTGTCGGATATTCTGGGAATTCCCAGCATGCCAAACCCAGTAATGAAACTCAGCTTAGGAGCACCATTTCAGGAAGAACTGAAAAATCCATCTACTTTCCTACCTAGTTTCACTATTCAGGCCCCTCCTTGTTCATCAAACTCCATGCTGGGGTGATGGGGAGGGGAGAAGGGGGAGACTCTTGACATTAGCTCTCAAATGATATAGCAACAGCCTAAGCAAAGCATTTCTTTCTCTCTCCTTCCTCCCCCTCTAATCCTGTTTTCTGTCCAGCTCACACATTTCCTTTGGAATAAGAAATAATAACACTTTTTGGTTAAAGATGGAACCTCCAGTCTCCAGCAGAGTTGTAAATAGAGATGCTGATAATATTAACAAAGGAGCTACTCAGGTGGAAGAGGTGATAAAGTCATAAGGAAGTCGATAGCAAGATTTACTATGGATAAATAAGAAGAGTAATAATATATAAAAAAAGTTGAAAACAGGATTGGCTGCAGATAACCACAGTGTACGTACACAATCAGTCTCACAGGTATACGAGATTTGATTGCTATGGGAAATGTGAATGGGGAGCAGAAATTATTTCATAATGTTCATTCTTTCATTCAACAAAGAGTTTCTGCTGTGTGTCTACCATAAATATCTGTTGGAATGAATGTTTAAGGCACTCAACAGTGTGGGATAATTTTCATAAAAATAAAGATTCAAAATGAAACAGTTGAAATATCTATATTTTTCCATAGGATCAGAGATTTTGAGCTGGAGTCAGGGGTTGTCTAGTTCAACTGGCTTATTTTACACATGAGAATAATGAGGCCCAGAGACTTGCCAAAGATTTCATACCTAAGATACTTTTGATGCTTTTTTTTTCATCATATTTTATTACTAAATGGCTCAGATTCTGTATTTAACTGTGAGCTCCTTCATTGATCTGTGTTCAGCCTCTGTAGGGTGCTTTAGAAAGCAGCATCAGTAGAAATGGTCCTTAGTGTCTTAGAATTTACAATCCAAGCAGATGTAGGGATCAAGCAATTGACTCATTCAGTCAATAGGCATTTAAAAGTTTTTAAAATTATTTTTATTTCATTAAATATTTCCTAATTACATGTAAAATTTTTTAATACTCATTTTTAAATAATTTGTGTTACTGCCTATTCCAATTTAGAAGTTTTCACTTTCAATTTCATTTCAGTTTCAGAAATTCTACTTTCATAGATAGCATTGAATTCTGGTTAATAAAATCTTTAGAAGTAATTATGAATATGTATTTATGTATTAGGCTGGCGGGGAAGAGGAAGCAAGGACTTTTGAGAGTTCACTACCTAGTTGGAAAAATGAAACCTATCGCAGGAAAAGATAACTAATAATAAAGGCAGTACATGATTAAGTGCTCCATCTCTCCCATTTCTAGGGGTCTAATCCAGGCTCTCATCATCTCAGGCCTGAATAAGCCAATAAACTCCTAACAGGATTGTCTCACATCTCAGATCCCTCCAATTCATCTTGCAATGTTGCCAGATTAATCTTCTCAAAGTACACCTTTCATTATGTCAATTCTTCTCTTCACTCATCCCGCATGTGTCACCTCAGGGGGTACCTTATTTCCCAAACTTTGTTCTGTGAAATCCTCCATGATATCAATATTGCTTCTGTGTGAAAATTTCAAAGCTTGTGACAGTTTTCACTTGGGTGGGGGAGGGGAAAAGAATAAGAATTTATATAGTTCCTACTATGTGCCACTTGTTCACTCCTTTCAGTTGTGACCCATTCTTTATGACTCCATTTGGGGTTTTCTTGGCAAAAATACTGGAGTAGTTTGCCATTTCCTTTTCCAACTTATTTTTCCATATGTAGAAACTGCGGCAAACATGGTTTTGTGCTTGACTTAGATCTTCCTCACTTTAAGTCTTGTGTTCTATTCACTGTGCCACCTAGCTGCCTGAGAATAATACATACATACATACATGCACACACATATTTAAAATGTATGTAATAATTTTTCAGTTTGAAAGTAGAATTATTTTCCTTTAATTTTCAAAAAATTTCCCTGATCTTATTTATTCTTTCCCAAATGATCAGAATTCTCAGCCTAGAATTGTTGAGTTTATAATTTAAATTGTGCCCTCTCTCCTTTTCTCTGCCTTTCTAGAACCTTCCTACCCATTTGTTAAGGCCTGGGATCCTTCATGAGGTCATCTCCCACCAATCCAGCCCATATCAATGAGTCCTTCCCCTATACATTCTCAGCTCTTATGATCTATGCCACTTATTTTGTTAAATCATGGGATACTAACTTTTTTTTTTGTTTAACCTTTTCACACTGGAAGTTTTTGTTATTAATCCTAAAATTGCAAAAGGTGAAAGACATATCATTGTTCCTTCTGCATCTCCCACAGTGTCTAGCACAATGCTATGCCATAGGAAGATCCTGGTAAATATTTGTTGTATTGAACTGACTGTTAGGACATTTTTGTTTTTCCAGGTTCCAGTCATCTGTGTCATAACTGTACAGGATAAAACACTGAGGTGTGGTGTCAGGAAGATCTGGTTTCAAATCTCATCTCTGCCATTTAGCTACATGACTCCAGGGAAGACTTAATTTCTTCTTCTATAAAATGAAGCTAATAAATATCTTTTACATCTACCTGGAAGGTTATGGTGAGACTCTAAATGAGAATCAAAAACCTAGATCTGGAAAGGACCTTAAACGACATCTCATCCAATCCCCTTATTTTACAGATGAGGAAACTGAGTTGTGGAGCAGTGTGTAGTGATCTGGCCATGTTCACACATGTAATAATGGTCAGAATCAGGATTTGAACTCAGGTCCTGTGACCCCATCTTTATTTCTCTTTCTGATTCTACAATCTCTCCCCAAGACATTACTCTTATCGATTTAGTGTTAAATCAATGAACAAATGAACAAAATAATAAATAAAATGAACAAAAACAGTTGCCCTGATTATCCATCTACATAATTAAAAAAAAAAAGCAGCTAGATGAAGTGGACAGAGCGCTGGGCTTGGAAAAGACTCATCGTCCTGAATTCAAATTTGGCCTCAGACACTTCCTAGCTGTATAACCCTGGGCAAGTCTCAACACTCTGTTTGCCTCAGTTTCCTCATCTGTAAAATGAGCTAGAGAAGAAAGTGGCAAATTACTTGAGTACCTTTGCCAAGAAAACCTCAAGTATGGTCACAAAGAGTCAGACACAACCGAAATAACTGAAAACAACAACAACAAATAATAGAAAGTATAGTTTTTAAAAATAAAGGTCCTCAAACTTCTAAAACACGTTAAAAGGCATGATAACACATTAACAACAATGACAACAGAATCCTGTTTCTGGCATTATTTTCAAAAATGCTTCCAACATGGAAAGACTTATATGAATTGATGATGCATCAAAAAACCCAAACAATGAGTGATTACAATGAATACCACAACATAAATGGAAATACCACAACAAAGCAATAAAAAAATCAATGTTGCAAAATGACAAAGAACAAGCATGACCAAGAAGAGAGATGAGAAGTTACTTTCCCCTACCCCTTTGCAGCCTTGGGTGTCCATCAGGGTGGAAAAGCACACATACTGCCAGATTTTTAAAAAATTAATCATCCTGATTTCCGCAGCAATTGGGGTTGAGTGATAGGGTCACATAGCTAGTAAGTGTCTGATGTCAGATTTGAACTCAGGTCCTCCTGACTCCAGGGCCAGTGCTCTATCCACTGCACCACCTAGCTGACCCTTCTGTTTTTCTTAACAAAAAAAAATCTTAGTTATATGGAATGGGCAAGGAAAGATGGTGACGATTGAAAATTTAAGTGATGTGAAAACTAAAAAATTATCAATAAAATGTTTTAAAAAAATGCTTCCAGGCTAAATCCTTATTTTGTTCTGAATTAGGATTCCCTGGACCAGGGATTTCATCACTGGTGTGGAAACTCTCTCACCCTCTCCCCATACCCCCTCCCCATTCATTCAGTTTAGCAACTGCTTATAATGTAGAGTCTTAGAGAATTGTCTTGGGTGACTTGTCCATAGTCACACAGCTATTATGTGTCAGAGTCAGAAAGGGCTTCCAGGACATGGAGGAAAGATTAGATTGGTTCTATCAGCCCTCCTGGGAGGCAGGTAGATAGTGAAGTGGATAGAATACTGGGCCTGGAGTCAGGAAGACCTGAGCCGAAATCCAGTCTCTGACACATACTAGCTGTGTGACCCTGGGCAAGTCCTGTTTGCCTTAGTTTCTTCACCTGTAAAATGAGCTGGAGAAGGAAATAGCAAACTACTCCAGTATCCTTGCCAAGAAAAACCTAAATGGGGTCAGGTGACTTAACGACAGCAACCCCAGAGAGAAGACCCAGGAGCTATGGATAGAAGCTATAAAGAGGAAAATCTAAGCTTGATATCATTGAAAACTTCCTGACAATTTAGAGCTGTCTGAGAGGAATGGACTGCTTTGAGAAGTGGTGGCTTCCCCCTCTTTGGAGTATCCCCGCGGTTGATACACTCATTATATGTATATTGGTGAGGATTCCTTTCATATAAAGATAATACCAGACGGCCATCGATGAGCCTTCCTACTCTGGAATTCTGTGATTCTGTAAATGTAAGGTCCACTTCCATCCACTCTGCTTCTTAGAGTAAAAGGTATTGCAGGATGTAATACTGACCAGTTGTTTTCATTCCAAGTTTTCTTTTGATGGAAAACATCAAAACTAAAAAGCAGTACAAAACAAATGAGACACAGATAACTTACAGGTAGGGACATGAATTGAGGTAAAGAACATAAGTCATAAATGCAGGCCTTCAATGGATATTTGAATTTGGGAACCAGAAACTGCCAAGAAATGTACTAAAGAAAAAAAAGACATCTTAATGTGTGATTCACTATGAACATTTCCCATGAACAATCTATGCTATTTTTACTGAACAATTATATGCGTCTACTTAAAGTATATTTAAGTCAACAGAAACTGTGCTTAGGGAAATGAATTTAATCTTCATGGTCACTGACACACAATGTAATCTTGATTCTTCCCAGATTTATTCTTTAAGTAACTAAATGACTCATAGTCTCAGAAAATATTTTTCTGGAGTAGGTAAGTCTAAGCTTGGTGAGAAATATTCTGAATATTTCTTTTTTTTAAATGAGTATTTTAATATTGGCATCCCCTCTTTGGAAAGAATAATTGATTTTGGGTTGGTAATAAAAATGGTCTATTTTCTTTCTGAAGAATATCTGTTAGGACAGAGCCATAAAGCCAAAGTAAAGGGAAAATGTACTTCGGTGACAAAAATTTCAGTGTTAAGTCAGAAGAACTAGGTTTGAGGAGGAGCTCAGATGCTTAGCACCTGTGTGATCATGGACAAATCACTTTACTTTTCTGGGTCACAGTTTTCTCATCTGTAAAATGAATATTGAGTTGGATGACCTCTAAGACCTCTTTCAGTTCTAAGTCAATGATCCTTTGAAGTAGAGCGAGTAAACTGGGTTTTTCAAGTCAGAAGTGTTTAGATTTAATTCTTAAAGTCGACAGAGATACACAGAACTAGCTATACAGACATATTGCCATTACAATTTTGTTCTGGACATTGTTGCATCTGTTTTTCCTTGCCTTCTAGAAGCAGATGGTCTACCTATGCTTCATATAGAAGAGGCAGGCCTGAATGTCATAGAATTAGAGGATTTGGGAGGTGGGAGGTACCTTAGCATCCATCCAGTCCGACATTTGGCCAAAAGAAAACCCCACGATAGTACGGCCTCAAAGATTCGTCCATCCTCCCCTCGAAGACTTTCAATGGGATCCCTGTCCTACTCTTGGACGGCCCCAATCCTTAGGCAGTTTTCCTGCCCCCACTGTTATCAAATTGCCTTTGTAACCCAGTTGTTCCAGGTTCTCAACTCTGGAGTCAAATAGGGCAAGTCTAATCCCTCTTGCACACAATAGCATTGTAAATGCTTAAAGACTGACATCACGTCTCCTCGCCCTCCCCCACCATCTTTTCTTTTTTAGGCAAAACATTACAGTTTCATCAACCAAAGACCCTTCACCATCCTGGCTGCCGTCCTCTGGATATTCTCCAGCTTATAAATGCTGTTCTTAAATGATGAGCATAATATTCCAGATGTGTTCTGACCAGGACAGAGGACAGAGAAAACTCCTTGTCTCTGTAATCTGGGCTTCTGTAGATAGCTTAAGACTGCATTGTTGGTTTTTTTTTTTTGGTTGCTACATAATAAGGCTGACTCATATTAAGCTTGCAGTCATTCAGCACATCTCCTTTTTCGAAAAAAAAAAAATTCTTACCTTACCCTTCCTCTTCCATCTTGTTCTTATGAAGCTGATTTTTTGAACCCAAATCTAAAACTTTGCATTTATTCCTCCTGAATTTCATTGTAGTACGTTAGCACAATGCAACCGTTAAGACTTTTTCAGATCCTAAGTCTGTCACCCAGTGCATTTAATTATCCCTCCAAATTTTTTTTGGCATTAACCAACTTTCAATCAATCAACTAATAAACATTTATTAAGTGCCTACTACGTGCCAGGTGCTATGCTAAGTGCTGGGATAAAAAAAGAGGCAAAAGACTGCCTGCACTCTAGGAACTCACTATCTAATAAATTTGATGAGCATACATACCATCTACACCTTTATTATTTCATTGATAATAATTTTAAACAGTATAAGACCAAGCACAAATCTCATAATGGATTGATTATGCTAGAATTTTTGCCACCAATTCGCTTAGTTTACAATGAATGCCTTGGTGAATAGGAATTCAGAGAGTTTTTTCCATTCCAGGGATGGTCTTTGCTATTGTAAGACTTTTAAGTGTTGTTTCTGTGTGGTCCTGAGAAAGCCACATAACTTTAATTAATTATCTAGATTTCCTCGTTGGTTAAAGAGAAGACCCATAGCAGCCCAGTTGAGCAGAGGCCTCCCAAAACGAATGATAAATATAGTCCCATCATCATTAACATGTTCTTGGGTGGGAAACACACAACTACTGATAGAAGACATGAGTCCTTTGTCTATTGGCACATTTCAGATCCTGTATGACTTAATTTGATGACAAATTAAATGATATACAATGACAGACTTGCAAGGAATTGTCATATTTTTTTGTTAGACGAGTGGGCTTTTTTATGAGATCCCTGAGAACCTTTAAGAATATGATTTGTTTGTATAAACTGTGGGTGAATCTTCTTTCCCCTGTGACTTTGAGAGTTAAACTGGCTTACACATGGTGTCAATTGTGGTTTTCTGCACTGAATCTTATTTCCTTTTTTCTAATTTTTGGTTTTCTTTGGTGTTGCGGATGTTTCAGACATAAATAATTCTAAATCCTACATAAGGAATTTCAGGAGCAAGGTGTTCAAGCCCTACTGCCTCTGGGAGGTCTCATCTGGCCCAGGGTTTCTACAAATATGGTGTTGTCCAGGGATTTCTGACAAGGAGCCAAAATAGGTTGTGATAATGCAAACTTCAAGAGAACACCAGAGACTAAATGCTTTAAAATTTATTTCTCCCTCTGCTCTTCCCTCCTTTCTCTTTATCCTTCACTCTCTCCTCATTTTTTAACTTCAAATTACTACTATCGTTAATAATAAGCATAATAATAGCTAGCATTCATATAGTGTTTTAAGATTTGCCAAGTACTTTACAAATGTTATTTGATCCTCGCAACGACCCTGGGAGGGAGATGCTATGATTATCCTCATTTTTTAGATACCAACATTGAAGCAGACAGAAGTTATGATTTGCCAGGGGTCAAACAAATAGTAAGTGTTTGCAGTTAGATCTGAACTCAGGTCTTCCTGATTAGAGGTCCAGAGATGCATCCACTGAGCCACCTGGATGCCTCTAAGTAGGCGCCACTACTGTCATTGGTGGGCTGGGTGTTTAAAGAGCTTTGAGCCTTAAGAAACTGATGAAATACTGGGTGCTCCTGATGGAAGACCATTCCTTGGAGCCTCCTAAGAAATTCTACATTGTAAAAGAATTCTGCTTCAAAGAAAATCCCACTACACTCTGTATAAATATTAATTGACTCTCAGCAGTCATGAGGACTGTGACGTCTAAGTAACTGATAGTAGAATTTGGCAGCAAAAATGGCAAAAATCTTTACATTCTGAACTTATTCTTAAAAAGGCTTAAAAGGCCAAATTGTGCTTCTTGGTTCCCCTTGTATACCTCTCCTCAGAGTTAACAGCTTCAGTGGTATCTCAATTGGAGTCGTTGGAGAACACACAGCATGTGTTGATATTTCACATTATCACGCTATAACTCGGGCATTTGGCAAGGGAGATTACTTTTCTCTTTGGAAAAAAAAATTAATATTTGCTTGATTCCTTGATAAAAGGAATACTACAAAAGAATATTGCAAAACCTTGAAGGTTTGGCAGGCTTTCCCATGTGGGTGGAAAAATGTTGTACTAGAGCCAAATTGGAATAGCTCATGAAAATGTAACATTAAAAAAAAAAGGATTAAAAAATCCTCAACCCTGGAAGATATATAATTTTTTTTTAAAGATGACATCTTAAACAACAGTGCTTGTGGACTTTACAAGCATATACTACTTAAATACACTGATATAATCAAGATGTTATGAAAACTGCAAATCTCTAATATTAAGGCTAATTAGGATCTCGTTATTATACTGATTGGAACATTTATTAAGCAGCCACTGTATTTGGTGCTGTAGGTTTGGCTGTATTCTGATATTTCTTCTCTCTGTTCTCCCTTCTCTTTTTGCCTTCTCTCTGGGATATACAATTCAAGGTAAGCTGATTTTACATGGTGCTTGTAATAAGACATAGAGATAGTTTTCAAACTAGAAGGCATGGTAGGCCTGTTGTTTTTATTATTTTCATGGAAATGTAAACAAAAGATCTGTAAATGGTCTTAAGAGGGTAATGCTGGAGTGGAAAGTTCTTCTTTCCCTCCTTACCTTTATTTATTGCCCCACTATTATTTATTGCTCACTATTCTATACTACTCATCTTCCTAGGTACCATTATCTTCACACTAAGAGTTCCCCTTCTTAGGAGCTATCTGTAATTTAGGTCCTATATAGTAGGATCCTATATAGGATCACAGGACCATAGGATCAGAGTTTTAGAGGTGTCTTTGAGGCTATGGAGTCCAATACCCTCAATTTCCAGATGAGCAAACAACTGGTTTGTCCAAGATCACTTGTATCTATGTCCTACCCAACTCTCGCCTGCAGCTCCAAGAAGCTGTAGCATGTGCAGTGGCCACATGCTGGTAAAATTGTTTTGGCAGACAGGCTAAACCAGGTTGAGGGTAACTGACGGGCCTTCATACCCATCAGTGAGTGAGGGGGATGTTTACCCCAGGCACGCGAAGACTTCCCTCAGTGGAATTGTCAGATGAGAACAATTTGTTCCAATGGCCATGAAGGTAGCTAAAGCAGGTTCTGTGGAGTGCTAAGAGCTTGGTCAGGCATCGAAGACACCAAGGTCATCCATTACATCCTGGTTCATCTCTAGTTGTCCTGACTTTTGTCCTACCACTGGACTTTGATGGCTCAGGAAGAGAGAATGAGAGACTTTGTGCAACTCTCCCTCACTTAAATCCAATTCATACATAAGTCAAAACACCACCTCTTGATGTCATTGGTTCTCCTTAAAAAAGAAAACAAAAAATGAACGAACAACAATATCCTATGACTCCAAATCTAGTGTTCTTTCTACCACATACGCTGCCTGCAAATGTTTCCCTCTTTGATATTTTTATGACATTCTTTACATTTTTAGTATTCTTTTTGGAATTTTATATCACAAAGAATTATATTGAGAGCACTACAAAGTATATCAAAGTCTCAATGCCTGAGAATAGGGGTTGAATAAATTGTGGTACATGAATATAAGGGGATGCCATAATGCCATTAAAGAACAGGTAAAGTTCTGGGTGGACATTTATCTATCTATCTATCTTTCTATCTATCGATTCATTTATTTATTTTTGGGGTTGACTCAATCAGGTAGGCTCCAACCTATGTTTCTGGACTTGTTTTGCATTATTCCCTTCAACACACTGTATATTCCAGGCAAATTGGTTTACTTGCTATTCCTCAAGCTCGATAGTCCATATCCTTCCTCCATGCTTTTGTCCAAGCTCTACCACATACCTATAGTTCACTTCCTCTTCACCCCAAGGTCAACAAACCCTTATATTCCTTCAAGACTCAACTTGAACCATATCAGATGGGAAGCCATTCCTACTCCCCAAGTTCTTAGTAGTCTTCTTTCTGTCTTCAAATTATCTTGTAAATACTTTTTTGCATGTATGCTGTATTCCTCAAGTAGGACACCTCTTCCCTTCCCATTCTTCCTCTCCCCTAGTATCACCACTGGGCAGGGCCTTTTTCATTTGATTGTTTTTTTATCTCCAGTACAATAGGAAATTAATAAGTGCTTGTTAAGTTGCACTGAATGACTAACACACTCACTTTTTTTCTTGAGAAAAGTGATTCAAATATCTGCTTTCTATGTCTCTTTCCATAATCATGTTAATCATTGCTCCTCTACTCAAAACTCTTCCATAGTTCCTTATTGTCTACCCAATAAAGATCAAACTCTTAAGTTTGACATTCAAGGTCCTCTACAATCGGGCACCAACCAGCCTTATCTCATAGTACTCCCCTTCACATATTTCCTAAGCCAATCAAACTGAACTTGTCATTATTTCCATAAAACACCTGGCATTTCTCCATCTTTATGCCTGAGCTCATACGGTTACTACTGCATGTAATGTCCTGCCCCAACTCCTATCTCTCTGACTGTTGAAATTCTACCCGTCTTCCAAAGTCCAGCTCAAACATAAAACCTCTAAGAAGCCTTCCTTGGTCTCCTCTCTCCTCCCAGTCCAGTCAGAAACAATCTTTTTTCTTATGAACACTCTTAGCACTTTATTTGGGACTATTCTTAGACACTTAAACTTTGAGACCTGTTCTGTTTTGTAGAATTTTTCTGGTATGCGCCTTATCTCCCCTTTTGGACTGTAAGCTTCTAATTTATCTCGAGTACCTAATACAGTGCTTTGCACTTAATTTGTTTGTGAAACTGAATTGCTGAACTGACATCTATGAATATTTATTGAATTTTCCTACCTTCCTTGCTTGGAGACAACATAGAGAAAACAGGGTTTCTGAACTCAATTTTTAAGGAAGAAAAGGCATAATTTGCTATTTAAAAAAGCCCCTTGATCTTAGGTCTCTGTGTATGTGTGTCAGGAGGAAGAAGGTCACAGTTTAGGGCTAGAAGGTAAAGCAGTGGGGTGGTGTTTCTTTCTCTTCATCAGAGAAAATACTTCATAGAATCCTGAAAAAAAAAAACAGCAAGAAGTGGTTTGGCCGATAAGGAGCTGAGGATTGCTCCAGACAAAAGGAATGGCCTGACTTTGCCGGTGCAGTGGGAGAAAGAGATGAAGGAAATATTTAGAAGGTGTGTTTGAGCAGTAGTGGCTGATTGCTCATCAACCAAATCCGTCAGCAACTATTTACGGAGCACCTACTATATTCCCAGCACTGTACTGCCCACTGCACTGGGGGTGAGAAAGAAGGAGTGTAAAACATGGTCCAAAACCAACATACATGGAGTAATGAAAGAACAATTAAAGCTGAGTTGTCTGGGATTGACTCTAAGTACAATGAGAGATCAGTGTGGGCTGGACTAATTAGAGAAAACTTCTTAGAGAAGTTATGACTCGAGCTGGTCTTTGGAGAATTTTGATAGAAGATAGAAGGCAGGAACGAGGGTTTTGAGACTTGGGAAATACCATGAACAAAAACCAAAAATGTGTATAGATTTATGAGTAGAATGTTTAGGGTACAATGAGAACTACCTTGAAGTGGACTGAGAATGTATTTTGTGGGAATAGAGAGAAAAATGATTGGATAGGTAGGATGAGGCTAGATTATAGAGAAATTGGCAAAGATCAGGCAGAGAAGTTTGGGCTTGGCAGTAAGGAGCTGTTTCAGTTTCTTAAGCAGAGGAGGTCTGGCAGCCACATTCAGGATAGACTGGGGAGAGGAGACACTGGGGACAGCGGGGAGAGATATAAGGCTATTGCAGTTATTGGGGCACGAAGTGAAGCAGGTATAGTTTGGGGTAGTGTCAGTAAGATTGAGAGAAAAGGGAAAATTCGAAAGACATTTTAAATGTAAAAATGATAGGATTTGATGATAGATAAGTCACAATAGAAAAGGTAGGAAGAATTAAAAGCTGTCTTCGATACAATTCAATTCAACAAGCATTTACAGCTACACTTGCTGAGTAAATCCTCTGCTAAAAGCTAAATACATCTAGCTAATAAGCAGTGGGGAGCCCACCAGATGGGGGCTTGTGAGTGACAATACTTGAAGTCCCCTAGTGTCTCAGGGTTATTCTTAAAACCGGGAGAGGAAAAGTAGTCAGTCCTTCTTCTGGGGACCTGGCCAGAGAGTAAGTTGGGGAAATAGCCATTCAATAGGAAAATTGGCCTCCGTTTGTTTTTCTGATATGACTATTTCAATAGACTTCTAATTGGTCCACTCTCAAGTCTCTACCCTTTCCAATGCATCCTCCTTATAGCTGCCAAAGTGATGTTTCCTAAAGAACAGATCTGACCTTGTTACTCCTTCCCCTTTTCCTCCAATGACTCCCTATTACCTCCAGGATCAAATATAAAGTACTCTGCCATTTTAAATTTTTTATAATCAAGTCCTTTTCTACCTTTTTAGTCTTTCTTACATTTTATTCCTTTCCATAAACTACTTCTTCCTTATCAACTCACTATTTCCTTCTCCATAGTATCTTTTTCAAGCCTTTTCATCTCTCCTAACACTTCCCATGGCTCCCCCTCAACCCACCCTTTCAGCTGAGAACCTTGTCTCATATTTTACAGAAAAAAATTGAGGCCATTTATTGAGAGCTCCCCCTTCTCCACTCTTCCTCATCTTATATCACCCAAGTGTCTCCTGCTACCATTTCCCTCTTACCCTCTTTCTCTCATGAAAAACTGGCACAACTCCTTGGCAAGGCAAACCCCTTTACCAGCACAAGCAATTCCATTCCATCCTGTCTCCCTCAATAGATTACCCCTGCTATCATCCCCACTTTCTCATTTATCTTCATCTCTCTCTGTCTGCTGACTACTTCCTTTACGTCTTCTCTATCCTTAAAAAACCTTCTCTTGATCCTTCTATCCCAGCTGCTTATTGTTCCATATCTCATCTGCCCTTTGTGGTTAAACTCCTTGAGAAGGTCATCTATAATAGGTGCCTTCTCTTCCTCTCCTCTCACTCTCTTCTTAACCCTCAATAATCTGGCTTCCAATCTCATCATTCCACTCTTAATTGCCAAATCCAATGGCTTTACTTCAGTCCTCACCTTTCTTCTTGACTTCCTAGCAGCCTTTGACACCGTCAATCACCATTTTCCCTTCCATACTCTTCTCTCTCTAGGTCTTCATGACACCATTCCCTCTTAGTTCTCTTCCTACCTATCTCACTGTTCCTTCTCAGTCTCCTTTGTTGGATCCTCATCAGGGTCATGTCCACCAACTCTAGGTGTCCTTCAGGACTCTGTCCTGGGCCCCCTTCTCCTCTGTCTGTGCTATTTTACTTGGTTATCTTTCAGCTGTCATGGATTCAACTCTCATCTCTATGCTGATGATTTTCAAAATGACCTATCCCTAAATTCTCTATTGACCTCCAGTCTCTTATCTCCAACTGCCTTTCAGACATCTTGAAATGGATGTACAGAAGACATCTTAAGCTCAACATGGCCAAAAGTGAACTTGCTATCTTTCCTCCTAAGTACTCCCCACCTTCTAAAATTTTCTACTATTGTAGAGGCAATACCATCCTTCCTATCCCTCAAGTTTGTAACCTAGGTGTCATCCTCAAAACTCTTTGCTATCTTTCACCTCCCCGCCCCACCCGCCATATCCAATATATTGCCAAGGTCTGTTGATTTCACCTTTGCAACATCTCTCAGATATGCCTCCTTCTTCTCTGCCACCACCCTGTTGCAGACCCTTATAACCTCATGCCCAAACTAAGTGCAATAGCTCATTGGTTGTTCTCTTTGCCATAAGTCTCTCCTCACTCTACTCCAAACTCCATTCAGCTGCCAAAGTAATTTTCCTAAAGTGCGGGTCTGACCATATCTCCCCCTTCTTCAATTTGTAAGGACCTTCTTCTCTGAGATTACCATACCATCTCACAGGATAAAATACCAAATTCGTAGACCTTTGTAACCTAGCCTCCCCTTACATTTTCAGCCTTCTTACACCTTGCCCCTCCCCCACACATGTACTCTTTGATGCAATGACACTGGCCTCCTTGCTGTTCCACAGGCAAAACACTTGGCTGTGTGTCTCTTGGCTACTGGCACTTTTTTTCTGGCTGATCCTCATGCTTGGAATGCTCTCCCTCCTCATTTCTGTCTCTTAGTTTCTCCAGCTTCCTTTAAGCCTTAGCTTACCTTTTGTGAGTTTTTTCTGCTCCCTCTGTCTGGTGTCCTCCTTCCCTAATTGCTGGGGCCTTCTTCTCTGAGATTACCTTCAATCTACTTTTTATATTTCTTGTATATACCTAGCTATTTTCAAGTTGTCTCCCATATCAGAAGGTGAGTTCCCTGAGGGCGTGGACTTTTTTTGCCTTCCTCCCCTGCCCCCCAATCCCATTCCTAGTGCTTAATATAGTGCCTGGTACATAATAGGAACATAAAAAATGCTTCTTGACTTACTGACTGACACACATTTCTGGGCCTTTGCTCTAGCTAACCCCCAAGTCAGGAATATGGGTAGCTAGGTGATGCAGTAGATGGAATCCTCAGCTTGCAATGAGGAAGATTCATCTTCATGAGTTCAAATCCCACCTCAGACACTTATTAGCTGTGTGACCCTGGGCAAGTCACTTAATCCTGTTTAGTTGGTCTTGCTAAACTGTTTTCCCCACTTTACTTTTAAAACTTTGTAGTAAGAGGTGGCTCTCTGGGTATGGAGGTAGGAGTGACACAATTAGAAATAATAGTGATATAAAAACAAAAAATAAATAAAAATAAACTCCTTTAAAATTATTGTGTTGGTTTTAGGGAGTCAGAAAAGAAAAAAGAACTTTTGCCCTTCCCTAAAGGTGAGCTAGCATTTGGCAGAAATTTAGAGGACGAAGTGATAACTAGAAATCAGGAAGTTATACCAGTGAGCCAAGTACTAGTTTGTTTGTTGGGGAAAAAAAGTGGTGTGGGTATTGCAGTGGTGGCAGCCTGATTCCTGAGACGCAGACTCCATTACTGTCTCTCGTTTGAAGGAGGCTAAAATGTTGGGACCTTCTGGAATCCTAGGGAATACAATAATGATGCTAACATACCTTTATAGAGCACTTTGCTATTTACAAATCTCTTTCTTCACAATAGCACCGTGAGGTAACATAGATAATGTGTTTGGCCTTCCCCAAGTTTAGTTTACAGTTAGTGAATCATATAAAGATTAATATTCCGTTCGATCAAGGGTCAAGGGAGATAAAGTATTGGGCAAAAAGAGAAAATCAATTCAGAGAACTAACTGTGAAACATATATCTCTTCCCTCTCAACAGAGGAGCAGAGGACAATAGGGGAAGAATGTGGCATACAATTATCAGATATAACTGATATATCGTCTTGTTTTGCTTAATTGTACTTCTCTGTCAGGAGAGAGGTTCTATTGTACGTGAGGAGTCACTGGGAAGTGATATGGATTTAAACTAACAGCAAAAAAAAAAAAAAAATCCACCCTGAATCCAACATAAAAATGAAACTTCTTTTAATAGAGAAGGTCAAGGAAGGACAAAATTGATCTGGAAGTTAGTGTGAAAGGATTGAAACCATCCACTAATGTTTTAATCTATTAATTACTTGGAACAAATTTTAATTTTAGGCCTGTTGATAAGTTAGTTTTTTTTTAATCTGCCCTGTGATTTCAGCTGGTACCGTTGGTATCTAACGTTGTCTCTTTTACTTTGCACTTGAACATGAAACTTAACTTGCTCCTGGGAAAATCAGAGAAGGGACAATCTTGGGTATTTTGTTACTAAAATATCGCTGAGAGTGAGTTGCTTTTCCCCCTTAGAATGGAATATAATAGGGAAGAACTGAGAAATAGCACATTTCTAGCTCCTCTGAGGTCAGGTCTTCAAAACTTGGCTTTATTATTTTGTTTGTAGTGAATTTTCAGAACATTGGGCACACCACACCCATATTCAAATATAAGTACTGTCCAAAAATACATTCAAAACTAAATATAATTTTTTCTTATTCAGTGTTTTGAATTATTTACATCTCAGTTCTTTTCCATTAGCCTGGCCAATCGAGATGAACTAAAATTTTACAACCATCCAATCAATCCATCAGTGAGCATTTATTAAATGTCTACTGTCAGGCCCTTGCACTCTATTGAGGGACACAACATGTACCTAAATAAGTATCTAGAAATGATTCTTTTGATGGGGCACTAGGAATTTTGCTGATCAGGAAAATCTCACATAGAAGCTGTTAATTAAGTGGAGTTTTGAAGAAAACAAGGAATTCTGAGAGGGAAGAAGATGGGAATTTGGTAATTGCTGCAGCAAAGCATTCTTTTTATTTTTCCATAATTGATCCCTAGCTTACTCTCCAAAGAAGCCATTCCAAACCTTCTCTTTTATCACCAAGCCTCCCACATCTCCATGTTTCTCCCCCACAGCTGAGGACCTTGCCTCTTATTTTACTGAGAAAACTGAGGCCATCGGATGTGAGCTTTCTCCTCTCCCATTATGTTCATCCTCAAATACCTTGACATGATCTCCCACTTTTTACTCTTTTCCTCCAGTCTCTGACAAAGAGTTTCCTCTTGTTGTCAAGGCCAGCTATTCCCTTTATATGTACATCTGGTCCTATCCCCTGTCTACTCTAGCAGATTATGTCCTCAATAATCCTCATTCTCTCTTAAATCATCAACTTCTCCTTATATACTTGTTCCTTCTCTACTATCTTCAAATATACCCAAGATTTTACCATCCTTAAAAAGAAAAAAAACTGTACTTGACCCTCAAGCTAACATTTTTATATTTCCTTTTCTTTCTTAACCAAACTCTGTGAAAAAGTTGTCTATAATTTGCCTGCGCTTCCTCTTCTCACATTTACTCTTCAGCCCTTTGCAATCTGTCTTCTGACCTTGTCACTCAACTGAAACTGCTCTCTCTAAAGTTACCACCTATCTCTTAATTGATAAGTTTTATGGTCTTTTCATAGTCATCATCCTTCTTGATCCATTGGCTGCATGTGATACTTTTGGTCACCTTCTCCTGGATACTCTCTGCTCTCTGTTTTTTTATGACATTACCTCCTCTTGATTCCCTTTTTATCTGTCTGACCATTCTATTTCATTTTCCTTTGCTGGTTTATCACTTATATCATATACCCTCACTAACATTCTGTTCTGGAGCTTCTTCTCTTCTCCCTCTACATTTTGTCTCTTGGTAACATCATAAGTTCCTGTGTGTTTAATTATCACAACTATTCAGATGACCTAAGATCTATATGTCTGGCTGGAATGTCCTCCTTAAACTTCAATCCCTCACTACCAATTGTCTATTGGGTGTTTGACATTGGGCGTCTCAGAGACATCTCAATTTCAACACTTTTAGAACTGAATTCTCATTAGGTTTGCCTTAAGTCTTCTCTTCTTTCATGTTTCTGTCAAAGACACTGCCATCTTTTCTAAATCCCAGATTAGTAACTAGAAAATTATCCTGGACTGCTTACTCTCCCTCACCCCACATATCTAGTCAGTTGCTAAATCTTGCCACTTCTGTCTTTGCCAGACCTCTTGTACCTGATTCCTTTCCACTAATATAGTTACTGTTTTAGCACGGGCCCTCATTACCTCCCATCTGGGTTATTGCAATGAATTCCAAATTGGTCTCCTTGCCACTCTGCCCTGTAAACTGCCGCCAAATTGATTTGCCTTAAGTGCAGAGCTGGCCGTGTCATTTCCCTCCTCAGTCAATTCCAGTGGCCTCCTATATAAACTTCTCTATTTAACTCTTTTCAGTTTGCCCTCAAATTATCTTTTTCAGCTTCATGGGACATTGTCAAGCTTCATCAACTTTTCAATCTAGTCAAACTGCCCTTCTTTCCATTTCTCACTTATAATGCATCATCTCCTGTCTCTCCTTCTTTCCACTGGGCTTCCCCTATGCCTAGAGTGCACTCCTTCTTTGCCTCTGTCTCACAGTTTTTCTCTTTTTAAAATTTATTTTTATTTAATATTTTTAGTTTTCAACATTGATTTCCATAAAATTTTGAGTTACAAATTTTCTCCCCATTTCTACCCTCCCCACGCTAAGATGATATAAATTCTGATTTCCCCTTTCCCCAGTCAGCCCTCTCTTCTATCACCCTGCTCTCTCCCCCCACCCATTCCTTTTCCCCTTACTTTCTTGTAGGGCAAGATAGATTTCTATAACCCATTGCCTGTATATCTTATTTCCCAGTTGCATGTAAAAATAACTTGTTTTTTAAACATTTGTTTTTAGAACTTTGAGTTCCAAATTCTCTCCCTTCTTCTCTCTCCACCTGCCCTCCTTGAGAAGGCAAGCAATTCAACATAGACCACACGGGTATCATTATGCAAAACACTTCCATAATAGTCACGTTGTGAAAGACTAACTATATTTCCCTCCATCCTATTCTTTCCCCCCTTTATTCACTTTTCTCCCTTGACCCTGTCCCTTGTCAAAAGTGTTTGTTTTTGATTACCTCCTCCCTTCTATCATCTCCCCTCTCCTATCCCCTTCCCTCTTACTTTATTGAGGGGTAAGATACCCAATTGAGTGTGTTTGTTATTCCCTCCTTAAGTGAAATCTGATGAGAGCAGGATTCACTCATTCCCTTTCACCTGCCCCTCTTCCCTTCCATTATAACTGCTTTTTTTTGACAGTTTTATTTGTCTCTCTTCTTTTAAGTCAGGGCTGTTCAAAATACTGCCGGCAGGCTGTGTGTGGCGCAGTGCGATTTTATGCTGGCCTACAAGCATAGAAATTTACATAAATGCTTTAGTAAACAAAGCTGAGCTACTGCAGAGAGCTTTCACTAAAATGGCAAATCAAAATATATTGTCTATTGTTTCAATAAAACCTTTTAAAAGTACCATGACTTTTTGTAGGGCTTGCTAAATCTAAGGTAAGACTACAAATTCACTAGTGTACGATATTTTTTATTCTGGGTGTGGCCCTCGAATAATTATTTTATTTTAAAGCAGCCCTAAGATAACCTAAGGTTGGACAGTCCTGTTTTAAGCCACAGCTCCAGCACGGTCTTCTGCACGATCCTTTCCTGATTCCCTCTAACTGTTAGTGCTTTCTTTCTCAAACTACCTTATGTTAAACTACTTTGTATTTATTCATATTTATATTTTTCTAATATATACTTAGATTTATTTGTTTCCTTCATTAGAATATGAGCTCTGTATGTACAAAGATTGTTTATTTATTACATTTGGCATTCCCAGTGTCTAGCTCTAGTGCCTGGCACATATTAGGCATTTAATTAATACTTGCTGATTGGTTGATTCTAGGCATGGGGGACAACCAGTGCAAAGATGAGGAGTCAGGAGATAACTCGTCATGAATAATGAGCAGCAACAAGGCCATTTTGGCTGAACCACAGAATTATGAAAGAGGAGTAAAACATAATAAGATTGGAAGTGTTGGGGCCAGGTTGTAAAGGGTTTTAAATACTAACCAGAATAGCTTATGTTTGAGTCTAGATACAAGAGAGCCGTTGGAGTTTATTGAGTAGGGCAGTGACATGATAGAAGGTATACTTTAGGAAAATTACTTTTGGTATCTGAATGGAGCACCGATTAACATGGGGAGAAAACAGGGTGACCAATAGGAAGTTATTGCAATAATCCGGGGGAGAAGGGATGAGGGCCAAAACTAAGGTTTTGCTGCATGACTAGAGAGGAGGAGAGTAAAAAAGAATACAGTTATAATTATCCCCATCTTACAGATAAGATACATAGGTTAGGTGACTTTCCTAGGGTTATACAATAAACTCTTTGGCCTAGTTAGACATATTTATATCCCTATACTCCAAAGTAAATCTGCTCTACTCCTTGGAAAAGGACATGGAATGAATCCTCTTTCGAATGATTGGAATGATTCTTTTTTTTTTTTTTTTGATCTTTTCCCAATTCCTTTTTGTGAGCTTCAGGCTCTCTACACAGCACACGTTCCATGACTGGAGAAGACTTTTGGTATGCATACACATCTCGTTTCTACTTCACTTGATGTCAATATTCAGTGGAATACTGAACAAAAGTCAATTCTGTAGATGTAGAACTTTGTTTCATTTTTGTACATAAGTGAGAAATACTTTTCTGAGGTTATCCTTCAAAACTAGTCCTACCATGTCAAATGCTTTTAAAAATAAATGAACTAAAGATACCGTGGGAGCTTATATTTTACACATGTTAATTGTGTGACTATAAGTGTGCATTCAGCTATAGAATTCAAATTCATCTTCTGTACTCTTTATTCTTTAAGGGCAGATAGGTGGTACAGTGGATAGAGTGTCAGGCTTGAAATCAGAAAGACGTGAGTTCAAATTTGGTTCCAGATACTTACTGGCTGTGTGACTCTGAGCAAGTCACTTAACCCTGTTTGCCTCAATTTCCTCATCTGTAAAATGAGCTGGAGTTTAGAAATGCCAAATTAGTATCTTTGACAAGAAAACCCCAAATGGGTCACAGAGAGTCAGGCATGACTGAAAAATGACTAAATTACAACAACTCTAATTCTTTAGTGGATCCATGAATTAATCAATGAGGATGGAAGAAACTCCCTTCTTTGGTGCAGGGTGATCACAACCTGTGTATACCTCAGCCTTCATGATTTGTCCAAGTCCTTCCCTCTGCCCTCCATAGAAGATCTCCCATACTGCAGGTCTTCCTCTAGGTCCTTTTGTATTCCATGAGTACCAGGGCATCCATCAATCCTCCTTTACTCTCATTATATGACTAGACCATCTCCTTTTCTGATCATGCCTTTCCCAGATAACGGACCTTAGATTATTTCTTTTTCATAAGTCATCATGAGTAATGTCCTGAGGCTGATATACACCCACTTTACAACTTTCCATTTGAGATACCACAAATTTTGATTCTTCAGCAAGTTTGATGCTCTTTGATTCATGACTGTCCAAAATGCAGCCCATGGCCGCATGCAGCCAGCAGTGTGATTTATGAGGTCCACCTACTAGCATAGAAATTTACATAAATGCTTTAGCAAACAAAGCTGAGCTACTGCAGAGCTCTCACTGAAATGGCAAATCAAAATATGTTGTCTATTGCTTCAATAAAAACCTAAGGTTGGGCAACCCTGGCTTAGACTACTGTCCATTTGAAGGGCCAATCCTAATTATAAGTACTGGTTGACTAAGTGGATTGACTGTATGTAGTTAATCTACATAGTATCTGTAATATCTAGTTAATAATTAGTCAGTAATTCTTACTGTGAGCCAGGCACCGTACTCATTTCTTCTAGTCTTCTCTGAGAACAAAGGATGAACAACAACATTTTTTCCCCAGTCTTTGGACTTTGTTTTAACATTTCTTATTGTCTCATGAAATCATTAGCTTCCATTTGGTCCATTCTAATTTTCAGGGAGTTTGTTGCTTGGGCAAGGTTTGTGCCTCTTGTCCCAAGTTATTAATTCCCTTACAAATTCTTTCTTCCATAGCTTTCATTTCTTTTCCAATTTTTCCTGTAGCATTCTCATTTCAAGGATAAAATAATTTTTAACTCTAGCTTCACTTTTTAAAATTAATTAAATTTTTTTTTTAGTGTTACAACACTCAGTTCCACAAGTTTTTGAGTTCCACATTTTCTCTCCCTCTATCTCCTCCTCCCTCTCCCCCAAGATGGCATGTAATCTGATACAGGTTCTACATATGCCTTCACATTAAACTTCTTTTCCAATAATCAAACTATAAAGAAGAAATAACCAATGAAATGAATCATGAGAAAGATGTAAAAAAACAAAAAAAAAATTAAAATTAAAAAAAAGAGAGCAAAAAGTTTGCTTCAATCTGCATTCAGATTCTGTAATTCTTTCTCTGGATGTGGATAGCCTTTTCCATCATGAAGCTGTCTTAGAACCTTGCATTGTTGAGAAGAGCCAAGTCTATCACAGTCATCACAGAAACAATGTGTCTGTGGTTGTGTACAGTGTTTTCCTGGTTCTGCTCCCCTCACTCAGCATCAGATCATATAAGACTCTCCAGGTTCTTATGAAGTCCATCTGCTCCTCATTTCTTATAGCAGAATAGTATTCCATTACATTCATATACCACAATTTGTTTAGCCATTCCCCAGTTGATGGGTATCTCCTTCACTTCCAATTCTTTGCCACCACAAAAAGGGCTGCTATAAATATTTTTATAATATTAATATAAATATGGGTCCTTTTTGCCTCGTATGATCTCTTTGGGATACAGCCCCAGAAGTGACATTGCTGGGTCAAAGGGTATGTACATTTTTATGGCCCTTTGGGCATAGTTCCAAATTGTTCTCCAGAATGGCTGGATCAGCTCACAACTCCACCAACAATGCAATGGTGCTCCAATTTTCCCACATCTTCTCCAGCATTTATCATTTTCCTATTTTGATATGTTAGCCAATCTGATAGATGCAAAGTAGTTTTGATTTGCATTTCTCTAATCAATAGTGATTTAGAGCATTTCTTCATATAACTATAGATAGCTTTGATTTCTTCCTCTAGAAACTGCCTGTTCATATGCTTTGACCATTTATCAATTGGGGAATGACTTGTATTCTTATAAATTTGACTCAGTTCCCTGTATATTTTAGAGATGAGGCCATTGTCAGAGACACTGGTTACAAAAATTCTTTCCCAATTTTCTGCTTCTCTCCTAATCTTGGTTCCTTTGGCTTTGTTTTGTATAAATCTCACTTCACTTCTTACAGAAATTTTAGGTGAATTTGTGTTTATGCAACGTTTTTCTTTGAGGCTTTGCTTTTGATGTTTTGGAGTCATTCTTTTCTGAGTCTGTGTCTTGAACTTCGCCGTCACTATAATAATTCTTTGTGGTAGGGTTCTTTTTTTTCCACTCATTCTTCCAATCTACTTCCTGATTTTGACTTGATGTTAGGGCCAGGTTTTCCAGTACTTGTGGAGAGAAGGTCTGGGCTGGTCTTACTGCTGTTTTCTTTGGGTATTGAGTATTATGTTGTTCTAGGATCTCAGGGACAGGCTGCAGACCTGCAAGCTTTCAGAGCTCCCAAAGTGGTCTGATCTAGGGCAAAGTCAAATTGCTTGGTCTGAGCTCTGTAAATTCCTGACCTGGGTTTGCGTCTGAGTAAGAGTAGATTACCGGTGCATTCAGCCCCTGTTAGCCAGCTTGAAATCTTTATTGGTTCATGGTAACAGAATTTTCAGCTCCCCTTTAGTCTGGGATTTCTGCCCTGGCTACTCTTCTTCAGACCAAGCCAAATACTGGAAATGAGGCCCTACTTTTCACTGGGATCTGAGTTACATAGCTCAGAAGGGCCCCGAACACCCTCTTTTCATGGTCCAGGGGCTCCCTTCTTGGGAACACTATCACTGTGTACAGGTCCCCTTCTCAGTTTGCTCTGGAACTGTGACCCAGAACTGGGCAGTAGGCAACCAAACTGCCCTTTCACACCTATTCCTTTTTGTAGTTCCCTGATTAGTTCTGGTGGTACCCTCGTATGGGGGGGGTGTACAACGTTTCCCTGAGTGCTAGAGTTTTCTGCCCAGCGTACTCCTGGTCTTATCTCATCTCCAGTGCTCACAGTATTTTCTTTCTCCCTATGCCAACCTGGGCTGGACAAATGACTCACTGTGCCTTTTTTTTCTATTTCCCCATCATGATAAACTGGTGAATTTTCTAGACCTGTTGATAGGAGTTTTGTGGAGAGGAGTTATATAAACTACTTCCTACCACTCCATATTGGCTCTGCCTCCAGTATAGATTATTCTTATAAAAACTTAATATACCTGGTACAGTAGGCATTTGGGTCAGTATTTACTGATGTTTCCTGGTCACCTTTTCGGGGTAATAATAAGGCACATTATTTTTTCCCTGTACCTTTATTATCTTTGCCTCCCTCAGATACCTTGAGAATGAATAAAATGATATTGTTTTTAGAAAGGATCTTATCTTTATATTGCTCATAGGGTCCAGCTATTTTTCTCTTCTTCTTTTTTTTTTCATTAGTGCATTTTCTGCTTCCTTCATAAGGTCTGTGACTGTGATGCTAAGAGTCCAAAACAAATATTGGCAGATCTTTTCCATCTTTTATCTGTTTCTTGTTCTCCCTACAAGGTGATGAAGGCAAAGGAGAGATCTGAACAAAGGGCTATAGCAATATTGGAGGAAGGAGAAAATACTTTTAACTGGCAGGGATCAGGGAAGGCAACATATAGGAGGTTGCACTTGAGTTGATCATTGAAAGAAGATAAGGATTCAGAAAGGCAGAGGTGAGGAGAGAGTACATTTCAGACAAGGAAAATAGCCTACTCAAATTTGTGGAAGATGTTATGCCAAATTCAAGGAATAGCTAATAGTCCAGTTCAGCTAGAATTCAAAGGGTATTACCCAATCTACAATGTATTACCCATTATCTATTGACCTACAGGATATTTCCCTTATTCTCTCAATGAGTTCAGTGCCTAACTTGCAGTCTTTCTTTACATCTCAACTTCTGTCCTTCTATTAGGGGATTTAAACATACATATTCATATTATCTCCAGTACCTTAATATTCCAGTTTCTCAATCTACTAAATTGCCCTGACTCCTTCTCGTATCTCCTCGAGTCTTTCACAGCTACTTCTCCCTCTCAGTTGAAGATGTAGTTTTATGCCTCATGGAAAAAATGGAGGCTATTCTCAGAGAATTCCCTCTTCTCCCTTCTTGCTCATCTCACATCACTCCGATATCCTCTACATTTTTTTCTTCTTTTACTCCCACTTGCTCCAGAGGTGACCCTTTTCTTTTCAAGAGTAAATGCGTCCTTGGTGCCATCTCCTGTTTTCTCCAGCAGATTACTATGACTTTGTCCTTACTATTATCCCCGGCCCCCTCAATCTTCAATCTATCCCTACCCATGGGATTCTTCCCTGCTGCCTACAGAAGCAACCATGTCCTCTCATGCTTAAAAAAACCAACCCCCCCAAAGCACAGCCCTCACTTAACTTGACCATGCCTGTTAGCTACCATCCAATATCGTTCCTCTCCTTGGCTAAACTCCTTAAGAAAGTCTTCTACACTAGCACTTCCATGTTCTGTCTTGTCATTCACTTCTAAAGCCTCTGTAATCTGGCTTCCAACTTCATCATTTAACTGAAATTGCCTCCTTAAAGTTGCCAATGATTGCTTAGTTGCCAATTCTAACATCCTCACCCTTCTTGAGTTCTCTGTAGCCTTTGATACTCTTGGTCTCCTCTTCCTCCTGAATATTCTCTTCTCTACAATCTTAGTGACACTAGTCTCCTGGTTATTTTCTCCCAACTCATCTGACTGCTTCTTCTCAGTCTCCTTTGCTTGATTTTCACCTTTCACAGATTTCGCCCAATCTGTGGTAAAGCCTTCCGAATTCACATTGGTCTGATCAGCTACAGCTGGACATGCTGTACCTTTCACCTTTCATCATTAATCATGCATATCCCCCCAAATTCTATCCTACACCCTTTTCTATTTTCCTTCTATACTGTCTGCCCAGTGATCCCATCAGTTCACATGGGCTCAATTATCATCTTTTTTCAGATGATTCCCATCTTGCTATATTCAGCCCTAACTTCATCTCTTGGGCTTCAACCATGCATCGCCAACTAACCTTTGGACATTTTAAACTGAATGTCTCAGAAACATCAACAACTCAACCTGTTGAAAACAAAACTCATTATCTTTCCCCTGCCAAAAAAAAATCCCTGCTTCCCAACTTCTCTATTACTGTCAGGGGTAGCACCATTTTCCTGGTCACCCAGGGTTTGCTATCTTAGTGACATCCTTTGATTTCTCCTTCTCTCTCACCTTACATATTCACACACACACACTATATATGTATATTAGGTACCTATTTATTTATTTATTGTCTTCTCCATTGGAGATTTAAGCTTTTGAGGGCTTGTTTTTCTTTCTTTGCATCCCAATTGCTTGACACAATGCCTCCCTTGTAGTAAACACTCAATGCCTGTTAACCTACTGACTTGAAAGTGAATAATATGAAATAAGACAGAGAAGTTAGACTGGAGGCAGATTAAGGTGGTCCTCAAATTTCAAGCTAAGGAGTTTCTATTTTAAAGGAATGAAAGATTTCCAGCATTTGTTTGACTCTTCTGTGGGAGATTAATGGGAAGATGTGAACAATAATCACACAATATGAGAAAGTGCAGAGGGATTGTATCTACATTGATGGAGAAAATCCCCCTCACTGATGAAGTCATGCATCCAATAAAATAAATGTATGAATTTTAACTTTAGTGAATACTACAGTAAAAGCCGCTGAATGTGATTATTCTAATTATTCAGGACATAAAGCACCACGTATTTCATTCCTTTGCTCAAAAGGTGTACAAGGCTCTCCATGCTCTAGATTCCAACGACATTTTTGCCTCACCTCTGACTTTTGTCCTACAACCAGGGATGCGCTGGAGCTGGCTCAAATTGATTCAGGAGAAGTGATTATTAAATTTTCAGTGTAAGCAGAAAATTCATTCAAAAATTGGCAAATGCTACAAATCAGGGATTGTTTTATTGATTGTCAAGACTTAGGAAAGTGATAGAATAAATGTTAATAATGCAGATTAAACTAAAAAGTGTATCCTGCCATTACTTTTCACCTAGGAGAGCTGGTTGTTAAATATTTATGAACACACTACAACTATCCTTTGTGAAGTCAAACTGCTTCACTCACTATTTCTGTAACAAACACTGCCATGTTCTGTTTCTGGACCTTTGCCTATGTTGTTCCCTCTGCCTTGAATATTCTACTGGGGGCAGGGGTGCCAGAGGAAACAAGCATTTATTAAGCATCCTGCTATGCGCCAGGTACTGTGATGACCACTTTACAAATCTTATCTACTTTGATCTTCACAATAACTCTGTGAATGGTGCTGTTATTATCCTCATTTTAAGTTGAGTTACGCGAGGCAGACAGAGGCTAAGTGACTTGCCCAAGGTCACACAACCAGTGAGTTTATGAGCTCAGATCTAAACTTAGGTCTTCCTGACTCTGGGCCTATTTCTATACACTCTATCCGCTATACACTCTATCCACCACTTCCACCTCTACTTGTTGAAATATTGCCCATCCTCTAAGGCTTATTTCAAAAATCACCTCCTTTACTAAGTCTTTCATGGTCCTTTTCAAGATTTTTACCCACTTCAAGCTGCCATAGCACTTTGTTTCTACTCTTCTCACGGCATTGATTGCATTTGGTCTAGTGCCATTTGTGCCCTCGTGTGGGAACATCAGGAATCATGAGGCCTGGCTTCAAGCCCTGGCCTCTTGACTTACTTGTCTTTAGGCTGAGCATTTCACTTCTAGGAGTCTTAGTTTTCCTATCTGTAAAATGAGAAGCTGGATTAGATGGCTTTTAAGGTTTCTTCCAGTTCTAAAAATATATAATTTATATCTTATCCATAGTACTAGATTATAAGCTCT
The DNA here is from genome assembly GCA_028646595.1 of Phalanger gymnotis. NCBI lineage: Eukaryota > Metazoa > Chordata > Mammalia > Diprotodontia > Phalangeridae > Phalanger > Phalanger gymnotis. Next base: position 90,975,063 of record CM053626.1, read on the forward strand.
TCAAGGGCCACATTATTATCTACCCAGACACATCTAACATAGTTCTCAACATACCAAACTTCCATTTGTCTAGGAGACTATTGTACAAGGCAATTGCTCCCATGGAGGATGGAAGAAGCTATACAAGGACATGCTCAAGGTCCATCTGAAGAATTTTGCAATCGATTGTGAGATGTGGGAGATACTGGCACAGAACTACCCAGCATGGTGTGCCTGCATCAATGAAGGCGCTGTATTCTATGAGCCAAGCAGAATTGCAGTAGCTCAAAAGAAACCTGAGATGTGCAAATTTAGTGGCATCTGCACTTCATATATTCATATGGCCTATTTGTGCCCAATCTGTGGTAAAGCCTTCCGAGTTCACATTGGTCTGATCAGCTACAGTTGGACACACTGTACCTTGACCTGACATGGTAATGTCCTTTTGGTCCTCTTTGAGCACGAAGGACACCAACCAAGGCATCTTGTCATCTCTACTCTGACTCTTCCATTCAATTCCTGTTACCTCCAAGATCAAATATTAAATCTTCTGTTTGGCTGTTAAAGCCCTTCCTAACCTGGGCTCTTCCTATCTCTCCAGTCTTTATACACCTTACTGCTCAGCACACATTCTGCAATCCAGTGATTGTCCTCACTGCTCTTCACACAGGACCCTCCAAATCCTCACCCCAAGTGTTTTTACTGGCTGTTTCTCATGCCAGGAACTCTGTCTATCCTCATCTTTACCTCCTGGCTTCCCCGGCTTCCTTCAATTCTCAAAGATAGCCTACCTTCTGCAAGATACTTTTCCCAGTTCTCTTTAATTTTAGTGCCTTCCCTCTGAGATTATGTTCAATTTATCACGTGTGTGTGTATGTGTGTGTGAATTATCCTGAATGCATCTCCCTCATTAGACTGTGAGCTCCTTGAGACATGGGACATTTTTCGCCTTTCTTTGAATTTCCAGCACTTAGCACAGTGCCTGACACATTCTAGGTACTTACCAGATGTTTGCTGACTTTACTTGAAATAGATTCAAATGTAATTAAATAATAAATTTCAAGTTGCTGGAGGAAGTCTTAAAGAAGTCAATTTACAAAATGCTGATCATCATCATGAATAATGAAAATTATGTCATATATACATATATATGTATACACATACACACACACTTATACATAGACACATAGGCAGTGTATCGGCATATTTGCTGGGTTGACATCTTTACCCCATTAGATCACAAACTCCTTGAGAGTAGAGACCAAGCCTTTATAATATAATATATTTTGGCCTCTCCCAGTGTCTAGCACAATGCTCCAAGCATAGTAGATATTTGATAAATTCCTTATATTGTGTAGTGTTCTAAAATTTTGCCAAGTACTTTTACATGTATTATCTCATTTGATGTTCCTAACAATATTAGCTCATATTTGTTTAAGTTTTAAGATTTCCCCTCAGAGTTGTCCTATTAGGGAGGTAGAGGGTAAGCAGTACAGATGCCTAATTCACATTTTACTAATGAAGGAACTGAGGCTTAGCTCAAGTACCATCTTTTATATAAAGCCTTTCCTGAACCTCTCCTTGTATTTCCCTCAAAAATACCTAACTTATTTTCTATATATTTTTAGCTACGCATCATGCCTCCTTGATGCAAAGTAAAGTCCTTGGGGACAGACACTGTTTGAATTTAGTCCTTGGATCTCTGGTTGCCTGGCACCTAATACATGCTTGTTGATTAATTGATTGGATTCTCAGTGCCCCTTGGCCAATAAGTGGAGAGGGCCCAAACTAGGCAGCACTAATGTCCTAGTTTGTAATATTTCTCTTCATATTCCATTGAAGATAAAACTGTGTGCTGCTGTAAGGGAACAGCTAACTCTAGTCACCTAATATTATCACAAAATGCTGAGATTAATTTATGCAATGGTGCAGTTCATTGAATTGTGTGAGGGTCAAGTGATCCAAAGGTAGACCGTACTGAGGGGAGAAGGGTTAAGGCCTGTTGAAGTGTGCTGCCATTGTCTTTTTGGCATCACTTGAAAACCTCAGTGAAGTGAAGAGTAACGTATTAGAAAACTGTGATCTCTCTAATCACAAAAGATAATATTACCCAGAGATCCGAAAACACTTTTCATGAAAAGAGAGTGAGAAATTGAAATCTGAGACCTCTAGGCCTCCCAGCAGGACAAGCAAGAGGCCATTTGGGGGCTTAATGTTCTTTTGAATATGTTAAATGAGAATTTGGATTTACCTGGGGGATTTAAAGCTGATTGACAAAACCCTTAAGGCCTTCTTCTTCTGGTGCTGTAACAGGAAGAGTTAATTGGGCAAGATAATGGAGTCAATTTTGTTAATTCTTCAACTATTACTGTTTCTTTTCTTGTTCAGTTAGATAAAGGGGGTGATTCTAAAAGCAGTAAGAAGCAGGAAAAAACGCAGATTAATAGATTACATGTCTTTCCAGGTGATTCAACTACAGCTAACTTAAGTTATAACAAGATTGAGCCCTAGGCCAAAACTATGCTTCTGAAAAGTTATGGGACAGAGAGAAAAAGGGGGAGGGGGAGAGATGAAGAAAGGGGGAGAGAGAAAGAGGAAAAGGAGGGGAGAGAAAGAGGATTTCTTTTGGATGGTACTTACAAGAGGTAAATTTTGTACACTACTAAGAAAGGTTGGGCTATTTCAGTATATAAAGAAGAATGTTATACTAAATGATGCATTGTTTATGAAGATATAATGATGGAGGTGGCAAGATAAGACAGCTGCAGAAGTGGGGATGGCCCTCCTTGGATCATTTACCTGCATTAATAAAAATATTTAGAAAAAATATAGTAGAGAAGTTATTGAAAATATTCACGATTTATTGCCTTTACACATAACACCTTGCTCTCCTCTAAGTCTATTTTGGATTTGAAAAAATGGCTGCATTATACATTCATAGGTATATACTAAAAAATAGAACTTATTATAGGACAAATTCAGGTTTTACACAAGACAGATTTGGGCTATGGGTAGCCTATGCTTGGACCAATATTGTCTATTTGAGAGGTTTGAACATTACTAATTGGTAAATTCTATAAATCGATTCAATTAAGAGAAATAATACACCATGAAGATTTTCTTGGAACTCAGCAATCTATGAGCACTAAGAACCCTAAAAACAAATTTTTAACAAATACATTAAATTTTGTTTTTTTTTTTCAATCAGCAAAAACTTACTTCTCCTTTCCACTCCATTGGATTTGAGAATGAAAGAAAAGTGAAACCTCTGTCACTAACATGTATAATAAATAAAATAAATTTCTTGATTGGCCGTGTCATACACATTTGCACACACATACATATGTATTCTTATGTATATATGTATAACACACTTACATGCACACATCTCACTTGGCAATGAGTCTTTTACCCCTCTAACTGGAGCAGGGTAGCATGTTTTATCATTAGTTTTTTGGAATTGTGGTTGGTGATTACGCTGATTAGCGTTCCCAAGTCCTTCAGAGTTATTTGTCTTTACAATATTCTCATTGTATACATTGTTCTCCTGGTTCATCCATTTAACTCTGTATTAATTCATATGAGTCTTCTCAGGTTTCTCTGAAGCAATACCCTTCATTAAAACATATTCAATCATATTTATATATATCAAATCTTGTTTAGCCATTTCCCAATTAATGGAAATTCCCTCAATTTCCGGTTCTTTGCCACTTCAAAAAGCTGTAAATATTTTTGTATAGTATACCTTTACCGTTTGTTTGTCTTAAAACTAATCTGTCGCTTAATCGATTCTATTTCTAATTCTCTCTTACCCCCTTCTTCCCTTTCCCTCTTAATTCACTCCTATTGAGTGAAATGTATTTCTATACCTGTGTGCATATTTTTCCCTCCTACTGGTTCAGAAGAGAGTGAGGAATGAGTGTTAGCTGCTTCCCCCACCCCCTTCCTCGTTGTTTGTATAGACTTCTATTTGCACAATTGGAATATGTGAGGTAATTTTTCCTAACCTTCCTTTCCCTTCCACCTCTGTGTGTTCCTTTTATCTTCCTTTTCTATTTTCTTTTAAGTTCATTAAGACATATCAGAACAATTCCCAGGACCACGTCTAATTAGACTTCCTCTGTGACCCCTGATTTCTTTTCCATTTTTTTTTCTTTCAGCACTCTCATTTGAGATGAGATAATTTTTTTTAAAAAAACTCTATCTCTTCCAGGAATTCTACTTAAATTTATGTCCATGCTGTTTTTTTCTTTGAGACTTTGCTTGTAGATGTTTTAAAGTCATTCTCTTCTTCAGAGTTTGGACCTTGAGCATTCCTGTTACTGTCAAAGCTTTTTTTTTTTTTTGGTGGGATTCATTTTTTTTTAAATTGGCTTATTCTTCCTGACTTTGGACTCTATGTTAGGGCCATGATCTGTGCACTTTTGCAGGAAATATCTGAGCTGAACCTGTTGCTACTTTCTTGAGGCATTGAGTGTTAGGTTATTCTAAGCTCTCAGAGATGGCTGAGGCTGTGGACCTGTGGATTTTCAGTTGTCCCAAAGTGGGATGCAGGACAAAGTTTCTGATCTGGGTCTGGAACTGAGCAGTGGTAGACTGTGGCTGGACACAAACGCACAACCATCTGGGAAGCTTTCCTTTGGTCTAGGATTTCTTTAGGCTTCAGAGTGGATTAGAAACTGGAACAGTACTCCTGCTCTGCTTCTGGGGTCTGAGCCACTATGCTCTTGCTTGCTTCTGAACTTTCTACTTTCAGTACATGGCTCAGGGCCCATAATTACTCCTGACCCCAGGACAATGCCCCTGGGCAGAGATGTTCTCCTCAGTCTGCCCTAGATCTGTGACCCAGAACTGGGTAGTGCTGACAGAGATGTTCCTGTATCTTACACAGGTTTAGGTCCTTCTGTGCTGCATCTGGAGCCCCTTCTTGCCCTGGCGTATAGCACAGAACGGCCCTGTGCTCTTGAGTAGATCCTCACCCTAATGTTTACAAACTTCTCTATCTAACTCCCTACTTCTATTTGGCCTAGAAAAATGACTCTCCGTGACTTTTTCTTGGATTTCCTGATCAGCATTTAATCTGGGCCATTTCTAGATCAATCTGGAGTAGTTTTTTGGGAGAGCTTGCTGTACTTCTTCCTTCCATTCCACCCATCTTGGCTCAAACCAAAATTCATTCTTAACAAAAAATGTTGCCATGCAGCATTTTTAGGGAAAAAAAAGATTGTGTTATGAAATCCCAAAACGATATGGTATAACAATATTTAAATGATTGGGAATCATAGCTATGGAATTGCTTTGGTCAAAAGATAAGCCAAGTCGTCAAGTAGTAACGATAATTTTCATTTTTTTCTCTAGTCCCTCTCTATGTTTTTACCTCACTTATTCTCTTAGCAGGCCTCTAGTACCATCCCCCATGTATCCACTGCCCTCGTGCTGCTCCTGGCTTCCCATTGGTCCCCACTATGGTATCTCACTTGATATTTTTTCCTACATGGTATTGCAAATTTAGGACTTTTCTTTCCTTTTTTTCTCTCCTTTTCCACTCCCCCAGATCCTCAACACTGCACAACTTCCTAACTTTCCAAATCAAAGGTCTTCTAGGATAGTTTTTACATTTTTAATAATTGTATTTTAAAATGTAAAAATTATTCTTAGCTCCTGGGTTACACGAAAGCAGCGAGGTGGGCTAGATTTGATTCTTGGGCTATAGTTTGCTAGTCCCTTTTCTAGGGAACGATGCCTTAACTCAAAGGAGTGACTCTAGTGATAGGAATTTCTCATCATGGTAGGCCAATGGTAGAAATATCTTTAGGCAGATTGGCCTTTTGATTCCATGGAAGCAACCACCTGTTGTTTTTACAGGTAAGGCCAATTCTGTCGAACACTCTTAAAATTCATAGGCCTAGTGCTCTAGAAAAACAGTTTGAAGAAGACCCAAAACAGTTATTAACAGTGAACTTTCTCCAATATATGTTGTAACAACAAATAGCTAATTGGACTTTCTTGAATCTCAGTTTCCCTGCATGCAAAATGCAGCTAGTAACATCAAGCATTGAAATGATAGCCTAATTAGTAATTATAAAATGCTTGGCAAACTATTATGTAAGTGATAGCACTAATGAAATACTTTCCAGTGCTTCATTGGCAAGCACTGAAGTGAGATTCATTAAACCAGATTCTCCCAGGGCTCCTACGCGATTCCATCCATGCTTACAAGTCAGATGGTCTTGAAAAGTACATTAACTCTTTCAGACCACTAGGGGGTCTGAAGAAAGATGCTGTAAAAGAGCGATTTCTTAATGATCTTCATGAATTAATGTAGCAATGTTGTTGTAGAGGAGATAGAACTTTGGATGGGGGACGCCCGGAGGTTAAGTTGTGTGGAATAATGGGGGAGGGTACTGAATTTGGAGGCACAAAGATCTGAATTTGAATCTCACTTCTGATACTTATTAGTTGTAAGACTGTAGGCAGGTTTTCTGTTTTCTGACCTATAAAGTGGAGTAATCATTCTCAAACTTGTAGTATTTAATTCATAAGGTTGATGTTCCGTCAAATGAGATAATATGTACAAAATCATCTACAAATCTTAAAGTGCTATGTAACTGTCAAGTATTATTAGTATTAGTATAATTAATACCACATACACGACCTTAGGTAAATTACTTAAGCTCTCTAGGCCTTCATTTTTTCATCTGTAAAAACCGATGATGATGACGACGATGATGGTGGTGATGATGCTTGCCCTGTCTCCCTTTCAGGGTTGTTCTAGGACCAAATGAGGCTCCCTACTGTCTCTACAGTGAACTGCCAACTCCTTAGCCTGAAAATCAATACCACAACCTGGCTCTAATGTACCTTTCCAGCCTTATTTCATAATACTACTCTTGGCGTAATCTAGAAGTCCAGCCAAGCGGGAGTAATAGCGGTTTGCTAATCTAATCCTACATTCTCTTGCCTCTAAGCAAATCTTCCCCCATGCCAGGAATGTGCTCCTTTCACATCTCTGCCTCTGTAAGAATAATATGTTATAACAGAAAACTTGCTGGACTTGAAACAAGGATATGTGGATGGGAATCCTATAGACAACATTTTCTAGCTCCTGGCCAGGTCCCTCAACCTCTCTGAGCCTCAGTTAACTCATCTATAAAATGAACATAATGATATTCCTATTAATTACCTAACAGGATTGCTGTGGGGAAAACAGTCATTAAACCTTAAAGTGCTATACAAATCATTATTATATGTATCTCACTTCCTTCTTAGGTACTGGAGTGGTTTGCCAAACAGACCCTTGAACCTGTTTGAGTAGGCGTTGTGGATATGCACCAATTTATTGTTGTCGTTCAGTCATTTCAGTCACATCTGTCTCTCTGTGATCACGTTGGATACTGGAGCGGTTTGCCATTTCCTTCTCCATCTCATTTTGCAGATAAGAAAACTGAAGCAAACAGGGTTAAGTGACTTGCTCAGGGTCACACAGCTAGTGAGTGTCTGAGGTCAGATTTGAACTCAGGAAGATGAGTTTTCCCAACTTCAACCCCAGCACTCTACCCACCTTTCCATCTAGCTGCCCGGTATGACGGTTATGTGGCATTATACCATCACACTTAATTAAATTGTTTTTCAGTACCATTTTTACATCATTATATCCATACAATGGAATGTTGTATTCCCCAACAGGCCTGGTCCAGCTTAATTTCCTCATAGGTCTATTGCTATGAAACAAACTGACTGCCTCCTATAATTTTGTTTCATCCAAAGTTGTGTTTTGTGGAAACAGTTAACATCAAGTGGCTGTGCTTGTGTTATTGTTGTTGTGTTTATAGTGATGATGATGCCTACTTGACAAATGGAAGCAGCCCTGATTCTGAGAGATCATTCTCTTCCTTTCACTTTAAGGTAGAGCCACGTCTTCAGGCAGGGAAGGAGAAGTCCAATCTTGATTTTAATTGGTTGCCACAACAGACAAATATAAAATCTAGGCATTGATAATGACTTCCTCTTAGCCTATTTAATGATCGTCTAGTCACCTATAAGAAATAGGTAATAAAGGCATCTGGTTCACATTTTGTAATCTGTACAGAGAAGCAGTAAAGTATGGATCTCCCATTTCTTTCTTTGTGTATATGCGGGGGGAGGAATACAGGGGAGGAGAGGTAAGCAGAAATCAAGAATGACTTGTTAATCCCCAGGGCCATATACTATAGTCAGTCTCTGGGCAAAATTCTTATTGACGTCAATAATTTTAAACATGCAGAGCAATCAACCTTGAGTTTAATCTTATCTTGGTTTCATCATGCCACCCACAACCACTCTCTGCCTCAAAACAATGGCCCCATCTTGCCAGTTCTGAGCATGCCCCAGGTTGGCTTTCCTGGGGGAAAATCAAGCATTACCTCACTTCCTGAAAATGTGTTCAAAAGAAGCAATATATTTCTCCTTGTGAAAGAGACAGAAATTAATATTACATTTCATCAATGGTAATTTGGCCAGTGTAAGGACCATGGCATGTCGCCTGGTGTGATCATGGGATCATAGATTATAGTATCATAGACTGAGACTTGGAAAGGACTTTCGGGGTCATCGAGTCCAATTATCTTAATTTTTTCCAATGAGGAAACAGAGACTGAATGACTTGCCCAAAGTTTTATATGTGTGTGTGTGTGTGTGTGTGTGTGTGTGTGTATGTGTGTATGTGGTGGTGGTGGTGGGGGACTAGAGGAATAGAAATGTTAGAACCTAGATCCTCTGACTCCAAATTTAACAATCTTTTAGTGAAATGTGGCTGTGTAGGTGTTTAGAAATGGATTGCGGTAAACTGTTGGACATATTATTTTGGACAATGTAGTAAATGCTTGGCTTTCTGTAAGAAAGAGGGCTTATCACTGGCATGCAACTGGCAAGGTAAGAACTTTGTTATTGGAAAGGGGTGGTTACAGATGCTGCAATAATTTTCAATTCAAAAGATATTTTTTGGAACTTTGACATCTCAACTTAGAAGAGTGTTCCACTTAACCAAAAATATTGATTCATTTAAAAATGATTATAAAAATTGCATAACTCTTAAGTTTTCTTTATTGCTCTTCCCAAAAAAATATTATCTGTTTAAATTCACAACAAATATCCTAGAGAGATGAAAAGTTTCTCCCACACCCAATTTAACAATATACTAAGTTTATATTTTGAAATATCACTTTATCCAAGCTGGAAAGGGTAATATAATCTTGTTATGCAAAACAGTCATTTCATCCACACAAAGTCTTATTTTTAGAATACATTTGTCTCTACAATTCACGATAGCAAGTACCAGACAAATTCTGCATGCTGTGTAACTATGCACTCATATCCAGAAAGACCTCCTAAAGGGTTTCCATAAAACCATAGACATAGTTTGAATGTTGAAAAGATATTTACAAATGTCGCAAGAGATATGATCATTTATCCTAATGTGTAATAAGACCACTAGTTGACATATTATACCATGTGATGACTCTATGGGTTTCTAACTACAAGCCATAGCCTGCACAATAGGTATTTTCCAATGCTTTTGTTTTCTGCGTATGGATTCTTAGGCCAGCAATCTCTCTTGAATAATGGATCTCTTTGAGGAGACCCTATAATATTCAGAGGTTTGATGCTATCAGTATAATATCAGTAAAATATCTGGTTGCATTCAGCTGAGGATCAAATAAATTTTATATATACATATATACGATATATGTAAATCTTAAGGTATAATAGAAATGTCATTTATTAGTATTATTGTCATCATCTTTATCTCCAAAGAGTTCCTTTTAAATAGGATATTTTCATTATTTTATACTTCGTTCAATGTTAATAAACAAAAGGTTTTTGAAAAGAGGGGCAGCTGGATGGTGTAGTAGATAGTGCCAGGCCTGGAGTCGGGAAGACTTATTTTCCTGAGTTCAACTCTGGCCTCAGACACTTACTAGCTGTGTGACCCTGGACAAGTCACTTAACCCTTTTTACCTCAGTTTCCTCATCTGTAAAATGAGCTGGAGAATAACCTGGCAAACCAATCCAGTATCTTAGCCAAGAAAACCTCCAGTCACAAAGAATCAGATATGACTGAAAAATGACTAAATAAATGAAGTAGAAAAGAGTTTTCTTTGTGTTTTGTGTGTTTACATATATCATCTCATTTGATTCTCACAACAACCCATGGGAAGTAGATGCTATTATTATCCCCATTTTATACAACAACCTGGGAAGTAAATACTATAATTATCTCCATTTTACAGATGAAGAAACTGAGGCAGAATTTAAGTGCCTTGCCCAGGGTCATACAAATAGCATCTGAGGCAGGATTTGAATGAAGTTATTCTTGACTCTCCGCTGAGCACTCTGTCCGCCATGACATACAGCAGCCTTATTAAGATAGCCTATGAGATCTCATACCCATAAGAGAGCCTAATTAGAAGGAGACCTCTGATGTCTAATGAGTCAATCTGTGTTTTCAATCAACAAACAATAAAGACAAAAGGTATATCTTTGTACCTTTCACTCAGTTGTGTGTCTGTGAAGATATTTTCTTCTGTGGAGAATTCTTTTCAAAGTTTGCTTATTTCCTTCTCTTATTTTCATCAAAGATACCTTTAGTAGATACTTTTCATGAAGATTTTATAAACATGAGAAAGCTGGGATAGTCTTGGTAGTTACTGACTGGTCAAATGCCTTTTTTTTCAGTTTTCATATAATTTGTCATTTTTCCCCATTCTTCTTCCCCTCCCTCAAATATCTTATAAAATGATTCTTCAATGCCTTTTCTTTTGTGTCATTTTCAATATGAATTTCTTTGGGGTATATTCAATGAGGCCCAGTTATTCTTTTAATTGGAATATATACATATGTATATATATATATATACATATATATATATAAAACACATATATGTATACATATGTAATATACATACATATTCACAGCATATAGACATTTGGATCCAAATGCATTGGTTATTCTGTCACTGAATATAAAAACAAATCATTATAGAGGATATGTCTGGGCATCGACTCCATATTTCCTTTGGAATTACATTTGCCTAGTCACCTCCCCCCCTACTCCCTACCAGAAGGCTGAAAAATGAGGTTTTAGAGCGAAAAGCTCCTATGCACAGGAGCTTTTTAAAAGCACCTGGATTAGAAAAGTATGACAATTAGTAATGAACAGGCAGAAAGAAAATGGCAGCTGTGTCCTGAATTCCTACATTCTGTCTGGACTTTGAGGATGACCATGAGAGATGCTGGCCCAATGTTTTAGTGGCTGACCTATTCCCAAGCCAAGAACTCCTCACTCTCAAATTACTTGGAGGTTTCCATAATTGTTTGGTTCTTGGGCTGAAAAGTCCAGGTTTCCCAAGCCTGTCATTCTCGTATGAGAAACATTGACGAATTTGTTCCATTTTGTGTCTATGGGTTGTCTTGCTGCCAGTTTTGTCTCCGGATGCTCTTGGGATGATGTGGCTCAGTGATGTTTATGCCCAGCTTTTTGTATGTTTTTGACTTCCATTGCTTCTTTGCTTTTTTATGAGATGATACCACTGATATGTAGACTGCCATTCTCTTCCAAATTGTTTTACAAATGAATGTATGTCATAAACCAGTGTTGCCCTTGGCTGTCAGTTCTCATTAGAGAAGTGAATCTGAAATGGTAACACTTATGAATGTATTAATTTCAAGCTTATGTACGAAGTTTAGGCTAGATTATATCATTCAAGGCAGGCATTAGACCTGACTCTGGCATACCTCAGCTTGGTGTAGGGGCAAGAGTACAGAATTTAGAGTCTCATTCATTGATTTTAATCCCAGCTTTGTCACTTACAACCTCTGTGACGAGGAGAAAGTTATCTCACCTCTCCAAGTCTTAATTTCCTTATCTTTAGAATGAGCCAGTTGGAGGAGGTGACCTTCTAAGGCCCATTCAGACTCTGAATCTCAAATCCTTTGATGCTATAACCACATATTTACTAACAAAGAAAGGAAATACTATCACTCTGGTGCAAGTTTTAGCAGTCACCAAAAGGCAACTGAGGATTTTCATATTGGAGAAGAAAAGACTGCATGTATACATGTGTAGAAAGTATGATAAGCTGTCTTTAAGTATTTACAGAGATGTCATATGGAACAAGAATTAGTCTTGTTTTACTTGACTCCAGAGGGAAAAACTAGAACCAATGAGCAGGAATTGCAGGGTCAGAATTTGCCTTAATATCGAGAATTTCCTAAAAATTAGAGTTGTCAAAAATTAAATGGGTGTACTATTAAGTAATGAGTTCCCTGTCTTCGAAGGAATTGAAACAAAGATAGGGACATTGTGGAGTGGATTAAATTATCGGGTAAAGAACCAAACTAGATGATCTCCATTGTCTCTTTCAACTCTAGGAATCCATGAAAATATACAGGAAATAGTTTTACTATGAGATTGGCATCTCCAAAATCAGCATGTAGTTTTATTTCCAAGGAGCTAGAGTCCTTTCCATCTCATAATCACCCCAATATCTGGATTCTCATTTACCCAGAAGATGAACAGGATGCAGAAGGCAGAACATTTTCCCAATTCAATTGATCTCACAATCTTTGATTTTTTACTTTGGGGCCATGAGTCTGAAAAGCATGGTATGCTGACAAACTTTTAAAACAGGCAGTAAGAATACAATACAAAGATTATTGGATTTGGAATCAGGGGACCTGTGTTTGAATTCTGGTTCTGACATGGATAAATCACTTTAATCTCTGGGCCTCAAGTTCTTTATTTGTAAAATGGACTTGGGAGTTGGACTAGACAGCTTTTCATATGTCTTTCAACTCTCAGTCTGTGATGTTAGAAGGTGCTGTGTTGACTTACATTATACTGCTTCATCGCTAGGGAGGTGTATACATGTATCTGTCTGTAGTCATCTTCAGAAATGCATGAAAACTAAGGTGAATATTTTGAACATTTTTTCCCTCAGACTATCTGTAGTTCAAACACTATTCCCCGCTCTCCGAAAGAATGTTGGTATTTTATGAATGAATGAATAAAAAAGCATTTATTAAGTATTTACTGTATCCTAAACATTATTTTCACCCTCAAGTAGCTTACAATTCTAATTTTTATAAAAACATCTTGTAACATCTGAAACATCTGAAAGTTTTACCAGGGATGGGGAACCTGCGGCCTTGAGGCCACATGTAGCCCTCTAGGTCCTCAAGTGCGGCCCTTTGACGGAATCCAAACTTCACAGAACAAATCCTTTTATTAAGGAATTTGTTCTGTAAAACTTGGACTCAGTCAAAAGGCTGCAACCCGAGGACCTAGAAGGCCACATGTGGCCTTGAGGCCTCAGGTCTCCCACTCCATCTGAGACCTTTTTTTCCTGATTGATTTTTTTTAATATGCCAAATTTTAATTTAGCTAATAGCTAATATTTACATGGCTCTTTAAGTTTTGCAAAGTATCTTACATTCATTATCTCATTTAAGCCTCATGACATATCTGTGAGGAATGTAGAACAAATATAGATATCATTATTTTCATTTTACAGTTGAAGACACTGAGACTTAGATTATATAGCTTGCCCATGGTTATGCCAGGTAGAACGTATAGAGGGGGAGATTTAAACTTAGCCCTTCATGACTCCAAATTCTTTATTCTACCTTTATTCTAGATCTTTTCTAGGCAAATGCAATATTTATTTTGTGGCTTTTACCTTAAAAACGTTAAATTTTATGACTAACAGAGAAATATTTTTTACACGATTGCACATGTATAACCTATATCAGATTGCTTAACATCTCAAGGAGACGAAAAGGGAGGGAGAGAAGGATAGAATTTGTAACTCAAAACCTAAAAAATCATAAATGTTAAAAAATGTTTTGACATGTAATCGGGAAAAATATTATTTTAAAACATTAATTAAAAACAATTAAAAAAAGAAAGGTGCTGTTAGGCCCTACTATATCGCACCATATTGTAGTCTACATTCCTTTCCTCAGTGTATTATGATTCTCAGCTCAAATTTCAAGGTTTTGACTTCTGAACCATTTGATGGAATATATGAGTGGACAAAATTAAAAACCAATTTTAAGCCTCAAAAAATGTTAAATTTTATTACTTATACATGTATATATCATTTCCCCAGTGTACAGTATAAACTCCTTGAAGGCAGGGCCCGTCTCATTTTTGTCTTTATGTAACCAGTCCTGGCCCTGGCATATTGTAACATAAATACTTGTTGAATTCAATTGTTTTTATTAACTACTCACTGTCTCTTATCCTCATAATAACCATAATAACCTTTCATTTTTTGTCCTGATATGAAGCATGTTATTCAATGTGAATAGCTTGGTTATATTGCAGATCCTTGTCAGCAACCTATAACTAAGCATAGCCAGTAAACATTCTGGCAAACAGAGATAAGCAACTTGCCCAGGGTCACACAGCCAGGAAGCATCTGAGGCTGTCTTTGAACTCAGATCCTCCTGAGTCCAGGCTGATGCTCTATGTATGCACTGTGTCACCAAGCTGTCCCCAGTCTTAGCCTATACTTTTTTCTCCACATAGTCATATACTCATGAGTCTCCAGTAGAGTTTTTCTGAATTATGACACTGAAGGACTATAGAACTTTAGAGTGTTTGGGTAGTATTGGATGAGTAACCTCTACATAAATGAAAAGTTATATGTACAAGTCTAGCCTTCAGAGAGTAAAATGAGGAAGAATAGGGAAGCCTCAATGCAAACTAGACTGATGTTTCCATCAAAGAAGCCCCAAATTCCTAGGCCAGAAAGTTGAATTCAAAGAATATCTTAAGCCTGAGAACATTAAGTTAGTTGAGAGGACCTCGCTCTGTGTTTTAGTGAGTTGGGTAAATGGAACAAAGATTTCTGCTAAGGATAAAAAGGCTTCTGGCCAAGATGCTAGAAATAAACAAACAGGCTACTCTCTAAAAGACAAAATCTGGGGAATTTTTTTTTTCCCCAGAAAGGGCTTTTGCAGGTCCTACAGCTTAAATAAAAGTAGTTACTTGTTAATAGGTGTTGGGGGAAGGACTTGAATCTAATTAGTTCTTCCTGGCTCTGAGGCTGATTCCTCTTTTTCTCCACTATTCTACAATATCTGTCCAACGATGTGAGATGGTAGCCAACAAGGCTAATGCAATCTCTGGTTGTATTAAGAAAGATATAGTGTCCAGACCCCTCACTTTACATGGAAAATTGATATTCATCATGAGCTCCCTTTTTTCCCCTTTTCTTCAACCTAAAACTCCTTTTTGTGTGTTTTTTTTTTACTCTTTCCTCTCTTCTTTCTTTTCAGGCAGTTAGGTGTTGAGTTTGTAGCCTTTGACTCATACTTAAGTAGAACACAATCATATCTCTCTTTGGCAATGATTGTGGTTGGGAAATGGGATCAATGAGAAAATCTGAAAGGGTCGATTTTGAACAGTTGCCAACAAGGTGACTAAGTCTCCTTTTCAGGAAGACAGGAAGGAACCTGGAGTTGAGATCTGGAGAAATCATGTTTGTTTGATGTTTCCATTAGCAACCTGCCAGGATGTGGCTAACTTCAATTGGATCAGGAATCAGGACTATGACACCTGGATGTAGTGAGAGAGTTTGAAGAACGTTATTAGTCAGAACACATTACTTGAAGTTTTGACTTCTGAAGTCACTTTGTTCCATGTCAATGGCAATTGCTAGAGGAGCCATATTATTAAGACCCTTCAGAAATGGCTGGACAAATTTCCATTTGAAAGAGAGGACCAGGAACTAGTAAAGTGGCAAATGTTTAGACTCTTTCTTCTCATTGCTAGTTCTCTCTGGCACTTTGGTTCATCTAGTAAGCATTTTCTTTTTTACTATCCTGAACATGAGAGAAAATTAATTTATTAGAAATGGAGAGCTGAGTCCACGACTGGAGTCTCACTGATGGGAAGCAATCCTTCTGCACCTTCCTAGTCAGTTCACTATCCCACTCACCTGAGTGTTTCTTTCAAATCTTTTCATCCCTCCTTAAATCTCTTGTGGTTCTCTCTCCCCTCATTCTTTCAGCTATGAATGTTACCTTATATTTTACTGCCGTTTGGCAGGTCTTCCACAAGTCTCTCCTGAACGCCAGTCCATCCTCCCTTCTCTCTGCTGTCAAAGTGATTTTCCTAAATCGCAGGTCTGATCATGTCATGTCCCTACTCAGTAAACTCCAGTGGCTGCCTATCACTTCCAGGATCAAATATAAAATTCTCTGCTTAGCATTCAAAGCCCTTCCCCTTCTAGTCTTATACTTTACATATGCCACATACTCTGTGATCCAATGACATGGGCTTCTTTGCTCTTTCTTGAATAAGACACTCTATCTCCTGACTCCTGGCATTTTCACTGGCTGTACCCCTATTCCCAGAATGTTCTCCTTCTCATCTCTGAATTCTGGCTTGCATGGCTTCTTAGATGTCCCAGCTAAACTCTCGTCTTCAACAGGAAGACTTTCTCAATTTCTCTTAATTCTAATGCCTTCCTTCTGTTGGTAATTTCCAATTTATTGTATCATTATCCATCTATCTGTCTGTCTGTCTATCTATCTATCTATCTATCCATCCATCCATCCATCCAACCATCTCTCTCTCTCTCTCTCTCTCTCTCTCTCTCTCTCTCTCTCTCTCCCTCTCTCTTTCTCATCTGTACATAGTTGTTTGTATATTGTTTCCCCCTCTGCACTGTGAGTTACTCAAGAGCAAAGACTGTCTTTTGTCTTTCTTTGTATTCCCGGTGCTTAGCACACTGCCTGGCACATAGTAGGATCTTAACAAATGCTTATTGATTGACTTAATTTATTCAAGTTAATAGAGTTGAAAGAGGAACATATAATATCCTTGTTGTGGGTCCTACACATATCAAAGAAGAACATAACTCCTCTCTGTGTTCTCATCCTGCGCAATTTTTATCCATTCTTTCTGTAAATTCTCTATAACAAATCCATTCAATTAGATGGAAGTGTTCTTCTAGTTCATTTAAAATTACTTTGTTGTTTTTGACTCTCATTACATGACAAGCCTGCCTGCTTTTCTGGTCACATATGTCCTTAGTAATATCTTTTATGTCACTTCCTATGGTCAAGTCATCAATAATATAATATATAGTATAATATAATGTAAGGCAATTACCTGTAAAGAATTTAAATAATGAAAAAATCCCAACATAGCAGAAAATTGTTTATTTTTCCTATCTCCTCGGTGTTGGGGACAAAATATCCACCAGACTGGGAATATATGCTTTAAGAGCACCTTTCCCTAGATTTTTTAAGGTATCACTGAAGATATAATTCCTATGGTAGGAGCAATATCCTAACCTCTGCTTTTATGCAAAGTAGGTCCGTTTTTCCCTAAAAGGTATTGAGGAATGACTGAACAAATCATGGTATATAATCGTGATGGAATAAGATGTGATATGCTATAAGAAGTGATGAGTATGATGGTTTCAGAAAAACCTGGAAAGTCTTATATGAACTGATGCAGAGTCAAGTGAGCAGAACCAGCAATACTGTATGATGATGAACTGTGAATAACTTAGCTATTCTGATCAATATAATAACAAGACAATTTCAAAGAATCCATGATGAAAAATGCTATCCATCTCCATATAGATCTGATTTGAAGAAGCAAATTGAAGTATTTTTGACTTTGTTTCTCACTTTTAATTAATTTTTTGCAAGATGATTAATATGGAAATATGTCTTGCATGACTTCACATGTATAATCGATATCCTATTGTTTGCTTTCTTAATGGGTGTAGAAGAGAGAATTCAAACATTTTTAAAAAGAATGTTAAATAAAAACAAAGGTATTGAGGTCATCCAGGAGATTCGGTTGTCTCAGGGAATTAAAGGCTCAAGTTGTTGACATTATTGGTAGCCTGAGAGTAGGGCAGTCATGAGTAGTTCCAGGCTCACTCTGATGTTGTTGAGTGGAAAATGACGGGCAACTGAGGCAGGAGAGCCTCACTCAGTTGAATTAACCTGAGGAGTCCTCAATGCATATCCTTGCTGAGTATCTGTATCTTGCTATGGATAAATACATCTTTTTGTTAGCTGTTGAATGACCTACTGGTATCTCATTTCATTCTAGTATCAAAACTAAACTACCAGAGGACTGGCCAGAATCAGGTCTAGCACAGAACAGTTGGTTTGGCTGAGTGTGTATTTGTTAAAATCTGGTAACAACTATGTCTACACAGTACCAAGCTATTCAGTTAATTCAATTTTTAAAATTCTGTATTTGTCTATACCACACCAAGAAACCAATTTGTTGCATTCTTGTTTTAAATTGGATTTATTGGTTATTTAAACTTAGCTAGCTAAGTGCTAAAGGGTACCATAATCCTAAGACCTTGTGAGAAAAATCTAACTTTGTGCCTGGTCCCAGTTTTTTCCATGTATAAAATCTAGCAGGATAAAGGCAAAAAATATAACCATGGCTATTCCATGGAGTATGTATTGGGATAGATCTGGGCTCTGGCCACTTCTGATGAAACATATTCTGGCTAGACCATTTTCTGTGGGATACTGAGCCTAAGTCCTAGACACTTTTGGAGACCCAAATGCTCAGAGATGAGTCACTTGGGTTGGTTTGTGCACTGGCCTTTACTTCCTAGGGTTAAATCCTTTGGAACTTTGAGGTTCAGAGAATTGGGTCTGGAATACAGAAGATCCCTGTCATGAAGCTTTCTTGACATGCTAAGGCTTTCTCTGAGAAGTGTCCACTCTTGGTTTTCTGGGACCCAGAGCCTTGAAGGTCATATGCATCTCTAGTAGTCTTTGGTGTTAAGGGGAAGCTACCAGCAGTGGTGGAACCCTTTCCTATTGTCTCTGAGCTTCGGTTAGATGATGGTGGAGGCTGGGATGGAAACAAGGTCCATGGTATGAGAGAGTGGCACTGGTATCTTTGGGGCCCTTGGGCTTGCTTCCTTATTGGTAGCAGTTGGTCAACAGTTGGTGTTGTTCACGGCAAAGATGGTGGCTCTTTCTCCCCAGAGGTTGTTCCCCTCAATGTTGTTTGCAGGTATAAGCCTGGAAGGAGGGTCAGTGTTCTAAGGGGAACACTGTTATTCCAAGAGCTCATGAGTTCAAGGTCCTAAACTGCCTTTTTCAGTATTGGAAGGGAAGTGGTGTTATAGGTGGTGGTAGTAGTTTGACTCACCTTACACATCTTTCTTCTTATCTTTCCCTGAGGCTGCTTTGCCAAGGAGGATGAGAAAAAGAGCTCGAACCCTTATTTCCAAGGTCAGACTTCTCTCCGTCTATGGGCATTGGGAGAATTGTGAGTCATTCATTTCATTGTTTCAACCATCCTAAGATGTTGATTTAAAGAAACTTTCATGATACTTGTTGCAGCACCAACTTAGCTGACACCTGTTGGAAAGCCACATAAAATGAGGTTTGTGGGAAGACACATAATATTTCCCCACTATGGAGCTCGTAGCTTATGTTCTCACATTAGTCAGCAGCAGTCGCTCATGGGATTGTGTTGCACTCCCCAGAAGAGAGTATATGAGAAGTTGCTGGTGAGGGAAAGGTCAGAGTTTTACTCAGTGGCTTTGGTGGGGGCTGGAATTGGTTATATAAAATTGTAAATGATGACAAGACAGGTTAGGAAAGCCTTTAATCAGAAAACCCAAGTGGGGCATTTCAAAAGGTTGTATGGATAGTAGTTTGTAGCCACTTTCCATAACCTTGAGGTCTATGTTTTAGTTCAATGTCTCCTTTACTCTCCTTTACCTAACAGTGGCAATGGCCACGCTTTGAGTTTTTCATATCTATCAGATATACCTTTCCAAATACCTGTACCTCATATATCTTCTAGTCTTCCAATATATACTATATGTGCAACATATATTCAAAACATTCTATTGAATATACATCATATTAATGATATATTCAATATCATATATCCAAAGTAATCAAAGATGGTAGCCATAGAATCAAGGAATAAAGGACTGTCCAGAGGTTGCTTGATCTGTCCTCAATTTCTTGATAACATTGCATCAAATCAAGATCTAGGAAAAGGAATTCTACAATCTTAAGGAACTGTTAAGTACACTTTATAATCTGCCAGACTTTTTTGGGATACATTTTTCATCTAGGTCTCTATCACATGGCTTAATCTCTCTTTTTTCTTCCTCTGCTCTAGTCTCTTCAGGGCATTCTGCATATAGCTGCCAGACCGATAGCTTTAAAAACTCACATCCCTCCTCTGGTCATGAACCTCTAAAGACTCTCTATTGCCTACTGAATTAAATCTGAAATCTTTGCCTGACTTTCAATTCCCCTTATAATCCTCATCCCTCCCTCCCACCCCCAATTCTACTTATTCAACTTTCTTTCCTATTATCTCCCACTAAACACACTTTCTTTCCATGTTAGGTCTGTTTAAGGTGTTTTTGGCTGGGTGGGTGAGGAGAAAGTAGAATATAAGGTAATGATATTATTATTAAAGTGATATTTTAAAAATGTATTTTCCATACCAGAAGCTACATAATGTAATGGATAGGAAGCTGGCCTCAAAGTCAGGAAGATCTGGGTTCAATTCCTACCCCCGACACATACTATCTCTGTAACTCTGGGCAAGCCACTTAACCAGCTCAGTGCTCTAAGCAACACCCCAAGACTAGAAGATACAGACCTGTAGGAGGTAAAGGAAGTTCCTCAACAGAAGATCTCTTTACCAGGGAAATCACAATTCCAGTTCCTAGCCCTATTCCATTGATACCATTTAGTGAGGAACACATAACAGGTTCTACAACAACCTACGTAGTTCTTTTCCTGTCCCTCAAAGAGCTACAGACATCTCATGAACTTTTACCTCGTTTGTTTTTCTTCATAGTATTCACACACAGTTTGCTTTCAGGATTAGCTCCTCCTTTCTTCACTTATCTGGATTAATTTTTGGTAGTGGTGATACTGAGTGTGTGGAAGCCAAATATTCTATATAGACACTGTTTTCTATTCAGAAGAATGACATTAAATGAAGAAAAAAAAACCCAAGTCCCCTATTGTTTCAGTGGCAAGAGGTAAGGCTCGCTACTGTAGCTGCGCCCTCCCATTGTGATTTTGGGAGACCTCACTATATATTTCTCTTGCAACCATAGTGTGGTCAGGCCCAAACAGTGACAGCTGAACAACCAGAAAATGATAACAGTTTTCAAACAATGTATGACTCAGTGTCCCAGCTTGAGGGTTTTTACTTCCTTTCTTTTAGTTTTAAACATAATCCTGTCTGAATCCAGAATAGCATCACTGGTTGAGGAACTTAGTTCATTCCACTGTTTTCCCACATAATTCTGGAATATCTTCCAAGACACACAAGGAGCTCATTTTTAAGACTGCTTTGTAGGCCTGCTTATGGTTGGTACCCAACATGTGTCCCTCTGGCATGAGATCTCTAGCCTTAATGACGCCTGACCAGCCTCACCTACTATTTGCCTGTGTCTCTCAGGCTGTTGTGTGGTTGGCATCCACCCCCATACTGGCATGCCAAAGCAGTGAATGAACAATGGGATACCCTGGCACTGGCGTACTTTTTAATAACTGTGGAAAATAAGGAATTTACAGATGCATGATTCAAGCTCCCACTTCAAAGGTCTTCAACCGAAATCCTCCTTAAATTAGAAGTAATGCCACTGAACACAATGCAACCTTTTGCATGGCTGCCCAGGGTTGCTATAAATGTATGTATACATGGTTTGAGAAAGTTATGTTACAGTGGGGCAAACATACAGTTTTCTTCTGGAATTCATGTGCAGTATTTGGTAGGTAGGTCACCCTGCTAGGGAAATGTAAAGTTATGTTATGGGAAGTGATTTGGCTTTTAAACTGTTCAGAGGAGACAAGGGACAATATTCTTTTACTAGTTGGGGACCTGAACAGCAGGCCTGTTATTAGGCTATCTGGGCAGAGCCTGGACTGACAACTTGGCTGCCTTCCCTTGGCTAAACAGTTTTCTCCTGAATGAGATCACCTCCATCCCAGGCCTTACTCAAGGCAACATTGTGAATTTGTCTTCAGGGCCTGTCCCTCTCCCATTCACTTTTAGTGCCCACCCCACTCTATTTTTATTTACTTGTTCCCACTCAGATAGCCTGGACCCTCCTACTGTACCCAAGGACCCTTCCCTGAGGTGATCCACTCAGGTTAAAAAATACCTAGCTCTGTGCCTTTTTTTCCCCCAGGCCTTGGCAACAAATTCATACTAAGGTATTAGTGGCTGCACCCCTTCCCAATAAGATTTACTTTTCAATAGCAATACCTGAAGACTTAAGCCAAAGAAATGACTATTAGAATTTCAGCATTGTTAGGAAGGACAAGCTATTTTGGGGGAAAGAAACTTTTGGCAATAAGATTCAGATCATATTAAAACCTTTGCAGTTCAACCATTGCCCTCCTTGTGTATTCTGTTGCTTTCCTAAGTCTAGGCCTGCATCCTCTGGGCTCCCCTTCCCCCTCCCCTGGGGCAATTGTATTCATTGTGTTTTCTTAAGGATCAAAACTATTGGGGCAGCTAGGTGGCATGAGTAGAGTGCCTGCCCAGCAGTCAGGAGTTCAAATCCGGCTTCAGACGGCTTCAGATACTTGGCACTTACTAGCTGTATGACCTGGGGCAAGTCACTTAACCCCAATTGCCCTGCCTTCCCCCTTCCAAAACAAAAACAAAAAACCAAACTATTATCTTTCAGAATATTTTTTTGGGGGGGAAGGATATTATGGGATATGCTGAATATATTCTTTGACTCATCTCATTTAAGTAGACTTCTAAGTGTAGAAAAGAGATGATGTTCAGTAAGATGTTTTTAGTAATAATCAATAGTCATTTATTAAATACCTACTATGTGCCAGGTACCATGCTAAGAGCCGTGGATACAAAGAAAGGCAAAAGACAATCTCTGCTCTCAAGGGGCTCATGGTCTAATGAGGTGAGACAACGTGAAAATAGCTATGTATAAACAAGCTATATACAGGATAAATTGGAGATTATCAACAGAGAGAAGGCATCAGAATTAAGGATTGGGAAAGGCTTTTGGTCAAAGGTGGGGTTTTAGTTAGAACTTGAAGGAAGCCAGGGGAGACAAGTGGGGATGAGGAGGGAGTATTCCAGGCATGGGGACAACCAGTAAAAATGCAGGGAGTTAGGAGACAGAGAGTTTTGTTTGAGGAACAGAAAGGAGAACAGTGTTTGGTATTTCAACACATCAATATTTAGGGGCCCTGGAGTTTTAAAATGCATATATGAGTATTTGAGACTTTAATACTCAAGAAAGAACAGAAGTGATTTTATAAACTGACCACTCACATCTATTACACTAGGAGGAGGAAATTTCTTCCTTTTTTCTTGCCTCACTATTCACCCAAACTTGGTATAGTAGTTCAGGACTAGCTACTGGTCAAGGCATTGTGCTAAATGCTATGCAGGCTTGTGTGGAGAATGATTGGAGTGGGGAGACATTTCAGACAGTGAGACTAATTAGGAGGCTATTGCAGTAGTCTGACAGATATAATTATTACCTGAACAAGGGTAGTAGTTGTCCTCTTTACTACATATGTTAGTGATAATCATCTCTTTGACCTTTAAGCTGCCTCCAGTAATCTGCATCCTAACATTTTTTGAAATTTGTTTTTTATCATATTATTCTGCCAGAATTTTTATGTTTTTATTTTCCTTTCCTTTTATTAATTACCTTTTATTTCTTTTCATTGTACCATAGATGACCACAGGTCTTCTCTTTGCTTTTTGTTATGCCAAAAAAAAACCCCACTGAGATAAAGGTACTTCAGTTGAATCTGGTTTTGCTCCCAGAGATTCATAAATGACCATTTATGAGTAACGAGTATTTCAGAAGCTTGTTTGGTGAAAGTAACAAATATGGGACACAAAGCAACAAATATGGCATAAGAGGCAACTGACTAAGGCTAAAGGAAATAATGCCTACAGTGCTATTTTTACATGAGCAGAGAGAGGCTGTGAGGGTCCTGGTACAGTGACATCTGGGCGTCAATTCACGTTTGATTACTTTGTATCATGCCTGATCTTAGGAAAGTGACTTAACCTGAGACTCATCTATAAAGTGACATGATTGATTTGCATTATTTTTTCTAGATTTAAGATTTATTAATTTGTAAAACTAAGTCTTCAGGAAAGCCACAAATTGTCACTTAGAATTTTGGAACTAGGGAAGATTGGATACTCTAACCATCTCCATTATTTTCCTCAATCACTTTGCTAATGTGATCTGTGTCTCAAAGGCCATCTGTATAATATTCTCCTCAATAGTGCAGACTGATCTATGCAGTATTCTGGGTCTTCATGAGGGGTGGAGTTGGTAAGAGTTTGGGAGAAGGGGAATTCTGGTTTTCTGGCTTCCAGCTTAGAGAGAAGACACATAGTTCCAGACTTTCTTCAGGTTCCTAAAGAAAGATTCTGGGAAGAAGCTGACACGTAGAGGAGCTGGCACCTTGATCTGCTTACTACATTAGAGAATACAGAATTTCTCCTTGGGTGACAACTGAGTCTCTCTGTTAGTTGAGCTGAGTTCTCCCTCTCCCAAAGTGAGAGCTCATTCATTCTATCCTGGCTGATATATTTTCATATATGTATACCTTCTCTGATTTCTGTTTTGCTATTGATATAAATGAATAGATTTATTTACTCCTTGCTATATATGTTCATCATAGAACTGGTGTTTGCTAGGACGGGAGTCAAACGTTGGATACTCCTTTTAAGGGGTAGCAGTTGAACCTAAATATTATTTCCCCCAGATTAATTCTAGCCCTAGTACATCCTTCTGCCTGAGGGGAGCAGAGCGGCCAGCCTCTGGCCTCAACCTCTTGCTTCTCTTGCAGAAATCAAAATTTCCCCTGGAGAAGGGTGCGGGGAGGATGCTAAAAATATCTATAGGTGCGAGCCACTTTTAGACAAACCTATGTGTAGATACACATAATCTATGTAGGCAAAAACCAAACTAAAAGCTCATTGACACAGAACCTTTACACTAGCATCAATCTTGACATCTCCAGAATTTCTGTCCCATGTCCTTGCTGCGCAATTTGATGACTTTTTCTCCTGGTTCACTGTCTTGGGAATGATGTGGATATGCCTGGCCCCTCTCAAGCCCTCCCTTCTTCCTATTTGCTATTACTATTGATAGCACCACCATCCTTTCAGTCACGCAGGCTCACAATGTTTCACCCGTCATAACACTCTCTTCAAGTCTGTTTTTTCCCCTGCCTTCCTAACACCTAGGACAGCTAGATGGAACAGTGGATGGAGTCAACAAGTTCTGAGTTTCAGTGCAGCCTTAGACACTTATAAGCCATGGGCAAGTCACTTAACCTCTATTTGCCTCAGTTCCTCAACTGTAAAATGTCCTCATTTTATATTTTATTATAATATATTACATTATATAATTTAGATTTATATTTTAATAATAGACCTACCTTACAGGGTTGTTGTGAAGATCAAATGGGATATTTGTTTTTTTTAAAGTGTTTAGCTTAGTTTACATAGCAGGCACTATGGAAATGCTTATTCTCTCTTCTGCTTCTCCTAACATCTCTCTTGTATCTATATCCCCTTCCCTCCTTGAACACTGCAATCACCCTGGCTCAGGCCCTCATCACTTCGAGCCTGGATTATTGTTAAATAGGGTGCATCAGTCTAGTCTTCAATGTCCACTGACACCATTCCAGGAACTTTCTTGACCAAAGTGCCCCTCCCCGGCTACTATCATCTATTAGAATATGTTTCTTAATGGTGAAATCTTTGCTTTTTTAATTGTTATCCCAAGCACTCAGCACCGGGCTTTGTACAGAATAAGCTCTTAATAAATGCCCCCCACCCCAATTGATTTATTCCTCTCTTGAGAGGACTCACTTTCCTCACAGGATCCAGAGAGAGAGCACATGATTTTCTCAGTGTCATCTGGCTAGTTAGCCGCAAGGTGGGAGGCCTTCTACTGGCCCTTCTCACCCCCTAGCCTTCTTCTTTCCACCACGTCAACCTCCAACAACCCTCATCTGGCAGAGATAGCACAGCTGATGTTTTCGAAGCTGGATGTGAAAAAACAAAACAAGACAAAAGCTAAACGTGAATGTGAAATGAAACACAAAACCCAATAATAAATTATAGTATGTACACTTGTAAGGTCAAAACACATTTATAAACCTGGACAAACATTTCTAGCCTGAGTAGTGGGAGTTTGGAATCCCAGTCACCCAGGATCATGGAAACAATTTCATTTATTAAGTGTTATTTGAGGAGAATTCACCTCTCTATGTTTTTCTCTCTCATACGTTTGACATCTTTTCAGAGTATTTTTTTCACAGGTTGTGAAAATAATATGGTTTTGTCTTGTGAACTGAAATAATAACAAATAATTATTTTATTTTCTTCTCACTTCACCCCCTCCCCACCAACTTAATTTATCTGACCTCTTTCTGTCTGTGTCCTGGAAAACCACCTACTTTACCACGTCTGTGTCTGGTTTTAATTGTCTGACTTGTAGAGATGTTTAGACCCTCTCTCCATTCCCAAAGCTAACTATTATCTGTAACCTTGCCAGCTGTAACCTAGCTGCCCCGAGCCACTGGTAGCCCACAAATCAGAGCAACCAAACAAAGGAACCCTCACAGGCTTTAGTTCAAAGGTGTTTATTAAACAAAGAAAAATAAAATTCACAGAGACTTAGGGGGTTTGGGAGGGGCTGAAGATATTTTTCCAGTTTTCCCAGCACTTTAATGAAATAATCCAAGAGACGTACCAATGCACATATTTCTCTGTGCTTTGATTCCTTGATGGTATCTTCTTTAACTTGGTTTCCAGGTCTTGTCAATTATTCTTGGCTTAGGCCTATCTTTGTCATTGCTCAGTAGTGAGTGTCATCATAAATTCTTTCTACAGTTTCCTTTTGAAGCCTCATTTGCCACAATATATGAAGGTGCCTTGAGTCTTCATTACTCAGTGAGAATGAGATGACCGCTTGTCAATGATGATGTCAAGAGGAGGCCTGAGCTAACTATGACAGTCAGGAAGACAGATTCAAATTCTGTCTCAGATATTTACCAGCTGTGTGACCCTGGGCAAATCATTTGACCACTCAGTCTCATTTTCCTTATCTGTGAAATGAAGATGATAATAGCATCTACCTTCCACAGCTGTAGTGAGGATTAAATGAGATAACATATAAAAAACACTTTACAAATCTAAAACCACTTTTAAAATGCTAGCTGTTTTATTATTCCAAACTCTATCTTGAGTTTCCAATTCCAGAACAGAATGATTCTTTAAGGATACCATTTTATAATGAAACCCGGAAGTGGTAGTTAGACAATAGCCTTGGGAAGAGAAAGATCAAGGACTTTGTAAGATGCCCTGTGTAACCTCGAGAATCTATCAATTAAACACCAAGCATTTAAGTGCCTTCTATGCATCAGGTACTGTGCTAGCCCTAGGAATAAAGAAAAAAAACCCCAAATAACTCTTGACCTCAAGGAGCTTAAATTCTAAAGGGCAAGACATCATGAACATAGGTAAATGTGTACAGAATATATACCAAATATATACAAGTCGGGGTAGGGAGCAGTATGTGCTGGGGTAGGAAAGGCTTCTTCTTCAAGGCAGTATTTGGGCTGAATTTTGAAGGAAACCAGGAATTCCAAGAGGCAGAGGTGAGGAGGC
This sequence comes from Phalanger gymnotis, assembly GCA_028646595.1. Taxonomy (NCBI): domain Eukaryota; kingdom Metazoa; phylum Chordata; class Mammalia; order Diprotodontia; family Phalangeridae; genus Phalanger; species Phalanger gymnotis. The sequence goes on from CM053626.1 coordinate 91,002,759, forward strand.
AGTGCATTTCTGGCATGAAGGTGGGAGATGGACAACCATGTGTGAGGGACCCAATATGGCTGGACCTTAGTGCGGAGGGAAGGGAATGTGCAAGAAAGCTCAGAATGTAGGAGGGGGATCCTTATAAGAAGCTTTAAATGCCAAATAGAGGAGATTTAATATATACAATTGCTCAACAGTGCAGAGTTTTAAAATAATACTTTATACCTATTTTATAATTAATAATGATACTAGTAATTATATGGCACTTTAAAGTTTGCAAAGTGCTTCATACATGTTATCCTACTTGATCCTTACCATCACCCTGTGATGTGTTACTATTTTCTCCATTTTACCATAGACAATTTACCATAGCTTGAGATACCAAGGGACTTGCTTATACAGCTAGTCACAGAGGCAGGATTGGAACTCAGATCTTCTTGTCACTAAATCCAGTTCTTTATGTGCTGTGTTCCTAGAAGGAGGAATACAAGCATCTCTGAAGTCTTCTATATATGAGTCACTGGATGTGTACTCAGTGGCAGTTTCCACCTGACCTGAGCTTCTCTCTGTGAGCTCACATCCTTTAGGGCAGCTGTTCTCTGCCACCGATTGGTGTGCTTAAGAGATGCCAGGTATGTCAGAAAGAGCCCTGGACTTCCCTCCTTCTTGTATTTCTCCATACATTACATTCAGAGGTGTGCTGGAGCCAGCTAGAAATAGACTGGAGAGAGCCAAATGTTAAATTTTCAGTGAAATCGGCAAATGATACAAATCAGAGCTTGATTTATTATTTCATTAATTGTGTAGGCTTAAGAAAATATTGGAGATAAGGTTAATAATGAAGATTGAACTTAAAGGTATATTATGTATAATTGTTTTTCCTGGAGAACAAGTTGTTAAGCATTTCCCATCACAGCCCTGACTCCTTCCTTGATGCCTCTGCACAGGGTGTCTGTCTCCCGTGTCCACTTCTCTGGAAGTCTAGCTCTCTAAAAGTGTATCCTATAGAAGACCTTTCCTGGTGTTCTCATTATTAGGGCTTCAGAATTCAGAATACAGAATTCCTTTGTATCTACTTTGCATATTTTTTGTATTAGCTAAGGAAGTGGCCTTAAAACACACCTGTACAGCATATGACCAGTCAAAGGATTTTAGGCAGCCTTTAGAAAAATGTAGGGTTGCCATCGTGCACTCTCCTGTTTGTCACACGACCTGCAGCAATCATCCATAGTCATTTTGTCTCTAGTTTAACCTATTGCAGCCGAAGACATTTAACCTATTTTAATTTTGGCCCCTATCTACTGCCAAGTTGTGCAGGTCTGCCTGAAAGCTAAGAGGTTGCTGTTTAGTTGTTTCAGTTGTATCTGACTCTTCTTGACCCCATTTGGGGTTTTCTTGGCAGAGATACTGAGTGGTTTGCTATTTCCTTCTCCAGCTCATTTTACAGATGAAGAAATGAGGCAAACAGGGTTAAGCGACTTCCCTAGGGTCACACAGCTAGTAAGTATCTGAGGCCATATTTGAACTCAGGAAGATGAGCCTTCTTCTCTCCAGGCCCGGCACTCTATCTATTGTACCACCTAGCTGCCCATCAGTAGCTTTTAACTCCATGGAACCACATGTCCTTGTGCCTGCTCCAGGTACTCCCTGATGTTCCCACCTCCCTTTCAGCTTCCTTTTGCATGTCTTCTTCTCTTAGTCTGTAAGCTCCCTGAGGGCAGGGGTTTTCTCTTTATTTCTTATTATCTTTAGCTCTTAGCCCAGTGCCTGGTACACAGTAGGCACTTAAGAAGTTTTCATTGAATTGAATTGAATTTCAGAGTGCTGGGTCTTCAGGGGCCTTTCTGGAATCTTTGGGCTGCTGATAACTTCAGAGTTTTGCTGGGGTAAGCATGTTGGAGCTGGACTGGACCATTCATCTTAGCTGGAAGTCCCTTCTTTGTTGGGTCATTTCCAGTCACGTCCAACTCTTTGTGACCCCACTTGAGGTTTTCTTGGCAAAGACACTGGAGTGCTTTGCCATTTCCTTCTCCAGCTCATTTTATAAATGAAGAAACTAAGGCAAGTGGTGTTATGAGACTTGCCCAGGGTCACATAGCTAGGAAATGTCTGAGGCTGGATTTGAACTCAGGTCTTTGATGCACCCCCTAGTTGCTCCAAAATTAAGAGGACTTGGATTTAACTTCTGCCTCCTTTGCAAACTGGGTCTGTGTCCCTGGGCAAGTGACAACCTTTCGGTGCTCTAGGAAACTTTCTGAAGCTAAAAGTTGATCAGAATCTGCAAAGCTGTATTAACAGAGGGAGTCTTCTTGCTTGGGCCTTCCTTGTACTAATGAAATCAAAAGTGCAATTTGAATTTATTTGTGTCCCTCCTGTCTTCCATTATTGGTAGACTCTAAGCACCTTGAGTGTAGGAATTATTTTTGCTTTTGTCTTTGTGTCTTCTGGTCTAGTGCCCAACACATAGTAAGGCCTTAAAATGGTATTGAGTCCTGGCTCTGCCACTTACTAGCCTTATGACCAGGACCAAATAATTTATCCTCTCTGAGTTTCATTGTCTTCATCTGTAAAGTGGTGGTAATAATATTTGTATGACCTACCACATAGGATTGTCATGGAGAAAGTGCATTGAAAGCTATAAAGTTCTATGTAAGTATATGGAGCAATTATTATTAATGTTCATCTCAGCAAGTCATAAGTAAGAAGGCAAATTTACTGCATTAAACTTACAACTCTTGGTCATCTTCTTCTGGATTGTCCAGAGAAGAAATACTTCAATGCTCATCCAGGGCTGCCTCTGCTATTGGACCACTTTGCTGAAGTTTACTCCTAAATCCATAAGAACTCTTTCATACAATTACAAGAGATAAGGATCAAATGTAAACAGCAAAGACAGGTGCCTGTCTACAGCCCTGTGCGAGCTTTGGCACCCAGCTATTAAAAGTGAACTATGTGCCAGTATGGCAATTGTGGGTGTCATTTGGCCAATACTTCTTAAATATGTAACCTGAAGGTCTTTTTGTCTTCTGTTCTTTATGAGGAGTAAAACCCTCTAGTGCTGTTATAAATAGGAGTGCAGTAGAAAGGGCATTGGACCTTGGGCGATTCACTTAACCCCTTTCTGCCTCAGGTTAGCTGTAAAACAATGACTGACTAGCTGGCCTCTGAAGTCCTTCTAGATTTAAATATATGATTATGACTTGAAGAGAGAACACTGCATTTTGCTGTTTACTGAGTATTCTTGGACAAGTTCCCTCATCTATAAAATGAAGGGGCCTCAGTTTCCTTATCTGTTAGATGAGGGAGTTGGACAAAGTGACCTCTGAATCCCCTTTCACCTCTAGTCTACTCTATATAGGATCATAGCATCCTAAACACAGTAATGTTGCATTTACCCAACATTATTGCAAAAAACTTGTTTTTCGTAAGTAAAAAATTTGAAATTGATGAAGCTTATCTCTTTAAATGTGCAAACTTGATTTGTATTATCCACGTTAGATGGCAATTTTCTGAAACATATTAAATAATCCTCTGTCTTAGAATAATCTAAGCAGAATGTATACCAGGATGTTGGTAAATGTTTAACAATCAGCTCTCCTCTACCTTCTCCCCCCCCCCAACTACACCCAACCCACTTTTAAGCTTAACCTGCATCATTGATATTTTTCTCCATCACTTTCTTAAGTCTAGACAAGCAACAAAACAGTAAATCAAGTTCTGATTTGTAGCATTTGCTGATTTCTGAGGTATAAATAGTCACAAAGAAAATTTAACAACTGGCTTTTTGATATGAGTTGGCTCTAGCATACTACTGGTTAACACTATTCTTATTCATTGAGAATTATCCTTATAAATATCAAAAATTGAACTGGGCAGTGTGAGTGAGGGAAATATAGTGGAAGGAACTCTAGACTTGGAATGCAAAGAAGGTAAGTAGGTAAATTTGGTACATATTAGAAAGGTTTCCATTTCAAGTAGGTTAAATGAGTTTTGGCTTTGTTATTTTTGCTATTCAGAACTTACATAGACAGTTACAGCATATACTTAAAATTTTTTGAATGTTTATCGACTATTCTTGGGTTGTATTGATGAAACCACTGAGAAAACTTCCATAACGCTTTTTTTTACTATAGACGTCACTGAAACAGTGGCATAGAGCATTCTTAGATTTGCCCTTCTGGTTAAGTTATACAGAGTGTGTGGATATTCCCTGCCAACATTCAGCCATGTATATCTGAGGGGCTTGTCCTATGTGATGATGGAAAGCCCCCTAATTGGTTGCTAAGCTGGAAGACTAGATGACTCAGAGACTGTTGAATGGGAATTTGGTAAATATATAATAGACTGTGGCTTTCTTTCTTTTGTGACTTTGAGTAAGATAGGACTACTCTGACTGCCTGCCTGAGAGCTGGGTGAGGTGATTTCCATGTCTCCCACCTGGCCACGTGGGAGCTCAGCTTTGAGTGTGTGGATCCCTTCTTCTCTTTGTGTTTGTTATGTCCTGATTTGGCAAAAGTCTTCTAAGACACAAGAGCCCATGTGACCCTGTTAGTTCAGAAGATCTCCAGATCCCATCAGAGATTCCATCAGCAGTTGGAGCTGAATGGTGGTAGAAGCTACAGTACCTACTGGTATTGTTCAATTGTGTCTGACTCTTTCTGACCCCGTGAGGCTTTCTTGGCAAAGGTACTGGAATGCTATGCCATTTCCTCCTCCAGTGGACTAAGGCAAACAGAGATTAAGTGATTTACCCAGGGTCACACAGCTAGTGAGTGTCTGAGGCTGGATTTGAACTGAGGTCTTCCTGACTCTAGACCCATTGCTCTATCCACTGAGCAACCTAGCTGCCTCCTGCCTACTAGAATAGATGTAAACAAAAGCAACAGAAACATCCAGAATCAAGAGTGGAGAGAGGCACTGAGGAAAACAGATTTGGAATCACAGTCCCTTGAGGAAAGACAGCTTCAAGAAATGCAACTGCCTAGTTACAGAAAGAAGTGCTGTTTAGGAACTCCAGAAAGCCACTGGCCCTTGCGTCCTAGGAGAGAGCTACACTGAAGAGGAACTTCATGAGGATTGTAAAAAGTAGAAAAATGACTTTCATTGACAGAGTTGTGAGTTACCCCTTTGTACACATCTTCACACATGTGCCTTCTAAACATTGTCTTCTAAATTGAAGCCCACGGTATTTGTGTATTCATTTGTGTCCTAGGCACAATATCAATATATACCTTTTTTTAAAGAAGCTAAATAAATCTTACTGGTTACGCGTTATTGGAAAGCACATCAGAGTGAGCTCAGAAGCAACAATGCTAGAAGCACATCCCCTCCTGTTTGTCTGTCTCTAGAATCCTGAGGGAGCAGCAGCGATAGTTAGCCACCCTCTGAGGACCCAGAACCATAAATTCAAGTGTAAGTTGGGGGTATAACCCAAAGAGACTGTCATATCAATACTGTCCATGAACTTCATCAATTATAAATCAGAAATAGATACCTTAGTTACTTGACATCCTTTTTTAAAAGATTTAAAAAAATTTTTAGAATTAACAAAAAAGTAGGAATTTTCTTTATTTTTCCCCAATGGCCCAGAATTTAAACAGACATCATTGCTATTTACTGTTACCTTTGGCTAATTTTAGGCTTGCATAGCAACATAAAGTGTAGCAGCTTCCTCTGACTCACCTGATTTTTGTATTTGTGAAAACAAATCTTTCCTGTCTAATCTCAAAAATGTTATAATGAATGTTCACTAGTTTATGCAGTAAATATGAACTATGTATCTTTGTTTAGGAAAGCTTCAGGTCTTTTGTTTATTTATCAGAGAGAGCATTGATTAGTTTGAGACACAGGTATGATTTAATGTAATTATAGACTTTAACATTAAATTTGTTGTTAATTTGTTCAGGAAAGGCTCAATTTTCCTGTCATATCAAATAGAACATTAATTATAGCATAAATTTCAAATCATGATGGGAAAGATCTCTATATATTATTGGTATCCAATTTTAATGGAGAGAATTCATTTTGAATTTTTTTTAAATTTTTTTTCCCTTTCCATCCACCCTCCCTAAGAAGTCAAGCAATTCAACATGAGCCACATGCGTATCATTATGTATAACCCTTCCACAATACTCATGTTGTGAAAGACTAACTATATTTTGCTTCTTCCTAACCTATCCCCCTTTATTGAATTT
>CM053626.1:91009434-91077434 GCA_028646595.1 Phalanger gymnotis
AGAAGGCAAGCAATTCAACATAGGCCACACATGTATCATTATGTAAAACACTTCCACGACAACTCATGTTGTGAAAGGCTAATTATATTTCCCTCCATCCTATCTTGTCTTCCTTTATTCAATTTTCTCGCTTGACCATGTCCCTTTTCCAAAGTGTTTGCTTTTAATTACCTCCTCCTCTTATCTGCCCTCCTTTTTATCATCCCCCCTTTTTATTCCCCTCCCCCTACTTTCACGTGGGGTAAGATACCCAGTTGAGGGTGTATGGTATTCTCTCCTCAGGTCAGATCTGATGAGAGCAAGATTCACTCATTCCCCCTCACCTGCCCCTTCTTCCCTTCCAACAGAACTGTGTTTTCTTGCTACTTTTATGTGAGATAATTTACCCCATTCTATCTCTCCCTTTCTCCCTCTCTCAATATATTCCTTTCTCATCCCTTAATTTGATTTCATTTTTTTTAGATGTCATTCCTTCATATTCAACTCACCCTGTGCCCTCTGTCTACATATAGGTATATTCCCTTCAACTTCCCTAATACTGAGAAAGGTCTTCTGAATTACACACATCATCTTTCCATGTAGGAATGTAAACAAAACAGTTCAACTTTAGCAAGTCCCTTATGATTTCCCTTTCTTGTTTACCTTTTCATGTTTCTCTTGATTCTTGTGCTTGAAAGTCAAATTTTCTATTCAGCTCTGTTCTTTTCTTTGAGAAAGCTTGAAAGTCCTCTATTTTATTGAAAATTCATATTTTTCCTTGGAGCATTATACTCAGTTTTGCTGGGTAGGTGATGCTTGGTTTTAATCCTAGCTCCATTGACCTCTGGAATCTCATATTCCAAGCCCTTTGATCTCTTAAAGTAGAAACCACTAGATCCTGTGTTATCCTGATTGTGTTTCCACAATACTCAAATTGTTTCTTTCTGGCTGCTTGCAGTATTTTCTCCTTGATCTGGGAGCTCTGGAATTTGGCGACAATATTCCTAGGAGTTTTCTTTTTGGGATCTTTTTCAAGAGGTGATTGGTGGATTCTTTCAATTTCTATTTTACCCTGTGGCTCTAGAATACCAGGGCATTTTTCCTTGATAATTATTTGAAAGATGATTATCTAGGCTCTTTATTTTTATCATGGCTTTTCAGGTAGTCCAATAATTTTTAAATTATCTCTCCTGGATATATTCTCCAGGTCAGTCAGTGGTTTTTCCAATGAGATATTTCACATTGTCTTCCCTTTTTTCATTCCTTGACTCCTGGTGTGGTCTGTTCTGGCGTGGCCCATACTGGGCTGAGCTCAGCTTCCAGCACTGTGCGATAGACCCTTCCCTGTGACCATCCAGGCTCTCTTGGTCTGGAGACCTGCTTCCCTCTGCTTTTTTGTGGGTTCTACAACTCTAGAATTTGTTCAGAGCCATTTTTGCAGGTGTTTGGAGGGATTTGGGGGAAGAGTTTAAGCAAGTCCCTGCTTTCCAGCTGCCATCTTGGCCCCGCCCCCAGTAAGCACTTAATTTAAAAAAAAATTATCTTAGTCAAGTTTTAATACTGCTTCTAAACCAAACCTTGTGCCATAGCTGTTATCTAATCACAAAGTGGACTGATTGAGCTTTCCAGTCAATAAATCAACAAACATTTATTAAGTGCCCGTTATATGCCAAGCACTGTTTTAGGCACTGGGGATACAGAGGCAATTAATGAAGAAATCCTTACAGAGAACTTACATTCTAAGTGATGGGATGACAAGAATAATATGATTATATACAGAATAAATATAAAGAGAGCAAATACAAATTAATATGAGGCAATTTGGGAGTGAGGGCCCTAGCATTCAGTACCAAAAGAAATGCTATAGATAATAAATGCAATAGGAGTTCAGAGATATTCTGCACACCTATGATCAAAAATCTTGGTGGCATCTTGGACTCCTTCTTCTTCTTCTTTTCTCTTGGTGTTGGGGCCATCTCCAGTCATGCTGATCTATATCTTGCCACTAAACCCAGATGATTCCAGAAGAGATAGTGAGGCTGGTGACTTTGCACAACTTTCCCTCATTTAAATCCAATTCACTTGCAAGTCATGGCATCATCTTCCTGATGTCATGGCTCTCTTCAATAATGAAGGATCAACAACAACCTGTAAGTTGTCAGAGTTGCCCCACTGGGGACCCAACTGGCCAGCTTCAGTTGGGCAGCTCAGCCCTTCCTGAACTGTTCTGTCCTGTCCTATCCTGTCCTGTCCTCCTCTTGGAGTATCATGCCCTTACTTGTGGGTGCTCTGCCTAAAGGAAGGTAAATTTTGATGACTGAAACCTAGCAAGATATCTTGGGTTTATTTGCTAGATTCCTTTCTTAAAGACCTTGTCTTAAACCCAATTCACTCTGGCTCTCACTGATTGGCCAACACTAGGTCTAGGCCCAAGCACCACTGTGGTCGTTGTTTGGGCCTTGATGGCTCAGATGAAATGTATATAGTAATTGTTTCTGTTTTGGCCAGAAACTGTGATGGTCTTCTCTTCCCAGGTTGATTTTTTTTTTTTATTAAAGGAGGCCATTTCTTGGCTCACTTCTTAAATAGCCTTAATCGTGGAATGGTCATTGACTCAATCAAAGTAAGAAAGATGTTAGCTTAAAAAGGCCAAGGTCTCCCACTGCATCCTGATCTTGTCACTAGACCCAGATGGCTCTGGAGGAGAAAGTGAGACTAGTGACTTTGCACAGCCTTCTCTCACTTACATCCAATTCATTTGCAAGTCATGGCATCATCTTCCTGATATCAATGGTCCTCTTCAAGAATGAAGGACAAACAACAACACTTAGTATCAAACCAGTCACCAAGGCCTAATGAGTCTTCCTCTGAAATCTCTGACATTTATTATCTCCTTTCCATTCTCCTTACCATTACCCTAGTTTATCCTCTCATCATCCCTCTCCTGGTCTATCATAACAGACAACTCACTGATTTTCCCATCTCCTCTCTCTCTTCCTCTGATCTTCCCATCTCCTCCCACCCTCTCTTGAAATACATACTCTACATTGTTGCCTGGTTAATCTTTCTAATTCAGAGCTCCGATTTTAGCATTCCACTGTTCCAAATCTTCATTGGCTCCTCATGCCAACTGAAAAAGTTCAGATTCTTTAGCTTTGAATTCCAGACTGTCTATGACTTAGTTCCAATCTACTTGCTGTTCCCTGAAAATGTCCCATGATTTTTTTGTCTCTGTGTACATGCTCTTGCTATCCTTTATGCACAGAGTGCTCACACCCTCTATTCCCCCACAATCACCTCTGAATATTGAAATTTTACCCATTCTTTAAGACCTAGGGCAAATGCCACCTCCTTCATAAATTTTTTATTGTGATTTTGGTAGCTATGGGTTATTTCTCCTCCATCTAAACACCTATAAAACTGTGGTACTTCTTATACATCCATCACACACTATTTTTGTGTTTCAATATTTGTGAACATGTCTTATTTTCCTGTTACTTTTTATGTTCCTCTAGAGTAAAGATGTATGTCAGTACTCAAGAGTAGGGACTATGTTATTACTTTCTATGACTATGTTATTACTTTCTATATTAGTGTCTATGTTCTATATTAGAGACTATGTTATTGCTTTCTATATTAGTGTCCCTTAGGGTCTAGATTTTAACAGGGGTGAGGAACCTGCAACCTTGAGGCCATGTGTGGCCCTCAAGGTCCTCAAGTGTGGCCCTTTGAATCTAAACTTCACACAACAAATTCCCTTAATAAAAAGATTTGTTCTGTAAAACTTGGACTCAGTCAAAAGGCTACACCCAAGGACTTAGAGGGCCACATGTGACCTCAAGATTGCAGGTTCCCCAACCCTGGTCTAGAATAACGATTTGTACATGGGAGACACTCACACGTTTTCTGAATGAATTATTGGACATAGAGTAGTTTAAAAAAAACTTTCCCATCTCAAGCTTACCCCACTTCATCTTATTTTATTTTTAAAAATAAGTATTGCTGATGACTTTTTTATACCGTAGTCATTTTTAGATATCTCCCCACACCTCTCCCCACCCCACCCCCAGAACCTGATCTGAGTATGCCATTGTAACAAAAAATTAAGCAAAATGCAATGAATTGATTGCTACCGATATGGTATGCAATAGTCTCCTTCGTTTTTACTAAAAGGAAGGTGGTGCTTGCTCATTTCTTCTCTAGGGCCAAAATCGGTCACTGCAGTTATTCAGTGTTGGACTTTGTTTTAGTGTATTTTCATTTGTATTATGCAGTCATTCTGTATTATATTTTCTTGGTTCTGCTTACTTTACTCTGTACCAATGCATATTATCTTCCATATCCTCTGAATTCTTCATATTCATTGTTTCTTTGTGTTTAATATTTCATTAATTTGTATATCAGCATTTGTTATTTTCTAATACATGGGTAGCTACTTTATTTCTAGTTTTTTCTGTCATAAAAAGGCTGATATGAATATTTTGCTATTCATAGGGCTTTCATTTCTATCATTGACCTTCTTCGAATATATGACCTATAGTGGTGTCTTTGTGTCAAATAGTATATAAAGAGTTTGTGTGACTTTTCTCACAGAACTCTAAATTGTCTTTGAGAGTGGTTGGATCTCACAACTCTACCAACAGTTTTTGTGCCAGTATTTGTCTAGTTCCTTCAACATTTGTCATTTTTATGTTTTTTCATCTTTACCAGTTTTCTGTGAATGGGGTAAAACCTCAGAGTTATTTGTGTATCTTTTATTATTAGTGACTTAAAACAAATCATATTGCTGTTGTTGCTTTGCAGTTTTCCTTTTCAAAACTCTTTGTTCATATTCATTGACCACTATATTTATTGGGCATTAGGCATAATCCTTAAAGATGTCATGGAGGAAGTAAGACTGGATCTAGGTCCAAAGTCTAGACAAATGAGCATCCCAATTTTCTTACTCATGGATTTGAGGTTGTACTGTCATTAAGACATGAAAACATCTGTAGATTATGTGGGATTATGAGAATTTTTCTTCTGCCGCTGCAGGACACCATCATGGACACGTATGAGCAACAATAAAAAGGTTGCCCAATAAAGACACAACAATGATAACAGACTGACAGCTAAAGTAGCATGTTTGTACCCTCGAGGCATTAAAAGAACTAGGCAGCGTTCTCTAGCATATTGAGCAGAGTGTCTGGAGGATTTGTGGAAAGGTATGGATAAGCATATGGCTCTAGAAGCTATGGAAGGTTTTCCATTTGCATTAGTGGACAGATAACCCATACTGGTGATATCACAGGTCCATCTATACAATTAAGCATTGCAAGAGCAATATAAAGCAGCTTCTCCCTTTGGCAATTCCAGAGGGCTTATTGCTGTACCCTGGAGAGCCAGGGAAAAACAGATGGATTAATTAATAATCATTAGTGGATATTTGAGAAAAAAATTCATTCTCTGTTTTTCCCGTCTCTCTTTTTCTTCTTCCTTTTTTGTTTCCTCCTATTTATTTTGTGGCTGGAGGCTCTTCAGCAGACTGCCTAGCCCTTCAGACTTCAGAAAGATAGGCTACTTGGTCTTTCCTGATCTTTTTTTTTTTTTCCCAGTTGGTTCACATTCAAAAGTCATTTTTTTTTTTACCATCCAGTGCTTTCTATTCTTTTAACATATTCTTTTCTCTTATACTTGTAAGAATTACAATTAGCAAATTGTCCTGAGACATTGAGCAACCAGTCATGATTTCTGGGGTTGAAACGTCTGTTTTACAAATTTAATAGATTTTAAAAAATATTGCTTTATATAGATTTTTGCTAATAACCACATGCATATAATATGTATGTATTTTGTTATCGAATTTTGATTTATTAGCATTCAGGACATTTTCTTCTATATTGTTTGGAGATTCATAGATCTGGAAGGGACTTCAGAGAGCATCTTGTTAACCTCATCTTACAAATGAAAAAACTAAGGCCCAAGTGACTTTCCCAAGGCACACAGCTAGTAACAGTCAGAAGTGGGCTCAGTACCCAAGGGCTCTGACTTCAGAGTCAGTGCTATTTCTATTATACAACACTAAGTCAAACACATAAAAATTATGGTCTCATGTCACTGATTCCCACCTCTTTTGCTTTCCTCTCATGTTCTTCTTTTTGGGATATTCTCATGTTAGTAATTTTATGTTGCATTTTTCTTCTGTCTATGAAAAGGATTGAATGAAATGCTTTCAACACAGAAAAATCATGACATTCCTGACTTTACCTTAGTTTCCTTTTCTAATATTTGGTCATAAGACATATTTATTATTAGCCAATTAATATCTGAGGAAAACATTTTCCCTTTGGGATAGGATCTATAGTAATTATGTTGTTTTAATAGTCTTGCTACTTCAACATAGTATATGTATATTATATATATGTGTGTGTGTGTGTGTGTATGTACACAAATATGTATATTTTAAACATTTCAGATAAATTTTCACTAGTGGTACAAGGCATAAGTGGCATGAGGAAAAGAAGACTGGTCTAATAGAAAGCCAAATCTAAATCCTGGGTTCAACACTTATTATGTGAAGTTGGGTGGATAAGTTAAACTCTCTGAGCCTCAGTTTTATCATCTGGAAAATAAGAATTCCTACCTGACCTAACTCATAGGACTATTGTGAGGTTCAAATATGATTTTTATGCTATATAATACAAACACAAGTGCTTATTATTCTCTTGTATTAAAAAAGTATGAACTTTTGTGAAGATGAAACATATATGGTGTGGCAAGTTCCATATTTATTTTCCTTTAGTTGGTCAACAAACATTTGTTAAGCGCCTACTACATTCCAGGGAATGTGCTGAGATTTGGGGCGGGGGGGGGGGAACAAAGAAAGGCAAAAAAAATCCTTTATCTCAAGTAGCTCATAGTCTAACAGTTTATACAGCCTAATGGTTGATACTTTTTATAATTCTATGAATCTATAAGTGATAGATAATAACATTCTATAAATGACATAGATACTAACTGCTGCAGAAGTTTATAAAAGTGAAATATTGCTTTATAATAGAATGGTTGGCAAAGATATTAGGGAGCACATTGAAGGATGTGTTGGAAGATAGGAGGAAGGAAGAGGAAAGAGAGGAGTAAAGTTATTGGCATGGACAAAGTCTTAGAGCCAGGAATGACCCTGGAATGTTTGGGTGACTATGATTAGAGATGAAGATTAATATAAGAGAACTATTGGAAGATAAAATTGGATTTATTATTTCCTTCTTTCATCCAAAAGGCAATTATTAAATGTCTACTGGGTACACAGCACCGTTACATAGATACTATGTATTAATGCCTGGCAGTAAAGGCAAAGATCAGTCAATGGCTTCATGGAAGAAGTAGCATTTGAGTTGGACTTTAAAATATAGTTAGGAATGCTACACGAAAAGAGAGGACATTCTAGGCAAAGGAAAAAGCATGAGAAAAGTCATAGAACTGTGAAAAGGTGGAGACAAAATGCTCTAGTTTGGCTAGAGCATAAAGTGTATGGAAAATGAGGGAAGGATGTGTTTTAGACAAGTAGACAGGTATGACATGAGTCTATCAAGATAGAGTAGTGACAGATTCTGAAGAGCCTTAAATGTTAGATGTAAGGGCTTGAACTTAACCTGGTAGGAAAAAAATAGCCACAGAAGATTTTTTTTTGGCAGAAAAGTTAAATGACCACCTCTCTTCACAAAAGAGATTAATCCAGCTAGCTGCCATATGAAACATATATAGTGGGATATAGTGGGAAAGCAGCTGCCTAGTGCAGAGTCCTTAAGAATCTAGGAACAGCACTTGTACAAGAAAAGAACATTGTGTGACCAGGCACAGTTTGTGAAACATTCTGCTCTCCAGTATGATGTTACTTTGACCTCATCAGCACTCATTTAGAGTATTGTCTTGAGTTCTGGGTGCTATGGTTTCAGATGGACACTGATAAGCTGGAAAATATCCAGAGAAGGGCAACCAGGTTGGTGAAGGTCATTAGATCTATGTTATATTAAGATTAGTTGAAAGATCTGGTCATGTTTACCCTGGGGAAGGAAAGACTCAGGGGGAGGGGAGATATGGTAGCTATCTTCAAGTATTTGAAAATTTGTCATCTGGAAGAAAGAATCCATTTGTTCAATTTGGCTTCAAAAGGCAGAGAATCAGAACTGGTGTACAGAACTGGCAGAGTCCAATCTAGGCTTGATGTCAGCAAAAACATCCTGAAAATTAGAGCTTTCCAAAAGCAGAATATGCTTCCTATACAGGTGGAGTGTTCTCCCTCTTTGGAGGTCTCATCAAAGAGATTCAATGACACTAGATGGATATTTTAAGAGGGAATGTGTATGGGTTGGACAAAGGGGCTGCTGAGAACCCTTTAAATTCTCAAATTATGTGATTCTGTGACCTTTTGTTTTTGTACATTGTGCTCAACACATCGTACCTCAAAATACTTGACATGCTCAAGAAATAATGTAAATGGTAAATGGGAACTGGTAATTGACACCCATGATGGTGATTAGTTCTTCTCTTTTCCCATAGAGAATAGAATAAGAGGAGAGTTTAAGCTTCAACATAAAAATGTTGGGTTTTATTTTCATAAGAGCAAAGTTCCTGAGGATTATTGAACATTGGAGCCATTTATAGAGGGCAAAGGAATTTCTTCCTTTGGAAATCTTAAAAATTAAAGCCTTATCTTTGTAGAATGATTTTAATGTGGTTTTCTCTGTAACTTCAAAAATGGATGAGTTCCTTCCAGGATCTTTTTCAGAATTATGATTCTATGATGAAAAATAATCGGGTTCTCTTTGTTGGTGGTAGTGGTAATAGATGGTAGGTGGAACAGAATGGTGGGTTTATCAATCATGTAAAAATCCATCTGACAGAATTAAGAATTAATTAACATTAAAGATCTGTGCATTCTGTTCCTTCCTGCAGGCTTTGCATTGCCTGAAAGGGGGATCTGAGCTTTGGATTATTAGTCTGAACAAAGTCCACCCCTTATCTGTGGCTGTGACCAGCTTCCGTTTCTCACTTCTATGGTAACTGGGCACTGTTGTAGACTATCAGATGGGATTTAGGAAAGCACTGAAAAGCAGCATTGCCTCTCTCATCTTTGTGAGTAAAAGAAGCCATTAACAATCCAAATGCTCTTTGAATGTATGGCTTTCTGGAAATTGGCCAAGTAGGACATTAACCTTGTCCTGGAAAACTTTCAAAGCAACTAACATTTCTCTGGTTGTTCTTCGGATGGATCCATCAGTGTCAGAAAGCAGCGTACTCTCTCTATTGAAAAGGCTTCTTTCCTTCCTTTCCCACACCAAACACCCACATATAGCACATACATGAAAAATGAAGTGACTTGTCTTTCCCAAAGGAGCTACACTCTCACATTGGATGACTGAAAGGGGTCTCCTGACTTGAAAAGGAATTTGCTTGCTGAATTTAGTTTTCAGACAATTTTGGAGCAAGGTGTTTAGAGCCACTGAAGAGACATCTGCTTTCTATTTTGGATTTTTCATTTCATTCAGGCCTCAGAGATGCCTTTTTTTTCCTTTATGCTTTGGCATTTCCACTCTACAGAAATGGTAGAGAACTCCTGGAGCCCAAAGAAACCCTCTTTTATTTGGGGGCAAAGGGAGAATAATTGTTGAGGAAAACTAAACCCACAAGATAATTTCTAAATAGCTTCTATTTTCTTTTTGTTTGGGAAGTTGTTAGCTATATACATTATATTGGCTTCAGAGGGCAGTTGGACTATACTATACTTCTTACATCCGATATGTTCTTTGTCAGTAGGACATCTGCTAGAGAATATGGTCTAGATGAGAAGTATCCTACTTCTAGCATAGTACTAGCAGAGGGACAAAGATATATATCAATTCTCTGTTAACTCTTTTACAGATATATATGCATATTAAAGGCAGGAATGTTACCAGGTATCTAATCATCCTGGGCTGAATTTTATTGCCCATACCCTCTTCTGCTTATTTTCATGGAGTCCAAGAATTTTGGGGTTGAGAAACTGGGAAGGGGTGCCAAACCCTGAGAAAAAAATGGGCAGATTATTGGAAAGAGAACTTCTAAAAGGCTGCTGACTGGATATAATTTAGTAATTAGAAATTAAATAGTGAGTCAAAGAAATTCTAACCTTAAGTCAGAGCGAATAAAGTCTCTGACATAGACTTTGACTGTTGCGATCAGAAAATAGTGTTAAAAAATTGTCTTAAGCCTGAAGGAACTAGTTAGCTGGTTGTTTCACAGAGAGTTTGGTGCCTTGGGTGATAAATCTCCTTCTGGAGAGGGAATACTCACTCTAACCAAGCTTTGGAGAAATAGAGAACATTAATTATTTTCTTCATCTTTGAATGTAGGTACCTCTCAAGGATTTCCCTGGCCCTCCTTTCTTCTCTCCCTACATTATCTCACTTTTCACTCTCTAATTACCACCCCTATGTAAATGATGCTCAAATCCATATCATATCCTAAACCAATAGTGTCTCTGTATTAGACCATAGAAAGACACACGAATCTCAAAGCAATAAGGCATTTGATTAAGACTGAATAGGAAGTTAAATAAATGGGAATGACTCACATAGTAAAAATGGCTACTATCACTTTTGTTTCTAGGAGAGTGATATATCAAATTCTAATTAATCCCTCTGCTTTCCCACCCTTAGCAGGAAGACATAGACATTTCAAACTCATGGCTCTGTATGCTGAAGATTAGGCTCCAAAGTAATGTGTCTCTTAAGTTTCTTTCCTTGTAGTCTCAGTTGGGCAGGCTAATGTGTGATAATACCTTGGGGAAAGTCTTGAGGAATAATGAATCTCTTTTTCAAGCTTGGAATTATCATGCCATGGCCAGGCTCTACTATGTAGCATGTTTCCATGTTCCTAACAGCTCTCTAGCCCTGCTGATGGATCTCCCATTTGCTAGAATTCATGACTCCCTTGCTGTTCAGGTCTAGTTTTCTTCTCTCTCTCTCTTTCCTCATTTTCTCTACTTGATCTCTAATACTAACTCATGTGTCTATTCTGCACTTCTTCTACATCCACATCACCTGTTCTTCTTTGTCATATAGCTGTTCTCTTTGCCCCAGTCTACTGTTAGTTTCTTCTTAACTTGGGCCCATCTAATTTAATCTTGCACCTAGGTACAAGACACTTTGGGATCTTTCTCCAATGAATGTCCACTCTATCCATGTCACACTTATGAGCTGCACTAGAAGGAATCTATTTAATTGCAGAAGTAATCTATGCCCAAAGCACAGTGGTACTGTGGAAGGAGCCCTGGGTTCCTCATTTTTAGTCTCACAATGTGGCTACAAATCCTGCTTCCCTTCTCCCATTATCCTCTTGGCCTATGCAGGGTATATGGGAAGATGCTAATCTGAATACCATAGTGGTTTGGAAAATCTCACCTGCCATCATTTTTAGGTGGTATTATTTGTGATACATGGATATGTGATACATGATATAATAAATCTGGAATCTGAAGACCTGGAGTAAGTTCAAATCTCACTTCTGCCACTTATTACCTGTGTGAACTTGAGTAAGTCACTTCAGGAAATCACTCCACTTTCCTAGGTCCCAGTTTTGTCGACTATAAAATGAGGGGGTTGTACTAGGTAGTTCCTGAGCTAGATTGATGACCCTATGATGCATTTTCATTTAGCCTATTTGCCAATAACTAATTTTCATGACTTTTGATTTGGATACCTGAGGCTATCTGGGATCTGTCTCCAGCATTTACATCCACTGTTGAGTTTCACAGTGTTCCACTGGACACCCTTCCCACCATCGCTGCCACCCTTTGGCTACTAGAGGAAAAAGGGATTGCTGCATACATATGTTGTTGGTATGGCCAGTACTATATTCTGACTTCTAGCTTGCAGAGCGTTCCTGGACATGACAGGAAGCTTCATTTCATTCTAATTCTCTTACTATTCTTATTCCCTTCAAGGGATGCTTCTGTAGTGTGGGGTTTCTTAATCTGAGAGTTCATGAACTTGTTTTAAAAAACATTTTGATAACTTTTCGCCATAATTGGTCTCCTTCATAATTCTATGTTTTTTATTTATGCGTTTAAAAAATTGTGCTGAGAAAGGGCTCATAGGCTTCACCAGAATGCCAGAGGGGTCCATGATGTGAAAAAGGTTGAGAACCCCTATTTTAGTGTAAAGGTGGGGCTGGGAAAGTGATGGCAGTGGTGAAGCACATTTCATACCATCCCTTGGCTGATATGATGATACTGAGCACTGTCTACACTGGTGGCCATGATCATACTTTGCTGATCTATATTTTGGCCACAGATATGCATTGCAACACAATCTGAGGCAGAGGGGTTTGGTGCGATAAATGCCAAGAGAAGGAGATTCCCATTAGATTTTTGTATTGTGGGAAGGATCAATGGGAATTCTTTTCCGGGGTGTGTCAATATACCTGGCCCATGTTTTACGCAGGACAGTAGAGGGACAAGTTAAATCATAAGGAATTCCAGTTCACATTTACATACTACTTAATAGTCTGTAAAACACTTTCTTCATTAGTACCTTGTGAGCTATGTAGTTCCATTTTTAACATCCTCATTTTATTTTGAGTAAAGTGAAGCTTTGCTCCAAAGTTGAATGGCTTATTGCTTTCTCTGCTAATAAATGACAAAGCCTGGACTTGAACTGACTCCAAGTCTAGTGTTCTTTCCAGGACTGTTGTTAATATCTGGGAGCTTTTCCACAGTAGAATATGGACCATTTAAAAGGGCAAGTCAGAGCTCCAATGACTTTGATCTCAGTCACAGATCCCTGGGTCTGATTAGCCCTTAATACTTATATATCCACTTGATTCTGTTATCCTGCCTTTGGTGATTTATGCTTTGTAATGAGTCTTGTGTCTCAGGTGCGTTTACTCTCTCCAACTAGACAGGAAGTTCCTTGAAGGTAGGGCCTGTGAATTCTCTTTCCTTTGCATCTACTGGTCTTTTAGAGCCTTTCACAGCCCCATGTGACACCCTGTGTGCAGCAGTTGCTCAATAAATACTTTAAAAACTAAGTAATAGTGGCCTTTTGTGGGAAAATGGTGTGGTCATTATACTTTGTTCTCCATGCTGAAAGTTGAGAATATTAGCCCTTTTTACTTTCTCATGCTTATTGTCCTTAAATGCGAAGTTCTCTTTTATTCCAAATGAGATCTACAGAGAATGGTGATGTTACTTGATAGTATTCAGTACCAGGACAAACTACTTGCCTCTTTTTCCTCACATCGTAGTCCCTTTCCCTTGATCTGGCATTTAACATGAGTGAATGGGTACCTACCCGTACAATCCTCATTGTCATAGAAATTGAAATTATAGAGCTAGAAGCAATTGAGAAATCCCCTAGTCTACAGCTTCTTAAACTTTTTTCACTGTGACTCCTTTTTGCATTTTTGGCAAGTACAATGCAAAGTACACATGCTTTTTGTTCAGAACCCAAGACTGTGGTGAAGTTGTACTGTGAAACATGGGCAAACTTCTGCCAGAAACACCTCAGATTCATTATGCATTTGATTTTTAATTAATTTTTAGTTGTTGTGTTTTAAGAAACCTTTTATGAAATGCCGCGTGGTCTAGTCCAGGGATTCTTAACTTGCTTTTTAAAAAAGAAAATAATACTTTAATAACTGTATTTTAAAACAATCGATTTTCTTTATATATCTATTTTATTTTATAAATTTATAATTTCTATTTTCGGTTATTTATAATTATTCTCAGAAGGGGTCCATGGGCTTCGCCAGACTGCCAAAGGAGTCCATGATACAAAAAAAAGGTTAAAACCCCCTGCTCTAGCTTAACTCTCTCAAATCACAGATGAAGATTCCTTAAGTTTATTGTCAAAGAGGTGATAAGGAGACAAGTATTAAGTGTGTCTCCAGTTCTGTCACCACTAGTGATGGACTTAGGGGTCAATACACTTGTATTTAGGGCACGTTGCTTCTTCCTGTCTAGTGCCTTCCTCTGGTGCCTGTGCTACCTAACCTTATGACTCCTAACTTCTAATAAGATAAAGACAACATGTTTCAACTGCAGAAAGGTCAAAAATCAATGAACAATTAAAGGATAAAAGCTTTAATAAGGTTCAACCTTTGCTTCTCTAACAGATATACCATCTGTTCATCTGATGCCATAGACCATGATTGTTAGGCTAACACAGGGTGAGATAAAACTTGAATCATAGAACAATGTTCCCTATAAAATAAATTATTGCAAAACACTTTGATGATATAAAGTGTTATATGAATGCTTAATGATCATGATGATTGTTTTACAATGTTATTGTGCATCAGTGGGAAAATTAAAGGAATATTTGCTTTTAAAAAAAATCTGCATGTTATATACATGGTGAGAGAGACGGAAAGGGAAGTTTCTGCTCAAACATTGCCCTTGAGAAAAGTTAAACTTGGTTTCTGAGTTTCCCTAGAATTTTGGAGCAGAAAACTGGGGTTTTTAGGATTATAAAGCTATCTTGAGACCTTATGTATACAACTAGCTTTTAAATGATTCTAATGCCATCTAGGAAAAAGTTCTACCTTAAAAAAAATTTGACTACACTGAAGTCATTTAGAAGTGATAGAGGCAAAACTGATTAAACAAAATGGGAAAGGCTCTGTTGTTTGGACTGTGAATCTTTTATCAGTTTTTTTTTTTCTCTATAGGACTTAATGTTAGCAGGAAAGTCAGGCGTTCCAAATTCTAAACTCAACTACGGTCACAGCTGAAATTGGGTGGGTCTGTTTCTTGATCTGTAAAGTAGAATAAAAAGATTATATAATCTTGGGCTTTAGGGTGGATTTACTAAAGAAAGAAATGTATGCTATATATTTTAAGTGGAGAATTAGTGAACATTGGTCATTGGTTCCACCCATAAATTCCCTGGTGGCCTTGCTAGTCCCACGAAATGAGCTATATGCAAATTTATATTTGGGTTTTATTATATTTGGCTACCAAGTCTATTAAAGTAATAGCTTACTATGCCAATTCACTCAGCATGATTTTGGCCTTGGTATTTTATGCCTTTTCACCTTGACTATGATAATTCATGTACAATAAACAGAGATTAAGTTGTTTCCCATAATTAGATCAATAATATTTAACATGGATGTTCAGTGTAACTAACAAGGAACCTTTGACCAAATCCCTGGAATAATTTGTTTTCTTGATCAGATTTCAGTCAGTGTTGACGTTAACCGATTAATGACTTAAAACACAATGTTTAAAATGAGAATTTAAGCACGCTCGGTTTTCCTGACTTCCCAGAAAGGTCAGTAATAGAATGGTTTCCAGTATCTTCAGAATCTCACATTTATTCTTGCTTGATCACTTTGTAATCCCTGTGAATTGTATACTTTCTCATCGAAAGAGGATTTTACACCTTTGAGATAACATCCCCATAAATTCATCATTTTCTCTCCTGTACTCTAATATTAAATGGCATAATTCTCAGTGGGTTACTTGAGAAAACATTTGCTGTCTCAGCCAAGACTCTCTAATCTATATTTCTCCAAGTCGTTAAAATTTCAAGTGAATTAGGGCTGAGTGAAGAAGCCATAAAATACAAAAGGAACAAACTATTATTCTCTCAAGTTATCACAATCTTCTACCGGTCTCATTGATCTTGGATAATAAACGCACAGTTTGGGTTTCAGTAATTCAAGAATATTTTAAAAGAGCCAATTTTAAGAACAGATACTGTTGTATCACAAAATCATAAATCTTTGCTGGCAAGGTAAACAATTTGTTGTTTTTGGAAAATGGAGGCAGTCCAACAATGCTTTATGTCTTCCTCATTTAGAGAACCATTTCTATCTGCAAATTCTAAGGCATTTTATAAACATGTTATATCTAAATATACAAATCCAATTCTGCAACACAGAGAGACAATTAAGTGAACGAAAGAATCCTTCTATTTAGTTTAGACCAATGAAAGCTAGTTGTGGATTGACTTAAGCAAGGCCTTACTCCTTTATCAGTGGTCTCAATCTATGGAAGCTTGTATAGGCTTGGTTTTAAAGTTTAAGGCTTTGTAAAATTCACACATTCTTATAAAATCCAGTTTCATTTATTGATGCCATCCAATGGCCTAAAATAAAGAAGGAGACTTTTAACAGACTAAATCAACAGCATGTAGATTTGAAGGGTAAACAAAAGAGTATTTCTGACATCTCCTCATTATTCTTTTGTTATAGAGATTAGCAAACAATTTTTAGGTTAGAAGAGTCCAAAGAGTCCTTTTCATATTTTAAACTCTCCTCTGCGACTCCAAGAATCTGTAGCATGTGCAGCAGCTATATCCTGGCAAACCCTCTCACCACATGGGCTAAATCAGGTTGAGGGTAATCAACAGGCCTCAAACTGTTGGTGAATTCGGGGGATATCTGTCTCAAGCATGTGAAGACTTCCCCCCAGGTGGAATGGTCAGATGAGAACAGTTTGTTCCAATGGTTAGGGAGGTGGCTGAAGTGGGCTACGTGGAGAGCTTAGAGTTTGGTCAGACATGGAAGATGCCAAGGTCATCCACTGCATCCTGGACCATTGCCAGTCATCCTGACTTTTGTCCTGCCACTGGACTTTGATGACTCTGGAAGAGAGAGTAAGGATGACAACTTTGTGCAACTCTGCCTCACTTAAATCCAATCCATGCTTAAGTCAGGACATTATCCCCTGATTTGGAAAAAAAAATGAAGGATAAACAACAGTATTAAAAGGTATTAAAGCAAAGAAATTGTGGCCTGGAGAGGTGATGTGACTTAGGAATAAAAGATCATAAATTTAGAATTGGAATGGATCTAGGAGGCCATCACCAACCCTTTTTCTTACTTATTAAGGAACTGAAACTTAGATAGGTGAAATGATTTACCCAAAATCACACAATAAAAGACAGAATAGGAATTTGAACTCTGGGCCTTTATATTCCAAATCTAGTACCCTGTCCACTGAGTCACACAATTTCTTCCTCTACCTCCTCACCCCTTAAAAAACAAACGAACGTGAAAAGTATATCCCAGTCACATATATTATTTTAGCCCAACAGAACCATAGTGGCATTTTCAGTCAATGTTTTTCTGGTCATACAAGAAACATCAGAGTCAGGATTCAGTCTTAGGCCTCTCTCAACCCCAAGTCTGGTTCTCCTTCTGCTAGAATAGGCAGTAATTTTTATTTCGTAATGGGGCCTTCGGGCCTTGGAGAATGTCCACATCACCCAAGTTGGAGCATACTGCTTTTCTACATTTCCCTACCATTGCGATTTGGGGTAGCCCCCTTGACTGGTAGACAAAGGAGGCTGCATCTTTAAGAATTACCAGACAGGGCAGTCTTTTTTTGTTTGCTCTTCCTGAGGGCAAAGAACAGAATTCAGACACAGTGCGGGTGCCATGACCTGAGCTGAGAGGTGGGGATACCTTCCTTCCTCTCTCCTTTTAGGCCTCATGCGTTGGGGTGTTTCTTTTTCTCTTGCTCAGGTTTATTTGGGCTTCTCAGTTTCAGGTGAAGGCAGCAACCTCCACTAAACCCGCTGGTGGGGAATGCCTGAGAAGCCAGGGCGCTTGGGACTTGAGTCCAAGAATGGTCTTGGACCTGGAACTTGGGCCTATGCAATATAGAAAGTTATATTTAAAATCCGAGTTAGATTATGAACCTAATCCCCTCCCCCTTTTCAGAGACTGGGGTGGTATGGGGCAGAGGAGATTAAACCCCACATGTTGGGGAATGAGTTTGTCTTTGAGGTAAATATTCTTTTGTAAAAACTAATCTGACTGGTAAGTGATTAAGTGGAACTGCAGTGCAGGCGACCCATCTATCCTTACGACTGGGAGAGATGGGGGCCGGAGTCAATGGCAGAGGGCCTAGACAACCCAACTTTCCTTAAGGGTACCAGAGAATGTGCCCTTACCCCTTCTGGGGGAGGGGTCTTTCAGCCAGTGGGGCCAGTGTAGTCGGTGTTATACATACAAACACACACATGAGCGTAGATATTATTTCTATCGATATATAAATTAACCTCACAATTAGTTCTAAGAATCACTAGTGCCCTTAAAGCATGATGTTTCCCATACTATCTGCATGAGGCCTATGCCACCTATAATTTCTAAGGCCAGGCTTCCTTCTTCCCCATTTCAGGTGTACCCATGTCCTCCTTGCTTTCTCCAGAGCACAAGCAGCAACTGTCATGTGTCTGGTTTTGCTGGTCATCATAACAGAACTCTCTCTGCTGGGCTGGACCTGTTTGAAGAACAGACAACAGGCAGATTTCCCTACAGCTGTTGCCTGAACTGCAGTGGTGGGAAGGCAAGCAGAGAGGATAGAAGAAAAGCTCTGAAGATATGCTTAAGGTAGAGGTGTGGGAGAAGGTACAGGGCTCAAGCATCTCTGTGGATGGCTGCAAAACAACTGCAGCTGATAGACAAGCCTGGCCTGGCATGCAACTTTGGGGAATAGAGTTCCTCTCTTTTAGCAAAGGCTTCCAGCCAGTCGAGTCTGGTAGAGGCAGGGTTGCAGACTGTAACAGACTTTTCAAATAGCAGCTACAGCTAATCAAAGGAAAAGCCTCACATGTGCACGGCATGAAAAAGACTTTTGGTTTTCTGTGTATTTTATTTCCAGACACTCTCCTCCCTCACGTCCCCCTCCTAACCTCCACCCACAGATACAAATGGCAGCCTCTGTTAGTAGAATCATCTTCAGAAACCAAAGCTTGAATACGTTTATGTGCCTGTGTGTTGAACAGTCAATCAACCAACGTTTGTGGGCGCCTACCAAAATGAGGCATTTACAATAGGCCACATTTCTAGAGCTCTTTGAGATTTACAAAACTCTTTTCTCCTAAGAACCCAGTGAAGCGGGCCATTCAGGTATTGTTATCTTTACCTTAGAGATGAGAAACCTCGAAGAAAGAAGTGTTTTACCAAGGCCACACAGCTAGTAAAACCCAGATCTTTGGATTTTAACTCACGGCTCCTCACATGGCCCTGAAGAAAAGATACAACACTTCATTTCAAGTAGAGCAAGCACAATGTAGCTAGAGGGACAAGACATATTTTAAAAATAAATAATCCTAGCAATGCAAAGTAGCACAAGTGCTCTCGGAGGGTGGGATAGATGAATAGAAAGACATTTAATAAGTGTTTATTATGTAGAAGGAAGAAGAGACCATTGTGAGCCTGGGTACTTAAGGGAGAGGGGGGCAGATTTAACATGAGCTTTGAAGGATGAGCAGGAAAGGTCATGCTTACAGGCTGGTGGGTCATAGAGAAAGGAAGGGAGACTTAGAGAATCACAGAATTTAAAGGTGGAAAGGACTTTGAAGGCCATCTAGTTGAGCTCTGTCACTTAACCAGAGAAGAAACTGAAGTTGAGGTCAAATGGGTTAAGGGACTTGCCCAAGGTCACACAGATGATGGTGCTACGATTTGAACCCAGGTCTTCTGACTTTATATCTAGGTTGTAGAAAGCCTTTACTTTCAAGACTTTATCTTATCAGCAATGGGGAGCCAATGACTATTCTGATCAATGAAGTAAAACGATCTGAGTAGTATTCTTCTAGAAAGATTCATCTGACTGGGATATGAAAGATGAATTGGAATGGGAGAAGCTGACAAGCTATGGCAATATTCTAGGCTTGAATTATTGAGGGACCAAATGATGTTGGTGGCAATTAGAGAGGAAAGGGAGGGAAATGTGTACATACACATATACATTCCACAGTATGTGCATATGTACACATCTAACTAGACACAGTTTTCCCAGAAGCAGAATCCTTCTTAAAAAAATCAAACAATGCAGAAGAATAACTTCTCAAAAAAGAATGCTTACTAATATGTTGTTGGTAGAGCTGTGAATCGATTTCTTTTTCTGTAAAGCTGTTTAAAATTGCATTACTAAAGTAATTAAAATATTCATGCTTTTTGACCCAGAAGTCCAATGCTAGGCATATAACCTAAAGAGGTCAAAACCAGGAAGAAATATTTCATAATACCAAAATATTTATAACAGCACTTTTTCTGGCAGGCAAAAATTGGACACAAAGTCTATCTATTGGAATAGCTAAAAAGATTATACGTAGAAGTAATGGGATGTTATTGCATCATAAGAAATAACAAAGATAAAAAATTTGGAGAAAGATGGGAAGACTTACATGAACTGATGCAGAGTGAAGTAAACAGAATGAGGGGGCCAATATACACGATGACATACACAGGGACAGAAAGAACAATAAAACAAAACTGTATGGAGTAATTATAATGACCAAACTTGGCTTCAGAGAAGAATTGAGGAAACATGTGCTTTCTTTCCTTTTCAACCTTCATATCTGACTGGAGGGTGGGGTGGGGCGGGGTGGTACTGATTCTATTAGTATGAAATATTGCATATACTCTCAGACATTGTAGCTGTGTGAGTTTTTTTAAACTGCTTTATTTTCTTTTTCAATCTTCATTTCAAAGAAGGCTCACTGAGTAGAAGACAGGGATGATATTAGGAAATGAATGTAATGTAAAAACAGAAAGGCATTAATAAATAAAAAAGAAAAAGAAAAAAAGAAACGAGTAAACAGGGGGAGGAAGCAAAAAGCAATGACCAGTTCTGGTGTGACATCTGCAGGCAGTGCTACAGTTCCAGGACTGGATTATTCTTGCAATAAAAGAGCCATTCAACAAATATCATGGATAAGACCTGATGACTGATAGCTCCGTCCATAGCCCAGCGGGGGCCTGCACTACTGTGGGTCCTAAAGTAGCTAAGATACTGATATAGCCTAAGCTGCTTCCCAGCCAAGTATTAAGTTTAGAACTCTCAGAGTTGCCCTGGTTCAGACCCACAACCCCAAATGGATCTAGCCTCTGGGCATTGAGGGTACTATTGTTCTGGATATTCCAACATTCGTTCATCAATATTTCTGCAATATTGCTTCATATTTTAAACCTCCTCAAACCCTGGAAATTAGGCACTGACTTGCCACTCTATTCTATTTTGCCAGGCCAATTTTGTATTACTCTGCCCCCACCCCAGCCCAAACTACATTTCTCTCCAAACTCTGCCTCCTCCAACATTGATCATCTACTCCAGTCATGTTTTGTGGCCCTAAAAAGCCATTTTTTTAAACCTCAGATCCTTTATTTGCAAAATAGGGCTAATATACCAGTTCTCCTTACCTTACAAATTTGTTGTAAAGATCATATGAGAGTGTATAAGGAAACATTTTAAAAATTGTAAAATAATTTTATAAATATAATGTATGATGTACATTTTTAAAAGTGACACAAGAATAATAAGTTAATATTATTACTATTTCTCTAGTCAAACTAATTTGTGTGATGGACTGTCTAGGCAAGGAGGGGCTGAAGTGTCACCAGGTCTTCCTCCTGACTTTGCTACCACTTTCTAACACCTCTGCCTGGTTCTTAGAACACACTGTTCTTCTTCTCTATCGTGATTCTGGGCATAAAAAATTCCCCCTTTCTTATAGTTCAGCAAGACAAAGTTGGTATTTTTCAAATGCAATAAAGAAAAAAAATCTCCTTATGCCCTGCCAAGTATATCTGTGGAATATTGTTATATGATATGATATGATATGATATGATATGATATGATATGATATGATATGGTATGATATGATATTAAGTATTAAACTTGTCCCAAGACCCTTTTTTTTTATTTTGGAGCATCATCTCTTCCTATGTCCCCTGATCCCCTTTTTCCTCCAAGGTAGAGCAAAGACAAAAGCTTTATTACTCCTCCAGCTTGTAATGAAACAGACAATTTAGCTAATGGAGTTGAAGAAACAACTGTGCTTCCAATGACAACATATTATTCTAAAGAAATAATCAGCCTCCCAAGGAGGCTTTTCTTCTACTCTTATAAAAAGCACTGCTCACTCTTACTTTGTGCCTCTGTACATGAGCTTAAAGAATTTAGAACTAGAAAGGACCTAAGAGGTCATTTAATCCAACTCCATCATCTCACGGATGAGAAAACTGAGGCCTGGAGGTGCCCAAAGTTACAGAGCTGTTCATCTAACTTGAAATATATGTTCTTCCCCCTCCCGCCTTACTGTCTCTGCTTTGCCTTCAATACTTCCTATGATAGTAACTTTCTCTAGGAAGTCTTCCCTGATTAACCGCTCCTAATTCTTAGGATTTCTCAATTTTGTATTTCTTCAGCACTTATATAATCCACATGTACTATAGTCATTTGCTCCCCTACATATATTTTCTAATGAATTTTGGTGTATTCTGTTTTCCTAGTCAAATCAACACTTCCTTGAGGGCATGGAATGATTCTTACATTTCCTCTGCGTTCAATGGACATTCAATAAATGTGCTATTGATTGGTTTGAGTGACTGATCTATTCTTAGTGAAACTAGATTAATGGCTTCCTTGCTATTTTAGCCAGCCCACTCCTGAAGACACTTTTCCTTTTCTCCTTGAGATGGATTCTGTCTTAGCTTGCGGTCCTTATTCTAAAGATCATGATATTTCTAAAGGTATT
Organism: Phalanger gymnotis; assembly: GCA_028646595.1. NCBI lineage: Eukaryota > Metazoa > Chordata > Mammalia > Diprotodontia > Phalangeridae > Phalanger > Phalanger gymnotis. The sequence goes on from CM053626.1 coordinate 91,031,931, forward strand.
TAAAATGTCCTCTTTGACATCACTAGAACAGACCCAATGCGCCTGTTCCTTTAAATGCCTTTCCCTTTAACTGAGAAATTGATCAGCAACACCACCTGAGTCCGATTGCCTGTACTCCTCTTCTAAGATAGCAACTCCAAAATGTCTGGGTGTGATAAGGCAGTGGCACTTGGGGCCAAATGACTAAGAAACAGTGTATGGTTGCTGAACTGACTGAGTCTTGGCAGATTTGGAAAGGATGAATATGGAGATATACAATGAGGAACACAGAGTCTCAGAACTTTAGTACTGGAAGAGACCTTTGAGATTGGCTTAGACACACTGAATTAAAAAAAAAATTGTCATGAATGTTGAGATAATATTCTTCCTTGTACCAGACATTGCCAATAGCTCTATCTAGTTAACAACAAGGTAACCCAATTTTAATAGGTCCCAATTGGGGGACACTAGGAATCTTCTAAAGGTGTTTTTTGCAGTTCCATGAGAAGAAGCCACCTTCCCTCAAGCCCGCCCCCCCCCCCACTTGTGGCACTGTCCTCAGAAACCTATGATTCACAACAGGAATGTGGCTTGGAACTTCTGCTATGTAAGCAGCTGCAGATATTTCAAATACCATTGTACATGTGATCCAGGAGCTTGCTATAAATTTGCCCCTAAAAATAAAGTAACAAGTGACTGAGCAGCAATAGGAATTAATCACTGCAGTGCGTGAATGGAATGTGCAAAGCCTTACCTCAAAATCTTTTTATAATGTGATTGATATAATTAATACCAAGAAACACCCGAAGATGCTATAATTATGCAAACTTGATGCAAGATTCCTCCCCTCCAAAGGTTCTTTCGATTTGTTTTTGCTTTTTCAAAGTGGATAGCATGGAATGAATGTAGCTACTCTGGTTGCTATGTCATTGGCAAGGAGCTTGTATTTTTGCGTCATTGAATACCACCCCCAGGAATTTAAATTGTATTCAGTCTAAAATACTATTTGGTAAGCTATGGGAATAATTAAGCCAATGAAATGAGCTGTAACAACTGTATGCAACTCATAGCCTCCTTTCCACCAGCGATTCAGAAATTTGCATGGCTACTAGAAAAGCCAGGAGTTAGGAACAGAGAATCTAGTGCTGGAAGAAACAGAGGCAATATGGTGAAGAGGGAAAGAGTAGTGAAAATGCAGTAATAGATCCTTGGTTCTGTGGCTTAATACTTGTGTGGCCTTCGGCAGGTTCTGTAACTTTCTTGGCATTAGTTTCCTTATCTGTAAAATGAGAGGTGGGGGTTGGACTAGAATGACTTCTAAGGTCTCTTCCAGCTCTGTTCCTCAGTTTTACATGTGAAACTACTGAGACTTTCTTAGGTGTGCAAAATTGGTTGGGGAATATCTCCTGGGCTTTTGCAATCTGTAAGTAGCTTATGGGTAGAAACCATATTTTCTATGTATTTGGGCTTTTCTCAATCTGATTCTCATTATTAAGTATATGCTCAGTAAATGCTATCTCACTTAATTACTCACAGACGAGACCTGAAGTGGTCTGAAATTTTTGCTTCCTAGCAGTCTCCTGAAGTGTAAAGTCAGTCAATAAATCAATTAATCAACTGGCATTTATTAAGAATCTGACATGTGCCCAGCACTATGCTAGGCACTGAGGATATAAGAGAAAAAATAAAAAAGTCTTTCCTCTGAAAGAGAAAGGATAAAACAATGGGAGTGGGAGGAAGGCATGAGGACCAAATTTAATCCATATCCAGAAAAAAAGGATAGTAGATGTAAATTCTTACATTCCTCAAAAGACTGTGGCTTCTTAGAATCTACTCTTCTCCTGTTTCTCTAAATAAATACGCTTTCCCTCCCCTGTAAAAGGAATATTGCACAGTCTATTTACACAGGCCTGATTATCTCTAAAAGAAAGATCACTTGGCCATCGGTAACCAGGAGTATGGACTATTTGGAAGAGTTTTTGATGGAAGGTCTCATTCTAGATACCAGATAAGTGAAAGAGATTATTGAAATCCACTTGAAATTGTGAAGATTAAAGGTTAAAAGTTTTAGAGACCTAAAAAGGTGTTAGTAATTGAGCAGTAAGCACAAGCAACAGAGACATGTAAGAATTAGTAAAACAAATAGTAAGCAATGAAATAAAAACATTGCAACTGCAGAAGTCAAAGAATTATTTTTAATTATATTATATGTAATCATATGTAATATAATATATTATTATATTATACTATTATCATTATTATATTCTATTATAAATATTATATTATTATAAAATTTAGTTTTTCCATTTTAGGTAGGTCATTAACGGAAAATTATTTCTTCTTAGTGCTTTGTAAACCAAATGAATTTGATTGCAGGCTCCCAGAAGGCAGGTGTCATAAGTCCTACTCCATTCTCTTGTTTTTATTTTCCTTTTCATAGCCTAAGCTAGCATTTCTTCTCCTTCAGCCCCATTAAGGTGATTGGAATAATTCTATTCAAGTGCTCATAGAGAAGAATGGGACAACACTTGGGGTGCATCAGCAGCCACTGGAAAGATGGCTTCTGGTGCTTTGGGTTAAAATTTTGCTGCCAAAATATTCAGAGGAAGGGCAGCTAGGTGGCACAATGAGAAGAGCACCGGCCCTGGAGTCAGGAGGACCTGAGTTCAAATCCGGCCTCAGACACTTGACACACTTACTAGCTGTGTGGCCTTGGGCAAGTCACTTAACCCCAACTGCCCTGCTTTCCTCCCTCCAAAAAAATATTCAAAGGAGTTTTGGAGTTTTATTCACCCTACTTGAAAGAAAATGGAATTTGTGGTAGAGACATTTATGACATCGGCCTGCATTACTAAAATCCTGCTTTGGACTTTTCTGCATGGAAACTCTCGGGAGCTATGGCAAGAAAACCATGAAGGAAGAACCAGTGGAAAGCAGCAGCGAACAGCGGGCTATCATGAGATCTGCGGGGAGCTTCAGCTAGAACAATTCTTCTGCTGGGGTTTTGTCCTTTGGGGCTAGGAATTACCTATTCATTAGTTTTTCAGTTAAAATTTTCCATAAATGTTTACCGTATGTTATCAAGAGGGCTGTTGGTGCTTGTTTTCTAGGTTGTATAGAATAAAGGTTTCTGGGTTACTGTGAATGGGGGATTGAGCCAAATTCAATTCAGATCAGTTCAGCAAACAGTTATTAAACCCTTACTATGTGCTTTGCACATAGTGCCAGGTACTGGAATATAACTTCGGTACTTAATGAATCACACAGAACAAATCACTACAAGAAGTTATCTTTGTGTATTATCTAATGAAGTACCATACAATTAGATATCTAAAAATGAATAAGAATTTATTTATATTTATTATTTATGAATATTTATGAATATATTTATTATTTATGAATAAGAATTTATTATGATTTTAGTGGTTTTAGACCTGTGTGTATTAGGCTCAAAATTACATTATATTGACCTAATTTCAGTATGATTGTAATCGCTTCTAAGGAGGGTTATACTACCTAAGGAGTCAGCAGTGAGTGACGAATCCATCACTCAGCAAACATTTATATGAAGTGCCTGCTATATGCCAAGCATTATGCTAGTTGTGAGAGGTATCAAGGCAAAACTGAAAAAGCCCCTTCCCTCAGTAAGCTCACATTCTATCAGAAGCAAATACTTCTGATAGAATGTAAATTTGCTTGTCTATGGGATCATATCAGAAATGAAGTTGTCTCACATGAGAGAATTTTCCAGATTGCTTGAAGCTCGCCCTTTATAGTACTGAAAACTTTTAAAATTCTTTAATAAAAACTCTACTAAAATGTTTTTTATATACCCCTGTTCTCAAGGGAGTTATATTCTCCTGGGACAATACAACACATTCACAGAGTGGATAACATAAGAGGACAAAATAAGAAAATAGTATTTGAGAATGGGCGTTAACAATTGGGACGATCTAGAAAGGTCTCTTGAAGGAGGTAGCATTTCAGCAGTTTTGAGGGGAGATAGGGGCTTTAAGGGGTGGAAGTAAGGTGAGAGAGTATTTCAGGAATGGGGAAACAGCCTGTATAAATACATGGTGGTGGGAGATAGAACATTAGTTCCCTCAGTCTACAATATAATACAGCAAAGCTTTCAAGGGCTACTCAGACAGCCTCGTCTGAAGTCCACACAGATCTCATTATTTACTCCTATACTAAAAAGTCCCGAATTATTGTACTTTTATTATTATTGCAGCTGCCTTTTTTATTTTCCTATTTCCTCACTGTGCAATCAACTCTCATTTCTTGCTACTAGTATAATTGTTTGGGTGAAAGTCCCTAGTTAGTGTGATTGCATTACAAACTTAGAACAAGATATAGTATTTAAAAATATCAGCAATTTCATTTGTGTGTATATTTCCTCCACCAATAAAGATCTTAATCCTTCTACAATGAGTTCTGGCCAAAACAATTCATCACTTGCTGATATCTAGCCATAAGCTTCTCTGAACTTTCTTAGTCTTGATTTTTAGGTAACAGACACAGTAAGTACATCGCCGGACCCAAACTCGAAGCCTTTTTTTTAAAAAAATAAAACTGAGCATACCATTTGATCTAGCAATACCACTACTAGTCTGTATCTCAAAGAGGTAAAAAAAGGGGGAGAGGGAAGCACCTATTTGTACAAAAATATTAATAGCAGCTCTTTTTGTAGCGGCAAAGATTTGGAAATCGAGGGGATGCCCATCAGTTGGAGAATGGCTGAACGAGTTGTAGTGTATGATTCTAATGGAATATTACTGTGCTATAAGAAACGATGAGCAGGCAGATTTCAGAAAAACCAGGAAAGGCATGTATGAACTGATGCAAAATGAAATGAACAGAACAAAGAGAATATTGTACGCAGTAATAACATATGATGATCAACTGTAAATGACTTAGCTATTCTCAGCAACATAGTGATATAAGACAAATCCAAAGGAATCATAATGAAAAGTGCTATCCACATTTAGAAAAAGAACTGATGCAGTCTGAATTTAAATTGAAGCATACTATTTTTCACTTTCTGTATTTTTTCATTTTTTCTTTAAGTCTATGTTTTCTTTCACAGCATGTCTAATATGTTAATATGTTTTGTATAATCAAGTATGTTTAACCTATATCAATTTGCTTACCGTCTCAGGGAAGGTAGAGGTGAGGGAGGGAGAAAGAAAATTTGGAACCCAAAATTTAAAAAAAAGAATGTTAAAATTTTTCTTTCCATATAATAGGTGAAAAAATAAAATATTATTAAAATAAACAAACAAACAAACAAACTCAAAGCCTTTTCAGTTTGGGGGGAATCACCAGAGAAGCGCAAGACTTGGAGTAGTAATATAAATAAATAACTGAATAAATAAAATTAAAAAACAGCAACGACAAGAAGGCCTCCCTCCAAGCCATGGAAACAGTTTGGAATAGGACTAGTGGATTTGAAATGCAAATTTTAAAGAATTGCAGGGTTAGAAGCAAGGTTCAGGTTAGATATTTATAAAACATGTAAGATTGTGTCTGGCACATAGTAGGCACTTAATAACTGCTTCTTACCTCTTCCCCCATCAATCATAGTTTACTTTAATACTGGCCTTCTTTACCAGATATAAGAAGAAAAGTATGTTCACAAAATTCATTAAGAAATAAATTCCCATGACTCTAGGCAGTTTTCATAGTCAACAGTCTAATGGCACTTCTCTAGTCTCTTGGAAAAGTTTAAAAAACACATTAATGCCCCTTTTAGCCAAAGGTCAATTTTTTACAACTTCAACCATCCAGAATACTGCTGTTAATATGGAAATAAGTGAAAAGGCCTCTGAGTGGCCACAGGCTATATCACAAAGCTCATTCATTTTACTGAGTAGGTGAACCAGACACCTGTTACCAACATTGAATCCATTTCTGTTCAAAATCCTTGCAGTCTATACTCATTCTCTCATGGTTTTTGCAACAAGGTTTCTGAGGCAGGCAGTTCTTCAGTACAGGCAATGATTTAAAAAAAAACAACAGCTGCTTTTAAATCGTCACAGAAGTTTAATTACTTGTTTAATAATAGCTAGTCTTTTAAGGTTGGTAAAGTACCTTACAGATGTATCTCATTTTATCCATACAACAATGCTAGCAGGTAGATGTTATTATTATCTTCATTTACAGATAGGGAAAATGAAGCATAAAGAGGTTAAGTGACTTGGCCAGGGTCATACAATTAGTAAGCATCTGAGGTCCTATTTGAACTTGGTTCTTCCTGAGTTCAAGTCCAGAGCTCCCTTCAGCACACCACCTAGCTGCCTCAAACAACATCATTTTTCTCTAAGTACTCACTCCAAGCTTGTTCTGATTGTCCTCTATTTGCTTTTTGTACAGAGGAAACATTTTTCCTTCTGCCATCTGTCTTGGTTCTGCTCTAAGGTTCTTTATCCTCTTTGGCCAACTGAAAGCTTAATAGAGTTTAATAATGATAACAATAGCTTATATTTATATAGCACTTTGCAGTTTAAAAGCCACTTTAAGTACATTATCTCTTTTGATTCTTACAACGATCCTGGTAACCACAAACAATCTGTTAGAGTGGAAAAAACAATGGACTTGGTATTAGAACACCTGATACTCAGTCCTTGTTCTGCAACTTAAAAGTCAAAAAGCATTTGGGGTAAATAATAATTATAGTTAACATTATATAGCATTTTAAACTTTGCAAAGTGATCTACAAATATTGTCTCATTTTATCTTCATAGTAACCCCAAGAAGTGGTCCTAATATTATTCTCATTTTACAAATGAGGAAACTGAGGCAAGCAGCAGTTAAGTAATAATAATGATAGTAGCTTACATTTATATGGCACTTACTACATGCCAGGCACTGTGCTAAACATTTTTATTATTTCATTTGATCCTCACAACAGCCCTGGAAGATAGGTGCTTTTGTCCTTATTTTACAGATGAAAAAACTGAGTCAAACAGAGGTTAAGTGGCTTACCCAGGCTCACACAGCTATTCAGTATCTGAGGCTGGATGTGAACTTCCTCACTCCAAGTCAGCAGTTTACAAGTCACTACAAGTTATGCAAATGTTACTCCCATAAATGGTTTTTTAAAGGGTATTTTTAAAAATCTGAACATTTAAAAGCATAATTAAACAGAAGTTACTTTTTAAACAAAAGTATGCCATGGTTTCCACTTTGCTAAAAAGTCAAATGCATATGTAACATACATACTATATATAATTATGTTTTGGAAAATTGGATCATGATTTAAATTCCCTATAGAATGATTGAATTCAGTTTTTGAAGGCACCTTGAAGTAAATTCTCCTCTAAACCACAAATCTGTTATGTGACATTTTCTCAAAGTGAGGTACACCTGTTCTTCATAGCTTGCTGACTACTAATTGTATAATAATATTTCTAAATGGGCTAAAATTCATGTTGTTGAAATGTAGTCATTACTTCAGGAAATGTTTAAAGTACTACTTATTTGTTACAATTAGGAAGCATAAACAGCAGCTTTCGAAAGGTGTATTTCTTACCAAATTCAGGTTAATGTATAACAGATGAAACAAAACAACAACCCTTGACACTGAATGTTCCAAGATTAAAAAGTCCTTCAAGGGGCCCTGAACTTATTTTGAACTTTTATTTTCACTTAAACTTGCCATTAAGGAATTCAATTCAACTCAGTTCAACAAACATTTATTGAATAGCTACTACGTCCAAGGCTCCAGGGAATCTATTTAAAATAATTTTTAAAAACCTACCTCTTAAAATTATTTAACCCCATTAATACTTGTTCTAGGACAATGTAATATTCACAGGTTCCAAGAGATTTTTGTGTAGAAAGTAAGCTTTTGGAGCAATCATTCATAGGATTTTAATCATATGATATAGCATTCTCTTGTTTCAGTATACTATAATTATGATAATGATCATGATTCCAAAATTCTAAATAATGATAATCATAAAAATTAACATTGTAATAGTAAGCAGATATTGCTTCATAGAGCAATAATAAAGGATGAAAACAGTTACCCACCATTGGATTTATGGAACGTAACCAAAAAATATTGCCTTGAGATAGAGCCTCGTGGCTAATACTGAAGAGCAGAGTCAAAAGGAGCTCCACAAGTGATATCCTGGAATTCAGCCAACAATATGTCAACAAAGAAATGTGCAAAAAATGACTGTCATACAGATTTGTTTGTGGTAGAGGTATGACTTTTTGTGACTATTCAGAATCAAGCCACTGCCACCAGAAACTTCTGAAGACATATCCTTAAGGAGCCCAGACTTAGTGTTCAATGTAGATTATACAAGAAAATGGTGCAGAAAGTTCATCACTAAAGGCTGTAAAAATTTAATGCTTAGCAAATACCTAACAACACGCGACTTGGTGCTCAGAATTATACATTACAAACTCACTATTTTTCATGAACTAACAGATGAAAACTAACTATACTACAAACACAGACCACAAAATATCCTAAGCAAATACCGGTAATCAACCATTAATCACAAGTTGAATTGTTTTTCACAATCACAGACATATTTTTGATTCATAAAAAAATAAGAATGATTTCTTAAATAGGTGTCACAGCACGAGTAATCATTATCTCCAAGCTACACGAAATGAAAAACTTTCAAAGCACAGGTCAAAAAGAGAGCCAAAGGACTTGAGAACAGGATGAGGTATGTATCAACCCTTTTATCCTGTCTGCTTCTGGAGTTGTACTGAAGTTGTGTTCAGTGAGCCTACAAGAGAATGAGGTTACATTCTAATATTTTTGTTAAACTAAACACACACACACACACACACACACACACATACACACACGGAAACCAGCTGTTTGATCCACTCATGCAATAGTCCACAGATTATTGACTACAAAAGAATAACGGTGGCATAGTGAGTTGTCCCTGCATTATTTTTATCTGAACACCACTGAAAAAGATGAGAATGGGATAACAAGAATGATAATGACCAACCAGTTGTCCATATTGTGAGGGAAGACCAATGATAAAGTATGGAAATATTGCCCAGGATGGTGTACAATAGAAATTATGGATGCCCTATGACCACCATGATAGTTATGAAGGTTTGGCAGGAACCTTGAAATTCTGTCCAGTCAGGGTCTGGTGATACCACTGATTGAGCTACCCCCCAGTCAATGTGATGAAACTACTATGAATCTAAGAAATAGATGGGATGGCATAGTGTCCGTATATGAGACAGCCATGATGATCAGCTTGACACTGTGGAAAGTTAATTGAGTTCCAATGTAAGATACATTGGAACAAATCTGAAATACAGATGTCTAATCTATTGGAAAAGCACAAGTGCAGATGGTGGTGATCACCAAGTCAGTCAGGCAAACAAGTGTATATGAAATGGAATGAAGATAGAAATATTTGTATTATGTTCCAGCATGATATTATAACAAAGTCAAGAACTTACCACAACAGTTATAAGAATTTAATACTGTTTTTTGTCAACAGTTACTTTCAGCCCTAAGTCACACAATAACATATTGCTGACCAAATCAGGACAATAAAACAAACAAGAAACGATAGCAACAAACTTCTCCTAAAGCCTAAAATAAAAACAAGAGATGAAATTAGGGAGCTACCAAAATCTGATGAAGGAAAAATTGAAGACCCTTAAGTTATTGAAAATCCTCATTTGCTGCAAACTCCACAAATGATAATCAGTTAACCAAACATGTGACAAAAATACCACTGATATTTCAAAAGATTTTTGAGAAGGAGATGGGAGTATTTAAACTGGAATCCCCAAAAGCTCTTTTTGAGTTGGATGCCATAAATCAAATTAACTATCATGCCAAAATAAAGTAATTCTGAAGAACTAATATAAACATCATTAATAAATACATTTTCCCACAGTATTTGACAAAAAGTATAAAAATTCTCCAAGACTATCACACAGTATGTATGGTAATTGTTGCCACGGTAAGAGCTATGAGATGAAAGGGGGAGCTATCAATGAATACCCCTAAGGATAGAAGTCAGACACCATCATGGCTGAAATGACTTTTGGGAAACAGATTACATCATTATTTAGTTGGTACAAGCACTAGAAAGCTTAAACAGTGTATTGCCTAGTGAGGGGCAATTAAAAAATGTGTGGAAAGGAACCTAGAAAACAAAAGTGTATCAGTAATTGAAAGCAAAAGTCAAAAGCTAATGATATAAGAAGTGAAAGCAGCATAAAGAACAAAATAAAAAATTCTTATCTTTCAAAATTTTTCCTACAAAGGTTTAAATAAAGAAATCAGAAGTGAAAAAGTCTAAAGAAGGAGGATATGAAAAATATTTGGTTACTTGTATGGTTACCAGTGGTTTCACACGATAAAAATACAAGTTGGATCAAATGAGTAATAGAAAGCCTGACCAATGATAGTATAATGAAAGACAGAACAGTTACATCAGGAGAGGAAATGGAAATTCTACCTTCTCTACAAAACTTGAAAGCAGCACAGCCCAATAAGATTGAAAAGCTTGAGGCTATTTACTGAGATCTTCCTCTCCTCTCCTCTTTCTCATCTCCATATTACTTACATGTCTTCCTCTACGGTGGCCTCTTTTAGTCCTGTCTCACATGATGAAGTGCCTTTCTTGCTAATACCAACCCATCCACATACACCTCTGATACCATCCCACCTCATTTCATCCCATCCCATTTCATCCCATTCCATCCCATCCCATCCCATCCCATCCCATGTTCACCAGCAGCTGTATCCCCATTCTCTCACTAACCTACAGTCTCTCACTACCTACTGGCTGCTTCCTTGATGCCTATAAACATTAGCATTTACCCTGCCCCTCCTCCATCCTTAAAAAAACACTTTATCCGTCCATCCTTGCTAGCTAATGTCTGATATCTCTCCTCTTCTTGACTAAACTTCTTGAGAAAGCAGTCTACAATTGCTCCCTCCACTTCTAGACCCTGGCAACCTGGTTTCCAGTCTTAGCATTCTACATAAACTATCCTCTCCAGAGTTACCAATAATCTTTTATTTGCCAGGTCTAATGGCCTTTTAAAAAATCCTCATCCTTCTTGACCATTCTGCATCCTCGACATTGCTGATCCACCTCCTCTTCTATATTCTTTCCATTCCAGATTTTCATGACACTGCTTTCTCTTAGTTCTCCTCCTACCCATCACACTGTTCCTTCTCATGCTCTTTTGGTAGATCTTCATCCTTGTCATGCTAAATAAACACTGGTATCTCCCAAGGCCCTGGCATGGGCTCTCTTTTCTTCTCTCTCCAAGCTGTCTTACTTGATGTTTTCATAACCTCCAATAGTTTCAATTATCACTTCTATGCGGGTGATTCCCAGATCTATATATCTAAGTCTCAAATTCCCTCCTGAGCTCCAGTCCCTCTTTACCAAATATCTTTAGGACATCTCGAATTGAATGTACTATAGCAGGGGTTGGCAAACTATGTTCTGTTGGCTAAATCTGGCACACTGACTATTTTCATTTGGCTCTGTGAGTTAAGAATGGTTTTCACATTTGTAAATAAAACTGTGTTGTATTTAAAAGTGTAACAATCATTGTTACTTCTCTGACTGTACAAAAACAGGTGGAGGCCAGGGTTTGGCCCACAGGTCATAGTTTGCTGACTTTTGTCTATAGACATCTCAAAATCAAACGTATCCAAAACAGAATTTATTATCTTTCTTCCCTAACCCCTCTTCCTACCTTTCCTAGTACCATAAAAGTTACAACTATCCTCTCAGTCACTCAGGCTTGTAACTTTAGTGTCATCCTTAACCCCTTAATTGAACTCACCACACATATTCAATCTGAGGTCAGTCAAAACGTTTTGTTTCTATCTTCACAATAGCAGTTGTGTTCATTCATACAATGAATACCTTAGAACAGACCAGCGTTGTCTCTCACGTCGGCTATGGCAATGGTCTTCAAATTGTTCTCCTTGTTTCAAGTCTCCCCATGCCAATCCGACCTTCATTCAATTGGAAAAGTTATTTTCCTAAACCACAGATCTGAGTATTTCGTCTCTCTGCTCAATGAACTCTAGTGGCTTCCTATTCCCTATAGGGTCAAACACCAAGTGCTATATTTGGCTTTCAAAGCCTTTGACAACCTGGCCCCTTTCTGCCATTCCAATCTTATACTTCACTGCTATCCATGTACTCTGTGGCTCAGCTTCAACAGAGTATTTGCTGTTCCTTATCTGTCACACTTCACCTCTTGACTCAGGGTATTTGCACTGGCTATCCTTCATGTCTAGAAGATTCTTTCTCCCTCCTCACCTCCAGGGTTTAGCTTCCTTAGTTTCCTTCAAAGTTCATCTCAAATCCCACCATCTAATACAAGAGACTTTTCCAGTCACCCCTTTTGCTATTTTATTCCCTCTGACATTAATTTCAATCTAGCCTGTATGTATTTTGAATGGGCATAATTGTTTATATGTCAGGGGTGGCATGTGGGGTGTTTTGTTTGTTTTTGCTTATATAGCTTATGTGTGCCCACATGAACCTGTTAAGATGTAGCTCACAAGGAGACAAGAATAGATATTTCTAACAACTTCTCCCTTCACCCCTCTCCAAGGAAGACTTTGATTTCCACCAGGAGTGAAAGCAGGAGGCTGGGGCCAGTTTGGCTCTCCTCAGAGAGAAGGGGTGCCAATCCAGAATTGTATCTACCTGCTGCCTTAAGTATTGTTAGTCTAGAGGAAGTAATTTTAGGTTGAATCTATACTCCTGATCACTATTCTATAATGGAAAAGGAATGCCCCAAGCTATATAATCAAAGTTTGACTACCTTCTTACCAGATTCCAGTTCTACAATGAACACACATTGCAAGTAGCAAATAAACCCATTTATTCAAGTTGATAGCAGAACAAGAAAAAGAGAAAATGGCTGTAAGGGAATATATATGTAGTAGTGTATGGAATAAATGAACTCTCCCATTGGGAGGGAGATAACTCAGCTCAACTAAGAGAGAGAGTCCCAAAGGAAGAATTCCCTGAAGTCCTGAGTGTAACAAACGGAGAATAGAGACATGCTAGAGATTGCCAGCTCCTCTATATGTCAGTTTTTTCCCAGTCTTTCCCTTCTGGGACTTGAAAAGAAGTTGCAATGATGCATCTTTTCTCTTAATTCTGGAAGCCAAAAGAATCTTTTCTCCAGCACTCACTAACTCTGCCCACTCCTCACAAAGGAGCAAGGCATTGATTCTCCTCTCAATGAGGAGAGAGTCTCATACAATCGGCCCTTTGAGTCACCGAATATACATATACATTTACATATACATGGACATAGACATAGGCATAGGCATAGGCATTGGCACAGACACAGACATATATGCATATATACACCTCTACATATACATACATATATGTATATGCATGTGTATATACATATATACATTGTGTCTATGTATGCATATATGCACATATACACATACATACGTATATATGTTTTCCCTTTCTGGAATGTGATCTCTTGTGCTCATTTTGTCAGTACATATACTAGAATGTGCACTCCTTGAAGGCAGGGCCTTCCTTTTCACCTCCAGTATTTGACTCAGCGCATATTAGGCACATAATAAATCCTTGTTGAATGACTTGAGTGATCAGATATTATGGGAAATGGCATAGCCATATCTATTCCATTCCCAGAAATGGGTAAGATTAGTACTAAGGTGAATCATTTCTCACTGATGTCCTAGGGGTGGTTCGGGTCAAGTCATTCCTAGAAAAAGCAAAAGCAGCAGCAATGGGGATAGAGGTGCCATCTGATTCTTTTCCTGTTCTCTGTCTGTGACTTACCAAAACTCGTTGTTAGAAGGACCACTTATTAGACCAATCGGTTGCATCTCATTTTTATCAAGGCTTCCATGTAGAATTTAATATCCTGAGAGACTGCCAGTCACCCAGGCCAAAGTGAGCAGAAGAATTCATTTAAGTATTTTCAGTGAGGAGCATTTGAATATATTGTTAAGTGCAATGAACTTACTAATGCCATCAACTGTGGCTTCCTTGAGACTGCATTTGTGTGGCCAGGTATGCCAGGTCCATGCTTATAACCCCTGACACTGGGGGTGCTGAGGCTAGTGGATCTATCGTATTGAGGGTTCTAGGCCTCAGTAGGGCTGAAGGGAATTGGATGTCTACACTAAATCTGGCACCATAAAGTAAGCCCCAGGAGCAGAGGGCTACCAGGCTACCCAAGGAGGAGTAAGCAGGCCCAGGACAGAAAAATGGAACAAGTCCAAGCTCCTGAGCTAATTGGCAGTAGAGTCACTCTTGTGAGTGAGTGGTTGCTGTACTTACAGATGTGGCAAGATAGGGGGAACTGTATTCAGGAGTGTGCTGGTAAATGTTTAACAACAGATTCTCTGAAAAAAAAAAAAGACCAATACACTTTAAAGTTTTAAGTTTAATTCGTATTGTTAACATTTTTTCTCCTTCAATTTCTTAAGTCTGGAAATCAACAAAACAATAAATCAAGTCCTGATTTGCATTGTTTGTCAATTCATGAGGTAAAAATAGTAACTAAAAATTTAAGAATTGCCTTGCTAGCTTGAATGAGCTGGAGAGAGAGAGAGAGAGAGAGAGAGAGAGAGAGAGAGAGAGAGAGAGAGAGAGAGAGAGATTGTATTTGTGTGGTCTAGCACCACTTCTACATGACTCCTTCCTTCCTTCCTTCCTCCTTTCCTTTCTTCTCTCTCTCTCTCTCTCTCTCTCTCTCTCTCTCTCTCTCTCTCATTATCTCTCTCTCTGTCTCTCTGTCTCTCTCCCCCACCCTCCCTCCTTTCCTTCCTTCCTCTCTTTTTGTTTCTTCCTTTGTATTTACCATGTTCCTTTTGATACATGCGGAAACATTTGGTGGTAAGAGTAAGATCAGAGCATATTACTGATGAGGAAAGTGAAGGGGTTCAATTCAAATCAAGAACGTTTAATAAGTGCCTACTATGTGCAAAACACCATAGTAGCTAGAGGGGATAAAGAGATGAAAAACAAGACAATCTTTGTTCTTAAGGCCAGAGATTACAGGAAAGACTTGCAGGAAAGAAATTGAAAAAGATCAAAAGAATAAACCAAAGACAACAAAAATTGCTTGAATGTAGCCTATAGCTACTGTTATCTTTATATTTTGTAAGAAGCATTTATTATGCATTTTAACATTGAATATATAGTTGACTGTATAGACAAGATGCTTTACCCAGCTTTGTTTTCTTCAGTGCTATTTCTACTTCCTCAAGATCCGCATCTAGGAATATGATAGAATATAATCGTGGCAGTTCCATTGTCCTTGACTGTGAAAAGTTTGTCAGGAAACTCTTCACAGATCTGTTCATTTTTTTATGTTTGTTGTTTTCTTTTTGCTCTCAACCTTAACTGATTTTGGGATGACTCTGCTTAGTTAGGTCTCTTGTCAAGTTTTCTTCTCTCTGTCATATGAGATAATACTTCTCATAATCTTCCACTATCCTTCACCGTAAGTTTTTTTACAAAGGAGTTTGTATTCTGATATTGCCGTTCAGTGCCATATCTCTCTGCTTGGCACGGAGATCAAGTGTTTCCTGTCTGAGTCAGTTTTTAAGTTCCTTGCTATGGTTATTGATTTACATTGGTTAAACTTCTTTTTATGAAATTGTTATAATCAGGAACAAAGTCCTTTTCTTCGTTGATTTCCCACTCTTCGATGTCAATAGCTTGTTCAAATAAGTCAGATTGGAATTGTTTTAATTGCTTGCTGTAACTGTGTCTCATTTTAATTTTTCTAGTTTTGTATTAATTTTGATCTTCATTCCAACAAGTTGAGAGCCTAACCGTACAATGATAGCTAATTCAGCAATGACTCCCACACCATTTAGTGTCTCTATTAATTTATTAAATTTCATTTTAATTGTATTATTTGATATTTATCATGTCCAGTGCCTCCTTACAATTTTCTCAATGGAGGTATACATGATGTATAAGCCTGAGGTTTCTGTGTAATCTCCCATAGCCTTTGGTCTCTCCCATTTTTTACTCCTAAGCCATATTTTCCAACATATTTTTCACCCACATCTGTACTGAAGTAACTAAATATCAATGGATAAATTAATTTAATTTGCAGGGTCCAATTGAATTCTTTGGAGAATTTCTTCACCTTTTCATCTTCTGCAAGAGAAGTTCGTGCATTATTTTCATGATGGTCTCTTTTGCCAACACTTGTAAGCACTGAAAGGCAAGATGACCTAGTGTTCAACAAAAAATGCTTATGGCTTTGGGATGCATGGTAAGACTAACTCTGTAAATTCTCTGTCTCTATCTTTGTCTTTGTGTGTCTCTCTCTCCCTCCCCATTCCCTCACTTTCCCCCAGTAACTAAACTTTCCATTTAGCTACAACTTTTTTTTTTGTCTTTTGGTGAGAATGTCAAAATTGGTGTGATTCTGTTCCTCCAATTTATTGGTAAATTTATTGGTCATTGGACATGGATCTCATATTTGGAGTAGTAACATCTAAGTTAGTATTGTATATTAACTAAAAACTGTGTGATCCTTATTACCTTCTGCTCCCTTTTCTGCCAATCTGTCACCTTCACTGCAAAAGCAGGTTACACTGAACTGAGGGCTACTCTTCACATTTCTTGATTTCGTGGCTCGCTATGATCAAAGAATTGAACACTGGATGGCTAAACTTCCTTCTAAAAAGCTTCTCTGTATTTAGTTGTTTGGTTTTTGTAAAGTAGGCACAGTCTTCTTCTGGGATCATATTTGAATTGCCTTTACACTGTGGAATAGCTTTGGAAAACCTAGGGTGACCTCCATACCATAATGAGGTACCTATAATAGGGTTTTGTGGAAGTTTTTTCAAACCTGCAGGTAGTACCCAGTTTTTCTAGGTGATCTCGCACCCTGGTACTAATCAGATCTATTCCTGTTTAGCTTTCACAATCAGATAAAATTGGGTACACTTAGAATGATATGGCTATGGATGATGGAGAGGCATATGGTAGTATGAATAGGCTGAAACACATTACAAAAAAGAAATTATGCAGGTGAAGCAATGAGCAGAACGTCACCAAGAAAATGTATGACAAAAAAGGAGATTAGGTGGTCATGTGACAAGAGTAAGGATAATTGACAGAAAGCCCATGTGCTCTACTGGCATGCACACGATGGTAAGAAAACATGAGAAATACACTAGTACGTTGGGTAGACAGCTTGTGCTAAACATATGGGAAGACATGGATGAAAGTCCTACAGGAAGAATAGGCATGGATAGGTTGTAGTCTGTATCATTTGAAAGAATACTCACCTCATTGAGATCACAGAGCCTTTAGAGCAGGGGTGGGGAACCCATAGCTTCGAGGCCACATGTGGCCCTCTAGGTCTTCGAGTGCAGCCCTTTGACTGAATCCAGACTTTGCAGAACAAATTCATACAGATAGTAGGCCCTTAATAAATGTTTTTTGAGTTATTGAGTTGCTGTCTAGAAATATCTGCACCTAAATATTACACTTCCTTTCCTTTCCTAGGATAATCAAAGGTTGTCTACAAGTGCAATGCAGTAGACAGCTGTCAGGACCATAGCTCAACAGTAAGAATGTTAACGTATTTAAGTATACAATGCCTTTCCTCCTTCAAAGTCCTTTGTGAACATTATCTTATTAATCATCGCAATAGCCCAGAGGAAGATAAACATTATTAGTTATCTTACCTAGATCATATTTTTTAAGGGAATTTTCCTCCCTTGTTTCTTCTTGTTATTGTTTGATTGTGCTATGCAACCAAGAGAGTAATTTCCATATTGGCTGATAGGGTACAATTTGATATGCTGTGATGAAATGGCTATAGAATAACAAAATTATTTTAATTTTGATTTTGGAACTCTCATGCAGTGCTAATCTAAAGGAAATGACAAACTAGGCAGCTTACAGACTTCATTTGTAGGAAGCTATTCAAAGACAGTGACTGGTCCATGAAATGGACAAAAATATGAGAGCTCTTAGTCCTAGACCCTTTATGCTTCTGCAGTGATGGTAGTAGAATGGGAGAAAAAGGGGTGGGCCCTAAGAATTGTGCAGTTTTAAAACTAACACGGAACATTTAAACGTTAATCCAACTGTGAATACTCTTAATATGGTCCATAATATGACCAGTTATTTGACAAATTAATGAAAGAACTTGACCACATCATGTCAAAGATTTTGAATGAAATAAAAATGTAGATATCCGCTATATTACTAGTCTACTAAATTGAAGGACAGTTTGGAAGTTCTTCCTGGGGAGGCAAATAAAAGTGGTGGCTGAGTTGGTTTCATTGTGTGGCCAAAGGCAATGATAAACACGATGTCATGGCAAGCTTGATCATCTCACAAGCCAGTTCACCCTGAGAACATTTAAAATGTCGATGGAACTGGGAATAGCGGGAGACATGAAAATGGAACATATCTTCCAAAGTTTTATTGAAACACATTTTTCTTGATGAGAATAATGGAATTGCTACATTTGGACTCTGCCACCTCAATACTCTATGCAGTGTGTGAGAGAATGTCTAGCAATCAACCAACAATGTCAGGAAGAGTAGCTGTACCTGACATATTTGAGGAATTTGTACTGGTTTGATATAATTTTAAAGGTAGACACAAGGAATTTTTAAGCGATCTCAAAGAAGAAAAGACTCATAAGAACGAAGAAAGTCACACAGATTTCTTCTATCAAAAATTCACAGCTGAGAAGACACTTTCATACAATAAAATCTTTATAGGAATGGTCTACATCAAGGGTATCCTTGATGAAAACATGTTAGAGAATAGACAGGTCTTTGCAGACAATTTTATACAGCAAAACATTGTCTTTCTGGTCCAGTAACTGAGAGATCTAGAGGTAACAAGTTTTGTACTTAAAAGTATTTGACTACACAGAATAAGATATAGTTTCAATGGTTCTCCTCAAACAAAGTTATCTCCATCATATACAGGAAAATTAGATGATTCCATGATAGATGCAACTGTGGAAGTCTATCTGTCTGATCACCCCCTGAGTATTGATGCATAAAATCAGCATAAAATAAGAAGCTATATGCTCATCAATGGTAGATGTCCTGTGTAAAGTCCAAGCGAGAGAAGCAGAACAATGTTCTAATGCCACCTAAGAGAAAGGAAAATGAATTTTCTTTAGTCCTCAATATACTTACAAGTTCCTTTTCAGAACAATCATTAACTCTGAGGAAGGCAAATTCTTAGGTAAGGCCATCAAAAGGAAATTAGAAGTCTTTTCAGATACTCAACAATTAAAACCATCTATCTCAAAATGTTTAGACTAGAAAGATTATTATTGCAGAATAAATCCATTGTGATTTACTTTCTCATTTTTGGAAAAAAAGTTTTTGGTATGAATTCCATGCTCAAGGCAGACAAGCAAACAGGCAAGCAACAAGCATTTATTAAGCACTTATTATGTGTCAGGCACTATGGTAAGTGCTGGGGATACAAATGCAAGCAAAAACAAAGACAATCTCTGCCCTCAGGAGCTTATATTCTATTTAAGGGAAGACAAGCCTGAAACAGGAGCTGAAAAGGCTGAAAAAGGAGAGAGAAAGTGCCAATGTAGGGATATAGTATAGAAAGCAGGAAGCGGAGCTAGGAGGGATATGACAGTTGGCCACCCTTGGTCCATCCCCAAAACAATTACCACAGGAAGAGCTCACCAATAAAAGAGGCTGGCAAGTTGGAGGGATGTTCTTGGGTGCCACAGTGAGTAGATAGATGTTCTAAGGTGAGGAGGTCCCAGGGGCTGATGTAAGTTCCAGGGAGAGACTGAGGCTAAGGCATGTTGGAAAAGTCCACTAATTCAGAAGCAAAGCTAGGAGGGCAATGAATGAAAGGACAGTCAAGAGAGGGACATGGAAGCCAGAAAGAGTTTATCAGTTCTTAGGCTGTGTTAATAGAAGCAGACTATCCAAATTAAGGCAGGATGTTAGTTACACTATAGTCTGCCCTACTCAGACATATCTTAAACATTATGTTCAGTTATGAGTGCCTTGTTTTAGGAAGGATCTTTAGCAGGTAAAGAGTGTCCAGGATTGTAAGGATTCCAGAGATTATGTTGCATTAGGGTCTGTGGAAGGAACCTGGGTTGTTTAGCCTGGAGAAATTATGGAAAGGCTTTTATCCTTGTTTTGCATGCCCTAGAAGATAGAACTAGGAACAATGTTTTCAAGTTATAAAGAAATGGATTTCTGTTCCATGTAAAGTGTAACTCTGATCATATCACTCTCCTACTAAATAAACCCTAGTGACCCCCTTTCACTTCCAGGATTAAGTACAAAATTCTGTGTTTGGTGTTCAAAGCCCTCCATAACCTATCTTACCATGCACCTTCCCAATATTCTTACACTTTACGTAACACCACATGTTCTTTGATCCAGTAACACTGGTCTCTTTGCTGTTCTGAGACCAAGTCACTCAAGCTCTCAGCTCTGGCTGTCCCTCATGCCTGGAATACTTTCCCTCCTCTCTCTGCCTCCTGGCTTCCTGGGTTTCCTTCAAGTCCAGTTAAAAGCTGTCCTTCTACAAGAAGCATTTTCCAATCTTAATTACAATCTTTCTATTGCCTTTCCTCTATAGATTATTTCCAATTTATGTTATGTATAGCTTGTTCGTACTCATTTGTTTGCTTGTTATCTCTTCTGTTAGATTTTTAGCTCCTCAAGGACAGGGACTAACTTTGCTTTTCTTTGTATCCCCTCAGCACATAATCATTATTTAATAAGTGTTTACTGACAGATGGAAATACAGGCATGTGCCACCATACCGGGTTATGATCCTTTAAAAAAAAGTTACTTTTTTCTTTTTAAAAATTGTATTGGTGAATTTTTTGTTTTTAAATTGCTTTCATTTCCAAATATATTCCCCCCTGATCCAGCAAGAGAACCATTCTTTATAACAGAGCTTCCCAAACTTATTTGGTGTACCACCCCCTTTTTACAAAAAAAAATTACTTAGTACCTTCCTGGAAATCTACTTTCTTAACCCTTTAATAATTTTTTTCAAATTTGCACCATTTCAAAAAATATATAAAATATATATATTTAAAAGATGCATTTTAAATTTAATTTAAATTATATAATATATTATATGTATAGTTTAATATACGTAATTTAATTTATTATATATAATGCTTATATATAATAAATAATGTATATAATTTAAATTATAATTTATTGTAAATTTGTAGATTTTTTTCCTTGCATTGAAATTTGGATGATGTAATATTGTCTCACCTAACCATATAGTATTGTATTGTAGGCAAATCATTACACACACACACACACACACACACACACACACACACACACACATTCCTGCCAATGCATGCTGGACTTCCTGACAACGCATGACACACTTGCTTGCCAACACTTGCTTGTTAAGACCTGTTGTCTGACTTCACCACTGATCCGTTACAACTTGCATTTTGTCTATTTGTTTGGAAAATAATGTAATCACTATGACTTTAACTCTGTTACACAATAGGTGAAACATGTACAAATGGGTGTTTCAAATTTTTTTCTCTTCTTTGCTTATGCTTCTACCACCCCCTTATTTTTATTCAACTCCCCCCAATTGTACCTGAGCATACTACCATCGTCTCAGTGACCCCTCAGGGGTTGGTATCACCCACTTTAGGAGCCCCTGTGTGAGTTAAGGGCTATCAAAGCAGCTAGATGGCATAGTGGATGGAGTATTGACTTGGAGTCAGGAAAGAAATAACCTTTTATTAAGCACCTACTATGTGCCAAACACCATGCTAAGTGCTTTGCAAATATCCCATTTAATGCTCACAATGATCTTGAGAGGTGGCGCTATTACTATCTCCATTTTATGGTTGAGGAAACTAAGTCAGACAGCAGTTAAGTGTCTTGTCCAGGGCCACACAGCTAGTCAGTGTCTCAGGCCAGATCTGAACTCACTATCTGACTTCAGATCCAGTGCGTTATCCAGATGACTCATGAAATCAGAGTTCAGTCCTGCCTTGGGTGCTCGCTGGCTCTGTGACTCTGAGTAAGTCATTTATCTTCTCTCAGCTTCCTTTTCATTATTTGATAATAATAATACCTGGTTGCCAGGATTGTTCTGAGGATCAAGTGAAATAATATGCATTAAACACTTTGCAAACCTTAAAGGACGTTATTAGTTGTTATCAGCATCAGCAGCAGCATCACAAAGACTAAAAAGAGAGGGGAGGGAAGAAGAAGTTCAGAAAAGTGAAGCAAGAGATTGTGTGAGTGATAATTGAGATACTCATTGGATTTTTTTAGATGCTTAAACAGAGACTTATTCTGTACGAATGTTTATAATGGAACCAACCCCATTGCAAACATGCATCTTTGCACTGTATAGGAGTGTAGGAATGTCCATATATGAATTTGTATAGCAACTTATCACAAGTTACTCTCTATTTCTAGCAAACATTTCCTTCCTATTTACTTGCTGAGTAAATGCCTTCCTCATAAAGGACTCAGAGACCTGGGCTGAGCCAGGGCAGTGGTGAAAGAAGTGAGATTCGACCCCCTTTTCCTCAAAATGAACTGTGTAGAGACTATGAAATGAAGATAAGTAAGCATGAAATGTGTTCTGTTCTTTGAACGTGTCTTTCTTCTTCCCAGTAAGGTAGGATATATCTTTTCCTTGACCTCTTCTCTCTCACTTTTTTGAAAACTCCAACCAGGGGTAGCTCTGGTACTCAGAACATGTACAGAGTGCTTTGAAAACTCCATGACCCTTTCTTTACATAACAACCCCCCCTCCTTGAAACAGGAGTTATGACCCATAGTTTCAGAAATATTGCTGGAGAGAACGAAACTTCCTTTATGGTGCTTTTTTTTTAAAAAAAGATATGGAGATAAAATACATTTATATCTTTCTAAAGTCTTGTTCATTCTTGTCTTTTCTCTCTGAATGAGACAAGTAGGTGCTAATAGCTATTCCATATAAAGGAAAAGTAGTGAAGGGGATTAAATTAGATGGTTGAAGATTTTAAGAAGCTAATGTATACCTTTCACATTTATGTATCATACAAATCAAAAATGTCAGCCAATCACATTCCAAGAAACAAGAGAAGAGTATGATTTTGCAGTCAAAAAGGCAAATCCTTCATCACTCTGGAGTCCATCCTTTAGCACTTCAAATTGTATGCTCATGGCTCACACACACACTGGTTGAAGGAGTTATGGATGTTTAATTTGGAAAACACAAGACTTTATGGAGACATGGGAGCTGACTGCAAGTATGTGAAGGGTTGTTATGGGGAAACAGCATCTGTTAGTGTGCCAAACTCTATGTTCAGCACTTCATAAATATCTCATTTTATCTTCACGAAAACCCTAGAAGAAAGGTGTTATCACTATCTATATTTTACAGTTGAAGAAACTGAGGCAGACAGCGATTAAATGACTTGCCCAGGGTCACATAGGTAGTCAGTATTTGAAATGGGATTTGAACTCAGATCTTTCTGACTCCAGGCCTAGCACTCTATTCCTGAGGATCCCATAAAATTGGATTCTCCCAGTACTTATATTCCTCCTTGGGGAAGCTATTTGTATACCTGCAAAATTTTGTATATTTGTAATTTTGTATTTGTATTTGTAAAATTTGCAATACCTGCAAAAGGTTTTAAGACCACTATGGTAAAATTTCTGATCAAAATAAAGTAATTTGCTAAATAATATTGTTTTGAAGATGGAAAAAGTTAACACAGCTTTTCATTACACTTTCTTTCCATCACTCCCACTCTCTGCTGCATTTGCTGTTCCACATCAACCAAAGGATGAGAGGGGGGTATGTAGGAAAAGAGAACAGTCAAAAATGTCCAAAGTAGTAGAGATCTCAAGGACTTTTTGTTTCAAGAATGGGGAGATGTGGGCATATTAGAGGTGTAATGGGAAGATCTAGAATGATGTAGGGAGAGAATGAAGAGGAGACAGAGAAAGAGAGGGAGAGAGAGAGAGAGAGAGGGAGAGAGATATATTCTTTAAAATTTTTGACTCAGATCAGAGTCAAGACTAGGGATCATGAAAATGTACAACCATGGGGCAAAACACATTTTGAATGCCAGAAACTTTTGGCATGGAGTGATTTATTTTGTGATAAATCTCATTGCATATGTGGCAATGAAAGCTTGAAGTCTCTGTTAGAAAGGAGTGCATGGGGTATATCTCCAAATCTTGCCTTGGGGGCACAAATGCCTTTTCCTGGCTCTGCTTAGAGCTAACTGTACCTACGCTCTCTGATCCCCTATTTGAAGTGAGACCCAGTAATAAGTCTTGGCCTTCAAGATTCTAATTCTTCTTATTCAAAGAAACACATTAAAAAAACCCCAAACCTAACATCCATGGCATACAATTGGAATGAATGCCAACAAGAGCCAATTCTCTTGCACTACTCATGGTACGTCCACTCCATCTGAAATAAATTTGGCACATAATTAGAAATTGAAAATAGAGCTAGTAGTATCTAAACAGTCAGTAAAAACATTATTATGAAATAGCATTTCATTTTTTTCTGCTTGAGCCTGATTTGCAATATCATGGAAATATTCTTTGTACTTGCTAGGGAGTGGTTTTTTCTTTCTTTCAATATTTCTTCCATTAGGGAAGTATTTTATGATTGCTAGCACAGTTTATTTTTTTGGAAATAAGAGCTTATTATTCTGTCAGAGAAAACAAAGCAACAACCATTTAGAACAAAGATAAGGAGGAAAAGTTCTGGATGAAAATGACTCCTTTCCCAAATTTCTCTTCAATTGTATATCTTGGAACTAGGTTTCCAGTATGAAGAACCTCTCTTTTGTTTATTAAAGAAATTTCTAACAAGACAATGCCAAGAACATATGTTCGTTTTTTCTAGCTCTTCTTGAGACATGGTGTAGAGCTGGGAAGTGCTAGCACTAGGGATCACTGAATTTCACCCAGTTAAATTTAAAGCATTGATTCTCAAGCCCCAAGACATTTGAACTCCCATTTATGACTAAAGAATGATACTTGAAACATAACTTCCTTTAAAAACTCTTTGATCAGATCATGGAACAAGTTCTGAGTAGTCTCTGAAACTTTATCCTGAACAAAAGGATAAAGAATAATGTTTTGCACTTGTTTTCAAGCATACAAACCAAAGGAATGAATGGAAGAACAGATGGATGAATGAATGATAAAAGGCTTATTAAGCATTTACTATGTAACCAAATGCTAGAGATACAAATACAAAAGGGACAGTACCCGCACCTTCAAGGAGCTTATATTCTCATAGCAGAGATAGCACATATAGAGAAGTGGTTGCCTGAGAAGAATGAAGTCACAGGAATGATAAGTGAAGCCATACAATCATCAAATGACCTTCCCTTTCCAGAAGGAATGGTAGTAGTGACTTGGAACTAACAGTGATCTTTCA
Source organism: Phalanger gymnotis (assembly GCA_028646595.1). Classification (NCBI taxonomy): domain Eukaryota; kingdom Metazoa; phylum Chordata; class Mammalia; order Diprotodontia; family Phalangeridae; genus Phalanger; species Phalanger gymnotis. The sequence goes on from CM053626.1 coordinate 91,057,346, forward strand.
CCTCATCTTGGTAGGGCAAAGAACTCCATGCCATTTCTTGTCAGGCTCCTCATAACGCCACCATTATCCCCTCCCTCCTGGAAACTGGACTCTGCCTTTGGATCTGCTGTCCATCATAGGCGAGCTTTTGCTATATGTTGCTGGGGCCTGGGCCCCATTCCTCAGCTCTCTATTCACCATGGGCCAGCTCCCTCATTCACCTTTTCTGCAACCCCTCTGTTCTTTTTTTCATCAAAACATAAGCTCCTTGAGGACAGAGACTGTCTAGTTTGCTTGTATATACATCCCCAGTTACCAGCACAGTGTGTGGCACATAGTAAACTCATAAGAAATGCTATCATCTATTTATCTGTCTTTATCTGTCAGAATTAACTCACTTAGAAGATGTTGAATCTAATATGTACAGCACTCCTGATGTTACCTGCAGGCATCTAGGACCTGTTTGGGTCCATATTTTATTACTTATGATTCTCCTATGAATCCCAAAAGAATTATACACATAAATTAAATAAATAAAATAAAAGAATTATACACTTAAAACATTACCGTATTGCAAGACGATTTTTACTAGAAATACAGTTATCCCTTCCACACTGTGACTTTCCCCATTGCTGTTTTGTTATGTCACGGGTTGACATAAGAAATTAAATGGGAATTTTGGGGGAGTTTTGTGGAAGCTGCAGACGACATGCAAAGGCCAGCAGATGACATAGAAAAAGTTTGAAACTCAGAAATACATGTATAGTACGGCATAATATCAACACATTTTACCTTTTAATACCACAATCATTCAGACTTCTCCTCTGGTGTGAAGGGAAGGCCAAAAAATTTTATGCGCATTTTCCAGATGGGGGAGGCACAAGGATGTGGAACAAATAACTGTAGAATGTTAACGAATTATAAGAAAATTATAACAAACAGAAAATATTCTTATCACTCCCCCAAACAAACATGCAAACTCCTTCTAGCTATTAGAAGTGAAAACTTCCAGTGCTCAATGTAGGGTGTCAGTGACTTTTCTATCAGGTGAATACTTAATGCCAGGAACACTGTTGTTTCTTGTATAGGACTGATAAATCCTCAGGATTCTGCTGCTGCTGCTTTCCAGCATTGAAGGGATAAAGTCAAGAAACAATTTTAAAGCACCTACTATGTGTCAGCCTCAAAGGGTTGCCAAAACATTACCACATCCAAATGTAAAAAATTTAAGAGTGGCATGCATATCATAGTCATAGGGGGATAACTTCTGTAGGCAGTCACAATGTTGTCATCTTCATAACCTAAAATATAAAAATGGCAAGAGCAAAGAGAACATTCCACACCTCCCCGCCTCAGTGTAGCTCAGGGATATTTGCTACCTCTGTGGACATTTCTTTGCTGCCTCTCCTTCAAGCCAATGTGTCTCTCTAAAACCTGTGTACCTTGTCTGCTAAGCACCTGTGTGACTTCTTGGGTAAAGTTATCACCTGATGAACTCTCGTAATTCAGAATTCAGAAGAGTGTATTCCCAAAGAGAACACAGAATTCCCCTTAGCCAGGGAATCTTCCATCCAATCCCATCTTAAATACTATGATATATGAAGATGTATGATACATTACTATGATATACAAAGATTTTATAGTCTTTATACAAAAGATGTGCTATTGATTATAGTGGAATTAGAACATAATTAAATCCCAGGGTTATCTGTTTTGAATTATGTTGACTTGACATGGTCAATCAGGTTGTATGCCATCTTTCCGGAGCGTGTATCTGAAATGTGACTAAAATCTTGACAAAATTTACCAAACTCACTGAGTGCTATGTATTTCTACTCATTTATGTCTGGCATGGTAGATGGAGCACTGGACTTTGAGTCATAAAACTTCAGTTTAGGTTCTCGAGCACTTTGTTTCATTATCTATACAATAGGTGTGTGTGTGCGTGCGTGCGTGTGTGTGTGTTACTAATAATACTTACATAGACTACTTTTAAAAAGTTGGAGTGAGCCATAATGTCATGTAACCATAAAGGGCTATCTATAAATGTTAGCCCTAATTCTCTTGAAGGAACACTTGACACTGTAACTGGAGAGTCAGACTTCTGCTAAAGGATAGCACCCATTTGACTTCATTTGTCCAGCTACAAGATTGCTGATGTTTATGGGAAGAAGCCCCAGGATATCAAAATACTATAAGTATTACCTCTGGATCAAGGTTTCACAAAAGGATGGGAAGCTCTGTGCAGAACTGACTGGGTTTGGTATGGTAACAACGTGGCTAGCAGCTTCTGTAGGGCTGTAAGACCCAATGAGACCAGCAACAAGAGCTGCCAGTACAGGTTCTTTGATCTGCTTTTCTGAGGAAAGCAACTTTAAGGGGTTAACAATCTCACTTTAATTAAACACACATATATCATTCACTTTGTTCAGAGGGAAAAGCCAGCACCCTGAATTTCAGAGCAAATACAAACAGAAATTATAAACAGAGACAATATAAACAGAGTAAACACACAGAGTTATCAACAGACAGACCTCTAGCCATCTGACCAAAGAATGACCTCATTACCAGAGAGAGAGGCACCAAAATCTGGGTTTTCAAAGCCGAGGGGGCTCCTTAATGGCTACCCAGAGACTCATCTGGTCAAATCACACGATGTTCTTCCAGTGAGTGAGCTCCAAACAAAATACTAACCTCTGAATTGATATACCCTTCTTAAGGCTGGAAGGCTCCATACCTAATCAGCAAAAGAGTGTGGGCCTGGGGCTTTGCAGCAAGTAAGACTTAATCAAAGGCACTTGATTACTTTAGCATTCTAAAAGAGAAAATAGTAAAAAAAAAAAAAGTCTCACCTTAATTACCAACACAGGTACCCAGTTTTCTTATTATAAAATAACAGAACAAAATAAGTCAACTAGCATTTATTAATTGCTTGCTATTTGCTAGGCAGGCACTGTGGTTCTGGAGGAGAAAGTGAGGCTGGTAACCTTGCACAGCCCTCCCTCACTTAAATCCAATTCACCTGCATGTCATGGCATCACCTCCTTGACATCACGGTCCTCTTTGAAAATAAAGGACAAAGAACGACAACAGTGCTATATGCTGGGGATGCAAATACAAGAAAAAGAATGACAATCCTTGCCCTTAAGGAACTTACCTTCTAATGGGGGAAGACAAAACAAGAACAGGAGATGGAAGGAGGGAAGACGTGAAGGTATCCATGCCTTGACATGATGTTAAAGTCAAGAAAGTCAGAAGCAGAGCCAGAAGGAGAATGAAGTTTGGCTGGCCTGGCACCTGTCCTCCATCCCTCAAGAACTCAAGGCCTCAGGATGAAATTGCAATTGGGAGGAGGGGGCCAGCACATCTGAGGGATGTTCCTGTGTGAGAAAGCTGCAGGGATGCATATATATGTTCTAGGGAGAGGAAGCCTCAGGCTCTGAGAGAAGTTCCTGGGTGAGACATTGGAAGAATAATATTTCCACTAGCTATTTCACAGGTTTATTGTGAGGAAAAACGCTTTTGAACATTAAATCGCTCTATAAATGGGAGCTATCACCTATCATATATATATATTTGTAGTTGAAGAGGAATCTAGCAAGAAGACTAAAGAGGCAATATATCCACTGCCTATTTTCACAAGATGGATTTTTAGTCACATTATGTTTATGAATTTAAATTGGAGTGAAGATGAAAACATACTTTTAAGAAGACATTAAAAAAAACCCTCCTGTGAAACTAAATAGCTCAATCCTGTTATTGTTTCTATTGCCACAGTTTGAGAGGTGGGGCAGGAGGGAAGGAGCAGAGAATCTCGCTTAAAACACAATATTGATATTTGGCATGCTTAGACCATTTTCTACCCAAATTTTCTACCCATATTCATTAAGCCTCACAACCTGGCCAGATTGTGGCAAAACTGTGAAGAAACTAAAATCAAAGAAGGGTTTGTTTGCTTTTTTTTTTTAAGTTCCTCTGCCTTCCTTTTTAAAGACGCTGATCCCCTAGCCCCCAAACATTCCATGAGGATCTTCCCCATTCCCTCACCTCTTCCCTACCTTGACAGTAGTCTCATGCGAAAACCATAAATCTTTAGAGCTGTAAGGTGTCGCAGACCTCATCTCAACCAAACCCATCATTTTAAGAGCACTGAATTTCTGTTAGAGCATCTGAATTCAGATTGACTCAGGAACTTATTAGCTGTGCAATCTTGGGCAAATCATGTAATCGCCCTCGCCTCAGCTTATTCATCTATAAAATGGGGTGGTTGGACTAGCTGGCTGCCCCATTCCCCTCTAAATCTAGACCTTGATTAAGGGAGAATCTTGATTGCTTTGAGCTTCCAGTATAATGCTCTTTTGTTTGAGATTTTGATCATATTTAATCAATTGGGGATCAATGGATTGGTTCAGGTCGGGTGGGTCTGAGTCACCACTTTTTTTCTGGACTATGAAAGGTTGAGGGGGCAGTGAATTGCAGTCAGCCCCTCTGCTCTTTTTTTAAACACCCCAGGGAGGAGCAGAGTGGAGTGGATCCGTGCCCTTGGGAACTGTTAATAGATGTCTTGGGGTAGAAGCCCATGGGAACTCATGGGATCTATAGACTGAACAAATCTCTGATCCAACGTTATCATTTTACAGATGAGCAAACTGACACCCAGAGAGGTTGTGACTTGTCCAAGGACTCATAGAAAGTTAACATCAGGGGCAGAATTTGAACCCTGGTCCTGGAACTCCAGAGAGAACAGGTCTTTTCCCACTGCACCGTTCTACCTCTTACTCATAGACTTCAAAGGGAGAATTCTTGGTTCCCAAGTTTAGATGCCCAGCCTTTTCAACTGAGAAGGGGGAATTCTTAGGAAATGCTAACCTTTGAGTTGCCTCACTAGTCACCCTAAGTTCAAAGGGTCCATAGCTCATCCCTAGAGAGGGTGAAGAGAATCCCACATGTGACCCTCCCAGCTCAGTAAGGGATCAAAGTCATCATATGGGGGAGCAAAAAACCTGGACTTTGCTCTTTTCTGCTTTTCCAAGATATTCCAATTAAATTTTTATTGGAAAGGGTTTCTCTAGAAACCCTAATTTCATTCACCTTGACAGGAAGATGAAGGCCTGAGGTATCATAAGGTTAGATAGCTTTAGGAAACTCTGGGATAAAAGTGAGACTCCTCAGAGTGTTGGAGGGCTGCCCATCTACCAACCCCAGGTATGTTTTCCTTTCTAGGGAGAATTCAAGTCCTTAGCATAGTCTTCTAGCACTGGAGGCCTCTGTGAATTCCTAGGGTGACAAAAGGACTTACTGGAATGTTGGATGGTTGCCTTCTGAGGGGAATCCAAGCTACAAGGTAGTGCTAGGAGTCTGGAGGACGTAAACATTGGGAAGAAAGTTGGGCTCACTTGAGAGGGAAGTGGAATCCTAACAATTGTTTATGGACCACTGTGAATTCTTAATGTTGTTTTTGTGTGTTCTCTAGAGTAGAATAAAGGGTTCTTTATCATGATTATCTTTTATTTATTTATTTTTAGTTTGCAACATTCAGTTCCACAAGTTTGTGAGTTCCAAATTTTCTATCCCTCCCTCTCCTCTCCCCTCCCCACCAGACGGCATATAATCTGATATAGGTTCTACATATAACTTCACATTAAACTTATTTACATAGTAGTCAAGTTGTAAAGAAGAATTATAACCAATGGAAGAAATCATCGGAAGGTAGAAATGAAACCAAAAAAAGAAGGAAACAAAGAGAGCAAATAGTTTGCCTCAATCTGCATTCAGATTCCATAATTCTTTCTCTGGATGTCCATAGCTTTTTCCATCATGAGTCTTTTGGAGCTGTCTTTGAACCTCGCATTGATGAGAAGAGCCAAATCTATCAAAGTTAGTCCTTACAGATACTGGGTGTCTATAATCATGTATAATATTCTCCTGGTTCTGCTCCCCTCACTCAGCATCAGTTCATATAAGTCTTTCCAGGTTATAACGAAGTCCCTCTGCTCCTCATTTCTTATAGCACAATAGTATTCCATTGTTTAGCCATTCCCTAATTGATGGGCATCCCCTTGATTTCCAATTCTTTGCCACCACAAAAAGAGCTGATATAAATATTTTTGTACATACTGGTCCATTTCCCACTTGTGTGATCTCTTTGGGATATAGCCCTAGAAGTGGTATTGCTTGGTCAAAGGGTATGCATATTTTTTTAGCCCTTTGGGCATTGTTCCAAATTGCTCTCCAGAATGGTGGCATCAGTTCACAACTCCACCAACAATGTAACAATGTTCCAATTTTCCCACATCCTTTCCAGAATTTATGATTTTCCTGTTTTGTCATATAATGATTATCTTAGTGCTCATATGACCCTTTCCTTCATACTCCTTACATGGGACTCTGACATGAGACGAACTGAGAAAAGAAGCAAGTTTCTCCAAAATACATAGCAAATAAATATCAGAGTTGAGTCTTAAACACAGGTTTTTTGGCCCAAGTCTAGGGCTCTTTCCACTGCCTTTCCATTGCATGGTTTTTCTTTTTTTCATTATATAAAAAAGCTGCCCCCAGGAAGGATCTTCCACAATCCAGAACAATGCTACTTTTGCAATCTTATATTGTACTATCTACACCAGGTACTATATCTTTTAGCCAAACTGGACTTCAGTTTAATTGTATTAATTTATATCTGTGTATCACTCCTTACATAGCTGGGAACATGTCTGTTGCCATAAATGTTGTAGGAGACTGAGGTGAGAGATGACAAAGAAATATATTTGTAGGAGACTGCAATAGTGGTTCATGGCACCATACAGAGGGTGTTGGGTGTGAGGCCTAGAATCAGGAAGACCTTTGTTCAGATCTGACCTTTATTGATCATGCATGCTCAATTCCTTGCTACTGAATGGAAGCAAGCTCTATCCATGGTATTTGCCAGCTTCATATCTATGCCTTCAGAATTTTATTCTTGAATGCTATCCCATTCATCTTGAACCAAAGAATGCATGATTTCAGGAACATATTCATTGCATTCTAGCCTCTCGGCCTCAGCTCAAACCCTTCCCTATATGTGGGGTGTTCCAAGTCCATCTTTGCCTATTGAAATTCTACTCATCTTTCAAGATCCATCTCAAATTCTTCTTCCCTCCAAAGCCTTCCCTAATCCTCTCAGTTGGAGTTGATGTATACTACTTCCAAACTAAAATAATACTTTCTTTACACCACCTGATAGCTTCATGAAGAGTGTTTACTTTGTATTATTACTATTTGCATAAGACTTTCATTTGCCTTATTGGATTATAATTTCCTTAAGGAAAAGGATTGATTTTTTTTTTACTTATCTTTACAACTCCTCCAGACCTAAAACAATGCATTTATATTGTAGGACAGGTATGATTTGACAAACAATGTAGACCAGAGGTTACAAGTACCAGCAAAATCCCCCAGTATGGCCCAACCATATTGAAATATAATTGGGAAATGTTTAATAAAATAAAACTACAATCAATCAGTCAATATTTACTAGGTGCCTACTATGTGCCAGGTACCATACTAAGATTAAGTTGTGGTTTCTAAGTCAATATGTGGGTGGCAGGGACCCATTTCTATTTGAGTTTATCACCATTGACAGAGACCTTAGAAGAATGGATTTCAAAGAAGTAAAGAGGTAGGATCCCATGGCCTGAGACTCTAAAAGGGAAGACAACCAAGAATAAAATTACAATGCCAGAAACATGGGTTATTACAATGAGAATGAAAACAGGAGGATATGTAAAAGGACAAATGTGAGTGAGTAATGTGAGCACATAAACAAGCTTATATTTAAATAAGAAATGTTCAGGAGATGGAAATAAGTATAGGAGAATAAACAAACTAGCCTGATCATGTAAGAATAGTCCAACTGATAAGGTAGAACATCACCAGTCATTTTTTTGGGAGAGAAGGAAGATGTTTTATACAAGTAAATACCCATTTCTAAAAGCTAATTAAGTTTGCCTGACTGATTGATATCAATAGGCAACCTATGTGGGGGAGTAAACAAGTAGGGGCTTATAAGTATTAGAAAACCAACCTTTCTATCCTTCGAGTCCGCTAGAACCCTGAGAAAAGTAACAGTATTTGCCCTCTGGGGAATCTAACCTACAAGTGGGTAGTAGAATAGCTCTATAGTCTGTTCTATAAGAAGCAACAATGGTAAAAAAAAAAACCCACTCTGTTTAAACTCTACAACTTCTACACCTTATATCTTATAGGAAAACTCACAATGGTCCTCAAAAAAGATGAAGTGACCAAATACACCCAGAAGATATCCATGCTCCAGAAGACATCATTTTAAAGGTACTTAAGGAGTGACTCTCAAGACATGTCAAAAAAAAAAGGGAAGATTCTAAAAGAATGGAAAAACTCCCAAATAAGACATTTTATCACACAAGGACCAAGAAGATATTACTAATTACTGAACTACATGTCTGTTTTCTCATCTGTACAATATCTTTATGAATGGTCTATGCCCACATGAAATATTTTCTTGAGGAAAATATGAGAAGGAAACAGGCAGATTTATGAAGATGGCTTTCTACAGTGACTATCTCATTATAGTTTAACATTGACTGAGCTTTAGTGAATATGCAATCCAGTTGTGTTTACTGTTCACTGATTTCAAGAAAGCATTAGACAAAGATGGCAAAATGCAGCCTTAAAGCCACTCCTCAGGCAAGGTGTTTCCCACACATGCATCAAAATCATACGAGATTCTATGATAGACATCACTACAGAGATAACTTTAATAATCTGCTGACTGTTGACATCAAATGAAATGTTAAATAGGGAGATAAACATTTGCCAAAGGTGTTTGCTAATAAAAAAAAAAAAGATCCTAAATCCAAAGAAAAAACTTCCCTATTGATAGGGAGGTTATCTAAATGTACCTAGTCACAGATGACACTATACTAATTGCATCAGGCTCTACAAACCAATAAGTCTTACTCGATGAATTTCACAATAATGCAAAAGATATTAGTCTAAGCATCCACAATGGAAAAGTAAATTGAATCCAAAATTTATTACTCATTCTGCATCTTGATTCTGTTGCCCATCATTTAGGAGGTTAGCATCATGTTTCAATCAGTAGTACCTGGAATTGGAGTTGATCATTGCATTGGTAGAATGAAGTCTTTCAGAGTTGTTGGTTATAGTATGAATTATCATTGCATTGGTAGAGTTCTTAAGTCTTTCAAGGTTGTTTGTTTCAATATAAACTGTTCTGGCTCTGCTCACTTCACCAGTTCATCAGTTCATACAAATCTTTCCATGTCTCTCTGAGCCCATTCCTTTCATCCCTTATCACATTAGTATTCCGTTAAATTTGCATAGTTTCCAGTTCTTTGCCACTATAAAAAGAACTGGTATAAATGTTTTTGTACATATGGTTCCTTTCTCTCTTCAATTTCTTCCTTAAAAGTGTATCAAGTACTTTGCATACACAATCTCATCTGATCCTTGGAATCAATGTGATATAGGTACTGTAGGCAATATTATCCCTATTATATAAAGGAAGAAATTAAGGTTCAGAGGTGTGAGCTAGTTTTTCATAGTTGTACATCTAGTATCATAGCCAGTCTCTCAGCTCCAAGTTGAGCATTTTCCCATTGGTTTAGGAGGCTGGAGATCCAGATTACAGGTTCCCTTTTACCCCTGACTTGCTCTGTGACCCTGGGCAAGTCAGCTGATTTCTCTCATTCTCAATGGCCTTGTCTATAAAATGAGGAACAGCAATTCTTACCTCATAGAGTTGCTATGACCTGTATTAAATCATAGCTAGAAAGGCATTGTGGTGATGGAAAAAGACTCCAGAAAGATAAGGGATTATAATTTGGATAACAAAATCAATTTTGGTAGTTGCAATAATGTTTTGTTTTGGGCGATGAATAGCTCTTAGTTGCTAGAACCCAAACAGACTGACTCTAATAGGAGAAGAGAGAAAGAAGGGAGTGTCAATCAATAACATCTGGGTGGGAAATTAGCAAGTTTTGTTTTCCCCTCACATTGGTTCAACTCCCTTTGAATGACAGTCTCTGCTACAGCAAGCAACCCTTGCTATAATAAAGCCTGAGGAAATTGGGAATAGAATTAGGGCAACAGGATTCTCCCCTAAGTATCTGTTGGGGGTCTACAAAATGTAAAGACCCATGGCCCTTTTGTTTGCTGACCCCTGGTCTAGACACACTATCCAACCCCAGAAAAGAAAGCATTTAGGCTTTTTGTCTTCTATTACAATCATCTGGTTCTTCCCCCATCCTGTATGTTTTCAATTACCTGGTGCTCATGGAAACCTGATTTTCTGCAAAGTGGACCCCAATCTGTAGCTATCTTCTCTGGTGAGTCATTCTCTTCTCTCTTGCTCCTTGGCACACTGGGAGAGGAAGAGGAGTCAGGATCCCCACTGACACTTTCAGATTCTCTTTGTGTGTTATCATTACGTTGCAACTTTTCCTCTTTTGAGGTTCACTCTGTCTGTCTATATCACCCAGATTAAGTCCTGTGTGCTATAGTCTCCTGGCCTCCAAAGAATCTTCTCATAGCTCTTCTTTCTCCGCTTTTACCTTACACCTGCTCTTATACTTGGTGACTTCAATATACACATATCATTAACTTGGATGAAGACATATGTGTCCTGCTTTTAATATTTATAGATGACAAGAAGCTGGGGGTGAAGGAGTAGCTAACATATTGGATAAAAAAATTGAGATCCAAAGTAATTTAGATAGGAAAGGACAAATTAGATGAATTTCACTGGGAACAAATGCAAAAATCCTATACTTGGGTTCAAAAAATTAATGCCAAAGGTGTAAGGTGGAGGTCATGAGACTAGACTAGATAGCATGTGAAAAAGACTTGGGACTTCATGAACTGCAAGTTCAGGATGAGCCAGTGTGGCAAGAAAAACTAATGCCATTTTAGGCTGCATTAATAAATCATAAAATCATAGAGGTTAGCTATTCCAATCCATACATGAACAGTGGTTCTTTATTCCAGATACCTGAGAAGTAATCGTCTATTCTCCACTTCTATTCTCCAATGACAGTAGGAACTTGCTACCCGCTGTGGTAGCCCATTCCATTTTGGGGCAATTATAATCATTTAGGAAGTTTTTCCTTATATTGAGCCAAAATCTGCCTCTTAGTAATTTCTACCCACTCTAGTTCTGTCCTTGCTAGCCAAGAGGAAGAGATTTCACACTTTTCCCATATTTTAGACCTTCAAATACTCTCTCCTATCTTTAGGAGTAGAAGTTTTTTCTTTAAATCATGTCTCTCCCATGCCTCTAGTGTTCTCTAAATGAACTATCCATGATTCTTTCAATGTATTCAGTGTAGAAATATAATGCCTATAAAAAGAAAGTGATGCTCCCATTTTACTTTGCCCTATTTGTATGACATCTGGGTAATTGTGTCCAGTTTAGGTGTCACATTTTAGAAAGCTTACCTATTGATTAACTGGAGTATATCCAGAGGAAGGTGACTGAGATGAGAGGTATCAGAGAACATTCCAAGAGGATCAGTGAGGAATGGGGGGACATTCCATCAGGAGAAGAGAAGACTCAGGGGGTGGGGATATGATAGCTGTCTTGGTATATTTGAAAGCTGGTCATGTGGAAGATGGATTAGATTTTTACTGTGTGACTAAAGAGGGAAGAATTAGGAACAATGAGTAAAAGTTACAGAGAAGTTAAATACTTTTCAATGTAATGAAATTAGAGCTGTCCAAAAGTGTGAAGTTTTAGGAAGCAGTGAAAATCATGGAAGATCTTCAGGACAACAGCAGATGATCATTTTTAAAGAATGTGTTATGGAAAGAATTCGTGTTTCTTTAGTGATTAGTTGACCTCTGAAGTCACTTCCAACTATTTGTTGCTGAATGAATTATTTTATAAATTCATTCATACTAAGATATAAGGGACCAATGTGGCTTAATGTACTAGTCTAGAATGGTTTGCATATCAATAGGTGCCAAATTCCTCCTTTGTCTCTGAACAAATTGCTCAGTGTAACTCTGATTGCAGAGTTTCAAGCCTCAGTGAACCAAGTCAAAGAATTACTATGGGTTGGAAGTGGAGCACATGACGGATAGGTAGGTTTTCACATATCCTGGACAACTACATGAAGTAATCAAAATTTATACAAAATATATAAAAATATAAAATATATATAAAAATATAAGCCCAGCTTTATTCAAAATCTTTTAGAAAGTTCAGGAAGCATGGATGTTAACATATAGGCCAAGGAAGTGGGAGAAGTTAATTAAGCAACTTGTTTCGTGACTTACAGTGAATCATTCATAGACCTGGGGATTCACTGTGTACCTGAACTATGACTCCTAGTCCCTTCATTAGTTGTGTTTCATACATTTACTCATGAATTTCTTTTGACTATGACTTTATGAATTTTTCAGGTACATCTGTCCTGTCTTTTCCTTGAGATCATAAACTCTTTGATGGCATAGTCTTCTTTTCTATCTCTGCCATGCCTAATATAATTCTAAACACATAATAGGAACAAAATATACCCTCTTCCATGATCAATTAAGCTCCAAAAGGGCAAAGGCAGCATCCAGGATTAGCCATCTCTGGCAATTCTGGGGGAACCAGAAACCAGTTCTAGAATTTATTGCTGGGACTGGATAGCAATTTATTAAAGGGAATTGGATTAGTTCAGATCAGATTCATCACAAATCAGTTCATTTCAGCTCAGTCCATATTTATTAAGCACTTTCTACATGAAAACCAATGTGATCTTCAAATCACCTTTAAACTTAAACAAGATACAACTTCCCTAGGTCTCACTTTTTTGCCAGTAAGATGAGGAAATTAAATCAGATGATCTTTAAGATTCATGAAACTCAAAACTTGTATGGTTCTGTGGCTCTAGTACCCAAAATTGTGCTGCCTGGGCAGTAGTTGATGCCTAAAATATAGCAGCCAGAGCTTCCTTCCTTTAACTTAAGGCTTCGATCTCTGTTAAAATACAAAACTATGAAAAATGAAATGCTGAGGTATTATTATCAACCATTTATACATGTGTGTGGAAGTCTGAGAAGTAAATTTTGAACAAGGACAGAGTATGTATTTGAGGAGCTTTATGGTTAAGTGAATGATGGAGGGTCTGGGAACATTGAAAAGAAACTTCATCTATGTCACTGCTTAGCTTGCAGCAAAACATTGCTAAACATCTTATTTCCTGCCTACCTCATAGAGAGGTTGCAAAGAAACAGTTTTGTAAATATTGAAACCCCATATAAATGTGAGTTGCTATTGTTATCCCTCCATGGTCATTTATTACAATGTTTTGCCCACAACAGATGCTTAATAGATGTTCAGTTCCTCCTTTACCCCACTTATTACAATGTAAATTTCAAAAGGTAATTCCTACCATATATCACATTCATTATTATTGTCAATGTCAAATTAATATTTCAAACACAAATAAATATTTTTGAGTATTTATTATGTGCCTGTATAGATCAAATGTTGAACTATATACCATTTCTTCCACCCATACAAAATTTTTATGGTAGTCATCAATAAACAGATACTCTATGAAATCATCCTGGATGAGAACATCAATAGGGAACAAATAGGCTTCTGTAAACTATGTTCAGCAATATATTACATCTGTATCTTTCATGTTTAACTGAAAGAAGTAGAGAATATAAGATACCGTTATGTACACACACACACACACATACACACACAATTTGATCTGGTCATCTAGCGATCTTCTTTATAGCAAAGTGCCTTCCATTCATACATCATGATCACTCAGGATTTCTTGGAAAATGTAACAACAGAAATAACATGTTCCTTTGAGTATTATGTGCCTATGTGTGACTCATATTTAAAAATTGAATCCTTATGTTCCTCCTAGCTTTGAGGCCAGCTCTCTACCCACCATGCCATGCTGTCACTGGTATAAATAATGACAAGTATCTATAAATATAAATACATACAAAAATAGCTAAAAGCATTTTGTAATTGCATTGATTTCTCTCTACCAAAGTTAAAGTGTTTTCATTTAATGACCAAAAAAAGCACACACACACACACACACATACACTCATGCACTCCACAGTAAAACAGCACAAGTTGGTACATCATGTCATTTGTCCTTTTCTTTTTCGTCTCTTTACTCATACTGACACTACCTATATTCAGGTCCTCATCTCTTGCCTTTTCTGTTATTTAAAAAAAAAAGGCCAAGGTCTCCCACTGCATCCAGGACCATTGCCAGTTGTCTTGTTCTATGTCTTGCCATTGGACTCAGATGAATCTGGAGGAGAGAGTGAGGCTGATGACTCCTCACAACTCTGCCTCATTTAAATCCAATTCACTTGTAAGTCAAGACATTGCCCTCCTGATGTCATTGGTCCTCTTCAAGAACGAAGGATAATCATCACCACCACCATTGCCACCACTACCACCACCACCAAGAACAACAATAGCCTCCTCCTTGGTGTCTCTTCTTCCAAGTTCTTCCCTCTCTAAATGATTCTCTACACAGCTAGTAAGTTAATAGCCCTATGATATGGGTCTGACTGTGATGTTCTGAATTAAAAAAAAAAACAAAACCCCAAAACAAAAACAACCTTTGGTGGCTCTCTGTTTTCCTGATGATAAAATGCCAATTCTGCAGCCTGTAATTTAAAGTCATGCTCTACCTTACTTTTCCAGACATATTTCATATTATTCCCCTTCTCATGGTTTTTGTTTTAGCCAAACTGGCCCAGTAGAGGCTTTTCTGGGCTCCACATGTCATCTCTTATCTCCATGCTTTTGCACAGGCTGTGCTCCCCAACCTTGGGTTGCATTTCTTCCTCACCTCTTAGAATCTTTAGTTCCTTGATGACTCTCAAGTTCAGATCCCAAAACCCTTGGGAAGTCCCTCCTAACATCCTCCAGTTGTTAGTATTTTCTCCTTTCTTAAAAGATCTTGTTAAACTTCCTCTCTACCTGTCCCCCTCGTTCCCAAGATACTGTAAGTGCCTTGAGGGCAGGAATTATTTCTTTTGTTGTTTTTATATCTCTTCCCCTAGCATGTAGTAAGTGCTTAATAAATGCTTCTTGATTCGAACTAGGTTAATTGAATTGTTCTGTTTGTCCTTCGTTCTCAAAGAGGACCATGGCATCAGGGAAATGATGACATGACTTGCAGTTGACTTGATTTGAGTGAGGGAGGGCTGTGCAAGGTCACCAGCCTCACTTTTTCCTCCAGAGCCATCTGGGTCCAGTGGTCTGATATTCACTAGGAAGACTAGAGATGGCTTAAGATGCATTGGGAGACCCTGGCCCTTTCAGATTCTCACTTTGAGTGAGGTAATGCCCATTCAGTGAAGAGTTTGGATGGGAGGGTCACTGATAAAATCAGTGATGAAGTCACAGAAATCAGTTCCCTCCTTGTCATCCAACAGCTGTTTTGGTAATTTGGCTACATTGCTTCCTGAACATTCATAGGATCATGGGATCATAGATTTGGAACTTGGGAGGAACCTTAAGTTTCATCCAATCCAACCCCTTCATTTTATAGGTGAGGAAACTGAGACCCAGAGAACCTAAATGATGTAGAGTCTTACAGTCAATAAGTGGCACAGCTGAGATTCAGATCCAGATCCTCTGACTCCAAATCCAATGCTCTGGCATAGCATTCATCTGCTAAAAGCTCAAAGGATCAAAAACACATTATGTCATTTTGATAAAAGTGTGATTAAAATAGGCCCAAGAGCATTTCAGGGCAGAATGACATTTTTTTTCATTTCCTTCCCATCAGCCTGAATTTCCTGATTTGCATGTTAAGGTAGAGGGTAACGTGCCCCAGAACAGAAGGTGGGCTGACCAAACATCTCTCTTTGTGAATCATGGGAGGTTGCACCGTCATGTTCGCTCTGAGCTGAGTCAAAACTTTGTGCATGGTCTGGGGCACTCTTTCCCCAGGCAATCAGGCAACAAGTAGCAGCAAAGTTTAATTCCTGGGTAATGCCAGAATGACTACTCACTTAGAGGAAATGGCTCCTGATAAAGAAGGACCTGCTGCTAACGGCTGTCTTTCATTCGCCCTTATATTTAAATTTTCTATGTGGAGAGTGGCCAATAACATTTTCTTAAGAGTTGGATTTTTTTTAAATTTCTAAGTAGAGGGGATTCCAATATAATCAGCAGAAACCATGAATCTGCATTTTGCTTCATAAGAAAGTATGTCTGTCAGCTTTCTTTTTCTGATAAGGCACCTCATCTTCTCTTCTTGGGATTCCTGCCTTCTTTCAAAGTTTAGCTAAGGGCTATCACCTCCCTGAAAGGTTTCCTTGCATCCCCAGCTGACAGTGCCTCTCCACTGAAATTGCTTTGTATTCATTTTGTACAAATATATGTATACATATATATTATACATTCACGTATATGTGTTCATGTACATGTTTCTCTCGTAGAGTGTAACTCCTTAAGGGTAGGAATTCTTTCATTTGTCTTCACCTAACATATTGCTTGGCACATAGTAGGCTTTTAAATACTTATTGATCGACTAATCATTAGTTCTTTATATTTTATTTGGCCTATAAATTTAGATCCTTTGAATTTTTAACTGTGTCTAGATGTAAACATATGGTACTACATCGAGTGGCGCCATACAGTTAATTTTTCTGTGGGAAGCCTTTCCTGGTTCTCTCAGTAGCTTGTGCTTCCCTTTCTCTTACCTCAGTTTATTATGTATTTATGTTTTTATTTTCTATATATTGAATTTATTCTTATGTATATGAGCATGTTATCTTCTCTGGCAGAATGTAAGATCCATGAAGGAAGAGGGTTTTTTTTTTGTCTTTATATCTCTAATCTCTAGTACTCAGCACAACTTTTGGAATATAGGAGGTGATTAATAAATCTTTGTTGGTGATTCCTCAGATTTTCTAGTGGGGGGAACAATCCTAAGAAACTTGACCCTTCCCCCAAAGAAAATTGTGCCAGGGTCCTTTGTGTCATGGAAGAACTTTTTACACAAAGGTGACACATCTTTTGGACAGCTTTTCTATATGTCCCATTTCTTTCCTATGATACTGCTACCATCGAGATCCAGGCCATCATTACTTCTTGCCTGGATTATTGCAAGATTTTCATAGATTCACAGGACCTTAGGGCAGAAAGGAACCTCTAAGATCATCTAGTGCCTTCCCCATCCCAGGAGAATCTTCTCTGTGACGGAGAATCTCAGAGTTGGAAGGTAGACTAGAAATCACCTAATCTAACCAATAGTATGGGCTCCTCACTACCACATTCCTGTCAAGTCACCTCCAGAGATGGGGAAATCACAGATTTCCAGGAAGCCTGTTCCACTTCTGGACATATCTCAATATTAGGAAATATTTCCTTGCAGTAAGCCAAAATATGCTCTTCTGCAATTTTGCCCACTGCTTCTCGTTTGGAAGCCAATTAGAATCAGACCAAATCTTTTTCAGTGCAATAGCCCTTCAAATGCTTGAAGACCATTACTATGTTTCCCCTAGGTAGTCATCCAGATTTAGCTTGAACACTCTCAATGAAGAAGAACCTAAGTAATTACTATATTAGCCCAAATATAAGCTGCCACATAAAAATAGATCTTTGACCCCAGTATGATATCGTTGATCCTCTTAAGGACAGGGTTTTATTTTGTTTTTCTTTTTGTACCCCCAGCACCTAGCAAAGTGTCTCACACTTTCATTTTTACTTGGTCTATGATTTCATTAGTATAGGGAATTCCCCATGAAGTACTTCCTCTACCAGTGTATGTGGAGCAATTTCTGAAATTTATGCATTTAGAAATCTGACTGGGACACTGAGAAATTTAGCACCTTGCCAAGGGTCACAAAGCCAAAATGTGTTAAAGGCAGGATTTGAACTCCTCTCCTCTTGATGTTGAGATCAGTTCTCAGTCCACTATGCCATGGGTGCTTCTAGGTACTTGCTAGAAGTTGGTGAATTTGAATTTCCAAGGGACGAAATATAAATACCAAAAAATAATTTCACAAAATTGCCATACGTAATGGATAGAATCAGATATGGACTCAAATCCTACCTCCAATATTTACTTGTTGTTTGATCATGGGCATTCACTTAACCTTAACAGATAAAAGTACTTCTGTTATCTACTTCACAGAGTTATTGTGGGCTCATATGAGGCAATGTGATCTGTTATCTTTGTAATATCAGGAGAAATCAAGGAAAGCTTCAAGCATGTTGGAAAGACCCCATTTGGCTACTTTTTTGGAAGACAGGAAAAAGTCACGCAGGATGAGCAGGTAAGGATGAGTTAAAACTATATTATTGGAGGGAGCTTCCTAATTGGTGAGGTCACAGAAGCAATTTGTTATTTGAGTATTATCAGCTAAAACAAACTTGCGTACAAGATAGATATGTCTTACATTCAGACTAAAAATCTTTTTTTCATCTGCACTAAAGAATAGATTTTTATCTCATTTTTGTGATGGTTATAGTGGTGGTGACAGGGTAAGTACAGTGATACACAAATCTGGTCAAAATAAAATAAGTTTATTGACAAACAATAAACATTATAACTTTTCATGTTAAAAAACTTTACCATGCAACATGTTTTCTTTTTGCTGCAACGACTTTATTTCTTACAATAAGAATTGGAATTGAGTTCACAAAATTTCAACACGCATTCATTAATTCTTCATCATGCAGCCACATATCACATTGGATGTTTAGAGTACCTTTGACAAGCAATGCATTTTCCTAGGCTATCCTTGATTATAGCCCATAGTTTTTCAGTGGGTTTAATCAGAAGGGTTCCCTAGTCATTTAAGCATGTTTATCTCGATCTCTTGGATAAATTTCTTAACTTTTCAAAATGTGTGGTATGATTCAAGTTCATGTTGTAATATTTAATCTCCATTTGGGAATTTCTGTAATTCTAGAGTTCTATTGCTTCTCAGTTTATTAATATATTCTAGTTCATTCAATAGGGATAGAAGTTCCAGGCTGACAAGAAGTAAGAAATCCCCAAAATATTTTTAGGTCAATGTTTTAGTGCCCAAAGATGCCCAGATCTTACAGGCTCACTTGGATTTCTTTTGATAATGGTTTATGTGAAAAGATTACTTTCATCAATAGAGATTACCATCTTTCAATCTTTAGTACTCTAGTCTTTGAATTTTCTTTCTCAAAACAAGTATTTTATCTTCATAGCATGGGTTGGCTGCTTGTTTTTAAATTGGCATTCTCATTATTCTTCCAATTTCAAGAAGCTTACTCCACATTGTGCAGAAATTAGTAACCACTGCTGTAGCTATATGGTCTCTCAAAAAGGTTTTTTACTAATTAGGCTATTTTGCAGTGAGAATTTTTCAGATTTTTGAGTTCTTTGAATTGTTTTTCATTTTCATATATATTTTACATTGTACTTTGGTGCAATTGATCCTGATTCATTGTGGGCTTGAATGATCCTTGAAACACTCATATTGTCTCTACCCCCACCAACAGAAAGTATGATAATTTTATGCTAGAAGTAAACTCCTTAAAACTTTTGTACATTTCTTTGGAGTACTATTCATCCTTAAAAACAATAGAATTTAAAACACAGCAAAAGAGATACATGAAACATAAATGTGTGGCACAAAATCCAGCATTCAGCTGATTTGTCCAAGTTTCAACAGATTCATACACTTATGCCTATTGCTGTTACAAAATAAAACCTTGTTCCAAGTAATTCTCATGCCATTGTACGTACATGACTCATTTTCTGATCAGTGGTAGTCATGAGGGTAGTTCTCTATCCAGTGTTGCTGATAGATTTGTCTATTGTGCAGAGGTTTTGAACAAATGCTATTCTCCTTCCAGTTCTCTTTCATCTAGAGGTTAGGTGGGAAGCAACTTTGATGATTTGAATGACTTCATCTTGATGTTCATTATGCCCAAATAGGCATGTTTTTTTGGGAGGGAACACGATAGGGAGGGAAAATGCCCATCAATGTGCATAGGAAGGTGTATGATGGACTGAAAGAAGAAGGCTCCTTTATCATGTTTCTCTTTCTGTCCTGCATTGTAATCCAAGCCACTGTCCATATGATATCCCAATTAAAAAAA